>OY288241.1:60914877-62114877 GCA_958450325.1 Agrostemma githago
CTATCTTGATGTCATCTGCTGCTTCTTACTACTCCATCTGATTTCATGTGTCCGCTGCTGCTAGATGCCTATGCTGGTGCTGTGTTTGTTTTGTTGTTGTCGCTGTCCTTACGTTTTTCTTTCTCCTTCTCGTTCTTTCCCGATTCTCTTTATTCCAATCTCGTTCCTTTTCTTTTCGTGAAGGCCTCGGAATTTTATTGAATCGGCTTCCAAGTTCTATGGTTCGAGCTTTGTCTAATCAAGAAAGGCAAGTTTGTGATCGCTCGGATATTGATGGTGGGATTTGTCGTCTATCCCACCGATCAAATAAATATAACCAGCTAACCTAACGGTAGTTAGGGTAAGTCGGGTCGTGTCCACGGAGACGGTGTCGCAAGGGTTAGACTAAGTCGGCCTAGAACGAGACTACACTACCAAACAAACACAAGGAGCTACTAATTGATGAATTATGATGAGAGGAGAAGTAGGAAGTAGACTGACAATGAACTAGGCTAAACAAGGCTAAAATAGAATAACTAAACACAAACCAACTAGCAAACTAAAGAGATGAGGCAAACTAATAAGATGAATCAAATATGAAGAAGAAGTGGGTTAGGTCGGGTTCATAAGTGTAGTAGGGTGACTTGGGTAATCAAGGGTGTAGGTGTCTCCTAATTGCTAGATTCGGTCCGGGCTCTCGCAACTTAAACCGATGTCGAGGTAGGTTCGCGTTTGATGGCGTCTAAACCCTAGTCCACATGGTATGTGTAATGACTATTCTCAACATGACCACATACTAAACAACCAATGAGTAGAGGAAGACTAACATGAGAAGCATGGCCACTAGAACTCAAACAAGCATTTCAACAAACACATGGTGTGCCAAGTATGTGACTAACAACAAAGATTCACCCTTTACCCCTAATCAAACCCTAAACACCCATATTCTACCCTTAATCCCCCTACTAACCCACAAGGAATCTACTCACTCATAATCAAACTAACTACAACAATGAAAAGATAAAACAACATCACAATCCAAACATCCATAATGAAAGAAAACAAGAACAATAACAAGAACACTAAGTAAAGATTCACACTTGAAATAATAACAACAAACAAGAGAAAGGAAGATTATACCAACAATAGGATGAAGAAAAGATGATAACTTGCATAAATAGGAAACCCAAATAATCTCCAAGGATGTCAAGCTTGGAGGAGTCTTCAAGTATCTTCTTTATACAAGAACTAATTACAAGACTAATTAACTAAGATTAACAAAAGATTAAAGGATGATTAAACTAATGTGAGGAACTAAATCTAGGGTTTAAATGATGTAGAGAGGCTTAAGAGAGTCTAATGTAAGGTAAGATGCATAAACAATACAAGAGGGAAGTATTTATAGGGGTACAAGAATGAAGGAGGAATGAAAGAAGAGGTGCGGCTACAGCTATTTGGTCCCGACCGGGACGGGATCATCCCGACCGGGACGGCCTGGCAGTGACCCCCTCAAAAGCGCACTTCATCCCGGACGGGATGAGGTGCATACCCGTCGGGGATGAGTCTTGTAGGCCTCCAATATGATCCTTTTGGTTCCTCCTTGCTTCACATGAACTTCTCATCGATTCTCGGGACTCGGGATCGGGTCTCGGAGGCTTGGGATTGGGTCCCAAGGTCTCGGGGTCGAATCCAAGGCACCGAGTGATCGTTCCTCCGCTTCGTTGGCTCCGAAAAAATGTATGTATTGAGTCGGAATCACTCCAACTCTTCTCGAATGGTCTCGGGAACCTGAAACGAGCTAGAGGAAGCATAAGTAGCCCATGAACCGCTCCCAAGGAGCGATTCCGCAAGGAAATGGGACCAAAAATACTACGAAATAGGCAATACAAACTACACTTATCAGATATCGGCCAAAGGTAACTTTAGGACGTTACTCGATTTTATATCGTATGTTTGAGTAGTAGTATGTAGTAAATATTTTAACTTCGGTTTTTCTAATTTTAGCTATTTATTATTTGCTAATTATTTTATTTTTAAATTGTGTACCTTATAAATATTTTACAAATTTTTCGATATCATTTTATAAATCGTTAGTAATTTAATTATTTTCGATCGTTATAATATTTTGTTGGTTATCGTGACATTAGTAACTAAATAATAACGATTTCATATTTTCTTCGCATTTCGTTAATTTATAATTTTAACTCAAAATCGTATTTTTATATTATAATCGAGATTTGTATACTTGTTTAATAGTTTTCATTTTACGTTTTATACTAATAAATTAGAAAATAGTCGATTTTGTTTAAATACATTTTTAGTCGAGACTATTTTCACTAATAATTTCTTATTGGTTTACAATTGACTATTTTTAGTAAAATCCATATTATTTATTAATAATAACTATTTGATAAAAATAATTTGAAACCTTTGTAAAGTTCATTTTATTTATAAAACTCGTTGACTCAATTGATTTTGATATCGTTTTTCTTAAAACATCTCTTTTCTAAAATTTATAGTATTAACTCAATTTTCTAAGTATTTATAAAATACTGTATATTGACTTATTATATTTTATTTATATTTTGAGTAACAAATTTAGAAATATATTAAAGTTACGATAACGGTGATAATAATAAAATGTTAATTTCGTTAGAAATGCTATTTTATACATTTCACTTATTTTATTAATTTACGTATTACTATAAGAACATTTCTATTTTAAGTAAGTTTCTAAAATTAGTAAGTTTCTATTTATAAAAAGTGTCCCATTTTAATATAAAATGTTTATTTCTTTTATCTTCATATTATTGTAATGATTATTTATTTTCAATATTGATAATGGCTGTTTTGGAGTTATGGAATAAGGACAAGTGTGGGTTTAGAGTAATATAGTCTGGGATGTACGTTTTTGCCATCAGCTATGAAGCCGGTTTGTCAATTTGGGGCACATTTGGTTGTTGAACTGAGCATGGTTTGTGTTCAGGAGAGTGTATGTTTTGACCTTAAGCTAGATACCGCATCGTGTTAGTCGCCGTCAGCTGAACTAGACATATTTTTTGTCTAGGAGGGGTATGCACTACTTAAACCAGGACCTCGCTGCACGCAGTCCTGTTATAGTTGAGTTGCCTAGTTAGAGACTGGATTCTGTTATGAGTTAAGTCTACAGGTGTCGAAGCTAGTTTCTAGTATTATCCTAGTGAAAGTCTAGATTCTACATTTATCCTATCCATAACGCCATTTTGAATATTTTGATTATTATCGATACATTTTGATTTGCAGGTTGGCAAATATTTTAAGTTTTCTTCTGAAAACTTGTTCTGCTTTTATTATTCCAAATGTTTTAAGTTTCCTCCGAGAACTTATTTTCATTATATCATTTAATGTTTTCCATTTTAATTATTTTGATATAGTAATACTATTATTTTTCCATATGATGTAATTTGGCTGGGAGAACGTCCGAGTTACTTCCCACTGACGTGGTTGTTATGTTTATAACATGACAGATATTTGCTGTTGGGTTTTGGGTGTGAGCTAGCGAGTAGCATGGATCCTACTCTTTCTTCATTCTTGCAACTTATGGATTTGTATAAACCCGTTTGAAGATTTTTTACTTTTAGCCCTTTTGTAAAAAAAGAGGCTTTTGTATTGACTTACCATTTCTTTTAATAAGATATAGTTTGTCAGTGTGTTTTAATCCCAACTCTACAGTGTTTCCGCCACTGTATTACATTAGAATTTCTAGAGGATTACATAGCGCCGTGGGTTTAGCGGACCTCGGGTGTTCATCCTGAGGTTCGCTTGGCGCGGTGTTGACTCAGTTCGAGTTTCGGGACCGACTCGGGGTCCCGGAGTCAGAATTAACTCTAATTAGTGTCTATGTGACCGTAACGACACGACTAAGGTTGCCATCATGTTAGTTTTTAATTTTTTCGAGTAATTATTTGATCCGTTCTATAGGAAAACAATCTAAAACATTGCGAACCCGCATCGCGTTGCAGTCCTATCGTCATCGGGTGTTTGTTGGGCACCTCTGCAGCCACCAAGTCCAAATCCGGGTGTCTAAACTTCCTTCTGATGATGTGTGGATAACGGAGAAGGATAAGCCCATTCTTTCTTCTGATGGGCCATTGTTACATGCGCTAGATAGAGCATCAAGGAGATATGCACGGGAGAGAGCATCACAAACTAAAGATGAGAGCAATAATGAAGACCTGAATGCAAGTAGAGGTAATTTGGAATACCTGGACATAAGTGACGATGACACTAAAGATGTCACGGCCACTATAATTGCTTCAAATAAGTTCAATCAAGTCAATGATTTTGATGTGGTGTCTAATCCACATGAATTTGATGAAGATGCGCACATGGGAAGTGATGAAGTGGATGATAGGAGCTTAGGTTATGATGAATAGTTCTTTTATGTATGGAAAGAGTTCAACCATTCATCATTTTGATGAAAATTACATTGTTTTGCTACTTAATTTTTGTAATGGAAACATTATCGATTGAATTATCGCTTTTTTTGTTCCAAAATGCTATTGTCACTTGTGTATTTATATAATTATTACTTTAATTACGTTTTTTTTTATATTTGAATTAAGTATTTGTAAGATCCGTTTCATCAATCGTAGCTAAACTAGCTAAAACGTAGCATCGTACGATCCTACAATCCAATCCCACGAGCTCTGGCCGATCTAAAGTTGAATCCCGATCCTGAAAACATTGTCTTCAAGTGTTCTGTTCATCCGCTCAACAACTCTATTCTGTTGAGGTGTCCGGGTGGCTGAAAAGTTATGATCAATACCATGTTCTCTGCAAAAATCAATCAATAATGGGTTCTCAAATTCAGTCCAATGGTCGGTCCTAATAGACACTAAGTTACAACCGCGCTTGTTCTAGGTTATCTTAATCAGCACTACAAACTCAATAAAAGTCTCATCCTTGGTACTAAAAAAGATAGGCCAGACATATCTAGAGTGATCATCTACTATAACAAAGACATATATGTATCCTCCTCTACTCATTACTTTCATTGGACCACAAAGATCCATATGTATGAGTTCCAAGGGACGGATGGTGCTAACATGTTCTTAGGTTTAAAAGAATATCTAACATGCTTTCACCTTGCACAAGTATCACAAACTTTGTCACTCTTGAATTTATTATTTGGAAGACCTTCTACAATTTCATGGTTTAACAATTGTTGAATAAGACCCATATGAACATGACCAAATCTCTTGTCCCACAACAAAGGATCTTCCAAAGTACTTCTCATGCATGAGATAAAGTTAGTATCAATCTTACCATGTCGATCTTGTAAAAATTCTCATGTCGCTTACCTTAGATTAAGATGTTACTCGTTCCTTCTTGCATAATGCCACACACACTAGAATGAAATACAACTTTATTACCTTTGTCACATAACTGAGATATGCTTAATTAGCAGATTGTGCCTCAAACCTTTTACCAGGAAAACATTGTTGATGGAAGGCGTTGGAGATATGCCTACTACCACCAATGGCAATGATCTTGCCTCGCTTGTCATCTTCAAAAACAATTGTTCCACCATTGTATGCCTCCAGTGAAAGAAATAAGGGTTTTTCTATGTTGTACCCTCCTGTTTTCCGTTTTCTACCATATACCCCTCCTATTTTCTAAATCCTCATTTATACCCTAGTAGTTGATTAATTTCATTAAACGTGACCTAATTACAATTATTCTACGAGTGTTGGTTAAGTCAGTCTTAAGTTTCTGAAGCTCATTACGAGTGTTGGTAACCTCATTCATTAACTCAGTGTGAATGTACTCAGCAAACATAGATGGATGATATGATGAAGTGTTAGCATGAGAGTTGACAACCTTATCTTTTGATATGACTACCTTACTCAGGTCATCCTCGAAAGGTGAAGATGAGTCAGGAATCAAAGTAGTCACATTGCTTGATTTGGCTGCCCAATGATCAAAGAAGGCAAAACCAGAAACTGTAACATCAGATGTTACAGTCTCAGGATAAGGCAGACTCGCACATAAAAGGAAATCGGATGTTACAGTCTCATTCAGGTGTTGTATCATAAGATGTTACAAATGATGCGACTGTTCCATCAGATTTTGAGGTTTCCTTAAAATTCTCTTTGGTTAGTTTATCCATTTGCCTTTTTAATTTTTCGAATTCTAGACACTGAGCATAGTAGTCATCTAGAACTTCTTCAAATATAGGAATTATTCTTTCCATAGAGAATGTTTCAATCTGGAAACGAAGAAGATCGAACCATACTTCCTTGTCCTCATATTCGTCAGATTAGGATTCTTCAGATTTTGCCATAAAGCATACATGTTCCCTCGGAGAGTTGAGAGTGAGGGCAGTCATGCAAACATTGTCTTATTCCTTGTCTTCTTCACGGTTAACATCTTCCTCAGAGTCAGGTTCTCCCTAGATAGATTCGACCATAGCCTTTTTGAACTCTTCCTTAGTTGACTCTCTCTTATCCTTTGACTTGATTTCATTCCATATATAAAGGACACTCCTTCTACATGTGTCCTTTTTCTCCACACTTGAAGCATTTACCACCTAAGGATTTGATAAATGCCTCTTATTTGCCATAGGTTTCTTTGATCCAAAATTTCCACGAAAGGCTTTTGAGAATCTTCTGTCAAAGAGAGACATCTCATCATCAGCTTCATCGTTGTCACTTTCTTCAACGACTTTCAAACCTATTCCTTTCCCGTTGCTAGTTTCACTGGGACGACGAGCATTCATTGTCATCTCATGAGCCATTAAGGATCCTAAGAGCTGCTTCAAAGACAGAGTGTCTAGATCCTTGGCTTCTTCAATTGCTATAAACTTGGGTTGCCACCTTTTATTCAGACTTCTGAGAATTTTCTACACCACGCCTACTTCTTCTTCTAGCTTCTTCCCGAGATTCCCTCAACTAATTAGTAAGAGTTATGAATCCTGTGGACATCTCATCTGTGGACTCATCTTTAAGCATGATGAATGTCTCATATTTGTGAATCAATAAATTGATCCTATTCTTGTTAACTTGATTGGTTCCTTCTTAATCCAAAGATAAGTTATCCCATATTTACTTTGTAACACCCGCTATTTTTCCTAAGCATTTTTATTCTTTCCGTTAGGACTCCGTCTTAACTCTGTCACTTTTCGGCCTCATATTTTATCATTTTACTAAGCTCTATTTTAATTTTTGAGTTTAATAATTTTTATTTTTAAATTTAAAGATTTAAAATTCCTTTAAATCCATTTATTTGGTTTCTTCGTAAACTAATTAATCTTTCCGCAAGGAATTCTATTTCTTTTCGAATTGACATTTTTAAGCTTGGATTTAAGTTATTCCTTTTCCCTAAAAATGTTTGAATGCGTTTCTATAATATTTTCAACTAGTAAATATTTTTATTTACAGAAAAATTAGTTGTTAATGATTTTTATTACGAAGCTTCGCGAATAATTATTTTCTTACGCGAGGTTTACTCGAATTACTTTGAAATGCCTTTAACTATTTTACGATTATACTTTTGATCAACTTATAAAACTTTTGAGACCATTTACTCACATTTTGGATCAACTAAGCCCTCGGTCACAAGTTTTATTACGTTTTATTTAAACGTTGCATTTTATCACGTTAAAACGTAAACATAAGATAATTTTTATTTCATTCAATTGTTGCATTAGTGTCAAAACTTTTCACCCTCCCTTTCCTATCCATTTGGCCGGCCACTTTAAGCTTATCCCACCTAGTTTTCATCAAACTTTAAATCCCATTTTTAATTAGAAAACCATCCATTTCCTTACTACCTTTCATTCATTTATCAAAAGTAAAAAAAATCTATCTTCATCCTCACTTTGGGCCGTGGCACTCACCTCTATTCTAGGATTATTTTTGCTTCAATTCTAGTCTTAATCGACTCAAATTCATCGTCAAATAATCCTCTTTCCGTTCTCTTCGTTAAGGTATTAATCCACGTCATTTTCGATCAATTCTTACCTTGATTTTTATTAGTTTTCTCATGGTATTTTTCTGCCATGTATTCCGTGTTTGGTAGGATTTTTGGACGATCCCGAAGCCGACGAATATATCGTTGATTCAGACTTGGAGTAGAGGTAACGTCGATGTTACTCGGTATTTCATGATTTTAATTGAGTATTTGCATGTATATATTTTTATATTTTATTTTGGCAATATATGTATGTCAAGGATTCTGGAAAAATTTTTAAAGTTGAAAATTTGCATGTTTCGATATTTTTATCGCTTTTACGAGATTAACGATTAAATTGTTATATTAATTTGTAAATCGTAATAATCGGCCTAAACATGTAATATATGATTATATTCTGGAAAAATGTTGTTTTTAATGATTTTTAATAATTTAGTATTTTTCTGATATTTTTGATATCGATTATTGAATTATTACCGTTTTCGGACAAAAACGATTAAAAGCCGATTTTTAGTTCTAGCACTTAAACATTTTATTTTAATCTGATTTTTGACGTGGTGAAACTTTCTGGTGAAATAGAATTTTCTGAATGTTTTCATAAATTTTCGGAATTGTTAAGTGGATGAATTAATTAATCACTTTAAATCATCGTTTATCGTTAAAACCGTGTTTGTTGTTTAAATTCTCGATTTCTGGTCTTTGGTTTAAATCTGGAAAAAATTATGATTCTGATGATTTCATATTAAAATGTAATTTTATGATTTTTAGTGCTTTAATAAAATGTTAGGAACGATAAGTTTTATTATTGGAATCGTTAATTGTGAAAACGGGTTTTAAAGACGGTTTTGACGGGATTTATTAAATCTGGAATTTTGGGAAAACTGGAAAAATGGTAGATTATGGAAAATCATGATTTTTAGGTTTAATAATAATTTTTGGATATAAATACTTAAATCGTTTTGTAATTACTATTTTTATTAATCGTTGTTGTCGAGATTGGACGATTAACGAGAAAACGCTTTAAAAACCGAGTTTTTAGAATTCTGGAAAATTTCTTTTCTGGACAGAATGTCCATAAATATAATTTAACTATTTTACGTAATTTTTGTACTATTTATTATAGTCTTTAATTAATAAATATTGATTTTCGGACAAATTGTGATTTATCGTTAAAATGCTTCGTCTTACCTAAAAGAATTATTTTTCCAGCAATTTTGAAAGTATTTAAATCTGAAACTTTAAGATTTAAATCATCCCTTAACATATTCTAAATATATTCAATAGTTTAATTAAATAAAAGACGTTAAAAGATTTAATTTGACATTTGTCGTAAAATCCTATTTGTAATCATATTGTCGTAACTAATAATAATTAGGGAATTTTAGCTTTTTAACTTTTGAAAACACCCTAATTAGTAGTATTAAAATGTTTAAGACATTTTTAATCATTTTATAACACTTATACGATATATTAATAATTTCATAAACCTAAATGTTCTTACTTTATCAATTAATATCGTTAAGGCCGAAAGTATTAGTTTTATAAATCTATATCGTTTACTAAAAATGTTGTATTAGTATAAACTAATATTTTCACTATTTTGATATAATGCTATTTTTAGTAAAGTTTCTAAAAATAGAAGTTTCCTAAAATAGAAAGTTTCCTCTTTTGGAAAGTGATTCCTTTTGCCCTTTTGTTCTCTTATTATTATAATGATCATATCTCTTAAATATATCGATAATGACTTTGTTTTGGAGTTATGGAATAAGGATAAGTGTGGGGTTAGAGTAATACAGTCTAGGATGTACTGTTTTGCCATCAACTATAAAGCTGGTGTATCCATTTGGGATGCATTGGTTGTTGAACTGGATACATTTGGTGTCCAGGAGTATATGTGCATTGTGCCCTTAAGCTAGATATCGCATCGTGTTAGTCGTCGTCAGTTGAACTGGATACATTTGGTATCCAGGAGGGGTGTATATTACTTAAGCTAGGACCTCGCAGGATAAGTCGACGTCCAATTATGGTTGAGTTGCCTAGTTAGAGACCTTGGATCTTCGCTGCGTGTGAAGTTGGTGTCTGAGTTCTCGTAGCTAGTTTTTAGTATATCCCTAGTGAAAGTCTAGCCTTGTGCACACTGATCGAATATCCATAACGCCATTTTGATTATTTTATTTATTATCGATATAAATTGGTTTGCAGGTTGGCAAATATTTTTATGTTTCTTCGGAAATCCTTTTGATTAATTTGTTTTACGCTAAAGCTTATTTTTAATATGATGTTTTACTGTTTTCCATTTTTACTATTTTTCCTATATTAGTAATTACTGTTTTTAAATCCTGTTATACGGCTGGGAGAACGTTGGCGTTGCTCCCCACTGATTGTGACTGTTATGTTTTAACATGGCAGGTATACGTGTTTATTTTCCGGTGGGTGTGGGCTAACGAGCGGTCTTGGATCCTGCTTGATCTTATTAATAATCATGTCTTGAGGATTGTTTAACCTCTTTATGGATTGTTTTAATTTTTTAGCCATTCTTATGTATGGCGTATGTTTGACTTTACCAATTTAATTTATTAAGACATAGTTCTGTGTGTTTTAATCCCGACTCTACAGTGTTTCCGCCACTATATCGCGCTAGAATTTTTAGGGGATTACAGTTGGTATCAGAGCATCACTGCTCCCGACGCTTACACACCTGAAATTAGGGAAAAATACCAGTAAATTATTTAAACAGTAAATAAAGATATTATTAGAAATGGGTAGAAACAGATAAGGACTTAACTGTTAAGATTATCTGTTCCTGAACTCGATGATTAGCATTGATTTTATGTTGTTATTTGTGAACTTCAAGATGGCCGGAAGAGGTAACCGAAACAACAACAACAACAACAATGATCAAGGAGGTATCGAAGCTCTGGCTGACACGCTACGCAACATAGCGCAGGCCATGAACGAGATGAACAACCGGAACCAGCAGAGGCCCTTCAGCTTCTCTCACGCAGCTGAAGGAATGGCTAAAACAGATTGGACTATTATGACGGTTCCGTGGATCCCGAAGTCATGAACCGTTGGTTTCGAGTGATGGAAAGGCAGTTTGGAATTTACTCCGCCCCCGAGAATCAGAAGGTGGGCCTAGCTGTGCTGTACCTGTCAGATGATGCAGACAGATGGTGGAGCCAGGTTGGCCCGACTGCACTTCAGACTCCAGGATTCAACTGGACTCAGTTCAAGACTCTCTTAGAGCAGAGATTTTATCCCGAGGAGCTGAGGCGTCAGAGGATGACTGAATTCAACACTCTAAGCCAGAATACCATGTCGGTTGAAGCTTACACCACTCGGTTCCACTTTCTGGCGAATTATGCTGGAGATTTGTTACCCAATGAGAATTCCCGAGCTTTCTTCTACCGAGGAGGACTTCGAGCCGATATCACTCTCAACATGCCCCGGAGTCTCTCAACTGTTAATGAGCTCTATAATGCTGCGCTTTACGCAGAGTCTTCAATCGAGCGGGTGAAATCAATGAATCCATCATCTGGTTATAAACGACCTATCTCCCACTCAGAGAATAACCAAACCTCTTCTTCGAAGAAATTCCATTCTTCAGGAGGTCCGAAACACTTCCCTTGTTTTTTTTTCCTTGCTTTTCCACCCTCTATCTTTTATGGCGTTGAAATCCATCGTTGCCTACTTGTTGCAGACAATGATTATAAGAAGTCCAACTCCACGCCGTTGTTCGCAAACAAGAAGAAGAACATTTGTTACAAATGCAACAAGGACTACCACGCGGGAAAAAACTGTGACGGTACTCCTTTCACATGCTTCACTTGTGGAGAACCTGGTCATCGCTCCTACAACTGTCCGAAGAAGACTGCTGCCACTACTGCCACAGTCGCCGGTGCTGTTGCTACAACTAAGCGCAAGGGTCGTATCTTTATGATGAGCAGAGCCGATGCTGAAGCACACCCGGAGATCGTCACGGGTATGTTTTCAAACATCAATTCTTTTCTTCTTCTCGTGCCTTCTTCCCCCTGTTGTAGGTGCATCCTACCCCGCTAATCTTATTCGTTTTAACTCCTTTGGTTCAGCTGCCTCCCATCCCATGGACCACCCTTTGTTTTATTTAAAAACTCCCGCTTTGATTTATTGTTTACCCTTGTTCTATTTATTCGTCAACCATTTTTTTTTAACCCCCAAATTTTTATAAAAAGTCTGACTAGCTTAAAAACTTTGAACTACCGTAAAATTTGAACATTTTGAGTTATAATTTCATATTGCGAAACCCCATGTTTTGTAAAAAGTTTGACTATCTTAAACTTTTGAATATCGTGAAATATATCAATTTTGAATTTTAATTTAAATACTTTTTACTCCATTTTTTTTTGTTGTTGTTTTATCTTTGGTTGATGTTTATATTAAATTCTGTTTCCAAATACTTCAATTTCTAAAAGATTATTATGTAAAACATTTTAACATTGTCGAAATTATTTTGAATGTTCGGGTTTGATAACATTTTTGAAAACTTTCATAATTACTTTGGTAACATTTTCGAAACCTTAACATTTTGAAATTAGTTTTCGTTTTATTGTAGGTGAACTTTTGAATTTGTTATTCAAAATGTTTGATGAGTGCTACGATTTTTACCAACTACAAAATTTGATTTCTCAAAACTAAATTTTGTTTCATCATAAAACCGAAATATTGTCGAATTTCTTAATCAAATTGCCTTACTTTGTTTTGAACGTGTTTCGGCTACCCTATTCTCTTCGACTTTGTTTACAAAAGTTATTTAACGTTGTTATTTTACCAAGTAACTTTACTTTACGACTTCATTAATCGAAAGATTTTAAACTTTGGGTTGGTTAGCCCAATTCTTCTTGGAATAAATATTTGCCTTCGATTTCGTATCACTTTGATGGTTGTAAAATATTATTTTAAAGCAATTTTTTTTATGCGAAAATTGTTTCCTCACCTTTTTAAGTGGGGTAATCTTGTTTCCTTTCTACTTATTCTTAGTTTCGAGGACGAAACTTCTTTTAGTGGGGAGGATTGTAACACCCGCTATTTTTCCTAAGCATTTTTATTCTTTCCGTTAGGACTCCGTCTTAACTCTGTCACTTTTCGGCCTCATATTTTATCATTTTACTAAGCTCTATTTTAATTTTTGAGTTTAATAATTTTTATTTTTAAATTTAAAGATTTAAAATTCCTTTAAATCCATTTATTTGGTTTCTTCGTAAACTAATTAATCTTTCCGCAAGGAATTCTATTTCTTTTCGAATTGACATTTTTAAGCTTGGATTTAAGTTATTCCTTTTCCCTAAAAATGTTTGAATGCGTTTCTATAATATTTTCAACTAGTAAATATTTTTATTTACAGAAAAATTAGTTGTTAATGATTTTTATTACGAAGCTTCGCGAATAATTATTTTCTTACGCGAGGTTTACTCGAATTACTTTGAAATGCCTTTAACTATTTTACGATTATACTTTTGATCAACTTATAAAACTTTTGAGACCATTTACTCACATTTTGGACCAACTAAGCCCTCGGTCACAAGTTTTATTACGTTTTATTTAAACGTTGCATTTTATCACGTTAAAACGTAAACATAAGATAATTTTTATTTCATTCAATTGTTGCATTAGTGTCAAAACTTTTCACCCTCCCTTTCCTATCCATTTGGCCGGCCACTTTAAGCTTATCCCACCTAGTTTTCATCAAACTTTAAATCCCATTTTTAATTAGAAAACCATCCATTTCCTTACTACCTTTCATTCATTTATCAAAAGTAAAAAAAATCTATCTTCATCCTCACTTTGGGCCGTGGCACTCACCTCTATTCTAGGATTATTTTTGCTTCAATTCTAGTCTTAATCGACTCAAATTCATCGTCAAATAATCCTCTTTCCGTTCTCTTCGTTAAGGTATTAATCCACGTCATTTTCGATCAATTCTTACCTTGATTTTTATTAGTTTTCTAATGGTATTTTTCTGCCATGTATTCCGTGTTTGGTAGGATTTTTGGACGATCCTGAAGCCGACGAATATATCGTTGATTCAGACTTGGAGTAGAGGTAACGTCGATGTTACTCGGTATTTCATGATTTTAATTGAGTATTTGCATGTATATATTTTTATATTTTATTTTGGCAATATATGTATGTCAAGGATTCTGGAAAAATTTTTAAAGTTGAAAATTTGCATGTTTCGATATTTTTATCGCTTTTACGAGATTAACGATTAAATTGTTATATTAATTTGTAAATCGTAATAATCGGCCTAAACATGTAATATATGATTATATTCTGGAAAAAATGTGTTTTTTAATGATTTTTAATAATTTAGTATTTTTCTGATATTTTTGATATCGATTATTGAATTATTACCGTTTTCGGACAAAAACGATTAAAAGCCGATTTTTAGTTCTAGCACTTAAACATTTTATTTTAATCTGATTTTTGACGTGGTGAAACTTTCTGGTGAAATAGAATTTTCTGAATTTATTCATAATTTTTCGGAATTGTTAAGTGGATGAATTAGTTAATCACTTTAAATCATCGTTTATCGTTAAAACCGTGTTTGTTGTTTAAATTCTCGATTTCTGGTCTTTGGTTTAAATATGGAAAAAATTATGATTCTGATGATTTCATATTAAAATGTAATTTTATGATTTTTAGTGCTTTAATAAAATGTTAGGAACGATAAGTTTTATTATTGGAATCGTTAATTGTGAAAACGGGTTTTAAAGACGGTTTTGACGGGATTTATTAAATCTGGAATTTTGAGAAAACTGGAAAAATGGTAGATTCTGGAAAATCATGATTTTTAGGTTTAATAATAATTTTTGGATATAAATACTTAAATCGTTTTGTAATTACTATCTTTATTAATCGTTGTTGTCGAGATTGGACGATTAACGAGAAAACGCTTTAAAAACCGAGTTTTTAGAATTCTGGAAAATTTCTTTTCTGGACAGAATGTCCATAAATATAATTTAACTATTTTACGTAATTTTTGTACTATTTATTATAGTCTTTAATTAATAAATATTGATTTTCGGACAAATTGTGATTTATCGTTAAAATGCTTCGTCTTACCTAAAAGAATTATTTTTCCAGCAATTTTGAAAGTATTTAAATCTGAAACTTTAAGATTTAAATCATCCTTTAACATATTCTAAATATATTCAATAGTTTAATTAAATAAAAGACGTTAAAAGATTTAATTTGACATTTGTCGTAAAATCCTATTTGTAATCATATTGTCGTAACTAATAATAATTAGGGAATTTTAGCTTTTTAACTTTTGAAAACACCCTAATTAGTAGTATTAAAATGTTTAAGACATTTTTAATCATTTTATAACACTTATACGATATATTAATAATTTCATAAACCTAAATGTTCTTACTTTATCAATTAATATCGTTAAGGTCGAAAGTATTAGTTTTATAAATCTATATCGTTTACTAAAAATGTTGTATTGGTATAAACTAATATTTTCACTATTTTGATATAATGCTATTTTTAGTAAAGTTTCTAAAAATAGAAGTTTCTAAAAATAGAAAGTTTCCTCTTTTGGAAAGTGATTCCTTTTGCCCTTTTGTTCTCTTATTATTATAATGATCATATCTCTTAAATATATCGATAATGACTTTGTTTTGGAGTTATGGAATAAGGATAAGTGTGGGGTTAGAGTAATACAGTCTAGGATGTACTGTTTTGCCATCAACTATAAGGCTGGTGTATCCATTTGGGATGCATTGGTTGTTGAACTGGATACATTTGGTGTCCAGGAGTATATGTGCATTGTGCCCTTAAGCTAGATATCGCATCGTGTTAGTCGTCGTCAGTTGAACTGGATACATTTGGTATCCAGGAGGGGTGTATATTACTTAAGCTAGGACCTCGCATGATAAGTCGACGTCCAATTATGGTTGAGTTGCCTAGTTAGAGACCTTGGATCTTCGCTGCGTGTGAAGTTGGTGTCTGAGTTCTCGAAGCTAGTTTTTAGTATATCCCTAGTGAAAATCTAGCCTTGTGCACACTGATCGAATATCCATAACGCCATTTTGATTATTTTATTTATTATCGATATAAATTGGTTTGCAGGTTGGCAAATAATTTTTTGTTTCTTCGGAAATCCTTTTGATTAATTTGTTTTACGCTAAAGCTTATTTTTAATATGATGTTTTACTGTTTTCCATTTTTACTATTTTTCCTATATTAGTAATTACTGTTTTTAAATCCTGTTATACGGCTGGGAGAACGTTGGCGTTGCTCCCCACTGATTGTGGCTGTTATGTTTTAACATGGCAGGTATACGTGTTTATTTTCCGGTGGGTGTGGGCTAACGAGCGGTCTTGGATCCTGCTTGATCTTATTAATAATCATGTCTTGAGGATTGTTTAACCTCTTTATGGATTGTTTTAAATTTTTAGCCATTCTTATGTATGGCGTATGTTTGACTTTACCAATTTAATTTATTAGGACATAGTTCTGTGTGTTTTAATCCCGACTCTACAGTGTTTCCGCCACTGTATCGCGCTAGAATTTTTAGGGGATTACATCCTTTGCGACGCATGCAGAGATGCGACTCTGAATACGTGGTCTAATTCCTCTCTGAAGAAGAGATATTGCCTATGAATTCTTTTTAGCTTTTGAACACTCAAGAGTAGTGTAATCATCATTCTTCTCTTCCTCAGTTCCAGTCTTGAGGATGGCGATAGTTCAATTCTTGATTATGTTCCAGCACTCCCAGTCAGTTCCTTTGATATGATGCATCATCTTGTTCTTCCTCACACCATAGTCTTCTCCGTTGAAGACATGACACTTCTCGTTCTTTTGCTCCATTGTACCTTAAAGAAAGAAAATAGAGAAATATTTATTAGGATCACTCAATGCTATTAAACAAGACTCGAGTACCCGCTCTGATACCAATTGAAGTGTTTAATACCTGAAAGTTATACTCAAGAGGGGGGGGGGGGGGGGATGAATTAAGTATATCCATTTTTCTATTTTCTTTTTCCATAAAGAAAAACTATGTTGGTTGTGAGGATTTATGCAAGCGATAAATAAAGACGACTCTGAGTTTTTTGAAATGGTTCAGTCTCACACTTCGAGACCTACGTCCATTATTCTTTCATTAATATTTCAGCGCCGATCTTTAGGATTACAAAATATTAATCTCTACCCAATGGATAATAAGCCGCAATATATCACCCAATGGCTACTCAGCCGTGGTGCCCCACTCAATGGCTACTAAGCCACGGTGCTAGAATAACACTAATTATTCTATCCTAAACCAATTGATACACAAAGGTTTAGCCATAAGATCTCCTATGAGTTGTCTTCTTCGTAAGACGAATGTCTCCCGGGCCTTGGCATCTTGTCCCGACCTATCATAGTGAAGTGAAGATGTCTCTACCAATCACGTATCGGACACGACTAAAGAGTCATCGATACTAGACTAGTTGTATAAGACGTCACTCAAAGTCGTGAAAAAGATAATATGACATGTATGGGTTTTAGGAAGACTTATATGTGATTGATTTAACACGTATTGGCTCGGTGTCGTGAATATTTCGAAGGCAACTTAATCGCCGATTAGACTCCTTTGGAAGTCTATAATGGGTCACTCGACCGAGTGCCTTAGGTGCACACGACCGAGTGCCCTTGACGAAGATCCCCTGCCTGGTTTTGAGGGTGTCACTCGATTGAGTGCCCTCTTTAACGGGTAGAGGATTTGCTCGACATAACCCATTTCGTGACTTTGATCAAATGTATTCAAATTAGTTTTGAATATTGATCCCTTCGTATTACAACACCATTTCCGAATAACATACTCGTTCTGATTTTTATTTATCTTCTCTGTTTTCTAATTGGGCTGAAACACCCTTTCTTCCTTATTTCTATTTTGGGTCATCAACATGTGGTCTAGAATTACCCTTACATTTCTCTCTCATCCTTCTTCTCTTTTGACCCACACATTCCTACACCCTTATTTTTCACCCAAAAGTCAAACGGGAACATAAATAAAAATCGGAGGGAGTAGATCCTACGATGATCGTGTGGACGTCATGGGGTTTCATACTCCTTCGACCTTCGATGTCTCATTATGAACGATATTCGACTACGGAGTCGGTATCTGACATTTTAGAGTGATATCGATGATATGTATATGTATGTATGTGTGTGTGTATGATATATATATATATATGGGATCAAGGGAGTTGGGTGTGGATTGGGAAGTTGAGAAGTTGTGTTGTTGGCCCTTGATCTTGGGTTGGATGAATGACTTAGATGGATGAGGTTAAAAAAAGAGTGTCAGTAAACTGACACAGTAGTGGAGAGAGAAAAGCAAACCTCCCCTCAATCAAACTCTCGCTTCTTACAATTACTCTCACTCCTTACAATTTGATGCTCTCTCATCTTCATTTAATCGAACAAAAAAGTTCTCTCATCTTCATCTTCATTTAATTGAACAAAAAAAAGCATCATCATCTTCAACTTGATGCTTTCTCATCTTCATCTTCATCAATCAAAAGAAAAAAATAGCATCGTCATCTTCAAGATCCTTTCATTCATTCAACAAAAAGAAAAATCCTCATCTTCAAAATTCATTCATTCTACAAAAAAAAATTCTTCATCTTCAAGCTTCATTTATCCAACAAAAAATAAGAACATCTTCATCCTCAAGCTTGATGAATGACGGAAGTTTGTAGAACATCGTCATCTTCATCCTATCATCATCTTCATCATGCGTAATGTTCTTACAGAATTGCAAGGTCACACACTTTCAGTTGTATAATCACACTCATTAGGTTGCATAGTCAAACTCATTATGTTGTAGAATCACGCAGCTGTACACTCACTGTAGTCACATATTCAGTTGTATAGTCACACTCATCATTCTGTATAGTCACACTCGCTGTGTGGTAGAATCACGCAGCAGTAGAATACCTTGGATTAAGGTATCATTCGTTTAATCATCTTCATCTTCATGATTGTTTTTTTTCATACCTTCTTTTTTTGGTATTTATAAAATTATTCATCTTCATTATCCAAAAAAAATGGAAGTTGAATATGGATGAATGGACGACTGTGACCTCAAACGACATTCTAAAAAAAATGAAAGTATTAATCACATACAAAAGTATTTAAACATTCATTAACTATTCAACCTCAATTCATGTTGGTTTCTTCTATAGTTGATTTCTTGTTTGTAAGACGCATTTAAAATTTTGAAAAATTACTGAAATGTTCTACTCTTCTATCACAAATATTACAACTGGTGATTGTTAGACGTAAAATGAGCAACTTCGATTCATCCAACAAAAAAAGAAGAATTTCTTCATCTTTAAGATTCGTTCATCCAAAAAAAACGAACAAGTTCATCTTCCAACTTCATTCATTCAACAGAAAAACATTCTAATTAATATATGTTCTAGTTAGAAATATTATTTTGATTGACTGTAAAAACATTTTAATTTAAAAAAAGAACAACTCATTTTGTGCGTAATGTTCTTGCAAAATTGCAAGGTCACACACTTTTAATTGTATAGTCACACTCATTATGCTGTATAGTCACACTCATTATGTTGACGTTTAACACTACGCACAAAATGAGTGTGATTCTACAACATAATGAGTGTGATTCTACTGCATGACGAGTGTGACTATACAAAATGAAAACCCAAAATTTGTCCCAATTATACAATATTAGCAGTGTGACTATACAACATAGCGAGTGTGACTATACAACAAGGCGAATGTGACTATACAAATACGATCACTTTTGAATACAAACCAATTGGTGCACAGCTGCGTGGTTTTAAAGGTGAAAGGATAAGTGATTTTGCTATAGACCTCGCGTGATTAATTATGAAACCAGAAAATAACGATGAAAACATATTTACATTAGAAAAAGTCCATTCTTTACTTATAGTACATCAAACATAAAAACATTCTAACCCACCAAACGTTCTTTACATATAGTACGTTCATCCTAAAGCAAACATTTTATCTCATATAAGTACTCAAGAGTTTAACGATGGTCGCCAGTACGTGCGCAACAATACATTGTCCGATTACGTGGTCGGTCGATGTATCTTCCAAGACCTTCTTCTTGCCACCGCCCCTTTTACCAACATTCCTCTTTCCACCAACCATTTCGCTGCAAAAAAACACACAATCAATCTAAATCACACAACACAACTGAGTATGTGACTACAATGACTGTACAACTGCATGATTGTAATGCATAATGAGTGTGACTATACAACTTTAACTGTGTGACTATACAACATAAATAGTGTGATTCTACAACATAATGACTGTGATCCTACAACATAATGAGTATGACTATACAACTTCAACTGTGTGACTATACAACATAATCTCTGTGACTATACAACTAAATTATACTCGTACTTATTTATACCTCAATCATCATTAGAAAAGACGATTACATACACTAATAACTGCAAGAAATTGTGTGATTCTACAATATAATAAGTGTGACTATACAACATCAACTGCTTGACTGTACAACCTAAAGTGTGTGACTACAAAACTGAAACCTTAAAATGGAAAATAAAAGTCATACAGTCAATTATTTTTCAATCATCATTAGCAAAGTCACATTCATAATTAGAAAGATGATTATACATACGAATCAGAGCAAATTATTTAAACATTCATTAAATATTCAATCTTCATTATTCATCCATATTCAACCTTCATTTTTTTGTGAATAATGAAAATAAATAATATTATAAATACCAAAAAAAAAGAAGGAATGAAAAATAAAACAAGCATGAGGATGAAGATGACTAATTATTTTAAAGATGCTCTAAAAATATAAAAACAAATACCTGAAAATCGTCGAGGTTCGGAAGTAGGGATTTGACGAACGTGGAATCTTGAACGTAGATAAAAAAAATACATGAAAAAAGGCACACACTTTAAGTTGTATAGTCACACACTTTTAGTTGTATAGTCGCACTCATTATATTGCATAGTCACACTCATTATGGTGTTCATAAAATGACTTCTACTTTCATTCATGATGCATAGTCACACGCACTAAATGACTTGTTCATCTTCAACCTTCATTCATCCCACAAAAAAAGAACAACTTCTACTTAAAGATGAAGTTCTTTTTTTTTTGTGGATAATAAAGATGAATAATTTTATAAATACCAAAAAAAAGTATAAAAAACAAAAAGAAGCATGAAGATGAAGATGAAGATGATGATGATGAAGAAGAAAAGAAGCATGAAGATGAAGATGAAGATGAAGACGAAGATGATGATGATGAAGATGAAGATGATGAAGATGAAGCATGAACATACCTTCGTATGATGATCGAAGTTACTGACGGAGTATGGTCGGAGTATTAACGGAGATTATTTTTTGTGGTTTTGTTAGAGAGAGTTGAATTGGGTTGGGAAATGAATTGAGAGTATAGAAAGAAACAAGAATTAATGAGAGGAGGGTGAGGAGGGAAGGTATTGATTAGTGATATGAGTGACTAGTGATGGTTGATGGCTGATGGGCCGCAGCATGTCAGTCCTTTTTTTTCTAGGGTTTCTGGGTAATTTTGGGGTTTTTAGGGTAGTTATCGGGGTAATTCTGGTAAAAAAAACGAAAATTTGTATGTTACAGACAAATGAATCGATGTTATCAATTTTACTAAATATTACTATTTGATGATTACGTATACTGAATATCGCTTATTTCATTCAATGTTTTGATTTTGTGTTCAATTCTGATTATGATTCAATTTCATACTCTGTCTTTGACTTAATTTTGCGTGTTATTACATGGTCTGATACATTACTGGAGTAATTTCTAGATTTTTGATTACAAGATTAAAAACTGAAATTATGAATATTGCAATATTTGAATATGAACAATGAAATACTTGAATATGAACATTGAAATAACTACATATTATTTCATAACATGAATTTCTGGTTTTCGTACATTGTTATAACTATGAAATCATCCTCAATTATTTTATTATGTTATTTCAGTTATTTTATACTATTGTTGCGGTTATTCTATATTATTCTTGAAGTTATTTCATTATATTAGTTACAATGTTTTATAACTAGGGTTATTTTATAGTGTTTTTATAGTTATTCTATCGCAAATATGTGATTATTGTACTTCAATTTTTTTGTACTGTAACTAACTTCGTATTTGTTTTTTTCCTTTCAGTAAAGTTTCTTTTGCTGGGTGCTCCCTCAATGATTCATCTCATACAATAACACAAGTTATTCATTGCAATAACTGAGTTTCTACATCTGATTAACTACGTAAAATCAGACAACATTATTCTATAACTGATTATATTTGAGTGTCAGCCCAATACAATAACATGAATTATTCATTACAATAACCGAGTTTCTACTTTAGAATAACTACGTAAAATCAGATAACATTATTATAAAGTTAATTATATTTGAATTTCATCTCAATATAATAACACGGGTTATAATAACTAAGTTTCTACATTGGAATAACTACGTAACATCAGATAACATTGTTCTAAAATTTATTATATTTGAGTTTCATCTCGGTACAATAACACAAGTTATTCAATACAATAACTGACTTTGTACATTGGAATCACTAAGTATCCACATTGAAATAACTACGTGTGGACATGACATAGGTCCACCCCGACGCGGCCACGCGCGAGTTTGGGGAGGCGAATGAATCTCCATGAGATGGTCAAATGGAAATTTAAATCGAAGTCGGAGTCGCCACCGAATTTTATGGTTATTCGGAACCGTTCGAGCCCACTCTATGTCGTAGTGGGCCGTGTACAAAATACGGCCCATTTCCGATGTCAGAGTTTATTGGGCTCGTCCCTTTGCAGTTCGATATAGATGCCGACTTGAGCGGTTAATCGTATATTGAATGACTCTCGTTGCCAATGGTTTCGGACATCCGGAAACCACGGGTCTGAGTAAGGGGTGAGGTTAAGTGTTGGGAAGTTCACTAAGAACACCCAACCCCGCCCGCACATTAGCGGCCTCTACTAGGATATCAAATGATTTTTGAATACGCGCGTTAGTTGAACGATGAATGATATGCAAACATTGTTTTCCTAAGCATGTGAGGAATTGAACGGGTTGCTAAGTCGGTTTAATGCATGAAAAATTAACGTCAAAGTTGAATTTAGCATGTGAGATTCGTTTTAGTATAATAAAACAAATGAAATAAAAAAGATGAATTTGCTATAAAAGATGAACAAACGAGTTAGTATCGATTTGTAAATAATAATAGCAAGAAATAAATATGCGAAATCGAGAAAATAAATATTAATCGAAATCTGAAAAAAAAAAATTGTTAAAAAGAAGCGTTGTTTTTTTTAAAAAAACGAAGTTCGAAAAATAAATAAAAAAGAAGGAAAGGCCGCGGCAAACAGCCGGCCGCGCGGCTCGCCCGGGACGCCAGCGGGTCGCGTGGTGGCCTGTTTCAGTGCCGGTTTTCGAAAACTCGATGTTCATATTAAATCGCATATGAATATTGCATGATTTGTACTCGACTTAATATTTTCGATATTCTTTATACTCGATAGTTGACTACGAAATCAATATCAAATACTTGGAATAATTTTAGAAAAGATGTAAATTTTAGAAATCGATCGAAGAATAAATAATAAAACGAACGAAAACGTGAAAAAAGGTGCGCGGGTTTCAGACTCGTACGCGAGTCGCCTGTGAGGGGCGCGACTCGCGTGCGGGTCTGTCCCGTTTTGCTCGTTGTTCGAAAATTGTTATTTTTGATAAATCGCGTACAAAATATGAATTAATTTGTATTCGATTTATGTTTTCGATGTTCGTCATACCCGATACTCGATTATGAAATCGATATCGAATATTCGGAATGAATAAAAAAGGTTTTGTAAAATAGTTTGTTTTAAACGAAAAGTAAAAGAAAAGAATTTTAAATGAAAAAGATGTAACGATTCTTTGACATCGTCGAGATCTTATTATAATTCTTTTCGATACGATATTTGATTATAGAAAAATCGATATCGTATGCTTAAGAATATTCATTATGAAAATAGTTTTTCGTTAATAACGATATTAGAAAAATAAAAAAAATCGACTCTAGACCCGTAAGAAAATAAAACGGACTAAGAGGAGAAAAGGAGAAAAAAAGAAGAAATCGGGTTTAGTTACACCCTCAACCTACATGCTCTTGATGACTCGGATCGGGGCTCGTCGGAATGTGGCTAGGCACGGGAGCGTCGAGGTTTGGTTCGGCTAGGGGTTAGGTTCGGACGGGTGAAGGTGTCGGGTAATAGGACCGGTTTCCTTCGGGTTTTGGATGTATTATCGGTTTCTCGATGCTAAAGGAATTATGTGTGTGTGTCGGAGATTGTGTGTATGTGTGTGTTCCTTATATTTGGTGTTGATAAAATCGTGTTTTTTGTGTTGGATGCAAGGGGCTATTTATAGGAAATTCCCGACCTTGACTTAGGAGAGTTTGACTACCGCTTAGGATAGGAAACGTAGGAATTTGAGGGAAATAAGAATTCCGCTTTCTTGTGAAGGAAGAAAGGCATCTCGGCTGTTTTGCTACTGTTTTGGCCGAGTGTTTTACACTCGGTCAGGTGTTCAAATCGGTTTTTGAATAGAATTCTTGTTTGAGCTAGAATTACCGCTTGAGTAAGAAGCTGAGAAGAACGAGAATTCCGTTTTCTTGTGAGAGAAGAAAAGAGGAAAACCGGCTGGTTTGTACTACTTGGCCGAGTGGTTTACACTTGGTTGAGTGTCTGAGTCAGTTCTCGGATAGGATTCCTACTCGAGATCGAATTCTACCTTAAACGAAATTGTTTATTATTTTTGTATGGCTGATTTTTGTAGGATTGGGGTCCGAATAGGACGTGTGAGACCTCACGGTCAGCCTACAAGTCTCGAGAAATATTTTTGACCGGGTTTTGACTCGGTCGCTAAAAGACGGTTTTACCCCTGGTGTCGGATTCGACCCAAATTAGTGTTATTTGACTCGAAACGACCCACTGGGCCTGAATTTGAGGTTGGTTTTGTGAGATTTGTACTCCTTAAAATGCCTAAGCCAAATGTCCATCATTACGAGCCCATTTCCGAGTACGTTAAGGCACGTTAGCATCCGATCATCATCGGGTGTTTGTCGGAAACTACTATAGACACCATGCGGTCAAAATGTGGGTGTCTACAGAGCCCCCACTCTGACTGAGGCTTGGACAGGGCGAAAGTCAGAGTAGCCACCAGGTCAATCAAGGATTAAAACCTGGCAGCTTCCGGTCGGGTCGTTTAAGGTCCATTAGACCTGCGTGGAGGGCCCGCCGGCCATGGGCTAGAAATGTACCTGAATTGATGATGATAACTCCGTGGGGAATTGAACTCGTCATATGAGACTTTAAAATGGGCCTGTATGTGGGTTCATCTTGTTAAATGCCGCTGGGGAGTTATGCAAATCGCATGGTCCTGCTCGAGTCGTCCTGTACATATTTATGCAAAGCTGCAAAATTTTGCATGTAATATTTGTAGGAAAAATGACTCGTGCTGGGGAATAAAAATTTTGGGAAAAGGTTTGAATTTTTTTTGAATTTGCAAAAGCCTTTGAAAAAAATTAAAGAATTTTTGTTTTGACTTTGAAAAGGAATAGGAATGCTCGGGATGACTTAGCTAAGCCTTAGGACAATGGCTTGTATGCTAAATGCTCTAGGATTAGGAATCCTAAGGTGAGGAGGAGAACTTATATTTTATGCTATAAATACCCCTTCTTGCTTCACAAATTATCATAATTCCACAATTCCTTAATTACTTAAAGAAAAGAATAAGCCCTGAAAAATTTATTCTTTCTTTTAGCAAATCAAATATGGGAATCGACCGATTAGTGGGAATGCTGCACGAGTGGTCCAAATATTTTAGGGATGCCGATAGGGCTATCCTAAATCAGAATGGCGTTACCCAATTGTCCGTGATCCGTCAGATGCAAGTAGACTGCCACTTCTTGGATGCTTGCCTATCCTATTGGGATGATACCTATCATGTATTTAGTTTTCCTCGAGGAGAGATTTGCCCTATTCCTGAGGAAATTGCTGCTGCAGGAGGATGGAATCCTATACTTCGCCCTGCTATCCCTTTTTCAGTTTCTGACCCAAGGAGAAAGTTAAAGGAATTTTTAGGGCTTTCCCATATGGAGGTATCCCGTATGCTAGAAGGAGATACCGTTTCCCTGATCGACCTGGCTGAAAAATTCATGAACTCAGATGATGTTCGGGTCAGGCCGGTTCATAGCCGTAGAGCCTTTACTTTTTGTATGCTCCATGTTTATGCCTTCGAAGGGCATATGGACTTGTTATCTTGCATGGGTCATGTCAGACTTTTCACCGTGGCTGACTTGATGGAGAACGGAGCACAGCCCGGCTTAGCTAATTACAGGAGAGATTATCCAGGGTTTAGATAATCGTAAGAGGGATCCGTCAATCCGGCTGACTGGGAGTACCCGGCTTCTACAGGTATGCCCTTTTTTTGATTTTTTTTGAATTTCCGGCTTTTTCCATTTTTCCGGTTTTGCGCGGTTTTTCCCGGTTTTCCCGGTTCCTGCGGTTTTCTCGGTTTTCACGACTTTTCTCGCTTCAACACCCAACAATATTGGGATGAGGTGCTATCTTTCCATGGAGGCCTGTTGATCCGTTGGGCCGTGCCATGGTGGCCAATTTACCTTTGGACTGGTCTAGAATCTCGAGATAGGGCTAGATATCAGGTAATCCTATCTTTTAGGCAAACAATTCACCTCTTTCCCTATCGTATACTTAGGCAATATGGTCGGGCGCAAAGAATCCCAGAAATCGAGGCCATTGTGAGTGAATCTACTCAGCTGACGGATGTGATGTGTGACACCTGGATGCAAAGGTGGTATTCACGAGCTACTTGGCCTGTTCTTAAAAATTCTCATTCGATCTGGGTAACCGATTCTTATGTAAGATGGACCCGAGCTGATTCAGCTAAAACTCGAGCTGCCCTGAAAATTGACGAGGCTTATGACCTGCTACGCCGGGAGCATGCTAAAGACAACAGGAGCTTCTTTACTGAGGGAGCTACTTCGACAGGTCAGAAAAGAAGATCTAGGACTCAGACTGAAGGGTCCAGTAACAAGGGTGCACGGGGGAAGGTGAGCCCCCAGATGGACTTAGAAAGGAGACTAGGGCCAAGACTGGCTGCTAAGGACCGACTTGGTCCTCGAGAAAGGCTTCCCGAGCCGGTTAGGGCTCGGCTTGGACCGGTGCAAAGGGTGGAAAACCCAAAATCGAAGAAGCGGGTTCGAACTAAGGAAATTCCCCTTGTGATTAGGGAACGTTCGCCCCCGCCCCGTCGGCCTCGGGCTCCACGTGACCCGAAAGATAAGGGAAAGGGCAAAATGTACGAGTAGTCTCCTAAATTTATTATTTAAGTATTACTACTATTTTTGTGGTGTGATTTTGTTGCTTTTTTTTGTGATGTATTTTTTGAAATAATAAAAAGACATATTAGTGAATACCGTTCCCGTCTTTTCGTTATTGCAATGGTTGTACCCTCTTGAGGGGTTGCCTACGTATCCAAAATTAATGGAATCAAACCTTCTGTTGTTCAGAAGTATTTTTTTGCAATTTTTCGAAATACATCAAGATTATTAATTCAAGATGTGCAACGGTAGGATAAATGATCCTAACTTATTGACTTGCTTAAAAGTTTGAAAATTCATAAAAAAAGACATTTTTTTTATAAACTTTGCAAATGACATTGAGATAGGGTTTATGGATAGTAACGCTTCAGCTGGTCCAAGTTTGTTGGGTTGACGAACTCGTTTCCGTCCAAGTCCGTTAGCATTACTGCACCTCCTGAAAGAATCTTCTTCACTAAATATGGCCCAGCCCAATTGGGTTTGAATTTTCCCCTAGGGTCAACTGGTAGTAAAGCTCGAACAGATTTTAGGACTAGATCGCCTTCTTTGATGTTCCTGGGCCTAACCCTTTTGTTAAAAGCCCGTCGGATCCTTTTCTGGTATATCTGAATATTATTCAGAGCCCGGGACCGCCGCTCGTCTAAGAGGACCAGTGAGTCATATCGGGCTTGGACCCAGTCCGCTTCAGGTATCTGACTTTCGAGCAGAATCCTAAGGGATGGTACTTCTAGTTCTACCGGCTGGACTGCTTCCATTCCATATGTCAGATAGTACGGAGTTGCTCCGGTTGCAGTTCGAATTGATGTCCGATATCCCCATAAGGCGAAGGGTATCTTGTCGGGCCAATCTCGGTAATTCTCAGCCATCTTTTTAAGAATGGTGACAATTGTTTTATTAGCTGCCTTCACCACTCCATTTGTTTGAGGACGGTAAGGTGACGATGTATGCCTTTGGATCTTGTACTTTTCCAACAAAGTGGCAGTTTCAGCTTGGAAATGGGTCCCGTGATCGCTGATGAACTCGTGTGGAATCCCATATCGACATATAATTTTGTTTTGGATGAACTTAGCCACATGTTTGGCATTCAAGATCCGGTATGATTCGGCTTCGACCCATTTAGTGAAATAGTCGATAGCCACTAGGATGAAGCAGTGACCTCCTGTCCCGGAAGGATTCACTTTCCCGATTATATCAATTTCCCATGTTGAGAACGGCCATGGTGATGTCATTGTATATAGTAGGGATGAAGGCATATGCTGAACATTAGCGAAAATCTGACAGTTGTGACGGTGTTTGACATACAACTGACAGTCAGTTTCCATGCTATTCCAATAGTAACCGAGTCTTGCGATTTTCCGGGCCAACATATGGGCATTCATGTGTGGTCCGTTTTCGCCATCGTGCACCTCGGCCATAACTCTTTCGGCTCGAGTTTTGCCAATGCATAGAAGTAAAGCCCCCTGTGCTGTCTTTTTGTACAGCTGTCCATCGTCTGTGCGGATGAACTGGGTTGCCCATCTTCGCAGAGCTTTCTTGGCCCGGTTTTCAGCTCCCGGAGGATATTCCCCTGACGTTAAGTAGGTTAGAATAGCCTGGTACCAAGGTTCTGGATAAGTTATCTCAATATCTGAGATAGCGTGGATGTATGCTGGTTCAGACCGTCTTTCGACACAAATGGGCATGCTGGTTAGATGTGCTGGGATATTCAGTAAAGATGCTAATTTTGAGAGAGCATCTGCAAACTGGTTTTCTTCCCGAGGCAGATAAATGTACTCTACTTTTTGGAATTGCTTTTCGAGAACCCTTACTCGCGCTTGGTAAGCCACGAGATTTGCGTTCCGAGTTTTCCATTTTTGTAGAGTCTGATTTATGACTAATGATGAGTCACCGTGGACCCGGAGGTTTGTTACTCCTAAATCAGCGGCGGCTTGCAACCCGTGAATGCATGCTTCGTACTCGGCTGCGTTATTAGTCACGTCAAAATCTAACTTGATGGATAAAGGGGTGTGTTCTCCTTGTGGTGAGATTAGCAAGATCCCGACACCAAATCCTCGAAAGTTGGACGCTCCATCAAAGTACAAATCCCATGTGTCGGTGTCGGTATGGAATATGTCTTCATCTGGGAAGGCCCAAGTATCGGTGTGTTCTTCCTCAGATACCGGACTGTCGGCGAGGAATTCTGCTACTACTCGGCCCTTGATGGCTTTTAAGGGCACAAATTTAAGGTCGAACTCAGCTAGCATTAAAGTCCACCTGGATATACGGCCGTTGAGGATGGGCTTCTCGAACAGATACTTGATTGGATCCATTTTGGATAGCACATGTACCTCGTGACTAAGCATGTAGTGTCGGAGCTTTTTATTGGCCCATACTAATGCTAGACACGTCTTCTCAAGCATGGTGTATTTGCATTCGTATTCTAAGAACTTCTTACTGATGTAGTAAATAGCCCGTTCTTCAGAATCGACCGTTTGGGCTAGCATGGCGCCCATGGCAGTCTCGGTTGTCGTCAAGTATAGTGATAGAGGCAAACCGTGCTGAGGTGGCATTAGCACCGGTGGAGAGGATAGAATTTCCTTG
The DNA here is from genome assembly GCA_958450325.1 of Agrostemma githago. Lineage (NCBI taxonomy): Eukaryota > Viridiplantae > Streptophyta > Magnoliopsida > Caryophyllales > Caryophyllaceae > Agrostemma > Agrostemma githago. Next base: position 60,944,848 of record OY288241.1, read on the forward strand.
ATTTTGTCGAAAGCCATTTTACATTTGTCGTCCCATAATGTTTGTTCTCCTATCTTCAGTTTCTTGAAAATGGGTTCACATACCATGGTTAGCTTTGAAATGAATCGGCTTATATATTGGACTTTTCCGAGAAACCCCCTTATCTCCTTTTCGGTTTTAGGCGGTTGCATCTCGGTTATGGCCTTGATCTTCGCTGGGTCAACTTCGATGCCACGTTGGCTAACAATGTGGCCCAGTAGCTTGCCCGATGTTACCCCGAAACTGCATTTTTGAGGGTTTAACCTCATGTTGTACTTGCGTAGTCGGGTAAAGAACTTCCTTAGGGCTGCAATGTGCCCGTTTCGGTCCTTGGACTTGACAATCATATCGTCGACGTAGACCTCTACTTCCTTATGCATCATGTCATGCAATAAAGTAGTAGCGGTCCGTTGATAAGTGGCACCAGCATTAATAAGCCCAAATGGCATCACAGTATAGCAGTAAGTCCCCCAAGGTGTGATGAAGGTGGTCTTACTCATGTCTTCTTCCGCCATTTTGATCTGATTGTATCCGGCATACCCGTCCATAAATGATAGAAGGGCATGATCGGCCGTGTTATCCACCAGTATGTCGATATGTGGCAACGGAAAATCGTCTTTTGGGCTGGCCTTATTAAGGTCTCAGAAATCTACACATACTCGGACTTTGCCATCCTTTTTGGGTACTGGTACTATGTTTGCAACCCAGTCTGGATATTCAGACACTTGAATAAAGCCCGCTTTGAATTGTTTATCAACTTCTTCTTTGACTTTGAGAGACCATTCGGGCCTCATTCTTCGGAGTTTCTGTTTTACCGGCTTGTACCCGTCTTTGATGGGTATACGGTGTTCAGCTATTTCCCGGTCTATTCCCGGCATGTCCTTGTAGGACCATGCAAAGACGTCTTTGAATTCCTGGAGAAGGTCCGTAAATTGTTGTTTCTCCTCGGGATCTAAAGATAGGCCCAACCTAAGCATCTGAGGTTCTAAAGGGGTTCCTACGTTGATGGAATCGGTTTCTTCGATTACCGGATTTCGGGACTCCCTTTTCTCGAGTTGCTCAATTAGATGCGGAGGCAGTGGTACCTGTTCGTCGGGTTTCTCAATGTCATTGCAAGTAAGATTTTTGAAAACAGTTTGAAAATAAGCCAAGTCGTAAGCAGAACAGTTATCGTTATTATTGATAGTAAATTTTGAAAAGAGCTCAAAGAGAGCTGCCATCTGATCGTTGGTCAGAGGCGGGATAGGGAGAGCCCTTGGGACAGACTCCGGGGCTCTCGATGGTGAGGCTAAAGAAGGGAGAGGGGTTACAGACTCGATCCTAGTACTGGACCCTCTAGACTTTGACTCATACTCCGACTCTGACTCTGACTCGGACTCGGACTCAGATTCAGACTCGATAGCATGCATATCTCCTTCTCCAGTAGTTATCTTGTAGACTCGACCCTGACTGTCGGTCCACTTGGTTGTCTTCCTCCAAGCTCTCTTCCCAGTGTCGGCACCAACTTCCGAGATCAACTTAGTTGGATCGAACCTGTTGCTGCGGAGGATTAAGCTGACTAGCTCTTGCTTAGGGGTCGGGATGACCTTGTCTTCCCCGAAGAGTAGTCCTAGAATGGGCTCAGTATTGCATGGGCCCTCCTTTGATTCGGCCTGGATAAGGGCGAATATGTCGTCTGGGATGAAATTGCATTCCCGAGCCAGTTTGGTCCCGGGATATGAGATGGTGGGCCGATAGAGGCCCGTTTGAACAGTTTCGAATACCGGGGTGACGAACGTGACCGCCTTGGTTTGGTTCGTGTAGCCGGATGCCATAGTATAGCCTAGACCGAGGTGAGATTGCCCGTTGTTCAGGGTTTCGATGATCTTTCCCGGTGGAAGATATGGCCTTGACGTGACTCCCGGTAGGCAACCCAGGTTCTGTAGCATCGTATAGATGCTAACGGTGAAGTATGGCTGAAAAAGGTACTCTTCTCCGATCATTCCTACAAAGTTGAATCCTCGTGGGTAGGCTGAGCCTGCCGTGTTGCAGCTTGACACGGTTATGGGAGTAGCTTCGAGAGTAATGATCCCGTCCTGTAAAGGTAGTTTGACCTTTCTCTGAAGAGTGGAGGACACAGCTTTGACCGCGTGAATCCATGGTCTTTCAAGTAGCAGATTGAAAGATGAAGTAACATCGATCACTTGGAATTCTAACTCCTTCTCGATCGGGCCCGTTATAATGGTTAGTTTAACGGCCCCAGCAACTGATTTTGGGCTCCCATCAAAAGCCTGGATAGTCTTTGTAGTCGGAAGGTAGTCAGCCTCGGTAATGCCGAGGGCCTTGGCTGTCCTTAAAGGAAGGACGTTAACTGCAGACCCGTCATCAATCAGGGTCATCGGGAGATATTTGTTTCGACAGATCACCGTGATGTATAGGGCCAAGTTATGAGTGGTCCCAAATGGTGGAAGGTCGGACTCGGAGAAGGTGATGAGTGGGCCTTCTCCTTTGGGCTTGTCCTTGAGGTATGGCAAGATCGTGGCTACCATCTCGGTGGGGGTAACCGATGAGTCGACCTTGATTTCATCAAGGGCCTTAGTAAGTGCCGCTCGATGCTCCTGAGAACTAACCAAAAGCTGCCATATAGTAATATCGGTCCGGACCCTTTTCAACTGTCTGACTAGGGTCGTGTTAGCGTTTGGCTCTTCGGGAGTGAGTTCCGTCCCGGAAGGTTCAGTGACGGTTTCCGGGGTGGTTGTGATGGTGTGTGTACCGGCCAGAGCTTTGGCTTTAGCCCTCCGGACTTCCTCGATAGTGACGGGGACAGCTTCTCCTTTAGCCAGGTAAACATCATCTTCATCGTCGTTCCATATCCCATTGATTTGGGAAATGAAGGGGGAAATGAGATGAGTGCAGTCAACTACCTCTCCAGTAAAAATGGCATGAGTAGCAAAAGGATTGTTTTTTTTACTTGGCTTGTCACTGGGTAGCGGTATCTTCCCATTTTCGATCAGATCTTGGATAAGATGCTTCAATTTCCAGCATTTCTCGGTGTCATGTCCATTGCCTTGGTGATAGTGGCAATGGCCTGAATGTTGTAGCTTTTGGACCGCTTTACCATGGGAACTTCCGGAGTTGGGCCTATCGGTTGGATAAGGCCTTTTGAAGATAGCCTTTGTAAGGCATTAGCATAGGTTGTTCCAATGTCAGTGAATACCCGATTTGGAGTATTCTTTTTGGTTGAGGTGTCAAGTGAGTTTACCTCGTCAAAGATGCTTCGGGCCGCGGTTGTGGTTGCGGGCTTGCTAGAGGATGAACTAGCTCCTTGATACCCTTTGGTTGAGGCCTTAGTGAGGTTCTCTAACCTTAGATCGTCTTCGATTCTAGTACCCATTTCGGTCAAAGTGGCGAAGTCTGGTATGATGGCGTACCTGAGATGGACTCGGTAAGCAGGGAGGAGGTTTTTGACAAAGGCCTCCACTAGAACTTTTTCGTTGGGCTTGTCGACCACCTTTTTCGGTCCGCCACCTTTGAAGGTATTTGGTGAAACCTTCTTTAGGCTCTTGGGCCATAACTTCCAGAGTACGCATGGTAGTCTGGATTTCAGCATTATCCGCGTAGTTCCGCGCGAATTCCATGGCAACATCGTCCCAAGTTTTGAATTTCTTGGGGTCAAGCCTGTAGTACCAGGCTTTTGGGTGTTTCTCTAGAGAGGAAGCAAAGAGGTGCTTGAACATGGTCGATTTGACCCCCTTGACAGCCATAAAGTCCTTAAAAGCCCGAATATGAAGTACCAGATCTTCAGTCCCATCGAACATTGGCAAGCTCGTTAAGTTAAGGTTACCGGGCAGTTCATCAGTTATGGGTGAATAGGTACGGGCATTTTCTGTGAGAATGGTGTTTCTGGTGTTCGAGTGGACCTGTTCTTGCAATTTTTGGACTGCGCCGGCCAGCGCGGCCAGAGGTCCGTCATCTTCGATCGAAGCATTGGGGTTTCCCTGTTCCACGGCACTAACCCGAGTGACAATGGCGATCTGGTCCTCCCGCATTTTCCTCAATTGGTCTTGGATTTGGGCCAACGTGGTGGTCAGCTCGTCTATGGCTTTTTGCGTCATGGTTCGAGTGAAGGGTGGCCTGTCTGTAACAGCACCGCGTAATTAGCAACTTAACCCGAATCCTAAGGAAAGTACATCCCGAGCAAGGGAAAAAAAGAAGACTAAAAAGACAGTAAATGACTCGGAAAAGACACCTAGACGGGTGACTTGTGAAGAGGTGGGCCTTCCTCAGGATCCAACGCTGTGGGTTGGGCCCTGTCCGAAGGAAGGTTCACGTGAGACATTCCCAGACTTTTAGACTCGATTGTGTAAGTGGGCCGACCCTTGTAGGAGTATGTCCTACGTAGGTGGGCCTCGCCTTAGTAGAATAAGGCGGACTAGGATGGGGGGGAAACCCGTGATGTAAGATCGACGGAGTTTCGACGCTAGAGACTTCAACGACTTATGACACGACCCGACACTGCTAAATACGGGAAGTCCTAAGAAGAGGAAGTTTTGAAATGTGATTTTTTGAAAAGCCCGAAATGAATCGGGTGGAGAAATTCGGCCCTTTTTCGAAAAAAGAAAAAGGAGTGGGCCAAATGACGGGTTTTGAAAGTTTCGAAAGTAATTTCGAGTTTTGAATTGGGCATAATACCGGCTAGAAAAAGGCTATTTTGAGTAAAATCATAAGTCCTAAGTTCGGTATATGACCCGGGTTTTGAAATTGGATATTTTTGAAAAGGATGCAAATTTTGAAAAGATGACGGTTTTGAAAAAGACGTGGATCAAGTAGCACGTAGTCATGGAAACAGTATAATGACGCCATGTATGCTATTAATCTAAGTCTCGGTCAGTCTGTAAAGGTCTATACCAGTGTACACAGCCTATCAAGAATCGGGGCGGACTCCCTAACTCGAGTTGAGATTAGGACATGCCGTAAAACCCATATGAATCGGCTAATGGACACCTTTGACATAACCAGTTTGGACTATATCAACGGTATAGTGGGACGTCGGTCGCGAGTACCGGCCCGGGAAAAATGGGGTTTATGCATGAACCGTAAAACTAAAACGCGCATTGTACTAGTCAAACGATTTCTATTCGAGTCTCACCCTGAGGACACCGAAGGTTATTAACTCATCGAAAAATCCCCAGCGGAGTCGCCAAATTGTGGACATGACATAGGTCCACCCCGACGTGGCCACGCGCGGGTTTGGGGAGGCGAATGAATCTCCATGAGATGGTCAAATGGAAATTTAAATCGAAGTCGGAGTCGCCACCGAATTTTATGGTTATTCGGAACCGTTTGAGCCCACTCTATGTCGTAGTTGGCCGTGTACAAAATACGGCCCATTAACGATGTCAGAGTTTATTGGGCTCGTCCCTTTGCAGTTCGATATAGATGCCGACTTGAGCGGTTAATCGTATATTGAATGACTCTCGTTGCCAATGGTTTCGGACATCCGGAAACCACGGTTCTGAGTAAGGGGTGAGGGTACGTGTTGGGAAGTTCACTAAGAACACCCAACCCCGCCCGCACATTAGCGGCCTCTACTAGGATATCGAATGATTTTTGAATACGCGCGTTAGTTGAACGATGAATGATATGCAAACATTGTTTTCCTAAGCATGTGAGGAATTGAACGGGTTGCTAAGTCGGTTTAATGCATGAAAAATTAACGTCAAAGTTGAATTTAGCATGTGAGATTCGTTTTAGTATAATAAAACAAATGAAATAAAAATGATGAATTTGCTACAAAAGATGAACAAACGAGTTAGTATCGATTTGTAAATAATAATAGCAAGAAATAAATATGCGAAATCGAGAAAATAAATATTAATCGAAATCTGAAAAAAAATATTGTTAAAAAGAAGCGTTGTTTTGTTTAAAAAAACGAAGTTCGAAAAATAAATAAAAAAGAAGGAAAGGCCGCGGCAAACAGCCGGCCGCGCGGCTCGCCCGGGACGCCGGCGTGTCGCGTGGTGGCCTGTTTCAGTGCCGGTTTTCGAAAACTCGATGTTCATATTAAATCGCATATGAATATTGCATGATTCGTACTCGACTTAATATTTTCGATATTCTTTATATTCGATAGTTGACTACGAAATCAATATCAAATACTTGGAATAATTTTAGAAAAGATGTAAATTTTAGAAATCGATCGAAGAATAAATAATAAAACGAACGAAAACGTAAAAAAAGGTGCGCGGGTTTCAGACTCGTACGCGAGTCGCCTGTGAGGGGCGCGACTCGCGTGCGGGTCTGTCCCGTTTTGCTCGTTGTTCGAAAATTGTTGTTTTTTGATAAATCGCGTACAAAATATGAATTAATTTGTATTCGATTTATGTTTTCGATGTTCGTCATACCCGATACTCGATTATGAAATCGATATCGAATATTCGGAATGAATAAAAAAGGTTTTGTAAAATAGTTTGTTTTGAACGAAAAGTAAAAGAAAAGAATTTTAAATGAAAAAGATGTAACGATTCTTTGACATCGTCGAGATCTTATTATAATTCTTTTCGATACGATATTTGATTATAGAAAAATCGATATCGTATGCTTAAGAATATTCGTTATGAAAATAGTTTTTCATTAATAACGATATTAGTAAAATAAAAAAAAATCGACTCTAGACCCGTAAGAAAATAAAACGGACTAAGAGGAGAAAAGGAGAAAAAAAGAAGAAATCGGGTTTAGTTACACCCTCAACCTACATGCTCTTGATGACTCGGATCGGGGCTCGTCGGAATGTGGCTAGGCACGGGAGCGTCGAGTTTTGGTTCGGCTAGGGGTTAGGTTCGGACGGGTGAAGGTGTCGGGTAATAGGACCGGTTTCCTTCGGGTTTTGGATGTATTATCGGTTTCTCGATGCTAAAGGAATTAAGTGTGTGTGTGTGTCGGAGATTGTGTGTATGTGTGTGTTCCTAATATTTGGTGTTGATAAAATCGTGTTTTTTGTGTTGGATGCAAGGGGCTATTTATAGGAAATTCCCGACCTTGACTTAGGAGAGTTTGACTACCGCTTAGGATAGGAAACGTAGGAATTTGAGGGAAATAAGAATTCCGCTTTCTTGTGAAGGAAGAAAGGCATCTCGGCTGTTTTGCTACTGTTTTGGCCGAGTGTTTTACACTCGGTCAGGTGTTCGAATCGGTTTTTGAATAGGATTCCTGTTTGAGCTAGAATTACCGCTTGAGTAAGAAGCTGAGAAGAACGAGAATTCCGTTTTCTTGTGAGAGAAGAAAAGAGGAAAACCGGCTGGTTTGTACTACTTGGCCGAGTGGTTTACACTTGGTAGAGTGTCTGAGTCGGTTCTCGGATAGGATTCCTACTCGAGATCGAATTCTACCTTAAACGGAATTGTTTATTATTTTTGTATGGCTGATTTTTGTAGGATTGGGGTCCGAATAGGACATGTGAGACCTCACGGTCAGCCTACAAGTCTCGAGAAATATTTTTGACCGGGTTTTGACTCGTTCGCTAAAAGACGGTTTTACCCCTGGTGTCGGATTCGACCCAAATTAGTGTTATTTGACTCGAAACGAGCCACCGGGCCTGAATTTGAGGTTGGTTTTGTGAGATTTGTACTCCTTAAAATGCCTAAGCCAAATGTCCATCATTACGAGCCCATTTCCGAGTACGTTAAAGCACGTTAGCGTCCGATCATCATCGGGTGTTTGTCGGAAACTACTATAGACACCTGGCGGTCAAAATGTGGGTGTCTACACTACGTATAACCTGATAACATTATTCTCAGTAAACAATTGAGTTAACTATAAAATAACTATGCTTCTTCATTAAAATAATCTTGTTTGTACATCGAAATAACCATAAAAATCGGAGAAAAAAAATTCTTGGGAGATTTTGAGAGTTTTAATCTCAGCTCTTGATCATGGGAGATCTAATGGCCAAAAATGAAAGGTAAATTGTACAGGATTTGAGAAATGTAGGGGATCCTGCCTCTCTCTCTCTCTCTCTCTCTCTCTGTATATATATATATATATATATATATAGAGGTAGGTTCAAATAAGGTCAACAAGTTTTTTAAGTTCCTAAGTTCCAGTGTTAAAGTTACACAATAAGTGCTTAAAGTTACATGAGATGAGTGATAAAGTTTCACTTTATCACTTGAAGTGATAAAAGTGCTGAATGTTATAGTTACATATCAATTTTGAACAAATGCAACTTTATCGTATGTCATTTGTAACTTTAATATAGACTTAAAAAAATTGCTGACCTTATTTGAACCTACCTCTATATATATATATATATATAATGTATATGCGAAGGAGTATTCCTTGATCGCGTCATGTCGATACGAATATCGATCCGTCGGTTTCGCCATGTCACTTATCGGATCTCGAGGACCGTATGATAACCGGATTGACATCATTAGGTTTCGTATCAACTTCTGATTGGATAACTCATGATGAACGATGTTTGACTATAGAGTCGACATCAAACATTTAGAGTGATATTTTGAAAATGTCATCGAATGTGCTCGATAACAAATAATCGCGATCGCGTTATAATCCGACGATTATCATAAGGCTCTCTAACTTTTAAGTGTCTAGGGCGGCGCGCCTCGAAGGGCGCCACCTCCAGTACAACTTGTTCGGAGGAATTTAACGGACTTTAGACGACATTTGGTCATCGAATGTATTCGATTGAAAAGTTCGATTCGTCATCACAAGACTTAGGCTCTTTGCGTTTCGATGTCGTAATTTGGCTTTTAAAGCCTACGACGATCGATTTAGCATCATTGGACGTTGTTCGAATAAGTTTTGAAGGTATTTTTTGTTATATAATAGTATAAACGGTATTAAATAACAAAATGTAAAAATGCGATAATAAAAAGTTAGATGTTAATAGTTAGATTGTTATGAACGGAAAAGTAAAAATTAGATACGAAATGTAAATGTTAGTATACGAGAATTAAAATGTTTGTAGTGTTAGTATATACAAAACAAAAAGAAGATCAGAGATTAGAAAATAAGGTTTGACACCCTCAACTTATATGTTAATAGTCTTGTGAATAGGCTCGCGTAGTGTCGTAGTAGGCACGGGAGCGATTTGAGGTGAGTTAAGGTGTGTGATTAGGGAGAGAATGCTCTCGGTGTTTTGACGAGTTTTGGTCTCGGGAATGGTTAGAGTGCAAAGGGGGTTAAGAGGTTGAGAAAATGAGGGTTGAAGAGGCTGGAAGGAGTGTGTAAAGAGTCTCCCAAATGCTGTGCAAAAGGCGGTTTGAGGTCAGTCGATTGAGTGCCCTTTAGTGGACTCGATTGAGTGCACCACTGAAAGCATTCTGGTGGCTTTTTAGGGGGTCACTCGATCGACTGACCATCAGGCACTCAATCAAGTGCCCTTATACGTGTAAGAAAATCCCGGGTTTGTTATGGCAAGATTTGATTTGGTTTAATCTTGTTTTGTCTTCATTCGGATTGCATATAGGGACACGTTTTGTGGCTAGTTCTGTTCTCGGGTTTTCGACTTTGACCGGTTTTGGCTCGGTCGCAAAAGACGGTTTTCCCCCGGTGACGGTTTTAGCTCAAAATAGCTTTATTTTATTGGGAACGACCAACTGAGTCTGAATTTGAAGTCGGTTTAGAGATATTTGTACTCCGCTAAGTGCCCACGATGGATACTATTGATTCTGAGACCGTATTCGAGCGTATTAATGCATGTTAGCGTCCGATCATCATCGGGTGTTTTGTTGGAGACAACTATAGACGCAAACAGTCAAAATGCGGGTGTCTACAGAGCCCCCACTCTGACTGAGGCTTGGACAAGGTGGAAGTCAGTGTAGCTACCGAGCCAATCGAGGATTACGACCTGGCAGCCTTCCGGTCGGGTCATTTATAGTCCGTTAGACTTGCGTGAAGGGCTCGCCAGCCATAAGTAGAAGGTCATACCTATCTTGATGATGATAGCTCCGTGCAGAGTCGGACTTGCATTCGGAGTCTCGGGTGTACCTGTATGCAAACACATTCTTTTGCATGTAATATTTAGGTGAGACACCGTCTCGGTTCCGCCGGGGAGAAAATATTTTAGCGCCTTTTGAATTTGACAAAAATTGGAGAGGGAATACTCGAGATAACTTGATTCCTGTATCAGACTTGATTAGGTACTGAAGTATGGACTGGGCCTGTGCACACAAGTGGCCCAAAAGTCCATGTAACAGGGTTGAGGTGTCAGGGTTTTTCGCTATATATATGCAGCCCTCTGACCTTGACTTTGTATCACCACAACTTCTTTTCTCATAAAAGAGATATAATTCCCCTTCCTTTCCTGAAGAAATCAGTAATGGGTATCGAACTGTTGTCTGCGAAGCTGCAAGCTTGGTCAAGGAGTTTCAAGGATGCAGTAAAGGTTGCTCTGAATCAGATGGGCATCTCTCAACTGTTAACGGTCCGTCAGTTGCAGGTAGACTCATGTTTTATTGATGCTTGTCTATCATATTGAGATGATATTTATCATGTGTTGGCATTTCCTCGGGGCGAACTTTATCCTTTACCTGAGGAAATTGCTTCTGTGGGAGGGTGGAACCCTTTGTCTCGGCTTGCTGTCCCGTTTTCTGTACTCGACCCGAAGAGGAAACTGCGGGAATTTTTAGGCATTTCTCATTTGGAGGTGATCCGTATGCTGGACAGGGAGACCGTTTCGTTGTTAGCTCTGGCTGACAAATTTAAGAATCCTAATGATGTACGAGTTATGGCGGCCCATAGTCGTAGGGGGTTCGCTTTTTGTATGCTCCATGTTTATGCATTCGAGGGTCACATGGATTTGCTGTTGAGCATGGGCGACACCCGAATCCTGATAATTGTCGATTTAATGGAGACAGAGCATAGTCCGGCTTGGCTTATTACGGAGGAGATTATCCAGAGTTTGGATAATCGTAAAAGGGACCCGTCAGCTCGTTTGACCGGGAGTACCGTTTGTTGTAGGTATACCACATCATTTTTTTCATTTTTTTTAAATTTATTTTTGCGACAATCAATCTGCTACAGGGGACACTTGATCGAGTCACCGAGACACTCGATCGAGTGCCCTTGGCGAAAAACATCCTGCCTAGTTATGAGGGGATCACTCGATCAAGTCACCCTATCACTCGATCGACTGCCCCTAGGTGGACCGAAGCTTCATTTTTTCTCGTACATTAAAGCTTATAAACTCATGTTTTGTCAGGTTTGGCTATACGAGAGGCTATCAATCATGGAGTCTCCTCTTCACCCGAGCAAGTATCGGTTCAGCCAAGTGACTGCAAGGAGTGGGCTATTGACTCGTTCTGTCTCATTAATAGGAAGTACTGGAACGAGGAGTTGTCGTTCCACCGTGGCCCACTGATGATCCGATGAGTAGTCCCGTGGTGGTTCATTCTTGCCTGGACCGGTTTGGCGAAAAAGGACAAGGCCCGCTATCAAGTGATTTTGTTCTTTACTCAGATGATTCACCTCTACCCGACCATATTCTCAAGCAATTTGGTAGGTTGCAGAGGATCCCGGAGGACGAGGCGGTTGTCAGTGACTCTTCACAACTGAGCGATGTGATGTGTGACACTTGGATACAGCGATGGTACACCCGGGGTATCTGGTTTGTCCCTGAGTCTCTTCACTCAACTTGGGTATCAGACTCATATGAAAAGTGGACGAAGAAGGGCTCTGCAGAGGCTTGGGTTGCTTTGAAGGTCGATGAAGCTTTCGACCTGGTTCGTCGGGAGCTGGCCAAGGACAGCAGAGGTTTCTTCGATGAAGGCGAGACTCCTGCTAATTGAGTTCGTCTGATGTCGTGTCTAAAGACAAAAGCTAAGTCTCATGCTAGAGGAACTGGTGCTATAGGTGCTCGGGGCGGGTTGAGCTCCCAATCTGACCTGGAAAGGAGGCTCGGATTGGGGCTAGCGGCCAAGGACCGACTTGGTCCTCGGGTAGGCTGTCGGAGCATGTGATGGCTTGACTCGGGATGATTACTGTGGCGGACGAACCACTCTCAAAGAAACAAGTTCGGGCTAAAGAAATCCCGGTTTTGATCCGAGAGCGCCCGCCTCCGCCTCGGCGACATTGAGCCCCGAAGGATGCAAAGAATAAGGGTAAGGGCAAAATGCCCTGAATACCTGACTCCTTAATTTTTTTATATTTAAATAATACTACTATTTTGTAGTGTATTTTTGTTCTTGCTTTTTTTTAATGATGTAATTTGGAATTCCCGAGTTTATTTGGGTTTTGGGTAATAAAAAGATCTTTTTATTAGTTACATTGTTTCTGTTTTTTTTCTCTATTGCGGTGCTTGTGCCCTTTTGAGGGGCTGCCTACGTATCCACAGTTAGTGGTATCAAACCAGACGTAGTTCAAGCTTAGAATTTTGCAATCTCGAAATTCACCAAGACTAGTAGTACGAGGTGTGCATGACAGTAGGATGAATAATCCTAGCTTATTGACTTGTTTATTAGTTTGAAAGTTTATGTTCTAAAAGGATAAATTTTAATAAACTTTTAGCAAATGATATTGAGATAAGGCTAGGGGTAGTAGCGTTTCAGTTGGTCTAGGTTGGTGGGATTGGTGAAGTCATTCCCGTTCAAGTCTGTCAGCTTCACAGCGCCTCATGATAGAACCATTCTTACCAGATATGGCCCGGCCCAATTGGGTTTGAACTTTCCCCTCGAGTCAACTGGTAGTAAAGCTCGAACAGATTTGAGGACTAGGTCCCCTTCCTTGATATTTCTTGGCCGGACTCTTTTGTTGTAGGCCCGTTGTATTTTTTTCTGATATATTTGGATGTTGAGGGCACGGGACCGTTGTTCGTCTAAAAGGACCAGCGAGTCATACCGTGCTTGAACCCAATCAGCTTCAGGTACTTGGCTTTCTAGTAGAATCCTGAGGGATAGTACTTCCAACCGACTGGTTGAACCGCTTCCATCTCGTATGTCAAATAATAGGGGGTTGTACCGGTTGAAGTACGGATCGACATTCGGTATCCCCATAGGGTAAAAGGTATTTTGTCGGGCCAATCCCGATAATTATCGGCCATCTTTTTAAGTATGGTGATAATTGTTTTGTTGGCTGCCTCTACCGCTCCATTTGTTTGGGGATGGTAAGGCGAGGATGTATGCCTTTGGATCTTGTATTTGGCTAACAGAGCTGCTGTTTCGCCTTGGAAGTGGGTCTCGTGATCACTGATAAATTCATGCAGGATTCTGTACCGGCATATGATTTTGTTTTGGATGACTTGGCGACATGCTTAGCATTCAGGACCCGGTATGACTCAGCTTCGACCCATTTGGTGAAATAGTCGATTGCTATTAGGATGAAACAATGACCTCTCGACCTGGAAGGGTTTACTTTCCAAATTACGTTGATTCCCCATGTTGAAAATGACCATGGTGACGTCATGGTGTATAATAGGGACGATTACATATGTTGTACATTGGCGTAAATCTGGCAGTTATGGCAACGTTTGACATACTGCTGGCATTCAGTTTTCATATTGTTTCAGTAGTATCCGAGTCTCATGATCTTTCAGACTAGCATCCGGGCGTTCATATGCGAACCACACTCACCTTCGTGTACCCCGACCATAACCTTCTCGGCTTTTACTTTGTCGATACATAGGAGGAGAGCCCCCTGTGCTGTCTTTTTGTATAACTGTCCGTCATCCGTACGGATAAATTGGGAAGCTAGCCTCTGTAAGACTTTCTTGGCATGGTTTTCGGTTCCAGAAGTTTATTCTCCTGTCGATATGTAGGTTAGAATAGCTTGATCCATGGCTCAGGGTCAACTATTTTAATGTCTTGAATAACTTAGATGTCTGCCGGCTCGGATCGTCTTTCGACGCAAATTGACATGCTGGTTAGATGAACAAGAATATTCAGCAGAGATGCCAGTTTTGAAAGTGCATCTACGAACTCGTTTTTTTCCCGGGGTAGGTATATGTATTCTACCATTTGGAATTATTTTTCGAGAACCCTTACTCGCGCCTGATAAGCCACGAGATTAGCGTTTGGGGTTTTCCATTTCTGAAGCGCTTGATTGATGAATAAAGATGAATCGTCGTGTACCCGGAGATTTGTGACCCCTAAATCGGCGGCGGCTTGTAATCCGTGGATGCATGCTTCGTACTCGGCTGCATTATTAGTCACGTCAAAATCCAACTTAATGGACATGGGAGTATGTTCCCCTTTTGGCAAGATTAAAAGAATCCCGACCCCGAACCCTCCGAAATCGGATGCCCCATCGAAATATAAATTCCATGGTTCTACGTCGGTATCGAATATGTTTTCGTCTGGGAAGGACCAAGTAACAGTGTGTTCGTCCTCAATTACAGAGCTATCAGCGAGGAACTCCGCTACTACCCGACCTTTGATGGCTTTTAGGTCGAACTCTGCCTGCATTAGAGTCCACCTAGACATCCTGCTGTTAAGGATGGGCTTCTCGAATAGGTATTTGATGGGATCCATTTTGGATAATACCTGTACTTTGTGACAGAGCATGTAATGCCGAAGCTTTTTGGTTGCCCAGACTGGGGATAGGCATGTTTTCTCGAGCATGGTGTATTTGCATTTATACTCAAGGAATTTTTTGCTGATGTAGTAGATGGCTCTTTCTTCCGAATCAGCGGTTTGTGCTACCATAGCTCCCATGGCTATCTCAGTAGTTGTTAGATGTAATGACAGAGGCGAGCCTGGTTGAGGTGGCATTATGACCGGTGGGGAGGATAAAATCTCCTTGATTTTGTCGAACGCTGCTTGGCACTTATCATCCCATAGCTTTCGTGCACCAACTTTCAGTTTCTGGAAAATTGGTTCGCATACCATGATTAGTTTGGATATGAACCGGCTGATGTACTGAACCTTTGCGAGGAAACCCCTTATTTTTTTTTTGGTCTTGGGAGGCTTCATTTCAGTGATGGCTTTAATTTTTTCTAGGTCGACTTCGATACCACGTTGGCTAACGATGTGACCAGTAATTTGCCTGACGTTACCCCGAAGCTGCATTTTTGAGGATTCAGCCTCATGTTGTACTTGTGCAATCGGGCAAAGAACTTTCTTAGGGCAATGATGTGCCCGTCTCGGCTTTTGGATTTGGCGATCATATCGTCGACGTAGATCTCTACTTCCTTGTGCATCATATCGTGTAACAAGGTCGTAGCGGTTCGTTGATAAGTTGCTCCGGCATTAATAAGGCCGAATGGCATGACGGTGTAACAGTAAATACCCCAAGGTGTAGTGAGGGTGGTCTTACTCATATATTCCTCCGCCATTTTGATCTGTTTGTACCCGGCGTATCCATCCCTAAAGGATAGAAGGGCATGATCAGCGGTGTTGTACACTAGTATGTCGATATGTTGTAATGGAAAGTCGTTTTTTGGGCTTGCCTTGTTAAGATCCCGAAAATCTACGCATACGCGCACCTTACCGTCCTTTTTAGGTACCGGCATGATGTTCGCAACCCAGTCCGGTATTCAGACACTTGTATGAAGCCGGCTTTGAACTGCTTTTCGACTTCTGCTTTGACCTTGAGAGACCATTCAGGTCTCATTCTGCGGAGCTTCATCTTTACCGGCTTACACACGTCTTTGATTGGTATACGGTGTTCAGATATTTCCCGGTCTATCCCCGGCATGTCCTTGTAGGACAATGCAAAGACGTCTTTGAACTCTTGGAGGAGGCTTGTGAACTGTTGTCTCTCCACGGGATCTAGTGATAACCCCAACTTAAGCATCTGGGGCTCTAAAGTTGTTCCCACATTAATAGACTCGGTTTCTTCGATTACCGGATCCCAGGACTCCCTTTGTTATAGTTGCTCCATCAGATGAGGAGGCAAGAGTACCTGTTCGTCGGGTTTCTCAAGATCATTGCATAAAATATTTTTGAAACCGAAAGCATTTTGAAAATAAGACAAGTCGTAAGCAGAATGGTCATCATTATTATTAATTGAAAATTTCGAAAACAACTCAAAAAGAGCAGCCATCTGATCATTGGTCAGAAGAGGAATTGGGAGTGTCCTCGTGACAGACCCCGAGGCTCCAGTGGGAGTGATTACAGGGAGAGGGGTTATAGGTTGTACTCTAGCAATGCACCCCCTAGACTCAACCTCATACTCTGACTCGGACTCAGAATCGGTATCAAGCATGTTTCCTTCACCGGTGATCAGCTTGTAGACATGGCCTTGATTGTTAGTCCACTTGACGGTTTTCCTCCATGCTCTATTCCCGGTCTCAGAGCCAACTTCCGAGATCATCTTTGTAGGGTCGAACCTATTACTTCAGAGGATGAGATTCACTAAATCCTCCTCAGGAGTTGGGGCGGTCTTGTCTTCCCAAAATAGCAGCCCCAGCATGGGCTCAGCATTTTCGACATCCTCCTTAGATTCCGACTGGATGAAGGTAAAGACATCATCCGAAATGAAGTTGGAATCTCGAACCAATTTGGTCCCGGGATGTGTAATGACCGGTTAATACAGACCACCTTGGATAGCCCCAAATACCGGTGCGATGAAGTAGTCGGCCAACCTTGGGCTATAAGGGCTCAAGTGGATACCTGTAATGATATTGCAGGCCTTTTCAATGCCTGCTCGGACAACATTGCCCGGGGTTATGGCGTACCCTAGGCCAAAGTGGGAATCTTCGTTCTTTAGGACCTCGATGATCTTCCCAGCTGGAAGATATGGCCTAGAGGTGGCCCTCGGGAAGTATCCCAAATTTTGCAGCATTGTCTCGATGCTGGTGGTAAAGTAGGGTCGGAAGAGGAAGTCTTCCTCAATCATCCCTACAAAATCGAACCCCCAAAGGTCCATACCGAGGCGGCTCGTGGTGTTGCAGCTAGCCACGGTCATTGGTGTAGCCTCTAAGGTAATAATCCCGTCACCTAAGGGCAGCTTGATTTTGCGGAGTAAGGTAGAGGAGACGACTTGAACAGCGTGGAATCATGGGCACCCCAAAAGTCGGTTAAAGGAGGAGGTGACGTAAACCCCCTGAAATTCAAGTTCCTTTTCGACTGGCACGTGATGATGGTCAGTTTAATGGCCTCGACTGCCAACTTCGGGCTCCCGTAGAAGGCTTGGATGGTCTGAGTCGTCGATATATATTCAACCTTGATAATGCCGAGGGCTTTAGCAGTCCTTAGTGGAAGGACAAACTGCGGACCAATCATCTAAAAGGGTCATCGAGAGATATTTTCCTCGGCATATCACCGTGATGTACAGAGCTAAATTGTGGGAAGCCCCGAACGGTGGTAGATCGGACTCGGAGAAGGTAATGAGTGGACCTTTTTCCTTGGATTTGCCCTTGAGGTAGGGCGTGACTGTAGCTACCATTTCAGTGGGGGTAGCGGTGGAGTCGATCTTGATTTGATCGAGAGCCTTAGTAAGTGCCTCCCGATGTTCTTGGGAGCTAACCAGGAGTTGTGCCATATAGTAGGGTCAACTCACGTTTTCTTCAGCTGTTGTACCAGAGCCATATTAGTAGTTGGCTCTTCTGAGGCGGTTTCTGTCCTGACTAGATCAGTGACAGTCACCGGAGTAGGGGTGTCCCTAGAGCTAGTAGCATGGTGGGGACGACCGGAGCGAGTGAGGTGATTGCTAGCTAACCCCTTAGTCCTAGCTTTTCGAACTTCCTCACTGGTAATGAGGACAACTTCCCCTTTGGATAGGTATACATCATCTTGGTCATCAAACCAGATCCCGTTTACTTGAGGGGTAAGAGAGGAAATAAGGTGAGAGCAGTCGATCACTTCCCCGACAAAGATGACATGGGAACTGAAAGGATTGTCTTTGTTGCTCGATTTATCCCCGGGCAGCGGAATCTTACCACTTTCAATTAGATCTTGGATGAGGTACTTCAGCTTCCAGCACTTCTCGGTATCGTACCCGCTGCCTCTATGGCATTGGCGGTGGGCTTGGGTGTCATAATTCTTGGAACGCCTATGGATCGGGAATTTCGGAGTTGGGCCTATTGGTTGAATTAAACCCTTGGACGAGAGCCTTTGCAGGGCATAAGCATAGGTAGTACCTATGTTGGTGAATACCCGAGGTAGAGTATTCTTCTTAGATGAGGCATCTAGTAGATTAACCTCATCGAATATTCTGCTAACCACGGTCGGGGTCTTAGTCAAGGAAAAGGCGCCTTGGTAACCTTCGCTGGAAGCCTTAGTTAGGCCTTCCAGTCGTAGGTCATCTTCAATTCTCATACCCATTTCAGTAAGGGTAGTGAAGTTGGGCATGACGGCGTACCGGAGATGAACCCGGTAAGACGGAAGCAGATTTTTCACGAAAGCTTCCACAAGAGTCTTCTCATTGGGCTTGTCAACCAGCTTGACACTCTCGGCCCTCCATCATTGGAGGTATTTTGTGAACCCTTCTTTGGGTTCCTAGGCCATGAACTCTAGAGTAAGCATGGTCGTTTGGATCTCGGTATTGTCAGCATAATTCCTAGCAAACTCCGTGGACAAATCATCCTAAGTTGGATATTTCTTGGTGTCTAGCCTGTAGTACCAGGCTCTTGGGTGCTTTTCGAGGGAGGCCGCAAATAGATTCTTGAACGTGCTTGAATCTTCTTGAAGGCCCGAATGTGGAGCAACGGGTCCTCGGTCCTCCCGAACATTGGTAGGTCCGTGAGGTTCAGATTGGCGGGCAGTTTGTCGTTAACAGGAGAGTCTACACGGGAATTCTCCGTGTGGATGCTGTTACTCTTGGAGGAATGGATCTGTTCCTCTAGCCTTCGTACCGTGCTGATAACTCAGCCATCGAGCTCCAATTTGTACCGGAGTCTGGATTCCATTGTTCTAGGGCGGCTATACGAGCATTTGTAGCCACCTGATCGACCGTTATGGCTACCATTGAGTCTCGACATCGGCCACCTTGTTGACCAAAGTCTCCATCATAGCCTTCATATCATTCATGGCTTGTTCCATCGTGAACCTGGTTGAAGGTGGCCTATCTGGAAGAATGCCACGTAGTCAGAAACCTCAGAGCCAAACTTCATAATCAAGATATCCCGAGCAAGGAACATAGAAAGATGACTCTAGGGAGACTCGACTAGACGGATGACGACCCTGTAGTGTGATTCCTTTAGGATACGATTGCGTGGGACCGATTCTAGTTTGAAGGGAAAACCACGTGAGACTTCCCCAGACTTTGGACTCGAGTGTCTAGACGGCCTCCTTTCGTAGGGGTATGCTCTACGTAGGTTGGTTATGCATTTGATGAACAAGGGGGACTGTGATAGAGGGGAAATCCACAATGTAGGATCGACGGAGTTTCGACGCTATAGGCCTTCGATGACTTACGGAGAGACCTGACACACAGATTACGGTAGGTCCTAGAATAGGGAAGGTTTTGGAAAGATTAACCTCGTAAATTTGAGGACGGTCCTGACTTTTGAAATTGGCAGCATGCCAACAGGACCTGTTTTTCGGAAAGTCGAAAGTTTTGAATTTTGAAATGGCCAGCATGCCGGCTAAAAATAGGCTACTTTTGAGTAAAATCATAAGTCTAAATTTCGGCAGGATTCCGAGTTTTTGAAAATTGGACATTTTGAGAAGATGCATTTTTGGAAATGACGGTTTTTAAAAACGACATGGAAACCAAGTAGCACATAGTCAAACAAGCATTTTGACGACATCATGTATTCTTTACACTAAGTCTCGGTCGGTCTATATAGGGTCTATACCAGTGCGCATGACCTATCCGATAATTAGGACGGACTCCCTTACCAATTTGTATAAGGACATGCCGCGAAACCCATAGGAACTAGCCATGAACACATTAACGTAACCAATTTGGAATACATCGCGGTATTGTGGGACGTCGGTCACCAGTACCGGCCCGGGTAAAGTTGGGGTTATGCATGAACCGTAAAACTAATGCGCGTGTTGTACTAACCAATTGATTTTTCCTCGAGTCTCACCCTGAAGATCCCAATGACAAGTTGTACATCATGTATCCCCAGCGCAGTCGCCAAATTGTGGACATGACATAGGTCCACCCCGATGCGGCCATGCGCGGGTTCGGGCGGCGGTATGTTCTTGTGATGAGATGATTCTCGGGTTGAAATTTAAATTGAAGTTGGAGTCGCCACCAAACTTTTTGGGAGTTCGAACTCGTTTGAACCCACACTGCACCTAGGCGTATCGTGCACAAAGCACGGTTCGCTTTAGTACTAGAGGTTGTGGGGTTCGTCTCTTTGGATAATGATACCGCTACCAAGTTATCGTGTATCGTTTATCGAATGACTCTCGTTCGCCAATGGTTTCGGGCATCCAGAAACCAAAGATTCTGAGTAAGGGGTGAGGGTACGTGTTGGGAAGCCCATGAAGGACACCCAACCCCGCCCACACGTAGCGGCCTCTACTAAGATATCAATTGGTTTTTAATTCGCGCACTAGTAATATGGTGAAATGTTATGCAGCCACTGTTTTGCGATACATGAAGATAATACGTGTTGCTACGTCGTTTAATGCATCTTGATATATGTCAAAGTGGAATTTAGGATGCGATGTTCGTTTAAAAGCGATAAATGGCGAACATCAAAAATAATAAGCTTGTAAATAAATTGCAAATAACACAGGCGGAAATACAACCCATAATTCACAATACAACAAGCAATAATATAGAGGATTAGCAACAGTAAGCATAGACTATAAATGGACCCGTAAATAGAAAATGTAATCGAAACCATAAATCAAATAAATGGACGAACCCCGATCAGTTACACATTGCATTGTATATTGATCGGAGGACAAAGGCTTTGATACGCATTCGCGTACGGGATCGAAGCGTAAAGCTAGCTCGATCTCGGGCCTTGGCATCTTGTCCCGACCTATCATAGTGAAGTGAAGATGTCTCGACCACTCACGTATTGGAGACGAATAAAGAGTCTTCAATACTAGACTAGTTGTATAAGACGTCACTCAAAGTCGTGAAAAAAATGGTATAACATGCATGGGTTTTAGGAAGACGAATACGTGATAGATTTAGCACTTGTTGGTTAGTGTCGTGAATAGTTTGAAGGTTACTTATTATCGTCGATTAGACTCCTTTGTAAGTCTGTAATGGGTCACTCGATGTAGACACCCAGATTCTGACCTGGTGGGTGCAGGAGTGCCCAACAAATACCCGATGACGATCGGACTGCAACACGACACGAGTTGACGATGTTTTAGATAGTTTTTCTATAGAACGGATCAAATAATTACTTGGAAAAATTAAATTAACGTCAAGACATTCCTAGTCGTGTCATTACGGTCGCGTCGACACTAATTAGAGTCAATTCCTAAGCCGGGGCTCCGAATCGGTCCCGAAATACACAAAGTCAAACCCGAGTCAGCACGTCAGGCGAAGCAAACCTCAAGACACGCGCCCGAGGCCCACCGGGGCTTAACGCGCTAGGGCACGGAGATGCTTAACCCCAAGAAAGATATAAGATACATATAATCTCCGTTTTGGAAAGTTTCGTAATCGGATCTTCGAAAATCCAACCACCCCCCTCCAGGTATCTCACTATTGATGCGTCTACCCTCTGGCGCCTCAACCCTAATGCGCAATCCACCAGGCGCCTGAGAGGTCGATTTGAACGAGAGAAACACTATAAATACCTCCCTTTTTCGCTTATTTCAACACATAATTCATAATTCTCAATCCTCCTCCTCTTTACGAACTTCTTATTCTAACTTAGCGTCGCACTCTGACTCTAAGTACGATTCACTCGATTGTTTGTTTCCGATACGCGGATCGACACTACTCCTCGTAGTTCCTCGAGTCCTTGGCTCAATCCGAACAAAAAGGGGCACCCGTGTTCGACTAGCCGACCCAAGACACCGTAGCGAAGCTTTGCCGGATTTGTCACATAAAATTTAGGAGGATCCACCTAAGAAGACGTATCATCACTAGGTTGTCATCTAAACACAACTTTACATTCCGTCCCTTTTATTATGTACTTTGATAACATCGAGTCCGACTTATATGGACACTAGGTCCATGGCACGTCGTAAACATACGTAAAGACAACAACTTAAACCATAAGCACTAAAACACCATAAACTAAACCCGAGTAGCTCCGAGATCCGTTCTCAACTATCTACTCATCATGTCTCATTTAGTGTACACTTCGAGGGTGCAATTTCTCACAATGTGATTTACTTACATCTCGCATTTAACGCTTTCGTATGATTTACCGCTTTTATGACCATAATAGCATGCTAAATCACCTAACTCGGAATTCAAAACGTAAACAAAGCTAAAACTGAACAAAGTGGTAGTCGGGTTCCATATTAATCCCGATGGTCACCCTTCACATGTGGTTCGATGCATCCCTATTAATACCGAACCGACGCACCTTAAGCAGAATACCAGGTAAGGTATACCACAAGAATGACTAATATCCGTATTATCACGTTAAAAATGATTTGCTAATACGTATAATATCTAGTACTCTCCACTCTCCTACGTGCATCTTTTCATGGCCTTCCTGTCACGTGAAATCGCATGTAAAGAATGTAAACAATACTACTTCGACAACAAAACCTTGCTTATCCTTAAACAACTGACTTAGCAAATATCTAGGGTTAAAACAACGGATGTTATCGTACTTCCACCACAATTAAGGAACAAAGTTATCAGCCCACCGATTGATTAGTAGTGGCCGCAACATGCGGGCGGGATTGGGTGTCGATGTCAAGAAGACTTTGGCTTCCCAATACGTACCCTTACCCCTTACTCAGAATCTACGGTTTCCGGATGTACGAAACCATTGGCAATGAGAGTCATTCTAGACATGGAATGCTTAAGGGTACAAGTCTTTATCTTTAAGTCCCCATGTCACTCAACTTTAAGCTGACTAAGGATTAAATTTGACTTGAACGGTTTCCGAGTTCCCAAAATTAACCCGGTGGCGACTCCACAAATCGGCAACAAATTCGGTTCACTAAAAAGGCCGTCTTACCAAACATATTAGCCTTTAAATACTTACAACCACGTCTCGATCGATTCTAACGGAAACACGGATGTCCGCGTCCGTCTAGTACAATTCAAATCGTCAACCAAATCGAGGCCCGACACATCGCCCTGTACGCGAGATCGGACCGACCCCCAAGACAAGGGGGCCGCGTGGGTTGCCGCCGCGACTAGGTCCCGCACGTGAGTGCTGGGCGGAGGCGTGTGGGCGAGCGTCCACAGTTTGGCGACTCTGCTGGGGATTTGGAAATAAGTTTCCAGTGGTGGTGTAACTCGAACGGGGACGGTGAAGCTCATTTCCTAGTTCCTTTCTTTTGGTCACTACAGGTTTTGGCCCTAGAAAGCCCATCCTAACCGATTTTAGGACTAATCGACCTCTTCGCGGTAAGATGCTTAATGGACGCGCGGAGAGACGCTCGATTGACGTTCCGGCCGTCCAAGGTAGCCACGCATTCCGTGGATATGCCAAACTAGTGGCACCGAGTGAACGGGATGACGCTCACCTCCCCCGATGACCCGTCGTCACCTAAGCAAAGACTCTTTGTGGACGGTAGCCTACCCTAACCTACCCGTGTCTGAATCCTACATGAGTGTATACATTCCTAGTTATGTGTAGCGTGTTGTGACAACCCGAATAAAACATTAAAATCCGGATTCAACTACGACAACATAGTCAACTACACCCAAACTCCGTTTTCAAAAATATATTATCTTTTAAAAGTCACCTTTTAACGCCGTTACTCCGGCCGAAGTCAAATTCATTTTCAAACACACCTTAGCGCCATCACCATGGCTCAGTCCACACTTATCGTTTTCAAAAACCATCTTTAAGCGCCATTACTTTGGCCAAAACAAAACTCGTTATTCTTAAACAAAAAAAAAAAAGACATACCGTTACTATTACGAATCTCCCAACCAATGGGATCAAGGTATCGTATACGGTCACATTTTGTTTTCAAAACATTCCCACACATACTGTTACTATTACCAAACTCCTAACCAATGGGATCAAGGTACCTTATACGGTCACATTTTTTTTTCAAAACATTCCCACACATACCGTTACTATTGCCGAATTCCCGACCAATGGGATCAAGGCATCTAAACACGGTTACATTTTGTTTCAAAATGTTTTTGCACATACCGTTAACATTACAAAAATTTCAATTAAGGAAATCAAGGAAGTTAACACGGTTATACTCATAAAACATTTTCACACACAAACACCGTCACCATCGTTGAAATTCCAATCAATGGAACGGACGAAAACGGTCGCACGTTTTCAAAGTTTTCTAAAGAACATTATCACCACCTAAATTCCGTAATGAGAATTTGGTCGCACTTTCAAAAGCACCGTCATATACACTACGCATCGCAAACATCGAATCCCTAACAATAGGAATCTCGATAATAACACGACATCACAATTTTAAAAAAACCGGTTCTTCTACAACTGCACTTTTACAAAGTCACAATTCACACTTTTACTATTGTCAAACCCTTTGACACCCATATAGCAACACTTTCCGACACGCCACAAACAATGCTACTAAACCATCGTAATGACATTTTCACAAAAACTCTCACTTTCGAAAAAATTGCTTTCAAACCCATCCATTTTCGAAAACATCAAAACTCTTTGACTCCGAGCCGGGATCGAGATCAGTTCCTTACGTCGTACAACCGTGTGATTAATTGTCTGTGCTAGTTAGTTATGGTCACCTCTATTTGAGGTTTTATATTTTGGGTCATCTCGTCTCGAAAAGTCCTCTTTACGAAATCTCACCCCGAGATTTGTGTCAAATCGTCTCGTTCTAGAGATACAAGTCTATTAGGCGTTTTGCCAAACACACCGAGAGTCTAAAGCCCCCAAGTTCCAAAACCGATGACCGTAAACACGCGTAAATCAAGGGACCCATTTTCGTGTCGCTCACCTACGAGCATTCCTTGAGTCTTTAAGTAATCCGGTGGATCCGTTCTGATCTTCGACATCATCTTGCAGAATTATCCTTCGACGTGGCTACAACTACGAACTTTAGCATCAAGATTTGACCAATATGGTCTACAACCTAGCCACATCCGTAGCTTCCGTCGAAGCCTCTATCCATAACATTAATGAGAGGGTATATTCCCTTAAAAACAACCTCCGAAACCGTCTACCAAACCAAGTAGATAGCAAGAGGGTCATCCAAAAGAAGATAGTCCCTAGGAAATTCGCTAACGTAGACATCTCGTACGACGAAGCCTTGACACTCTCCATCCGACATGGTCTATTATCTCTTTGGAACCAACACCCGAACCACCTTTAGAGCAAGGAGCAAATCATGGGATCCCAAAGCCTTCTGCTCCTTTCACCAAGGGCATGATCACAAAACCCGATCCTGCACTAAATTGAAACATGTCACCCAAAACCTGATCGAGGAGGGAACCTTCCCCCCTCTTAACAATCCAAGATACATCCAGTTTGGCACAATCCATTACGAACAGTACCAACATGACCATACCATTCGTGGGGTATGGGCAGATGATGATGATGATGATGTCTACATCCATGAATCAATAGTCATAATCCCCCTAACCACCTCACAAACCAAAGACATAAGCCACGTCACTAGATCGAGATGAGCTTATCAAAATGTCGCCATCAACATTCCGATCCCCAACCATACCACTGAAAACACCACTAAGGATATCCCTATCACTATCCCAGAAGTTCAAATAGTCAAACAACTACAAAAAGCCAAAACCGACCTTTCCATATGGCAACTTATAGCCAATTCCTACAACCACCGCATGGCCTTGGTCCAAGCCTTAGGAAGAATGAACATATCCCCGACACTCACACCCGAAGACATGGTATGACATGTCCTCCAAGAAACAGAAAAAATAAAAGATCCCATAACCTTTTCCGACAAAGATCTATCACCCTTTGGACCAAAAAACAACTTAGCCCTCTACGTTACGGTAACGTGTTTAGGCAAAAAGGTGCCCATGACTCTTGTGGACGATGGTTGTGTTTAGGCAAGTCAGATACCGATTTCATACCCACCGAATTCGGAGTACGCGCTTACGACGGTACCCAACGCCCAGTCGCAGGGGTCGCAACCGTTAACACCATCGTAGGGCCAATAGAAAGAAAAATGGATATTCAGGTCTTAGACGTCAAAACAGGGTCGTACAACATGATATTGGGACGACCATGGATTCATGCTCTCAAAGCTATATCATCCACCTTACATCAAAGGTGGAGGTCTCTCTCAATGGGGAAATAATCACCATACATGCCTCACCAATGAAAGCCTTTATAGAGAAAGCCACAACCTCACAAGTCATAGAAGATGCTGACACCGAGTTAGGGGGGTTCCATGTAGTAAACCAACTAGAAGAAGACCTGGTACCCTTTGACTTTGATCAATACTCAAACGTTGCCATTCACTTCATGATGAAACAACAAGGACATTTTCCAGGATTATCATTAGGGAGAAATCGGAGCAACGCAATTAAACTCCAAGATCCCATTGGTCAAACACACACGATAGGCTTTGGGTATCCCGCAAACGAGAATGAAATTTGTGAGCGCATAACCATCATGCGAACGCTTAAAATCGAGGGCATTCAAATCCCACCGTATAACCCAACACTCAACGGTTACTTCGTAAGGGAAGGTGACACTGAACCTTACATGGGATTTTCAGAACCAACCTACATCAAGGGCATACGCCACCCCGGGATAGATGTATAACAAGATTGCTACTTCATACCTGAAACAACTTCAAACCCACCAAAACCCAAACCTACACCCTATATGGACAACTTAGCTTATAGCCTGTTATTTGGGGAAGGGCACTTTGTCCCCGTTAACTCCAATGAACAAGTCAACGTGGTCACGACCGACAAGCAATTCGACCTTATATCCATCATCGTCAGTACCGACGAAAACCAAGAAAGTAAGGGGTGAAGGAAGTCCGTCACGTGAGTCAAGGAAAATGGTAGGAGGTTCAAGTTGACTACAGGAGAAGGGAGGATGTTCGAGGAGTCCGAGTCCGAGTCCGAATCTGAGTCTGAAATGGGCCAAGAGTCTAGTATTGTATGTCTTTCATCCACTTCTGTGTCTGTCCAGGATGAACCGAGGCTTGTCCCGAAAATTCCCATATTTCTGTCTCGGTCAAACGAACAAAGGATCTCCTTGTAAAAAGTCCTCCACATGCTTGATTTAACTAATAATAAAAATATTTTCGCTTACGACTCGCTACACTTAACATGCAATGCAATTATCGATATCGAACAAAACCTGAGTGATAAGGATGACTCTTATAATCCTTTCCTCCCGCCCGAAACCTTAAGGGAATTGGCAAAGCAAGAATTAGGAGCACCGGTAATCGAGGATACCGAATCCATAAACGTCAGAACACCTCTAGAAACCCAGAACCTCAAAGTAGGAACCTCCCTAAATCCTACTGAGAGAGAACGATTCATAAGCCTGGTCATGCAATACAGAGACGTCTTTGCCTGGTCGTACAAAGACATGCCAGGTATAGACCGTGACATCGCCGAACATTGAATCCCGATCAAACCCGAATTTAAGCCAGTAAAACAAAAACTATGCCATATGCGACCCGAGTGGGCCCTTAAGGTCAAAGAGTAGGTAGACAAACAATTCAAAGCCGGATTGATTCACGTTTCCGAATACTTCGACTGGGTGGCCAACATAGTCCCTGTTCCCAAAAAGGGTGGGAAAATCCGGGTTTGTGTTGATTTCAGGGACCTTAACAAAGCCAGCCCAAAAGATGACTTCCCCTTACCTCACATAGATATCCTGGTAGACAACACCGCCAATCGCGCCCTACTCTCATTCATGGACGGGTATGGCGGCTACAACCAAATAAAAATGGCCAAAGACGACTTGTCTAAAACAACCTTTATGACATCTTGGGGAACATACTGTCACTTAGTCATGACTTTGGAGTTAAGAACGTCGGGGCAACCTACCAACAAACCGCTACCATACTCCTGCATGACATGATGCACAAAGAAGTTGAAGTGTATGTAGACGATATGATAGTCAAATCCCAATAGCGAGAAGGGCACATCCCCGCTCTCGAAAAGTTCTTCAAACGCCTACGCCAATACAACTTGAGACGTAACCCTCAAAAATGCGCCTTTGGGGTTACATCCGGGAAACTTTTTGGTCACGTTGTGAGTCAACGAGGAATGGAAATAGACCCATAAAAAATAAAAGCCCTACTAGACATGCCCGCACCCAAAAATGAAAAGGAAATCCGAGGATTCCTAGGCAAGGTACAATACATCAGCCGTTTTATTGCTAAACTAACCATGGTCTGCGAACCCATCTTCAAGAAACTCAAAATTACCGAGCGAACTGTATGGGATGATAGATGCCAAAAGGCCTTTGACAAAGTGAAGGAGATACTAGCCCAACCACCAGTGTTAATGTCTCTCAAAAAAGGGATGTCCCTTTCCCTATACCTTACTGTAACCGAAACCGCAATAGGAGCCATGTTAACACAAACAATTAACAAGGAAGAGAGAGTCATTTACTACATTAATAAAAAGTTCCTCGAGTACGAAACAAAATACATGCCCCTAGAGAAAACGTGTCTTGCCCTAGTATGGTCAACCAAAAAATTAAGGCACTACATGCTCAGCCATACCATACACGTATATTCGAAAATGGACCCCATCAAATACATCTTCGAGAAACCTATCCTCAACAGACGATTGGTTAGATGGACTCTCATGTTAGCAGAGTTTGGCTTAACCTATATACCCCTTAAAGTCATCAAAGGAAAAGTCGTAGCCGACTTCCTAGCCGAAAACCCAATAGAGGAAACCCACACAACCGATACCTGGTCCTTCCCCGATGAAGACATTTTATTCATCGATGACGAATCGTGGGACCTATATTTTGATGGAGCCTCGAGCACGAGAGGGCTACGATGTAGGGATCCTCTTAATATCCCCGCAAGGCGACCACACGCCCATATCAGTCAAGCAAGACTTCCCAGTAACCAACAACACTGCCGAATATGAGGCCTACCTAATAGGGCTAAAAGCCGCAGTGGCACTAGGGATTAAAAACCTTAGAGTCCATGGGGATTCATCCTTAGTAGTCAACCAAGCCATAGGCACTTGGAAGGTTTATAGTGAAAGCCTAGCTCCATACCAAATCGAAATCGAGACAATATCCCAAGAATCACCGAATTCTGCTTTATACACATACCCCGCGAGGAAAATCGATTCGCGGATGCCTTATCCAAATTAGCCTCACTAATAAACATGCTCGACAACCTTTTTTCTATGCCCATCTGTGTGAAGAGAAGTGAACAACCGGCCTATATCCACAACATCAACATCGATGACACGTCCGAAGAACCATAGTATAAAATGATCCTAGACTTCAAAACCAATGGATCATACCCACCTAATACAAGTGTGGACATGACATAGATCCACCCCGACGCGGCCACGCGCGGGTTTGGGTAGGCGAATGAATCTTCATATGAAAACGGATTGAATGGAAATTTAAATCGAAGTGGAGTCGCCACCGAACTTCGTGGGAGTTCGGGCCCGTTTGAACCCACTCTATGTCGTAGTGGGTCGTGTACAAAATACGGCCCATTTCCGATGTCAGAGTTTATTGGGTTCGTCCCTTAGCATTTGATACCGATACCGACATTATCGGATATCGTGTATTGAATGACTCTCGTGCGCCAACGGTTTTGGGCATCCGGAAACCGAGGTTCTGAGTAAGGGGTGAGGGTACGTGTTGG
This sequence comes from Agrostemma githago, assembly GCA_958450325.1. Lineage (NCBI taxonomy): Eukaryota > Viridiplantae > Streptophyta > Magnoliopsida > Caryophyllales > Caryophyllaceae > Agrostemma > Agrostemma githago. The sequence goes on from OY288241.1 coordinate 60,974,613, forward strand.
GAAGCCCACGAAGGACACCCAATCCCGCCTGCACTAGCGGCCTCTACTAGGATATCGATTGACTTTCGAATACGTGCGTTAGTTAAACGGGAAAATGATATGCAAAGATTATTTTCCCTAAGCATGCGAATGTAATTGAAAGGGTTTCTATGTCAATTTAATGCAATTAATTCTAACGTCAAATTTGAATTTTAGCATGTGGGTTTATTTTAGTACGATAAAATAAACAATCATAATTGACAAGAGAAACAATAAACGCGTTAGTAACGATATAACGGTTAACGAAATATTGAATGATGTAGAAAGATGCAAGTGAGTTAATGCATGGTTTTGAAGAGGGGTTTCACGTGATAGATTAGGCACGTGTTGACTTAAGTCACGAAAAACGATTAACGAGACTCGAATGCTATTGTAGGACTCACGGTTTAACGTGATTAGGGGCCACTCGACCGAGTCATTGTGGGACTCGACCGAGTGGACCTCTGAAAGAGGTTCTGTCCGAATTTTATGACCCTACTCGACCGAGTTATTGACTAACTCGACCGAGTACGTCGCCACTCGACCGAGTCACTGTGAGACTCGACCGAGTGGAGGTCGTAGAGACGTTCAGTTTCGTATTATGGACCCTACTCGACCGAGTTATTGACTAACTCGATCGAGTCACCGTGAGACTCGACCGAGTGGAGGTCCTGAGAGACATTCTGTCTCGGTTTTGGTGATGTCACTCGATCGAGTGGCATAGGCACTCGGTCGAGTGGCACCTGTACGAACCAGGTTCGTTTGCAATCTTGTTATCTATTTCGAAATTGCTTTTGATTTTTGATGATTTGATGAATTAGGCATAAATATTGCGGAATCTATACTCAATTCTGAACTTGAATAATCGTTGTATCCCGTATTCGATTATTGAATCGATATGGAATACTAGAGTGAAAATAAAAGAAAATTAATTTAAGTCGTCTTAAATTAACTACCGCGATATGGTTGATTTCCTCCGCGTTTAATAATGTCAGAATTCTAGCGAATTGTATGACAATTATTTTAGCATCAAAAGAAATCGCGTTAATTAATTCATGTGACTAGACCGTTAGATTCGACATCTAATTATGAAATTAGCATCAAATATAAGGGTTTGACGCTATGCCGGAATTGAAAGACTTGATTCCCTCGGCTTTTCCGACATCGAAATAAATCCCTAGGGATTGTGATGCCGGATCCGCGTCAACGGGTTTCGACCCTTAAAAATATGTGTTTCGAAGAAGGTTTTTAGAATCGATGCAATATGCGACGCAAACGGAAAAAAACGAATTATCGTTGAAATTGACCCGTTTCAATAATCACATGCTAGGGTGTCAGGATAAGCGACCGGCAACGCTGTGTCCAGTACACTTGTATATTCGGGTTTCCTTATCCTGACATCCTTCGCACTCGACACAAATCGACAGGTATTTTAAAATCTTTTGATACTAATTATATTAGCGATATTATGACATGAATAAAATAAACAATGAAACAACGATAATGATGATGAAAAAAAACGAGAAAGAGAGGAGAAAGAAAGAAGAAGGGTTTTGCACCCTCAACCTACATGTTCTTGTTCTCGGTATGGACTCGTCTAGTTGTGGCTTGCACGGGAGTGATCAAGATATGTAGGGTGAGTTGTGGTGGTTAGAGTGTTGAATTCCTAAAGCTAGGTTTAGGGTTTCGGTTCCTAGGCTAGGGCTAGGGCTAGGGTTTGCTCGGTGTAGGGTAGAGTTTAGATTAGGGTTTCGAGATGTGTAAAGTTTTGGGTTGCAAAAGGTTGTCAAAAGATGTTTGAATGGTTGTGCATGAGGGTGTTTATATAGGCTAAGCCTAAGACACCCGGCTAGGGTTACTCGACCGAGTAAGTGGCTGACTCGGTCGAGTGGCCTAGTGCGTCAGCGGCCGGGCTCGAATAAGGGCCCACTCGATCGAGTGGGTGGGGCAGTGGCCCAGCTCGGTCGCGCGGGTCCATTGTTTTGGGTCGTGACCTGGGTTTATGTTTGACTTGGACTTTTGATGTTGTGAGGGGCTGTTTTGTATGTCTCGGAAACGAATTTGACCAGGGTTGACCCAATCGTAAAAAAGTCGGTTTTATTTCCGGTGTCGGTTTTGGCTCAAATTAGTCTAGTTTGACTCGGAACGGTCCACTGGGCCTGGATTTGAGGTTAGTTTTGTGAGATGTGTACTCCATAAGGGCTTTAGCCAACAACTAAAGGATTTGAGCCCATATTTAAGCGCGTAGAAACACGTTAGCGTCCGATCATCATCGGGTGTTTTTTGGGAAACTACCATAAACATCTGGCAGGCAAAATGCGGGTGTCTACAGAGCCCCCACTCTGACTGAGGCTTGGACAAGGCGAAAGTCAGAGTAGCCACCAGGCCAATCGAGGATTGAAACCTGGCGGACTTCCGGTCGGGTCGTTTATAGTCCCTTAGACTCGCGTGAAGGGCTCGCCAGCCACAAGCTAGAAGTCATACCTGAGCTGATGACGATAACTCCGTGGGGAATTGGACTTGTCGCATAAGTTCTTGGTGCGCCTGTATGTAGGCCCATCCCGTGAAATGCTGCCGTTGGCTTCCGCTTGGGAGATATATTGAGTTGCACGTCCCTGTTTGAGTCGTACCTGTATAAGTCACATAAAATGCATGCAATACGTAGGTAGTAAAATGACTCGCGCTGGGGAAAATGATTTTTGGAATATTTGAAAATTTTGAAAATTTTGAAAATTTGAATTTTGTTTGAAATTTTGACTCCTAAAGAAATTAGGAAAGTTCGGGATGAATATTTTGTGCTAGTATCGGGACTACGCTTGTGGGTTGATTCCGATTGGGATTAGGAAACCCTTGTGCATGCAAAGATATGGAAGAGGTCTACTATAAATACCCCCTTAAGGCTCTTGATTTTCTCACAAATCTATCACAATTCACTCCTTTCTTAAAAAGAAAACCTTTTCATCCTTCTCAAGAAACTAGTCATGGGAATCGATAGATTAACCGTGATGCTGCAAGAATGGTCCCGGCGCTTCAGGGACGCAGATAGGGTAGCGCTTAACCAGACGGGTATAACTCAGTTGTACCCGTTCCGTCAGATGGTGGTTGATCGTTATTTCTTGGATGCATGTTTGGCTAACTGTTACGACATATATCATGTCTTTGCCTTTCCTCGGGGCGAAGTCTGCCCTTTACCTGAGGAGATTGCAGCTATAAGAGGTTGGAACCCGATACTCCGTCCCACTGTCCCGTATTCGATCTATGACCCGAGGAGGAAGCTTCAAGAATTTCTAGGGCTTTCTCACAACGAGGTATCCCGCATGATGGAAGGTGATAATATTTCTCTGATCGACTTGGCTGAGAAATTTAAGAATCCTCTTGATGCTCGGGTCAGACCGGCTTACAGCCGTAGGGCTTTTTCTTTCTGCATGCTCCACGTTTATGCTTTCGAGGGTCACATGGATTTGCTATCCATCATGGGAAACACCCATCTTTTGACCGTAGTAGACTTGATGGAGACTGAACACAGCCCGGCTTGGCTGATCACGGGCGAGATTATCCAAGGATTGGACAACCGCAAAAGGGACTCATCAATTCGTCTTACCGGGAGCACCCGATTGCTGCAAGTATGTTACTTTGCATCTTATTTTTCCCAATTTCTCGATTTGTCGATTTTTTTACTTTTTTCGCGGATTGGCTGCTGCAGTGGGCACTCGATCGAGTCACCCTGGCACTAGACCGAGTGCCCTCGTAGAAATCTCCTGATCTACTTTCAGAGGTACCACTCGATCGAGTGCCATCGTAAAAGCCCCCTGTTTGCGTTCAGGGGTACCACTCGATCGAGTGTCCCAGGCACTCGACCGAGTGGCCTTAGGCGGACGCCTATTTTGCCTTAAAAACTCATGTTTTTGTTTCTTTTTTCAGATTTGGCTATATGAGAGGCTATCGGTGATAGATCCTCCTCTTGATGCGAGCAACTATCGTCATAACCAGGTGATGATGAGGAGGCGGGCCATTGACTTTTCTCGTCAGATTACCCAGAAATATTGGGACGAGGTGTTGTCATTCCATGGTGGTCCGTTAATTCGGTGGGTAGTTCTGTGGTGGCCCATCTATCTTTGGACCGACTTGGACTCGAGGGACAGAGCCCGTTATCAGGTGATATTATCCTTCAGGCAAACTGTTCATCTTTATCCGGATCGCATACTAAGGCAGTATGGATGGACCCAACGAATCCCTGAAGTCAAAGCAGTTGTGAGTGACCCTACCCAACTGACTGATATAATGTGCGATACATGGATGCAAAGATGGTACACCCGGCACACCTGGCCCATCACCAAATCTCGTCACTCGATCTGGGTTTCAGACTCTTACACGAAGTGGACCAAAGCAGGCGATGCTAAAGCCCGAGATGCTCTGAAGGTTGATGAAGCTTTCGACCTGCTGCGAAGGGAGCAAGCTAAGGACAACATGGTCTTTTTTGATGAAGGAGACACTCCTGCTACCCTAGTCCGTCTCATGTTAGGACAAAAGAAGAAGACTAAGACTCAAGCTGGAGGGTCTAGTGCTAGTGCTAGAGGTGCTTGGGGGAAAGTGAGCCCCCTGACTGACTTGGAAAGGAGACTAGGCCCAAAACTACCCGTGCAAAACCAACTTGGCCCACGGGATAGATTACCCGAGCACGTGCGGGCTCGCATTGGACCGAAGATTGTGGTAGAAGACCCGTCGTCGAAGAAACGGGCTTGTGCCAAGGAAGTTCCACTTGTGATTCGGGAACGCTCGCCACGACCTCGAAGACCTCAGGCTCCACGTGACCCGAAGGACAAGGGGAAGGGGAAAATGCCCGGATATTAGTCTCCATTATTATTATTATTTGGATATTATTATTATTTTTTGTGTGTGATTTTTTTGTGTGTGATTTCTGTGTGTGTGTGCCGTTTTTTTTTTTGTAATTCCCGAGTTTATCGGTTTAATAAAGACGTATTAAAGAATACCGTTACCGTCTTTTTGTTTTTTGCAGTGGTTGTACCCTTTTGAGGGGTTGCCTACGTACCCACAATTAGCGGAATCAAACCAAACGTAGTTCAAAATTGATTTGATTGATTTTTTTTGCAATTTTCGAAATACATCAAGATTATTAATTCGAGATGTGCGAGAGTAGAATGATTAATTATAGCTTGTTGACTTGTCTATAATTTTTGAAAATTAATAAAAAGACAAATTTTTATAATTTTTTTTGCAAATGACACTGAAATGGGATTTATGGGTAGTAGCGCTTCAGCTGGTCCAAGTTGGTTGGGTTGACAAATTCGTTCCTGTCCAAGTCTGTCAGCATCACCGCTCCTCCTGATAGGATCTTCTTGACTAAGTACGGCCCAGCCCAATTGGGTTTGAATTTACCCCTTGGGTCAACCGGTAGTAAGGCACAAACCGATTTTAGGACCAGATGCCCTTCTTTGATGTTTCTGGGCCTAACCCTTTTGTTGAAAGCCTGTTGGATCCTCTTTTGGTATATCTGAATATTGTTGAGGGCCCGTGATCGCCGTTCGTCAAGGAGGACTAGCGAATCGTATCGTTCTTGGACCCAATCTGCTTCAGGTACTTGGCTTTCAAGTAAAATCCTGAGGGATGGCACTTCTAGCTCGACTGGTTGGACCGCTTCCATTCCGTATGTCAAGTAATACGGGGTTGCTCTGGTTGTAGTGCGGATTGAGGTTCGATATCCCCATAGGGCAAAGGGTATCTTGTCGGGCCAGTTCCCCAGTAATTCTAAGCCATCTTTTTAAGTATGGTGACAATTGTTTTATTGGCCGCTTCTACCGCTCCATTTGTTTGAGGTCGGTAAGGCGAAGATATATGCCTTTGAATTTTATATTTTGCCAGCAATGCGGCAGTTTCAGCTTGGAAGTGGGTCCCGTGATCACTGATGAACTCATGTGGGATTCCATATCGGCATATGATCTTATTCTAGATAAATTTAGCCACGTGCTTGGCGTTCAAGACACGATATATATGACTCGGCTTCGACCCATTTGATGAAGTAGCCGATGGCCACCAAAATGAAGCAATGACCTCCCGTCCCGGAAGGGTGCACCTTCCCAATTATGTCTATACCCCATGTCGAAAATGGCCACGGTGATGTCATGGTATATAAGAGGAAATATGGCATATGCTGTACATTGGCAAAGATCTGACAGTTATGGCAGTGTTTGACATACAACTGATAGTCTGTTTCCATGGTGTTCCAATAATATCCGAGCCTCATGATTTTACGGGCTAGCATATGGGCGTTCATATGCGGGCCGTTTTCACCGTCGTGTACTTCGGCCATAACCTTTTCGGCCTGTATCTTGTCGATGCATAGGAGTAGAGCCCCATGTGCCGTCTTTTTGTATAATTGCTCGTCGTCCGTGCGAACAAATTGGGTTGCGAATCTCCGCAGGGCTTTCTTGGCCCGGTTTTCGGTTCTCGGGGGATACTCTCCCGTTGCCAAGTAAATTAGGACTGCCTGATACCATGGTTCCGGATCGGTTAGCTCGATGTCTTGGATGGCGTTTACATATGCCGGCTCGGACCGTCTTTCGACACAGATTGGCATGCTGGTCAGGTGATCCAGGATGTTCAGTAGAGATGCTAATTTGGAAAGTGCATCTGCGAATTGATTTTCTTCCCGGGGCAGATAAATGTATTCTACCTTTTGGAATTGCTTCTCAAGAACCCTTACCCGTGCTTGGTAAGCCACGAGATTGGCGTTCCGAGTTTTCCATTTTTGGAGAGCCTGATTGATGACCAATGATGAATCACCGTGGACCCGGAGATTTGTTACCCCTAGATCGGCGGCGGCTTGCAACCCGTGAATGCATGCATCGTATTCGGCTGCGTTATTGGTTACGTCAAAGTCCAATTTGATGGATAAGGGAGTGTATTCCCCTCGTGGTGAGATTAGCAGAATTCCGACCCCCAATCCCCGAAAGTTGGATGCTCCATCAAAATACAAACCCCATGTCTCGATATCGGTATGGAATATGTCTTCATCAGGAAAGGCCCAGGTGTCGGTGTGGTCCTCTTCAGATATTGGGCTATCGGCGAGGAACTCGGCTACCACCCGGCTTTTGATGGCTTTTAATGGCACGAACTTGAGGTCGAACTCAGATAACATTAAAGTTCATCTGGACATCCTGCCGTTGAGGATGGGCTTCTCGAACAGGTACTTGATAGGGTCCATTTTGGATAATACATGTACCTCGTGACTAAGCTTGTAATGTCGGAGCTTTTTAGTGGCCCAAACCAACGCTAGGCACGTCTTTTCGAGCATTGTGTATTTGCATTCATATTCGAGGAACTTTTTACTGATGTAGTAAATGGCCCGTTCTTCTGAATCGACTGTCTGGGCCAGCATAGCCCCCATGGCTGTCTCGGTCGTTGTTAGGTATAACGACAAAGGCAAACCGGGTTGAGGTGGCATTAATACCGGCGGAGCAGACAGAATCTCCTTGATTTTATCAAAAGCCACTTGACATTTATCGTCCCACAGTACCCGTTCCCCTATCTTCAGTTTCTTGAAAATGGGCTCACATACCATGGTTAATTTTGAAATGAACCGGCTGATGTATTGGACTTTCCCGAGAAACCCCCGTATTTCTTTTTCGGTCTTGGGTGGCTGCATCTCGGTGATGGCTTTGATTTTAGCTGGGTCGACCTCGATGCCGCGTTGGCTAACGATATGGCCCAGTAATTTGCCCGATGTTACCCCAAAACTGCATTTTTGAGGGTTTAGCCTCATGTTGTATTTGCGCAGTCGGGTAAAGAATTTTCTTAGGGCCGCAATGTGCCCACTCCGGTCCTTGGACTTAACGATCATATCTTCCACGTAAACCTCCACTTCTTTGTGCATCATGTCATGTAGTAAAGTAGTGGCGGTCCGCTGATACGTGGCCCCGGCATTAATAAGCCCAGACGGCATAACAGTGTAACAGTAAGTACCCCAAGGTGTAATGAATGTGGTCTTACTCATGTCTTCTTTTGCCATCTTGATTTGATTGTATCCGGCATACCCATCCATGAATGATAAAAGGGCATGATCGGCCGTGTTATCCACCAGTATGTCGATGTGTGGTAACGGAAAGTCATCTTTTAGGCTAGCCTTGTTAAGGTCCCGGAAGTCTACACATACCTACACCTTGCCGTCCTTCTTGGACACCGGCACGATGTTTGCAACCCAGTCTGGATATTCAGACACTTGTATAAAGCCCGCTTTGAATTGTTTGTCTACCTCTTCTTTGACTTTGAGAGACCATTCGGGCTTCATCCTTCGGAGTTTTTGCTTTACCGGTTTACACCCATCTTTGATGGGTATTCGGTGTTCGGCTATTTCCCGATCTATACCCGACATGTCCTTGTAGGACCATGCAAAGACGTCCTTGAATTCTTGGAGGAGGTCTGTGAACTCTGGATCTAAGGATAGGCCCAACTTAAGCATCTGGGGCTCTAAAGTGGTTCCCACGTTGATGGACTCGGTTTCTTCGATTACCGGATCTCGGGACTCCCTTTGTTCGAGCTGCTCGATTAGATGCGGAGGTAGAGGTACCTGTTCGTCGGGTTTCTCAATGTCATTGTATATAAAATTTTTGAAATTGAGGAAGTTTTGGAAATAAGACAAGTCGTAAGCAGAACGGTGTTCGTTATTATTATTAATAGTAAATTTTGTGAAAAGCTTGAAAAGAGCGGCCATCTGATCGTTGGTCAGTGGCGGGATAGGGAGAGGTCTTGGGACAGGCCCCGAGACCTCAGTGGATAAGAGAAAAGGGGTTACAGACTCGACTCTAGCACCAGACCCTCTAGACTCGGACTCAGATTCCGACTCTGACTCTGACTCTAACTCGGTATCTGGCATGTCTCCCTCGCCGGTGGTCAGCTTGTAGGTCCGTCCTTGGCTGTCGGTCCACTTGATGGTCTTCCTCCAGGCCCTTTTTCCCGTGTCTGCACCAACTTCGATGATCAGCTTTGTTGGGTCAAACCGATTGCTGCGGAGGATCAGATTGACCAGATCATCTTTTGGAGCGGGGACAGCCTTGTCTTCTCCAAATAGGAGCCCCAGCACGGGCTCGGCGTTGTTTTCCCCTTCCTTGGACTCGGTTTGAACGAGGGAAAATATATCATCGGGGATGAAATTGCATTCCCGAGCCGTTTTGGTCTCGGGATATGTGATAGTGGGTTGGTAGAGGCCCACTTGGATAGCTCCGAAAACTGGGGTGACGAAGTAATCGGTTAACTTCCGGCTATAAGGGCCTATGTAAGTACCCTTGAGAATGTCGATGGCCTTGTGAATACCGGCCCGGACCACTTTTTCTGGGGTTATAGCATACCCTAACCCGAATTGTGATTCGCCATCATTTAGGATCTCAATGATCTTCCCAGCTGGAAGATTCGGCCTCGAGGTTGCTCCCGGTAGATAGCCTAGATTCTGTAGCATCGTGTCGATGCTAGTTGTGAAGTAAGGCCTAAAGAGATACTCTTCTTCGATCATGCCTGACAGGCTAAAGTCGTATGCCTCAAATTACTAATTTATAATCACTTATAACCAACAAACTAAAATAATAGTATAATGGAAATAAGGGTCGAATCCACAGGGAATTGGTTTAACTATAACTGCGTACTAATATAGAATAATAAATAACTAATTAATTAAACAATAAGAAAGGGGGGTTTTTAATAATTATCTAACAACTAAATCTAATAAAGATAAAAACTTTAAGTAAATCAAATGAGTAAAACGGTCTCGGGTCAAGTACAAATCCACAACTTAATCACAATTGATCATCGAAATCCGGTTCAAATTATTATTCTTGACTACTTTATCGTGAATCGAAGATTCAAAATCTCCTTACGAATAACTAATTAAAACGTATCCCGTTCTTAATTAGATCTAACTGTTAAACAACCTAAACAATCCAGTTCTAGATTTAATTCAATAGCAGCATTAATAAATAGAGAATTCGATAAAGAGATAAATAAACACATACAATCCAGTTGTGTCATAGATCTATGATAATTGCTCCTAAGTCTTAATATCAACGAATCCCGTTCAATAATTAAGTCTTAAATGTTACTCAGGTCAAGTTAATCAACAAATCCTGTTCAATTAACAAAACTAACAATAGAACGATGAAATAGAAAACTAGTTGATCACTCTAGAAATCAATAACAACATTCATATAATTAAACTGAGCAATTAATCAAGAATCAATAATAAAGATAAGAACTTTCAAACTCACAACTGATAGTTAAGCGTTTCAATGTCTTGAACCGAGATGAGAAATTAGTTACACATAATTTTCTTGAGAAAGCTAGGTTGAACGTTCAACTTCAAAAGATGGAATAATAGTCATATCTAAACTAATAATAATCTATACTAATAGTGATCTCATGAAATAATTAAGGTAAGTCTATTACTTACCAAAATCTCATAATAAAATAAAATAAAATAATAATACTAGTAAATAATATGCTGAGACGGAATCCAACACGATTCAGCATCCGTCTTCAGTTCTCAAGCTTTTTCTTCCAGTTTCTCGTTTTGTGCCCACCTTGTCTTATTTTCTCTTTTCATTCACGACCCGAACCGAGAATCCTCAAATAGGCTTATAACAGTGACATCATAAATATTTCACCAACGGGACATAAACACACCGATTTAGTCAATCCAATTACATTTAAATCGTCATTATAACCATGACTAAATACGGCCCATCAAATATCCCCACGCTTGAACCTTTACTCGTCCTCGAGTAAAACTCGAAGAACACAATAAAAACAACCATCACTAGTCCAAAACGTGCGGGAAAACATTACACTCACGGCCCTCGCTCGCCTTCCTTCAAACTCCCTCATGTAACATGTCACCGTCAAAATATCACCGATTCTCGACTCATCCTCACGACAAAAGGACATCAACATGTAAAAATAAACAACAATAAAATTCTAAAGCCCCTTATCGCTCCGATCTTAAAACGGATCACATGTGCTACAAACGCCACCGGTGGTAAAAATGTATACCACAATATTACACAACCCGCACATGTGATCAATCCTAGACGCCTCTAATCGCCAAATCAAGACAATTACACCCAATCGCATAAACAAGGTGCAATCACTTCACTCCGCACCGCGATTCTTCTCACCGTAGCCAACTAATCCTACCCGACCGTCCTTCTATGTCACCCTTCTTATGACGCCAACACCAAAATTGGAGAAAGTAGTAGTGATTTTTTCCTAATTCTCTCATTTTGCCTAGAGCGTCCGCCCTTGCGAATTTTCACTCTAGCTTTCATTTTTTTCCTCACACTACTCTCGTGGCACGCAACTCGATTTTTCTTTTTACCCGGAGCGCCCTTTCGGGTTTTCACTCCGTCCTCGGCCACATTCCCCATTCTTGCCTAGGCGCCCTTTCGGGTTTTCACCTAGCCGGGTTTATTTTTTTTTTCCTGATTTTTTTTCATTTTTTTTTTCATCATCATTTTTTTTATTTTCAACACAAACATGATTACAAAAACGGGACAAATATAAAGAGATAAATAAACACATACAATCCAGTTGTGTCATAGATCTATGATAATTGCTCCTAAGTCTTAATATCAACGAATCTCGTTCAATAATTAATTCTTAGATGTTACTCAGGTCAAGTTAATCAACAAATCCTGTTCAATTAACAAAACTAACAATAGAACGATGAAATAGAAAACTAGTTGATCACTCTAGAAATCCAGTTGTGTCATATTAAAACTAGTTGATCACTCTAGTCAACATTCATTTTTTTTGAATTTTGTTGATTTTTTTTTTTGATTTTTTTTCTTTAAAAAAACAGACCTGATGGGGTAAGTAGGCACGCACCTCGCCTTGAAAGGCCGCGACTCGCGGGAAGGCCTGTCTTTTTGGCCTTCGGAAATGAAATTCATCGTCTCGTCATTATTTTTTTACGATAGTCACTTCACACTTATGCTAGTTGCACGAAATTTTGTAAAACGTGCCTTTCTCGTTCCTACAAATACTAAAAGTTAGAAAATATTTAAAAGTAAAAATATAAATATAAACGACTCATTCTACAAAAAAAAAATACGATTACGATTATTAATCTAATATTATGAAATATGACCCATAATAAAATTCGTAAAATATATAAATAAAAAAATAAAATAAAAACATACCAGACACGGGTTGCCTCCCGGAAGCGCTTTTGTTTATTGTCGTTTGCTCGACTTCTTGCAAAAAACTGACCCGAATTAAAATATTACTAAATTACTTGCCTCAACCGATAATGGAGCAATCGAGTGAAGTGAATGTTACATTAGGCGCGGAACAACCCAATGCCCTTAACAACTGATCAAAAACACTCGCACATAGATTAGAGTAGTGACAATAAGAGATATATACCAATCGACACCATCTATAAATAAATACATCGTAATAATCATGCAAAGAATTTGTTTTTGACCCACTTTGCTCAAAAAATGAATTCATATCAATGTACTTCTCTTTATAAGATGGGTTTTTCATGGGTATAGTCAAATAGGCTCGAGGGTAAGCATAAAACCTTTCCGAAATTAACACCGATGAAGACTCGAAGAGTATCTTTGGTGGTTCTTCCTTGTGAATATAAAATTCAGTAAATATACATTCCGTTTCTCTCACCTTGTCAGTACAATTCATGCTCGCCAATTCACTTTTCTTAGGGAAGTTATCTTTCGGCTCATAAAAAACAACTATCCTTTCTTTTCCAACTCCGACTTCCATAGTCTCCTCAATGGTCACACTCATTTCCTCTTGTTAACCTTCAACAATCATAACTAGAGAATCCTCCAAGATCGAACTATCACTCATATCATTTTGACTCGAGGAATCTTCCTCAACGCGTGTCTTGTTATCACAAGAGGAATCAATATGTGTAAAAACAGTAGAAGAGGGTGAGAAGTATATTGAATCTGTTAGAATTAATCTGACCCAAGACTGAAACTCCATACTAAATTAATTGGCGTATCGAATAGACCGAATAGCGGAAGCGTACCTGACTCAATTGGGAAAGGGATGTGGAATTGGAATCACCCGATTATAGTCTTCTAACAGACACACTCGCCTTTAGGGTTTCTCCATACCGAGGGATATATGTGAGATTAGGTCAAAAGTGTACTGTCAGGGACCATAACCCTGACTATATATAGGGTGGGGTGTGAAACCCTGGTGACCTATATTAGCCGCCTTTAGTGGATAAGCCCATCATATATCCCATAAAGCCCTAATGGGTCTCTACACTATTATAATATTTGACCCATACTTTATAAGACGTAAATAAGCCCGTATCATTTGTATTATGACGGATCACGTATTTGGGCTCAACTTTAATGATAGCTAATAAATACAATAGGTCTAAATAATGTTGTCCACATATATTGTATCAGACCCATAATTCTTACAATCTCCCACTTGGATCATATACTAGTGTATGTAGGACACTGAAAATTGTATTCATTATAACCCTATGAGCTCAATAATGCTATCAAACATTCTAACCGTCTTATGCAATTCGGTCCATCAATCATATGTACATAGAACCAAAGCGGCCTTTGCCACAGTTTGTCGTAACAGGACCCATCAATGATCACATATGCAAACATGACTAACGACATGAATCTAGTATAGGAGTGTAGCATGGAAACAGCAACCAAATGTGATCCAAATATGCATATTTCCAACTGGTCCACCTTAAACCTTAGTGAGATCAACCAAATAATAAGACAGAGTGAAACTGAAAACTGTAAACCTTATTTCTGCAGAACTGAATAACCGTATACCAATATGTGTCTAATGTGACAAACTCCCACTTAATCTGAATATCCTTAGAACCGAAACACCCATTTAAGCAATATGCTCAAGAAAGACCGTGGGTGGTAATTCCTTAGTAAGCGGATCCGCAAATAATGAAGTTTGTACAAACATATCTTAGACACCTTTCACTCTGAGTCATTTCTATAACAACACATCACTTGTATTGTTATTTGAAACTATAATAACCATCAGTTTGTCACAAATAACTTAAATAGTCTTTCAATATCGAACTTAGTTTGCAGCCTTGTGACAAATAATCATGACCAAATAGGAGTCGGAATACCGAATGATCTCAACCTGAATCGATCTCCTTTATATGATAAAATTGTTTTGCTCCAAATATAAATGACAAATAATATTTGGCTGCCCTTAGTGGATCTCAATATCCTATTGATTTCCTTAATATCTGTCAATTAAACTATAGAATGTACACAATATCCAAACATGTACAAAATAAGTTTAATTATACCTTATTACTTAAACACATGAAATAATTTCTGAAATACATGGATTTAAGTAAACTGTACTTTCTGGATATGAACGTTTCTTTAAGGACATCAATGAGACTACATTAGTCTCATTTACTGAAAGGGTATAAAACTTGATATATATATTTTCATACTCCCACTGAATCTTGAGTATCTACAATCATGTACCACATCCATACAAAACCAAATGATGATGCTATCTCTACAATCATGTACCACATCCATACAAAACCAAATGATGATGCTATCATGGTAGATTGATATACTCTTCGACGGAAAACCTTATTTGAGTTTTCATTGGATGACTATTAACCTTAGTTTGAAGAAACTTTACCTTGAATCTATTGAGTCAAGATTTCCAGTATCTGCAACAATCAATGGGTCTATCAATGTCACCATTTAACAAACTTGTCTTTACCATTCATCCAATGTAACTCCATATATATATATAACTGGATATGTCAACTGTCTTTATAGCCATTATTGACAAGAGAAACATTACTGTCTCATTACCGAATGAGTCTGTCTTGGTAACAAATAACCATTTGAAACCAATATGCTTTATACTTTTAGGTAATGAAGCAATTCCAAAGTGTCTTTATTGTCGAATGATGACATAATACTTTATTGATGACATATATAAATTCACATGTACTAGTTAGAACTTTCAATGATTCGGTAAAATGCTGAATGAATATTTTTCTACCGTTTCATCATCTAACTCTTACTCTTGAATGTATGCAATATATAAATATGTTATTACACTGTAATATGTCGGTCATGACATGAGACAATGTAATCCTCTGAAACTGCATTCATTCTTTCTTAGTGAATTTCTTTAATGACAATTGTTCTTAAGGTATTTGAGTTTGTTTTACTAAAATGATCTTACGATCCTTTATAATGAGACAGAAGATCATTTCCATAAGTCTCATTTCTTCCCCCCAAACTCAATAACCTCAATGAACCCATATTATCCGTTTCAAAGTAACTTGCGTGTGGGATCATAACTTTATACATTACCTTTAATCCTTATAAAGTTTTACAACAAAATAATTATTGATTGTCCTTAAATCCAACTATGTTACCTTAAAAAAAATATTCTTAATTAGTTGGACATACCTTAGGTGTAAATAATTTACACTATAATTAATCAATCAATAATATTGTTGTAACTTTATCCAAAACCAAGCTGCAATTCTAAATTTTCTTCTAGAGTTTTCTAGGAAAGAGTGTGAATAATCATACTCCTACCTAGCCCCAAGATCTTACTTTGCACACATAATATACCATACATATTTAAACCTTCATATGGTGCAATCTTTAATGTAAGATCAAACATCTCTAGAAAGCATCTAAATAACTTTAGCGTTCTTATCCCGAATAGTCAAATTGTCAAAGTGTTTCTACTTATAATCAACTGACATCTTTAATAATCCTTTACCGAGAATATATCTCAGTCAAATATGTGATAAAAACATCTAGGAAATTGAAACTTCTCAAGATCGAGATATAAATATCATACATAATTTTGTCTAAAAAATTAATATAGTGATGTGAACTAATACAACTTAAAACATAAATAGTTCACAAATCCACATATATCGATTATAAGACACCCAAAGTCCTTTTGATATCTATTTTCTTTTTTTCGTCTTTATACCCCTTCAATATGATCCGAAATAGGAGGGTCAATAATTTCATTTTGACACAAAACTTTAATAATCCTTTTAATGCGTCATACCGAAAAGAAATTATTGTTCTTAATTATTTATATCCACTGGATTTTAATGCAAGTCTTTAAAAAAACATTTCAATTAAAGCTATGTAAAATTATCAAAGATAACAGATTTACTATTATTTGAATTAGGAAAATACAAAACTAATTATTTCTCAATGGACAATGAACCAAATTTAACCAAACGAAAAATAATTAAACTCCACCAAAAGGCAGTACCAAAAATATTTTTCAAATTCAAATAAAATAACAAATCATTAATGATAACTAAATTAGCTGATTATCTCAAACTCAGATGATGACATGCCCCGAATAGATGAATCTTTCATCACCAATTGACATACAACATCTTAGATTCTTACTTCTACTTGAATTAATGTAGTTATGTGAATGAAAAACCAAATTCACCCACAAAACATAATTGGATATAATGAATAACTTTAGACGACAAATCTTAAATGAGAAGTGTATCCTTACCGACACGCGATGAGGCGTAAAAACTGGTACTATATTCCTTATGTGTTCATACTTGTATCAAGCCAACAACCAATAACTTTACCATTGTCTTGTTATTCTTTGAGTTGGACACTTGCAGCTTATTTAATAGAAACGATTCCCTTTTAATATGTCCTTAATGCCGCATTAAACAATCATTAAACACATGCATTAAAATTTCTACTCTACAAAAACACGTGAGTCCACACGATATTTTCATCCTTATGAGTAGCACAACCATACATTCTTAATGCTGTGTTAAAATTATGACGACCCAAAATAAATATTTACATTCTCTTACCATTTATTTAAATAAACGGCGTCATCCGAATTGAAAATGTAACTTAAATATGACAGATATAATTAACAATAATGTCAATTTGATGAACAAAACAATATTCTCATATTTTGAATAAATTCAAACAATATAGTGTTTTTGCAAATTTAACATTTGGCCGTTGGGCATAAATTATTAACTAAGCATTGACACTATAATTAAATAATCGTGATCAAATATTGACGATAAACTCATGTCGAATACTAAGCCTTCCTTTGGGCCGACTCAGTATACACATGACAATACCGAATAATCGTCACATATTTATCACCCAAAATAGTATATGTATTCGGCCAAATAATGGTCTTCCTTTGGGCCGACCATTATCCGCATGATTACACATAAAACCAAACTTAAAAACCGAATGTTTGAATTTACTCTCCATATTCTTATAATGGCCTTATGAGTGTCATATAACTTAACAACACTCCCTTAACTTGTACTTCAGATTCGAATATTGACATTCCCATCATAACAAGATACCTAGGACAACATCTAATCTCATCTTTGGACGATAATTAGACTTGTAAGTGGTACTCTTGGTGTAGTAATCAAATATTAACAGTAAGATCATGTCAAATGAAGTCTTCCTTTGGGTCGACTTAACATCTACACGAGAACCGAATAACTGTTACATATTTATCACCACAAGTATGATTGAATTTTGGCCAAATAATGGACTTCCTTTGGGCCGACCATTACCCGCATGAAATTCAATCACACACAATCGTCTAATTACTTAAACTATCTAATCTACGCAATAGAGGTTACTTTGGCAACGTATTGTTTCGATCAAACAATCCAAAATATTAGACGTTTTATAAAAAACCAAATAGCCAATATTATCGAAACTGAAACTAAGTTCTTTTAAACAAATTGTAATTAACAAGTGACTGAAACCTTAAATGATAAAAGAAATTATAATCCTAATTAATTCTTTCATCATACAAGTCAACCTGTCAATTATAGATGTACGATAATAATCGCAACCAAAATTCCAAACAGGTCCCAATTCATACAAAGCCTCATGTAAAAATTCATAAAACATACTCCAATAAGCAATAACAATCAAATATACGAGACCACGTACTATACATCATATGACTGAATACCAAACAAAATAATGAATAAACCGCAATCAATTGAAAATACCTTATATACTGAATAACCAATTATAAGAAGTTGAAAATTAATATCTGAAACATAAATCTTTAATCCTTCTTATCACTTTATCGATTGCATGCCAAACATATACTCCTTCCGTAATCAAATATATGAGAACAATATTATGAATCACAATATCACATGACCGAAAAACAAAATTATGATCCAAATACTATCAATACATATAATTGAACCACATAAACATAAGTATAAGTGAACTGAACACATAAATAGAGCATGTATGCCCCTCCTTCACGTAACACAAGAGTAAGGTCTCATCATTACGTGCTATACTAATATGGATATATCCGTATATATGCATCACAAGTCACAACCCCCTTCCATCTGCAATGGGTATGCAAACTAGTACTCCTAATTTCGGTAGAATAACCCACGTAAAGAAAAATATGCACAATATTCAAACTAATACTTTACTCTATAGAGTACTAGTAAAGTAGCAAGGGTGGAACATTGTACAGCATATGCAATATTATACCCTAATGACATACATCATCAAATAGCAATCAGCCTAGAAAAATCTTTGCGTAAATAGATCACCACGACTTACTCGACAGCATAATCAGGACATACAAAACATGACACTAAATAGTCATGAAACGAATTAAGAAAAAATTGAATTCAACAGAAAAATATGTGGCAGAAGTGTACAACGTGATTACATACGGATTAAGTGATTCCAAAAATTAAGGCCAAACATCAATAAATCGAATGTCTCACCCAAATAATTTAACATGAAGACGGCTCTGATACCACTTGTTAGAATTAATCTGACCCAAGACTGAAACTCCATACTAAATTAATTGGCGTATCGAATAGACCGAATAGCGGAAGCGTACCTGACGCAATTGGGGAAGGGAGGTGGAATTGGAATCACCCGATTATAGTCTTCTAACAGACACACTCGCCTTTAGGGTTTCTCCATACCGAGGGATATATGTGAGATTAGGTCAAAAGTGTGCTGTCAGGGACCATAACCCTGACTATATATAGGGAGGGGTGTGAAACCCTGGTGACCTATATTAGCCGCCTTTAGTGGATAAGCCCATCATATATCCCATAAAGCCCTAATGGGTCTCTACACTATTATAATATTTGACCCATACTTTATAAGACGTAAATAAGCCCGTATCATTTGTATTATGACGGATCACGTATTTGGGCTCAACTTTAATGATAGCTAATAAATACAATAGGTCCAAATAATGTTGTCCACATATATTGTATCAGACCCATAATTCTTACAGAATCATCATAGTCATCCTCCTCGTCATCCCAAAAACCATCATCACTATCAACATCACACTCTTTATAAGAGTGACCTACCAAATCGGGTTCAAGGGGGAGAGTGTCATCAAACTCTTTGTTCTCAATAACTCCGGACTCCTTGACATTAAGAGAAAACTCATCATGTGTCTCAAGTCTATCATTAGATGTCGTTATTTGCACTACATGACTCTGAAGGTTCTCGATACTAGCATTGTTTACTTGCTCGAATTGAGCCATACTAGCTTGAAGGGTCATTTGAGCAGTAATCAGGTCTCTAATCATGTCTTCCGGGGATATACGAGAATCATGTTGGGTGTTCAAATTTTTATTGAGAATTGTTGAAGGTGTCCTAGAGCGTGAGTTTTCCAACTCCCATTCTTCAGTGTCGTGAGCCAAGTATATGAAAAGTTCCCACTTCTCCTTATAACTAAGTCCATCAACAAATCTCCCTTCACTTAAAGAATCAACATGCATCAAAGTTTCATCATTTAATCCATTGTATACCACATGACAGAGTTCCCAAATTTGATATCGATGACGACATCTAGAGACATACTCACTCAATCTATCAAAATATTTGTAAAACAGTTCATGCTCATATTGAGGAAAATATTTAGTCGCCATCTATCGGATAAACTAAGACTCTCTAAAAACACTCAACAAAACAAAACAAAAAAAAAAAACTAAACTAAACTCTAACTAACTAACTAAAAATCTGTACACTAACACACAAAAACAATTAACGCCAATTCCCCGGCAACGGCGCCAAAATTTGACAGGCTAAAGTCGTATGCCTCAAATTACTAATTTATAATCACTTATAACCAACAAACTAAAATAATAGTATAATGGAAATAAGGGTCGAATCCACAGGGAATTGGTTTAACTATAACTGCGTACTAATATAGAATGATAAATAACTAATTAATTAAACAATAAGAAAGGGGGGTTTTGAATAATTATCTAACAACTAAATCTAATAAAGATAAAAACTTTAAGTAAATCAAATGAGTAAAACGGTCTCGGGTCAAGTACATATCCACAACTTAATCACAATTGATC
The DNA here is from genome assembly GCA_958450325.1 of Agrostemma githago. NCBI lineage: Eukaryota > Viridiplantae > Streptophyta > Magnoliopsida > Caryophyllales > Caryophyllaceae > Agrostemma > Agrostemma githago. The sequence continues at coordinate 60,995,077 of OY288241.1, forward strand.
ATCGAAATCCGGTTCAAATTATTATTCTTGACTACTTTATCGTGAATCGAAGATTCTAATTCTCCTTACGAATAACTAATTAAAACGTATCCCATTCTTAATTAGATCTAACTGTTAAACAACCTAAACAATCCAGTTCTAGATTTAATTCAACAGCAGCATTAATAAATAGAGAATTCGATAAAGAGATAAATAAACACATACAGTCCAGTTGTGTCATAGATCTATGATAATTGCTCCTAAGTCTTAATATCAACGAATCTCATTCAATAATTAAGTCTTAGATGTTACTCAGGTCAAGTTAATCAACAAATCCTGTTCAATTAACAAAACTAACAATAGAACGATGAAATAGAAAACTAGTTGATCACTCTAGAAATCAATAACAACATTCATATAATTAAACTGAGCAATTAATCAATAATCAAGAATAAAGATAAGAACTTTCAAACTCACAACTGATAGTTAAGCGTTTCAATGTCTTGAACCGAGATGAGAAATTAGTTACACATAATTTTCTTGAGAAAGCTAGGTTGAACGTTCAACTTCAAAAGATGGAATAATAGTCATATCTAAACTAATAATAACCTATACTAATAGTGATCTCATGAAATAATTAAGGTAAGTCTATTACTTACCAAACTCTCATAATAAAATTAAATAAAATAATAATACTAGTAAATAATAAGCTGAGACGGAATCCAACACGATTCAGCATCCGTCTTAAGTTCTCAAGCTTTTTCTTCCGGTTCCTCGTTTTGGGCCCACCTTGTCTTATTTTCTCTTTTCATTCACGACCCGAACCGAGAATCCTCAAATAGGCTTATAACAGTGACATCATAAATATTTCACCAGCGGGACATAAACACACCGATTTAGTCAATCCAATTACATTTAAATCGTCATTATAACCATGACTAAATACGGCCCATCAATGCCGACGAAATCAAATCCTCGTGGGTCGGCCCGGCCCGTAGCATTGCTGCTTGCCACGGTAATTGGAGTAGCCTCTAGTGCGATGATGCCGTCCCGAAGTGGCATCTTGACTTTTCGGTGGAGAGTGGAGAATACGGCCTTGACTACGTGGATCCAAGGCCTTCCTAATAGCAAATTAAAGGACGAGGTGACATCAATCACCAGGAACTCCAACTCTTTCTCAATTGGGCCCGTTATTATTGTTATTTTAACGGCCCCGGCCACCGGTTTTGGGCTTCCGTCGAAGGCTTGGATAATCTGTGCTGTCGGGAGGTAGTCGGCATCGGTGATGCCGAGAGCTTTAGCGGTTCTTAGAGGTAGGACATTCACAGCGGACCCATCGTCAATAAGGGTCATTGAGAGGTACTTCCCTCGGCAAATGACCGTAATGTATTGGGCTATATTATGATTGGGCCCGAACGCTGGCAGATCAGACTCGAAAAAGGTGATAAGTGGGCCTTCTTCCTTGGACTTGCCTTTGAGATAAGGCATAATAGTGGCTACCATTTCAGAAGGGGTAACCTGTGAGTCGACCTTGATTTCATCGAGAGCCTTAGTCAGTGGTTCCCGATGAGCTTGTGAGCTAACTAGTAATTGCCATATGGTTAAGTCAGCTCGAACCCTCTTCATTTTTTGGACCAAAGCGGTGTCGTTGCTTGGTTCTTCAAAGGTAGGTTCCGTCCTGGCAGGTTCAGTGACGGATAAGGGAATAGGACGCCCAGCTGCGGCGAGGGGTGAGTGGCTAAGGCTTTGGATTTAGCCTTTCAGACCTCTTCAAGAGTGAAGGGGACAGCTTCCCCTTTGGTTAAGTATACATCACCCTCGTCATCGAACCATATCCCGTTAATTTGTGGGATATGGGGGGAGATGAGGTGAGAACAGTCAATTACCTTACCGGTGAATATTGCGTGGGCACTGAACGGGTTTTCTTTGTTGCTCGGCTTGTCTCCGGGCAATGGGATTTTCCCGCTCTCGACCAGGTCCTGGATTAGATGCTTCAGTTTCCAGCACTTTTCAGTATCATGCCCATTACCACGATGGTATTGGCAATAGGCCTGGGCATTATAACTTTTGGGCCTCTTTTCTACTGGAAGCTCGGGCATCGGGCCTATTGGTTGGATCAGACCCTTTGAAGATAGCCTTTGTAAGGCATAAGTATAGGTAGTCCCTATGTCAGTGAATACCCGATTTGGTGTATTTTTTTTTGATGAGGTATCAAGCAGGTTTACCTCATTAAAGATGCTGTGAGTTGCAGCTATGGGTGTGGGCTTGCTCGTAGATGAACTTGCCCCTTGATAGCCTTTGGTAGAGGCCTTAGTCAGGCTCTCTAACCTTAAGTCGTCCTCGATTCTTGTACCCATTTCAGTTAGGGTAGCAAAATTAGGGATAACAGCATACCGGAGATGGACCCGGTAGGATGGGAGAAGGTTCTTGACAAAAGCTTCTACTAGGACCTTCTCACTGGGCTTGTCGACCAGTTTTACGCTCTCGGCCCTCCATCTTTGTAGATATTTAGTGAACCCTTCTTTGGGCTCTTGGGCCATCCCCTCCAGATTACGCATTGTAGTATGGATTTCAGTATTGTCGGCGTAATTCCGAGCGAATTCGGTTGCCACATCGTCCCAAGTTTTGTATTTCTTGGAATCGAGCCTGTAATACCAGGCCTTAGGATGCTTCTTCAAGGAGGAAGGGAATAGGTGGGTAAACATGGTGGACTTTACCTCCTTGACCGCCATAAAGTCTTTGAAAGCCCGGATATGATGGACCGGGTCTTCGGTACCCTCAAACATAGGAATTTTCGTAAGGTTGAGGTTAGCAGGTAGCTCGTCATTTAAAGGCGAATAGGAACGAGCAATTTCGTAGTGGGTCGAGTTGCTCGTTGATAGGTGAACTCGTTCTTCGAGCCTGCGAACAACGCTGATAAGTTCAGCTATGGGCCCAGTGGTCCTTGACCCGTCAACAGGGGTCGTCCTTTCTACGGCGCTCAAACGGGTGTCTAACGTTGCTTGGCTAACCTGGATGGAGGTCAGTTGAGTCTCGATCTTCTCTAGGGCCTCCTTCAATGCGTCCATTTTGCGTTGATGCCGGGTTTCGGGTGGCCTGTCTGTAAGAACACCGCGTAATCAGAAACTAGCCCGAATCCCGGAATAGCAAGTACATCCCGAACAAGACTAAAAAGGGAAATGACTCTACAAAAGACACCTAGACGGGTGACTTGTGAAATGCGGGCCTTCCTTAGGATTCGGCGAGTGGGCCGGGTCCTGTTCGAAGGAAGGTTCACGTGAGACATCCCCAGACTTTTGATGCGATTGCGTTGACGGGCCCTCCTTTGTAGGGGTTTGTCCTACGTAGGTGGGCCTTGCCTTAGTCTAATAAGGCGGACTGGGATAGGGAAAAAACCCGTGATGTAAGATCGACAGAGTTTCGACGCTAAAGACCTTGACAACTTATGTCATGACCCGACACTGCTAAATACGGGAAGTCCTAAGAAGAGGAAAGTTTTGAAAATTGATGGTTTTTGGAAAGTCCGAGAGAACTCGGGGAAAGGCCCGATTTTTCGAGAAAATCGGAAAGTGTATCGGGCCTCGGTTTTTGAAAGTTCGAAAACGTTTTCGAGTTTTGAATTGGGCAGCATACCGTCTAGAAAATAGGCTATTTTGAGTAAAATCATAAGTCCTAAATTCGGCATGCGATCCGGGTTTTGAAAAATTGAATATCTTGAAAAAGATGCATATTTTGAAAAGAGTTGACGTTTTTTGAAAACGACACGGAAACCAAATAGCACGTAGTCACACAAGCATTATAACGACGCCATGTATGCTCTACACTAAGTCTCGGCCGGTCTAAGAGGTTCTATACCAGTGTACATAGTCTAGACGTTGATCGGGACGGACTCTCTAAGTCGAGTTGAGCTTAGAACATGCCGCAAAACCCACTCGAATCGACTATGGACACCTTTTGACATATCTATATTGGAGTACATCAATGGTATAGTGGGACATCGGTCACCAGTACCGGCCCGGGAAAATATGGGTTATGCATGAACCATAAAACTAAAACGCGTATTATACTAGTCAAACGATTTCTATTCGAGTTTCACCCTGAGGATGCCGATGGTAAGTCACGCATCAGTTAATCCCCAGCGGAGTCGCCAAATTGTGGACATGACATAGGTCCACTCCGACGCGGCCACGCGCGGGTTTGGGTAGGCGAATGAATCTCCATATGAAAACGGATCGAATGGAAATTTAAATCGAAGTGGAGTCGCCACCGAACTTCGTGGGAGTTCGGGCCCGTTCGAACCCACTCTATGTCGTAGTGGGCCGTGTACAAAATACGGCCCATTTTTTATGTCAGAGTTTATTTGGTTCGTCCCTTAGAATTTGATACCGATACCGACATTATCGGATATCGTGTATTGAATGACTCTCGTGCGCCAACGGTTATGGGCATCTCGAAACCGAGGTTCTGAGTAACTGGTGAGGGTACGTGTTGGGAAGCCCACGAAGGACACCCAACCCCGCCCGCACTAGCGGCCTCTACTAGGATATCGATTGACATTCGAATACGCGCGTTAGTTAAACGGGAAAATGATATGCAAAGATTATTTTCCCTAAGCATGCGAATGTAATTGAAAGGGTTTCTATGTCAATTTAATGCAATTAATTCTAACGTCAAAGTTGAATTTTAGCATGTGGGTTCATTTTAGTACGATAAAATAAACAATCAAAATTGACAAGAGAAACAATAAACGCGTTAGTAACGATATAACGGTTAACGAAATATTGAATGATGTAGAAAGATGCAAGTGAGTTAATGCATGGTTTTGAAGAGGGGTTTCACGTGATAGATTAGGCACGTGTTGACTTAAGTCACGAAAAACGATTAACGAGACTCGAATGCTATTGTAGGACTCACGGTTTAACGTGATTAAGGGCCACTCGACCGAGTCATTGTGGGACTCGACCGAGTGGACCTCTGAAAGAGGTTCTGTCCGAATTTTATGACCCTACTCGACCGAGTTATTAACTAACTCGACCGAGTTATTAACTAACTCGACCGAGTACGTCGCCACTCGACCGAGTCACTGTGAGAATCGACCGAGTGGAGGTCGTAGAGACGTTCTGTTTCGTATTATGGACCCTACTCGACCGAGTAATTGACTAACTCGACCGAGTACGTTGCTACTCGACCGAGTCACTGTGAGACTCGACCGAGTGGAGGTCGTGAGAGACATTCTGTCTCGTTTTTGGTGATGTCACTCGATCGAGTGGCATAGGCACTCGGTCGAGTGGCACCTGTACGAACCAGGTTCGTTTGCAATCTTGTTATCGATTTCGAAATTGCTTTTGATTTTTGATGATTTGATGAATTGGGCATAAATATTGCGGAATTTATACTCAGTTCTGAACTTGAATACTCGTTGTATCCCATATTCGATTATTGAATCGATATGGAATACTAGAGTGAAAATAAAAGAAAATTAATTTAAGTCGTCTTAAATTAACTACCGCGATATGGTAGATTTCCTCCGCGTTTAATAATGTCAGAATTCTAGCGAATTGTATGACAATTATTTTAGCATCAAAAGAAATCGCGTTAATTAATTCATGTGACTAGACCGTTAGATTCGACATCTAATTATGAAATTAGCATCGAATCTAAGGGTTTGACGATATGCCAGAATTGAAAGACTTGATTCCCTCGGCTTTTCCGACATCGAAATAAATCCCTAGGGATTGTGATGTCGGATCCACGTCAACGGGTTTCGACCCTTAAAAATATGTGTTTCGAAGAAGGTTTTTAGAAAATCGATGCAATATGCGATGCAAACGGAAAAAAACAAATTATCGTTGAAATTGACCCGTTTCAATAATCACATGCTAGGGTGTCAGGATAAGCGACCGGCAACGCTGTGTCCAGTACACTTGTATATTCGGGTTTCCTTATCCTGACATCCTTCGCACTCGACACAAATCGACGGGTATTTTAATGTCTTTTGATACTAATTATATTAGCGATATTATGACATGAATAAAATAAACAATGAAACAACGATAATGATGATGAAAAAAAACGAGAAAGAGAGGAGAAAGAAAGAAGAAGGGTTTTGCACCCTCAACCTACATGTTCTTGTTCTCGGTATGGACTCGTCTAGTTGTGGCTTGCACGGGAGTGATAGAGATATGTAGGGTGAGTTGTGGTGGTTAGGTTGTTGAATTCCTAAAGCTAGGTTTAGGGTTTCGGTTCCTAGGCTAGGGCTAGGGTTTGCTCGGTGTAGGGTAGAGTTTAGATTAGGGTTTCGAGATGTGTAAAGTTTTGGGTTGCAAAAGGTTGTCAAAAGATGTTTGAAAGGTTGTGCATGAGGGTGTTTATATAGGCTAAGCCTAAGACACCCGGCTAGGGTTACTCGACCGAGTAAGTGGCTGACTCGGTCGAGTTGCCTAGTGCGTCAACCGCCGGGCTTGAATAAGGGCCCACTCGATCGAGTGGGTGGGGCACTCGATCGAGTGGCCCAGCTGGGTCGCGCGGGTCCATTGTTTTGGGCCGTGACCTGGGTTTGTGTTTGACTTGGACTTTTGATGTTGTGAGGGGCTGTTTTGTACGTCTCGGAAACGAGTTTGACCAGGGTTGACCCAATCGTAAAAAAGTCTGTTTTATTTCCGGTGTCGGTTTTGGCCCATATTAGTCAAGTTTGACTCGGAACGGTCCGCTGGGCCTGGATTTGAGGTTAGTTTTGTGAGATGTGTACTCCATAAGTGCTTTAGCCAAAAACTAAAGGATTTGAGCCCATATCCGAGCGCGTAGAAACACGTTAGCGTCCGATCATCATCGGGTGTTTTTTGGGAAACTACCATAGACACCTGGCAGTCAAAATGTGGGTGTCTACAACAAGCACCAAAAACAAAAGAGCCTTAAGGATGCAAGCCAGCAACTACGTCCTGACCCAATGACTATTATACAATCGAACCCCACAAGGAGTACTCCTTAGATGCATAAACAAAACCTAATCCAAAAAAGTCATGGTAGAAGTACACGACGGGGAATGCTGACCCCATAAGAGTGCGCACTTGTTAGCCTATAAGATAAAGAGATTAGGCTATTACTGGATCACCCTAAAGGCAAATTGCCGGCATCACGTCCGTCACTGTCACAACTGTTAAATATTCGCCAACATCCAACACCTACCACCATATCCGCTCTACACCACAACAACACCATGTCCCTTCTCTACCTGGAGAATAGACATCATAGGAAAAGTACACCCATCCGGAAGCGACGGACACTATTTTATATTAGTGGCCGTTGATTACTTTACCAAGGGGGTAAAGCAGCCTCATACATAATCCTAACGTCCAAAAAGGTAGTCAAATTCCTACAAAACAACATCATCTGCCGCTACGACATACCACACGAAATCATCAGTGATCATGGGGCTCACTTTAGGGCCGACACCCAAAAACTCCTAGACAAATACAAAATCCAACGACACAAATTATCACCCTATAGACCTCAAACAAACGGGGTTGTAGAAGAAGCAAACAAAAACATCATCACCATCCTTAAGAAGATGATATACAATTACCGAGATTGGCCCAACAAAATACCCTTTGCATTATGGGGTACCGAACTCCCATCGGAGCCAAACCTTCCTAGCTAACCTACGGCGGCTCTGCAGCCGTACAACCAATAGAATTAGAAATACGCTCGCTAAGGATACAAGCCAAAAGCGGCATTCCTGAAGAGGAGTGGAACCAAAAACGTTACGATGAGTTAGTACTCTTAGACAAGCGTAGAATACATGCACTATCCAATGTGCAAGATTACCAACAAAGAACACAACGAGCCTTTAACAAACGAGTTAAGTCTCGAAACATACACGAGGGAGATCTAGTAGTCAAATCCATTAGAGCACCCCTTCCCATAGACCCTAGAGGAAAAGTCAAACCGAACTGGGCAGGCCCCTACCTGGTCTAGAAGATACTCACAGGGGGCAACAAAATCATTATCGACCTAGACGGTCAAGATTCTCAACCCCAACCATCAGGGACCAACTTAAACGCTATTATCCTTAGCCTCCTAAATAAACCTCAGCTTGATCATCTCTAAAGCTAAGGTGAATACCTGTACATACACACTCTAAAACGCTTCGCATCAATAATTGGCATAACGAGTCTAAAGCAAAATCACTCACATCAATTACGAACTACGAACATGGTTTAATTCGGTCAAAACATGTATATGTAGGCAACCCTCCCGAGGGTACAACCAAAATTAGCAAAATCGATTACTCGATTCACATGCAAATCGGAACAATTCCACGCTCTGATTAACGAGTGATGACGAAGCATAAACGACGAGCCGAGGACGAAGTGAAAACCCGAAAGGGCGCTCCGAGAAAAATAAAGGAACGAGTTGTAACACCCCGGCCCAACCCTAGGACCGGAAATGTTAACCGTAGTAGCTCGCCAGGCTTTGTACTGGTCCACAGACTAACACGAGTCCTTTCCAAGGCATTTTGGCTTCACTCACGAACATCCCGGAAATATTCCCAGGAGGTCACCTATCCTAAGACTACTCCCAAGTACACTTTGTTGATATGAGTAGTACTTAAAATCCCTTTAAGCAAAGCTCAAAAATATGACATCTTCTATCAATGTGGGGTGTTTGAATCACTCCCACTTGAAGAACGCAACGTCCTCATTGCGCCTGGCAGCATAACTGCTGACCCAGAATCCACCCCCGCTAGGTACCAAATGCACGGTCGCAGGATTGCTCTGATACCACTTGTAACACCACAACGCAAACTAGGACTGGGAATGTTAGTCGCGGTAGCCCGCCAGGCTTTGTACTGGTCTCACAGACCAACACGAATTCTTTCCAGCACATTTTGTCCTCACTCATGCGCATCCCGGAAACCTTCCCAGGAGGTCACCCATCTAAGACTACTCTCAGCCAAGCACGCTTAACTGTAGAGTTCTTATCATGGGTAAACCAGAAAAGAAAGTGCACTTTGTTGGTATGAGTAGTACTTCGAATTCCTTTAAGCACTAGTCATTTAAGCTCATAAATAGGACATCTTCAATCACTGTGGAGTGTTTCAATCACTCCCACTTGAAGAACGCAACGTCCTCGTTGCGCCTGGCAGCATAATCGTTGATCCAGAATCCACCCCCGCTAGGTGCCAAATACACGGTCGTAGGGTTGCCCTGATACCAACTGTAATCCCCTAAAAATTCTAACGCAATACAGTGGCGGAAACATTGTAGATATGGGACTGTAACACACTGTAACTATGTCTTGATTAAATAAAAATGGTAAGTCAATACATAAGCCATAAAATAAAAATGACTACAAAATAAAAATAAAATAAAATCCATAAAAAGGGTTATAACAATCCATAGTTCAAATTATTAATCAGCGAAGCAAGATCCGTAACTACTCGCTAGCCCACCCGAAGAGAAACACATATACTTGTCATGTTAAAAACATAACAACCACAATCAGTGAAGAGAAACAACGACGTTATCTCAGCCATATTACAAGATTTTAAAACTGTAATTACTATTATATGAAAATAGTAAAAACAGAAAACAGCAAAACATTCTTCATAAACATAAGCTTTCAGTGAAAAACTTCACGTATCGAAACAATATAATAAAAATGAGTTTTCCGTAGAAAACATAGAACATTTGCCAACCTGCAACCAAATTACATCGATAATAATAAAAATATTCAAAATGGCGTTATGGATAAAATTAGTGTACACAAGGCTAGACTTTCACTAGGGATATACTAAAAACTAGCTTCGAGAACTCAAACACCAACTTCACACGCAGCGAAGATCCAAGGTCTCTAACTAGGCAACTCAACCATAATAGGACGACGACTTATCAATGCGAGGTCCTAACTAAAGTAATATACACCTCTCCTGGATACCAAATGTATCCAGTTCAACTAACGGTGACTAACACGATGCGATATCTAGCTTAAGGGCACAATGCACATATACTCCTGGACACCAAATGTGTCCAGTTCAACAACCCATGCATCCCAATTATGGATACACCAGCCTTATAGTTGATGGCAAAATAGTACATCCTTGATTGTATTACTCTAACCCCACACTTATCCTTATTCCATAACTCCAAAACAAAGCCATTAACGATATATTTAAGAGATATAATCATTATAATAATAAGACAACAAAAGGGAAAAATGATCACCTTCTAAAAGAGGAAACTTTCTATTTGAGGAAACTTCTATATTTAGAATCTTCTCTATTTAGAAACTTTACAAAAATAGCATTATATTAAATTATCGAACATATTAGTTCATACTACTAAAACATTTTTAGTAAACGATATAGATTTATAAAGCTAATATTTTTGGCCTTAACGATATTAATTTCCAAAATAAGGATAAATGGGTTTATGAAATTATTGAAATATCATACGAGTGTCACAAAATGATTAAAAATATCTTAAACATTTTAATACTATTAATTTGTCTGTTTCCAAAATTTATAAAACTAAAATTCCCTACTTATTATTAGTTTCGACAATACGAACATAAATAGGATTTTACGGCAAATTTAAAAATAAATATTTCAACGTCTTTTATTTCATTAAACCATTAAACAAATTTAGAATATGATAAGGGGTGATTTAACTTTCAATGTTTCGGATTTAAGTATTTTTAAAATTGCTGGAAAAATAATTCATTTAGGTGGAACGAAGCATTTTAACGATAAATCGTAATTTTGTGCAAAAATCAATACTATTAATTAAAGACTTCGATAAACAGTACAAAAATTACGTAAAATAGCTAAAATACATTTTTGGACATTTTGTTTAGAAAAATAATTTTTCCAGAATCCTTAAACACGGTTTTTAAAGGGTTTTCTCATTAATCGTCTAATCTCGACAATAACGATTAATAAAAATAGTAATTACAAAACGATTTAAGTATTAATATCCAGAAATTATTATTAAACTTAAAAAATCATCATTTTCCAGAAACTATCAAGTTTTCCAGATTTCACAAAGTCCATTAAAACCGTCTTTCAAAACCAGTTTCAACAATGAACGATTATCTTAATAAAACTTGTCGTTCCTAACATTTTATTAGAGCACTAAAATCATAAAAATATATTTGTTTTCTCAAGAACCATCAGGGACACATTTTTCCAGATTTTAAAAAAAAAACAAAAGTCGGAAATTAAAATGACAAACACGGTTTTAACGATAAACAATGATTTAAAATGATTAATTAATCCACCCACTTAACAATTTTGAAAACTTATGAAAAAATTTAGAAAATTATTTTTCATTTGAAAGATTATCCACGCCAAATTTCAGATTAAAATAAAATGTTTTAGTGCGAGAACTAAAAATCGGCTTTTAATCGTTTTTGTCCGAAAATGGTATTAATTTAATAATCGATATCTAAAATATTAGAAATATACCAAATTATCAAAAATCATCAAAAATATCATTTTTAAAGAATATATTCATATATTACATGTTTAGGCCGAATATTACGATTTTACAAATTAATATGATAATTTAATCGTTAATCTCGTAAAAACGATAAAAATACCGTATCATGCGAATTTTCAACTTTTAAAAATTATGGACACCAACTTTATGACATACATATATTGTCAAAAATAAAATATAAAAATGTACATGCAATTACACAATAAAATCATGCAATACCGAGTAACATCGACGTTACCTCTAATCCAAATCCGAGTCGATTATAAATTCGTCGGCTTCGGGATCGTCCACAAATCCTACAACACACGCCAAACATGGTACAAAATAACATGAGAAAACTAAGAAAATTAAGGTAAATAACGATCGAAAATAACATCGATTATTACCTTAACGGAAGGATCGGACTAACGATTAATTTGATGATGAAAACGAGACGATTATGACTCGATTTGAGACAAGAATTAGCCTTGAGAGGTTGCTGAATGCCACAACCAAGAGAGAAGAATGAAGGTTCTGTACTGGTCCCACAGACCAACACAAGTCCTTCCCAGCGCATTTTGGCCTCACTCATGCGCATCCCGGAAACCTTGCCAGGAGGTCACTCATCCTAAGACTACTCCCAGCCAAGCACGCTTAACTGCGGAGTTGTTTTGCATGGACAACCAGAAAAGAAAGTGCACTTTGTTGATATGAGTAGTATTTCAATTCCCTTTAAACAAAGCTCATAGACATCTTCAATCAATGTGGGGGTGTTTTACGAGTTACGAGCAGTCTTGAAAAAAAACTAAAAATGACGAGCCGAGGACGGAGTGAAAACCCAAAAGAGCGCTCCGGGCAAAATGAAGAATCGAGTTGCGAACCGTAAAAAAAAAGAGAAAAAGAGCGAAAAAAAAAAGCAAAAAAAGGAGCAAAATAAAAGGTGAGCCGAGGACGGGATGAAAACCCGAAAGGGTGCCCCGGTCAAAATGAAGAATCGAGTCGCGAGCAACCAAAAAAAATGAACAAAAAAAAGTGATTCTCGTTAACGCAAAATTAATTAAATCAAGCCTTTGTCGAGGCCCTTTTACATCGAGGATCTATTACCCGACTACTCCGGAAACAAGACAACATGTCAAGCAAAAACCCACAGAAAAACCAGTACTAATACGCCACATAATACCAATTAATACAGCGTAATACCAATGGCTAGGCTCTACCTGTTCAACTTTTCTTTTCCCTTACCATTCGGGTTTGCTTCTCCGGGTCTCTCACTACGGACCCTCTGATCACAAGCTTCCATCCTCTCAGCCCGCTGTGAGCCCAGCCAATCCCATTTTCCCTCTTCATTCACATTTTTAATATGGGTCTTGTCAGTCTTGGCCCGTTTATATGAATTGACGGAACTAGGACCGGTAACACTGTCTTTGGTCGAGTGCTTAGTGACATTAACTCGTGTCGCCTCCTTATCTTGTAGCTTCACGATTTTCCTAACATTCGACTTGTCCCACCCTGTCGGATATCCGTAAGCTTCACGCCGGGCATGAATAGGGATTGACGATCAAACATTTTCTATAGGGACATGATGCAAAACCCTCCGTTTCCATGACATTTCGAACTCCCTAAGAGAACTTTCCTTCCACGGATGAGATTTGGTAATGTCACTAATAGCCTCAGATACAGCTTGCCCCACACCCGTTTGTCACGTTAGCCTGCCCGTGTAAATGTAAACACAATCGCTTAAGGACAGTATCTGCATAGTTAGGGCCGGTGATGAGAACGGGAACCCGTTATATCCGCTGATATGCCACCACGGGATTGTCCACCTAATAGCGACCCCTCCATTAGCCTGCAAGTAGGTAAACCATTCTTCTTCGGTATAACCGTCATTCCATGGTTGTACCACATTCGAAGCTGCAAAACCTTTATAGCTACGACCCTCAATAAGTTGAGGTGGTTCGATTAAATCCAGCCTCTCCTGTAGCCAAACCTGCACAATCACAACATAGTGTCAAACTTTCGAACTAAGGCAAGTTTTTAATAAGGAAAGTAGTACCCCGACGTACCTGCAAAATGATTCTAGAACCTCGGAAAGGAGCACGATGTATCCGTGCACGGGTATCAAGACCCATGATAAGTTCACCCAGGATAAGCCAAGAGGGCGATCACCCATGCTCCATTCCCATCACAATATCCAAAACCCGAGGATTTCCCCACCCTTCATGCACCGACGCATCCTCAAATAAATAATAACATGCAACCGCGATAATGAGAGCCCGCTTACGGGCTAAGGGCGAAATGTCACGAGAGTCTTTCCGTGAAAATACCTTAACAAGAAACTCTAAGTTAATACCACCCTCTCCAAAGAAAGCCTTAGCCTCTTCCAACAAAGGAATGTCCAAAATATGGCGAAGTCGCTCCACGGGAACATCACCCTCAATAAGTATACAAGGACGAACCGAATGCCACCCACCTATAACATCTAGCTCCTCAGGGAAAGGACAAACATTGCCCCTCGGAAAAAACAAAAACATGGTTCTTAGCATCCCAAAAACGAGAACATGTCCACAAGAAGTAATCTTGAACTTTAACTTGCTTTACAGTGGCAATAACAGACAAACCACCCTCCAACTCACATTTCTTAAGATAACCCATCCACCCGGTCAAGAGACTCCCAAAACTCGACATGACTCAAAATAATGCAAAGAAGCTATAAAGACACTATGGGTGTTCAATTATGTCTAAGACAAGCACCTATAACCCACATATATAGCCTTAATCACGCAACAATCAGGAAATTGCGGAAAATTTCCATAACTGAGAACCGGGCCTCCCGAGCCCAGGCACCCCAAAAACGGGCCGCCCAAACCCAGGCGCCTCAGGAACAGGCCGCCCAAGCCCATGCGTCTGAGCCCTAGCCCGTCAAACTTCTGGCGTCTGAATCCCTGATTGTCAGCCACGCTTCACCCCATCAGCTATTATTTGTCGACCCCGGACATTAGGAACGGCCTCCTAAAGTCACTCGATCCCTTTCCAAAAGCCGGAGCGCCCATCATAAGCACCGCGCAGGAATGAGGTGTCCCCACAGACTAGTGGAATACCCATTTCGGCCCACTAGATCCACCAGACTTAGACGTTTTTTTTTTAAGGGGGATAAGCTATCCCACCTAGGCGTGTCGTAGCCCCAAGTGGAATCGTCGATATGCGTCTGTAGCGTTACACTGCATTGTTATTAAAGCACAAAAAGTGGCCTAATTTTTTTTAATCGTCGATATGCGCCTGTAGCCCTATACGGCATTGTCATTAAAGCACAAAAAGTGGCCTAACCTTTTTTAATCATTGATATGCGTCTGTAGCCTTACACGACATTGTCATCAAAGCATAAAAAGTGGTCCAACTTTTTCTTCTTACTTCACTTCAAACATGAGCGTCAAAACAATTACGCTCGCCTCCCAGCACCGGACACACTCGGTCAAAACATTTTAGTCACAAAACGCTTCACGAGTACTGCGTACAACATCGAGTCCAACGTTTTAATCGACGTACCGCTTGATCCAACTTCCAGCTCAAACTGACCTATTTAAAAGCATCCTGAAAAAGCATTTTCGCGCTCCTATGCAATACTAACGCACTCAAAACATCTTAAATAACAACTAAACCATAAGCAAACCAAACTCAAAGTGATTACTTATCATCTAAGTTGCCATTTCAAAAACGCGAGCAAAGTGAACCAATCAAAGAACTAAAGTTTAATATATTCAAAATATACATAATCTAAACACAAATCGGGTTTACAATCTAGGGAGGACCTCTAGAAGCTACAGCTACAGCAAATACAAGCTCACCGAGACCTTCATCCAAGCCTAGATTCTATAGATCAAAAGTGGGAGACTTAGTACCATCCATACCCGTCACTTCGTCAGCATATCCACGGTAGCCGTCTCGGGAATCCCTCTAGAAGGATCAACGTCCTCGATAATACCCGTAGCCTGACCCTCAGCTTCAGCCTCTCTCTCCTCCTCGGCCTCGAACCTAGCTTCACCCTACGCCGAGGTCTCGTCCCGAGCTCAAGCCAGCTACTCCTTAAGTTTAGAAATCCCGTCGTCCCGAGATTGCAAAGATCACCGCAGGTCCACCTCAGTCCCCTCGAGCTCGGTCACCCGCCTCTCCAACTGCCCCACCATGTCCGAGACATCCTGCAAATACAACTACCCCTTAGGAAAAGACATAACCAGCCTAGAATGCCATCCCTAGGAAAACACTACTTACTGATCGAGGTCCCAATCTATCACGGGAAGAGGCACCAACCATCCTCGTTGCATAGGCTCGGAAACAGTTGGCGGCTTGCCACAACCGCTGGTGGGAAGCGGACAAGACCTGAAAAGAATCAAACAAATCAAACAACAAAGTCTAACCCTCGAAGCCGAGTTCAAGGCAAAATCCCGAAATTTACCCGGTACACCCGGTCGCACCACTCCATCCCAGCCTCCATCTCCTCCACAGAACAAGGGGGCAGAGGCTCCATAAAGGCCATCTCAGCCGCGTCTACCTTGGTCAAGTACGGGAATAAACGGGAAACCAAACCCTAAACCCTAGCGTTCCAAAATTTACTCATAAGGAGCCATTAAAGCACCTCCAAGCTTCATCTTAAGCGAATAACTACACTATCAAGCTCCATTCTATCCTAGTTCAACAACGGGACCAAGAGTAAACTTTGAGACTTAGCACAAACGAAATGCCCAAATCGATTCTAGGGTTTAAGCAAAATCGATTCACAACTACACCAATTAAGCACAAATCGACAATAGGTGAGTAAGAAACACTTACCCGGTGTCGACATGATCGAATATGAGAAAAATCGATTGGGAATCGGTTGAGCAAAGTCGAAAGAGCGAGTTTGAGATGATGGGAGGGTCGCGTTCGATTTTTGGGACGAATGAATCGCTCTTCCCCTTCCTTCGTTGACTTTAAACAAATCCGACAAACAAAACCCAAAACGCCTCAAGAGTGGCGTTTGAATTTTGATTCGCGGAGGATCCGACGATTATGGTTGAGACCGTTGGGGGCTAGGCGACTGAGTTTTAAGTCACCCCAAGACCAGCGCCTGATCCCGTAGTCTAAAGCGAAAACCAAGTGACCCAAACACAATAATCAATACCCACGACACACCTTCACATGATAAAAAAGGATGAGACAATTTACTTCTCCCCAGCAGAGTAAGCAAACCTTAGTACCCCTTCTTATAGGACGAGTAAAGTCAATCTACCTCCCCTAGTGGAGTAAGCACGAAAACTCCATCTAGTGCGACGACTCGTACTGAAACCCATAACAACCCGAATACACTATCTAAGCAGAACACGCCCACCAACCGGCACAGCCCGTCACACAAACTCATGAAAATTCTCAGTGGCACCCATTAACTCGGAATAACCAAAATTCAAGCGCAAACCCATTATCTTAGCAGGTCCCTAAGCACCCAATTCACACCCGAGAGAAGTTCCCGAAGCAAAAGCAAACCCAAGAAACAATTCAAGCACCATTATGCACTCGCCAAAAGTTCACGCAACGACCTTAAAAAGAATCCAAAGCAAAACTATCACCAAGCCTAAACAATCACTCACCTAAGCAATAGACCAGGGATACTCGGAAACTATTCCAAAGAAAGCAATAGGGCAGAGGTGGTCGAAAACTGTCTCGAAGGAAGCAATAGACCAGGGATAGTCGAAAAATATCCCAAAGAAAGCAATAGGCCAGGGATAGTCGGAAACTATCCCAAGGAAAGCAAATAGACCAGGGATAGTCGGAAACTATCCCATAGAAAGCAATAGGCCAGAGATAGTCGAAAACTATCTCGAGGAAAGAAATAGACCAGGGATAGTCGGAAACTATCCCAAAGAAAGCAATAGGCCAGAGACAGTCGGAAACTATCTCGAAGAAAGCAATGGACTAGGGATAGTCGGAAACTATCTCGAAGAAAGCAATAGGCCAGAGATAGTCGGAAACTATCTTGAAGAAAGCAATAGACCATGGATAGTCGGAAACTATCCCGAAGAAAGGAATAGGCCAGAGATAGTAAAAACTATCTCAAAAAAACCAATAGACCAGGGATAGTCGGAAACTATCCCAAAGAAAGCAATAGGCCAGAGATAGTTGGAAACTATCTCGTAGAAAACAATAGACCGGGGATAGTCGGAAACTATCTCAAAGAAAGCAATAGGCCAGAGACAGTCGGAAACTGTCTCAAAGAAAGCAACAGTCCAGGAATAGTCGAAAACTAACCCAAAGAAAGCAATAGACCAGTAACAAAGATCCGTTCCAAAGAACAAGGCAGAGAGAGTCGGAAATTATCTCAAAGAAAGACAACGAATAGACGAGATCCTATTCCAAAGAATTAAAACCCTGAACCAACGCTACCATCCACCAAGGATATTAAATCAGAATTAAAGCACCAATGAAAGACTTAAGCAAAAGGTCCATGTCAAAGACCGAAACACTAACCAACTAAAACAACAAACCCAAAGCAAAATAAGCTAGACGCACAAGCCCAAATCCGAGCAACAACTGACGACCGTAGGCAAAAGGTTAGGTATGATTCCCAAGACCTGGCTGACGAGCCCCAATACGTAGTCCAACGGACTTAAAACGATCCGAGCGGACAGGCACCAGATTGTAATCCTCGATTGGCCTGGGCGGCTATACTTTGACTTTCGCCTTATTTAAGCCTCAGTCAAAGTGCGGGCTTCTATAGAAACCCAGATTCTGACCTGGTGGCTGTAGGAGTGCCCGACAAACACCCGATGACGATCGGACTGCAACACGACACGAGTTTACGATGTTTTTGATAGTTTTTCTATAGAACGATTCAAATAATTACTCGAAAAAATTAAATTAACATCAAGACGTTCCTAGTCGTGTCATTACGCTCGCGTCGACACTAATTAGAGTCAAATCATAAGCCGGGGCTCTGAATCGGTCCCGAAATACACAAAGTCAAACCCGAGACAGCGCGTCAGGCAAAGCAAACCTCAAGACACGCGCCCGAGGCCCACTGGGGCTTAACACGCTAGGTCACGGAGATGCTTAATCCCCAAGAAAGATATAAGATACGTATAATCTCCGTTTTGGAAAGTTTCGAAATCAGATCTTCGAAAATCCAATTGCCCCCTCCAGGCTTCTCACTATTGATGCGCCTACCCTCAGGCATCTCAATCCTGGTGCGCAAGCCACCAGGCACCTAAGAGGTCGATTTGAATCGCGAGAAAAACTATAAATATCCACCTTCTTCGCTCATTTCAACACACAATTCATACTTCTCAATCCCCCTCCTCCTCTTTATGAGCTTCTTATTCTAACTTAGCATCGCACTCCGACTCTAAGTACGATCCACTCGATCGTTTGTTTCCGATACACGAATCAATACTACTCATCGTAGTTCCTCGAGTCCTTGGCTCGATCCGAACGAAAAGGAGCACCTGTGTTCGACTAGCCGATCCAAGACACCGTAGCGAAGCTCTGCCGGATTTGCCGGAGAAAAGATAGGAGGATCCGCCCAAGAAGACGTATCGTCACTAGGTTGTCATCTAAACATAACTTTACATTCCGTCCCTTTTATTATGCACTTTGATAACGTCGAGTCCGACTTATATGGACACTAGGTCCATGGCACGTCGTAAACATACGCAACGTCCACAACTTCAACCATAAGCACTAAAATACCCTAAACTAAACCCGAGTAGCTCTGAGATTTGTTCTCAGATATCTACGCATCGTGTCTCGTTTAGTGTACACTTCGAGGGTGCAATTCCTCACAATGTGATTTACTTACATCTCGTATTCACCGCTTTTGTATGATTTACCACTTTTATGACCATAATAGCATGCTAAATCACATAACTTAGAATACAAAATGTAAACAAAGCTAAAACTGAACAAAGGGGTGGTCGTGTTCCATATTAATCTCGATGCTCACCCCTCACATGTGGTTTGATGCATTCCTATTAATACCGAATCGACGCACCTTAAGCAGAATACCAGGTAAGGTATACCACAAGAATGACTTTTCCGTATTATCACGTTAAAAATGATTTGCTAATTCGTATAATATTTAGTACTCTCTACTCTCCTACGTGCATCTTTTCATGGCCTGCTTGTCAAGTGAAATTGCATGCAAAGAATGTAAACACAACTACTTCGACAACAAAAGCTTGCTTGTCCATAAACAACCGACTTAGCAACTATCCAGGGTTAAAGCAACGGATGTTATCGTACTTCCGCCACAATTAAGAAACAAATTTATAAGCCCACCGATTGATTAGTAGAGGCCGCAACGTGCAGGCGGGATTAGGTATCGATGTCTAGCGGACGTTGGCTTCCCAATACGTACCCTCACCCCTTACTAAGAATCTACACTTTTCGGATGTCCGAAACCATTGGCAATGAGAGTCATTCTAGACATGGAATGCTTAAGGCTACAAGTCTTTATCTTTAGGTCCCCATATCACTCAACTTTGAGCCGACTAAGTATTAAAGTTGACTTGAACGGTTTTCGAGTTCCCAAAATTAACTCGGTGGCGACTCCACAAATCAGCAACGAATTTGGTTCATTAAAAAGGTCATCTTACCAAACATAACGGCCTTTAAACACTTACAACCACGTCTCAATCGTTTCTAGTGGAAACACAGATATCCATATCCGTCTAGTACAATTGAAATCGTCAACCAAATCGAGGTCCAACACATCACCCCGTACGTGAGATCGGACCTGACTCCAGGACAACAGGGCTGCGTGGGTGGCCGCCGCGACCAAGTCCTGCGTGCGAACGCTATGAGGAGCAGTGTAGGCGAGCTTACACACTCGACCGAGTGCCCTTGACGAAAACCCCCTGCCTAATTTTGAGGGTGTCACTCGATCGAGTGACCCTTAGGTACTCGATCGGGTGCCCTCTGTAACGAGTACATGATTTGCTCGACATAACCCATTTCGTGACTTTGATCGAATGTATTCGAATTAGTTATGAATATTGATCCCTTCGTATTACGACATCATTTCCGAATCTCATAGATCCTACGATGATCGTGTGGACGTCAAGGGGTTTCGTACTACTTCGACCTTCGATGTCTCGTTATGAACGATATTCGACTATGAAGTCGGTAACGGACATTTTAGAGCACGTGTGTGTGTGTGTGTTCGTGTGTGTGTGTAAGGAGTATTCCTTGATCGCGTCATGTCGATACTAATATCGATCCCTCCATTTTGCGATGTCACCTATCGGATCTCGAGGATCATATGATAACCGGATTGACGTCATTAGGTTTCGTATCGACTTCGGATAGGATAACTCATGATGAATGATGTTTGACTATAGAGTCGACATCAAACATTTAGAGTGATGTTTTAAAAATATCATCGAATGCGCTCGATAACAAATAATCGCAATCGCGTTATAATCCGATGTTACTCGATTTTATATCGTATGTTTGAGTAGTAGTATGTAGTAAATATTTTTAACTTCGGTTTTCTAATTTTAGCTCTTTATTATATGCTAATTATTAATTTTAAATCGTATGCCTTATCAATATTTTTACGATCTTCGATATCATTTTATAGATCGTTAATAATTTAATTATTTACAATCGTTACAATATTTTATAGATCGTTAACAATATTTTGTTGGTTATCGTTACAATAATGTCGATTTCATATTTCATCATATTTCATTAATTTATAATTTTCACTTAAAAATCGTATTTTAATATTTTAATCGAAATTTGTGTACATGTTAATAAATTAATTTTCGTTTTACGATTTATTCTTATAAATGACAAAATAGTCGATTTTGTTTTAAATATATTTTTAGTCGAGACTATTTTCACTAATAATTTTCTATTTGTTTCCGATTGACTATTTTTATTAAAATCCATATTATTTATTAATAAAAACTTTCTGTTAAAAATAATTTGAATTCTTCGTAAATCTCATTTCATTTATAAAGTTCGTTGAGTCAATTAATTTTGATAACATTTTCTTAAAACATCTCTTTTCTAAAATTTATAGTTTTAACTCGTTTTCCTAATTATTTATAAAATACTATAAAATGACTTATTATATTTTATTTATATTTTGAGTAACGAATTTAGAAATATATTGAAGTTACGATAACGACAAAAATAATAAAAAATTAATTTCGTTGGAAATGCTATTTTTTTTATACGTTTCAATAGTTTTAATAACTTACGAATTTTCTCTAACTATTTGTATTTTAAGTAAGTTTCTAAAATTAGTAAGTTTCTATTTATAGAAAGTTTTCTTTTTAATATAAAATGGTTATTCCTTTTTTCTTCATATTATTTATAATGATTATATCTCTTGTATTTATCGATAATGGCTATTTTGGAGTTATGGAATAAGTCACGTGTGAAGTTAGAGTAATATATATTCTAGGGTCTACGTTTTTGCCATCAACTATAAGGCTAGTGTATCAGGAATCGGTACATTGGTGGTTGAACCGGGTGACAGGTATCCCGGGAGTTGTGTACATTTTGACCTTAAGCTTAGGCCTCGCAGTAAGTCGCCGTCATAAGTTGAACTGGGTGACAGGTAATCCCAGGAGGGGTGTGCATTGTCTTAAACTAGGGCCACGCATTTATAAGTCGCCGTCCTATTATGGTTGAGTAGCCTAGTTAGAGACCGAAGTTTGATTTGTTTGAACTAAGTTCTCGAAGCTAGTTTTTAGTATTCTCCTGGTGAAAGTCTGATCTTCTACACCAATCTTATTCATAACGCCATTTTGAATATTTTTATTATTATCGATACATTTTGATTTGCAAGTTGGCAAATATTTGAAGTTTTCTTCTGAAAACTTGTTCTGATTTTATTATTCCAATATTTTAAGTTTTCTCTGAAAGCTTATTTTTATTATATCGTTTAAATTTTTTTTCCATTTTAAGTATTTTGATATAATAATACTATTATTTTCCATATGATATAATTTGGCTGGGAGAACGTCCGAGTTACTCCCCACTGACATGGCTGTTATGTTTATAACAAGACAGGTATTTGCTGGTGGGTTTTGGGTGTTAGCTAGCGAGTAGCATAGATCCTACTCTTTCTTTATTCATGTAATTTATGGATTTGTATAACCCGTTTGGAGAATTTTCTTTTAGCCCTTTTGTAAAAAGAGGTCTTTGTATTGACTTACCTTTTCTTTTAATAAGATATAGTTTGTCAGTGTGTTTTAAGCATAATTCTACAGTGTTTCCGCCATTGTATTGCGTTAGAATTTCTAGAGGATTACAGTTGGTATCAGAGCATTGTTGCTCCCGACGCTTATACTTGATTTTAGGAAAAATACCAGTAAATGAGTTAAACATTAAACAAATATTAGTGAGTGATGGGTAGAAACAAAATAAGGACTTAACTGTTAGGTTTATATGTTCTTGTAACTCAATGACTAGCATTGAATAATTGTCTCTTTTGTCTAGAAGAAGAGGAATGTACAAGATGCTGATACATGCTGCTCCAGATTGGGACAAGACCTACTTTAGTGGACAACTTGGTGCTGACTCGAGTGGACTCAACGCCTGCTGACTCGAGTGGACAACTTGGTGCTCCAAGAAAGGTGCCGATGCTGACTTTTCAGCTCCGGTTTAGTTTGTTTAAGCTACGGGCTAGATGACCTAGAGTAGATTCCTGTTCCATGATGTTGCAGTCGATCCAGATGGGGCGACCCAAGACTTGTGTGCTCGTTCCTCTACAAACAGGTGAAGTAATCCATTTAGTTCCCTCGTGAACTCTGGAGGCCCGAAGATCCTCCTCTGGTTCAAGAACTTAGTAATATAGGATCATCGATTCTTTTCCTCCTTCCTCTATCTCTTCCAATTCTTCTCTTTTATGTTCTCATCTTCATTCGCTTGATGAATCCTCGTTCTATTCTTCTATTTTACCATCTTTCTCTTGAGATTCTTTGGTTAGACAAGATTCTATCTTAGTGAACCCCGAGTTATGGATGTTTGAGGTTTAGTAAACCCTTGTTACCTGATTTGAGGATTGTGAGTCTACCCTGTCTTCCAAGTAAGTAAGAATTTTTGAGGATTGAGTTGAATGGTATTAGTTGATTAATGGAATTAGGTTGATACTTTAGACACTGAACTTTGGGATTATAGGTTACTTTGATTATTTTGGAGTACTTAGACTTGAACAGTTTTTTGGAGTAGTAAGAGTATATTATATTTGATGGACGCCTAGTACCTAACCTAGAGCCGAATTAAGTGTAACCGATAATATTACTTTAGGATTCTTACCTGATGCCTATTGGATGGATGCATCGCGAATATTCGGGATCATAGAGTATTGTTTAAGTGTTAATTAGCCTGAGTGTTGTGGTACCATCGAAGGTTTTCATTAATACCGTTAGAAATTTTGGTTGACATAGATTACCCGTGTTTCTTAAGGATTAGGCATTGATCGTTGTTTAAGGTTGTAACCTATGAACTTTGGAGTTGAGTGATCTAACTTGGATAAATTGTTGTTAACCTTGAAGAAGAGAAACATGTTGCACAGTTAAAGGGTGGATTTATCGCGTTGTTTTGAGGAATACTTAATACGAATCATCTGGATGGAATTTACGTTCAGAACTCTTTGACCAATGAGATTGTGGCTTCGTTGAGTTAATAAATATTTTGGTGGATTCGCTGTTACGATATGAAATTTGATGGACTTCTTAGAAACATTAGTCGAATGACGTGTTTGAAGATGTGAGTGTTTGCGCCATTACCTATAGGTTTGAGCGTGTTTGAGGATTTGTTATACGTTCCTAACTCCTGTACTTGTGGCATCATAAATATGTTGATGATCATTTTTGAGGATTTCTTACCTGTGCCTGTTAAACTGGTGAACCTTGTTTAGTGTTCCTTACTCGAGAAATTTGGAGTATACCTCGAGTTCAAACCTTATGAGCTTTGGATTTAGGAGTTTTATCGATCAAGAATTTGGGGTGTACTGTGTCTTGATGACCGTTGGAATTTTAGTTAATGAGATTAGATTTTAAATCATATATATGTGGATTAGTATCGTGTCACTTGATCGTTTGGATAGTCACGTAAGACATTTTTGGGATTGTGACCGAGTGGTACCACCTAGTGCCTAACATTGGACTTAACGTATTTGATGGAAATTAGGAACCCGTGTTGTTGCTGTCGTACCGGGAATCTCGAGATGGTTAACTTCTTCTGTATTTCCTTGAGAGCTCCGTTTGACTCTCAATTTCTTTCCTCCCCTTAGCTTTTCTTTAATCCTCTTCAGCCAATCCCTTTGACTTCTTTATCGGGTTTGAAAATTTCTATTCGATTTGTCGTTGGCTCTGACTCTATTTATTTGTTTACCATTTTCCCGAACCTATATTATGAAAAGTTTGACTTATTTAAAATTTCGGGCTATCGTGAAACTTTAACATTTTGAGTTATAAATTTCAAAACTTTGTACTTCGTTTTATTTTTGGTTTATAACCTATATTTGGCTCTGTTTCAAAATACCTTAATAATTTATTTGAAAGTATTTCGAGATTGTTTCAAATTTCTATTTTTAAGCGTTTAAATTTTTCGAAGACTTTCATATTTGCTAATATTTTGATTTCTATAAGATTATTATGTAAAACGGTTCAACCTTTTCGAAAAAAAACATCATATGTCTAAGCTTTTACTACCTCCGTCCCACTAAGATTGTCCCATTTCATTAAAATACTCCTCACAAATAATAGGTAAATGGGACAATCATTTAGGGACGGAGGGAGTATTTTATTGTCTTTGGACTTTAAATCGGTTATCGAAATGTTTGACGAGTGGTTCGATTTTTATTTACTTACTGCAAAATTTGATTTCTTAAATTTTTATTTGGTCTTAAAACGAAATATTGTCGTATTTCTTAATCAAAACGTTTTACTGTTGCTTTGAAAATATTTGGGTACTCTCCCCCTCGAGTTCGTTTACAAATATTATTATTTTACCAAATAATTTTTAACTTACGATTTTATTAATTTAAATGATTTTAAACTTTGGGTAACTGAACCCAACTCATCTTGAAGTAAATTTTGTCTTCGAATTTGATTTCATATCACGTTCAAAGTCATAAAAAAAAATTATTAAAACCGAGATTGTGATGCGAGTTAATCATTCTCATTTTGTTCAAATGATATAATTTTGTTTTCCATTCTATCCTTATCTTTTTATAAGTTTCGAGGACGAAACTTCTTTTTAGTGGGGAAGATTGTAACACCCCTGATTTTATAAATTAAATTTAATTAAAATTATGTTCGTATTTTTATTTTTACGATTTAACTTGTAATTCTTAAAATTATTATAAATCGAATTTATCGTTTAATTGTTTCAAACTCCGAAAATTCTATTTATCTTGGAAACTCGTCTTGTATTTAAAACATATTTATATTTCTGTTTCGATTCATTTTATACATTTAATTTAATTCTTATCGAAAGTCTAATTCGTCGATTTATAAATTCTTTTTATTTATTTATATTTAAGCCCGAACTTTCTATTTTTCGGCTCGAAGCTCATTTATTTTAAGTTTCGTCAAAATATTTATTTTATTTCCTCAAGAAATAAATTTAATTCACTTTATCGAAAATTTTATTTATCGGGAAGTACTATTTCATCGATCTAATTATTTATTTCTATCAACTTCGTTTTCGTCTCGAATAACTTATTTACTCATCTTATTTGACGACCCGATTATTTGTTTAATTTTATTAACTCGTTTTAATTCGATTCTTGGGTCAGTCAGCTTGTCATTTCGGAATTCGTTTAATTCGTTTTTCTAAACCGATTCATTTAATTGAGATAATTCATCCTCTTTTCCGATTTCCTTTTGGTACGTGTCCCATTGCACTCTTTATTTTAAACACTTCCCCTTCCTCGTATCCCACCGTTCCATCTCTTCTTCGTTCATTCCTTTCAACCTGCATCATCTCCATCTTTATTTTAGCCTCCTCTTCACGCTCTCCTTCTCCTCCAATCTTCGTATCAAGCCACCTTTTTCCCGTCCATCATTTGCCGCGTTCTGCTTTTGCGATCCTGCTGTTGTGTGTCGTGCGTCTGCTGCTATCACTTTTCCTTCATCCTCGCTGCTGCTGCGGTGCATCTCTGCTGCTTCTGTATTTCTCTTCTGTTGCCGTACACCGTTGTTGTTGCTGCTACTGCTTGGCTCTCCTCCTCGGTGTCGCTGTTGCCGCAGTTTGTCGGGGTAATTCTTCTTTTTCTTCTTCTTCTCTCCCCTGTCTTCTCTCGTTCTTGGTTTCAGTTTTCGAGTCTTTGTTTTTACTCGTGTTGCTGCTGGTTCGTGTTATTGAATTTCGTTCCTTTCTTTTCCGCCTTATTCTTCTTCGTGCACTACTGTTGTAAACTGTCACTGAGGCTGCACTGCTGTGTGGTCGTTGTTTTGGTCGAGGTTAATGTCGTTTTACTGTTCACGACCTGCTGCTGTTGCATTTATGTTGTTACTCCTCTTCTGCTCATTCTTGTTTAGCATTTTGTTGCTCTCCTTCTCTTCTTCTTTTCCTTCCGTTTTCTTCGTATCTGCTGCTACGTTTACTACTCCGTATTTTTTTTGTCGATTCTATGGATGCCGTTGTTGTTACTTTTTGTCAGTACATTGTCGACACCACTACTTCTATTTCGCTATCATCCCTCTGTTGTTCGTTCTTTTCCTTTTCTTCTGTTCGTCATTGTTGTTTGCTGTGTTCTCGTCACTATTCTTGCCCCGTCACTATTTCGTGCGTGGACTGATTATCGAGTCCTTGTTTTCATTCCCAGTTCGTTTTGTACATGTCGTGGTTTCTTAATTAGACTTGTTGCTGCACCCACTTCATTTTGATCATCAGTTCTATTGTAGTTCCTATTACTACATTACCGTGTTCTTCGACTCGATTCTTTCGGTCTCATGTTTCTATTTAACACACAAATTCCTTTCTGTCTTATGATTGAATATTCATGTCTGTTTGTTCTTCTCTTATCTCGATGCGAGTTTGAGTGTCGTTTTATTTCCGATCCATTCGTTTTTATTCTAGCTTTCCATCTTGTATTTGGGTCTATTGTTTGTACTCGTATCCAACCCTTAACTTTTTCTTGTGTTCGTCAACTCGGTTTTATTGGTGGAGCATCCATAGAAGATCAATGAGTCTACAACTGGGAGCTTAAAGACAGTACTATCGATTTGGAGCCTGGACTGATCAAGGTCAAGAACGTGATCATTTCGAAGTCGTCTTAAGGTAACTTTAGGACGTTACTCGATTTTATATCGTATGTTTGAGTAGTAGTATGTAGTAAATATTTCTAACTTCGGTTTTCTAATTTTAGCTATTTATTATATGCTAATTATTAATTTTAAATCGTATGCCTTATCAATATTTTTACGATCTTCGATATCATTTTATAGATCGTTAATAATTTAATTATTTACAATCGTTACAATATTTTGTTGGTTATCGAGACACTAGTAACTAAATAATGTCGATTTCATATTTCATCATATTTCATTAATTTATAATTTTCACTTAAAAATAGTATTTTTATATTTTAAGCGAAATTTGTGTACATGTTAATAAATTAATTTTCGTTTTAGATTTATTCTTATAAATGACAAAATAGTCGATTTTGTTTTAAATATATTTTTACTCGAGACTATTTTCACTAATAATTTTCTGTTTGTTTCCGATTGACTATTTTTATTAAAATCCATATTATTTATTAATAAAACATATCTGTTAAAAATAATTTGAATTCTTCGTAAATTTCATTTCATTTATAAAGTTCGTTGATTCAATTAATTTTGATAACATTTTCTTAAAACATCTCTTTTCTAAAATTTATAGTTTTAACTCGTTTTCCTAATTATTTATAAAATACTATAAAATGACTTATTATGTTTTATTTATATTTTGAGTAACGAATTTAGAAATATATTAAAGTTACGATAACGACGAAAATAATAAAATGTTAATTTCGTTGGAAATGCTATTTTTTTTATACGTTTCAATAGTTTTAATAACTTGCGAATTTTCTCTAACTATTTGTATTTTAAGTAAGTTTCTAAAATTAGTAAGTTTCTATTTATAGAAAGTTTTTCTTTTAATATAAAATGGTTATTCCTTTTTTCGTCATATTATTTATAATGATTAAATCTCTTGTATTTATCGATAATGGCTATTTTGGAGTTATGGAATAAGTCACGTGTGAAGTTAGAGTTATATATATTCTAGGGTCTACGTTTTTGCCATCAACTATAAGGCTAGTGTATCAGGAATCGGTACATTAGTTGTTGAACCGGGTGACAGGTATCCCGGGAGTTGTGTACATTTTGACCCTAAGCTTAGGCCTCGCAGTAAGTCGCCGTCATAAGTTGAACTGGGTGACAGGTAATCCCAGGAGGGGTGTGCATTGTCTTAAACTAGGGCCACGCATTTATAAGTCGTCGTCCTATTATGGTTGAGTAGCCTAGTTAGAGACCAAAGTTTGATTTGTTTGAACTAGGTTCTCGAAGCTAGTTTTTAGTATTCTCCTGGTGAAAGTCTGACCTTCTACACCAATCTTATCCATAACGCCATTTTGAATATTTTTACTATTATCGATACATTTTGATTTGCAGGTTGGCAAATATTTGAAGTTTTCTTCTGAAAACTTGTTCTGATTTTATTATTCCAATATTTTAAGTTTTTTCTGAAAGTTTATTTTTATTATATCGTTTAATTTTTTTTTACATTTTAAGTATTTTGATATAATAATACTATTATTTTCCATATGATATAATTTGGCTGGGAGAACGTCCGAGTTACTCCCCACTGACGTGGTTGTTATGTTTATAACATGACAGGTATTTGCTGCTGGGTTTTGGGTGTGAGCTAGCGAGTAGCGTGGATCCTACTCTTTCTTTATTCATGTAATTTATGGATTTGTATAACCCGTTTGGAGAATTTTCTTTTAGCCCTTTTGTAAAAAGAGGTCTTTGTATTGACTTACCTTTTCTTTTAATAAGATATAGTTTGTCAGTGTGTTTTAATCCCAATTCTACAGTGTTTCCGCCACTGTATTGCGTTAGAATTTTTAGGGGATTAGAGTTGGTATCAGAGCATTGTTGCTCCCGACGCTTACACCTGATTTTCGGAAAAATACCAGTAAATGAGTTAAACATTAAACAAATATTAGTGAGTGATGGGTAGAAACAAAATAAGGACTTAACTGCTAGGTTTATATGTTCTTGTAACTCAATGACTAGCATTGAATAATTGTCTCTTTTGTCTAGAAGAAGAGGAATGTACAAGATGTTGATACATGCTGCTCCAGATTGGGACAAGCCTACTTAGAACTCTCAACGCCTGCTGACTCGAGTGGACAACTTGGTGCTCCAAGAAAGGTGCCGATGCTGACTTTTCAGCTCCGGTTTAGTTTGTTTAAGCTACGGGCTAGATGACCTAGAGTAGATTCCTGTTCCATGATGTTGCAGTCGATCCAGATGGGGCGACCCAAGACTTGTGTGCTCGTTTCTCTACAAACAGGTGAAGTAATCCATTTAGTTCCCTCGTGAACTCTGGAGGCCCGAAGATCCTCCTCTGGTTCAAGAACTTAGTAATATAGGATCATCGATTCTTTTCCTCTTTCCTCTACCTCTTCCAATTCTTCTCTTTTATGTTCTCATCTTCATTCGCTTGGTGAATCCTCGTTCTATCTTTCTATTTTACCATCTTTCTCTTGAGATTCTTTGGTTAGACTAGATTCTATCTTAGTGAACCCCGAGTTATGGATGTTTGAGGTTTAGTAAACCCTTGTTACTTGATTTGAGAATTGTGAGTCTATCCTGTCTTTCAAGTAAGTAAGAATTTTTTAGGATGGAGTTGAATGGTATTAGTTGATTAATGGAATTAGGTTGATACTTTAGACACTGAACTTTGAGATTATAGGTTACTTTGATTATTTTGGAGTACTAAGACTTGAACAGTCTTTTGGAGTAGTAAGAGTATATTATATTTGATGGATGCCTAGTACCTAATCTAGAGCCGAATTAAGTGTAACCGATAATATTACTTTAGGATTCTTACCTGATGCATATTGGATGGATGCATCGCGAATATTCGGGATCATAGAGTATTGTTTAAAGTGTTAATTATCGTGTTCGTTCGGCTTTGCTGTCCGGCCTGTCCCTGGCTTCTGGTCGAAGTCAGGAGGCCTGCCCCCTACCTGCCTGGGGGTAGGCAAAGGGACTATGTTTTTTATAGTAGGCTAAGTGTTTCTTAGGCCTTGTTAGTTCGGCTTTGATACCCGGCATGTACCTAACTTCTGCTGGAAGTCAGGGGTCCTTCCCGCTTCCTACATGGAGGTAGGCGGAGGGACTTATGTTTTATATACAAGGCTAAGTGTTTATTAGGCCTTTTTAATTCGGCTTTGATGCCCGGCCTGTCCCTGGCTTCTGGTCGAAGTCAGAGGGCTTGCCCTCTGCCTTCCTGGGAGTAGACAGAGGGATTTTATGTTTTTTACACAAGGCTAAGTGTTTCTTAGGCCTTGTTAGTTCGGCTTTGATGCTCGGCATGTCCCCGACTTCTAGTCGAAGTCAGTGAGCCTGCCCCCTGCCTGCCTAGAGATAGGCAGAGGGACTTTGCTGTTGGGGTGTCTATTTACCATGGTTTTGTAACAGGGGGGATATCCCCCTATTGCCCCTGCTCGTTTGTTTGTGAGATGCGAGTCGAACATATAATGAGTATGAGCAACAGGTAGATCTTTCATTTCTTCTGAAAATTGATAGTTTTTTTTTACGGAGCCGTCAAAATTGCTATTTGAACGTCCTCCGTCATTTTTGAGAATAAAAAAACTTCTTCAAAAACTGCCTTACACCTAGACATATTACTTTCTCAGGGTGTCAGCGTTCCAGCGATCCTAACTCTTGACCCTCGGCATTGGCGAGCCTGTACGTACCGAGGCCCATGATCTGGGTGACTGACAGGGGCCTTCCCAATTGGCGCTTAGCATGCCGTGTTCCCTAGCCTTTCCTACCGCTTTAGTTTTTCTTAGGACTAGGTCTCCGACCTAGAAGCTTCTTACACTTACTTTCCTATTGTAAGCTTTCCTCATTCTTTGCTGTATGCTGCGATCTTTGAACTGGCTTCCTGCCTTACCTCACCTACAAGGTCGAGGGCTTCTGTCATTGTCATTTCGTTACTGGCTCTTTCGAACAGTTGCGATCTAAGGATTAGGATCTTGGCTTCAATGGGTAAGAGGGCTTCAGCACCGTAAACCGGACTAAAAGGGGTATGTCCGGTGGATTCCTTTCTAGTTGTTCTTAGGATGCTTGGGAGTTCATCTGCCCATCTCCTCTTCAAATCATCCACCATCTTTTTTAGACCATTCAAGAATTGTTTATTGGCTGCTTCGGTCTGGCCATTGGTTTGTGGATGGCACACTACAGAATAAGCTACAGCAATTCTGTGTCCTTCCAATTAACCAAACCCTCAGAGGGTCGTTGTTAAATTGCCTTCCATAATCAAACACCAATACCTTGGGTAGGCCATAGCGCGTGATAATGTCCCCCATATGACTTTTCTGACCATCGGCTCAGTAATATTGGGGATCGCCTCTGCTTCCACCCATTTGGTGAAGTAATCGATTGCCATGATGGGGAATTTTCTCCCTCCTGTCGCAACGGTGAATGGCCCGATAATATCCATCCCCCACTGAGCAAAGGGAATGGAAGAGAGGATTGGTCGCAAGTCATGGGCTGGTGCATGTATCACAGGTGGGAAAAGTTGACATTTTCTGCATTTGGAAGTTAACTATATCGCATCGACCAACATGGTGGGCCAGTAGTATCCAGCTCTCTGCGCTTTATGAGCAAGGGTCCTTCCCCGTATGTGGTGCTTGCGAATCCCCGAGTGATGTCGTCCAAGACCTCGGCTACCTGCTCTGCGCCCAGACATTTGAGCAGGGATGAGGAGAATGATTTTCGATATAGCTCATCGTTGATTAGTATGTACCATGCTGCTTTCGATGACATTCTTTTTCCCAATGCGGGGTCCACGGGTAACATACCATACTTCTTAAATCGGATGATTGGTGCCTTCCATCCTTCGGATCCAGACTCCTCGATCACGTTGACTTGTTAGCCGTCAGCTGTTGATTTTTTCTTCACCACGTCAACCCAGACCGACCTTCTATTTTCTTGTAGGCTAGACCTTTCTAGCTTGGATAGGGCATCAACTTGGTTGTTTTCCGACCTGGGGACTTGTCTGACTTCATAGGATTTGATTTTTGACTGCTCCTCTTTTACTTTTTCAAAATATGAGGCCATAGTCAGATATCTGTCTTCATACTCCCCGTTGATTTGGTTAGCAATGAGTTGGGAGTCCGTGGCCAGGACGATTCTCTCTGCTCCGGCGGCCACGGATAGATTAATTCCGGCTAGCACAGCCTTATACTTTGCTTCATTATTTGATGCGGGGAAAGTGAACCTGAGCGCATGCTCAAAATCGACTCCACTCTGGACTTGTTAGTACGACCCATGGCCCCGCACCATTGGCTGTGGATGATCCATCGATTAATACCAGCCATTCCCCAGCGGGGTCGTCTTCCTCTGAGTGGGAGCATTTAGTGAGGAAGCTCGCTAGAGCCTGGGTCTTGATGGCGGCTCAAGGTTGATAGGATATGCCGAGGCCGCTTAGTTCAATGGCCCATTTCAACAGTCTTCCTGATTTTTCGAACTTTTCCAATACCTTCTCTAGGGGCTAATCTGTGAGTACGGTGATGGGGTGCGCATCAAAGTGTGGTCGGAGCTTTTCTGCCGCAACTACAACTGCATACGCCACCTTTTCAACCACCGGGTAATTTTGCTAGGCCGGCATGAGGGTGTGGCTTATGAAATAGATGGGTTGTTGAGTCCCAGCTTTCTCCCTTAGGATAACTGCACTTACCGTTGTTTTGGTGATGGCTATGTAAAGAAATGGTTTCTCACTAGTCATCGGTCTAGCCAAGGTCGGTAGTCGTTTAAGATGCTCTTTCAGCTACTAGAATGCTTCTTATTGTTCGGCTTCCCATTTAAACTGTTCCTTACCCCTTAGGATTTTGAAGAAGGGTGTTGTTTTGTCTGTCGACCTGGCTATGAACCGCGCCAGGGCGGCCATTCGGCCGGTCAGCCGTTGAATATCCTGATTGTTTTTGGTTCTGGTAAGTCCAGAATGGCTTTAACTTTTTCGGGGTTGGCATCTATCCCTCGGGCACTGACCAAGAACCTAAGGAACTTTCTCGACCTGATGCCGAAGGTGCATTTCTTGGGGTTGAGTTTCATTTGATAGGCTCGAAGCGAGGCGAAGGTCTCTATCAAGTCCCCGAGATGCTACTCGTCCCCCTTGATTTTTATTATGGCGTCATCCACATACGCTTCAAGATTTCTATTTTTCTGGTTCCGGAAGACCTGATCTACTTGGCGCTGGTAGGTGGCACATGCGTTCTTGTAGACACCCACATTTTGACCGCCAGGTGTCTATAGTAGTTCCCGCCAAACACTCGATTATGATCGGACGCAAACATGCTTTGATGGACTCGGATATGGGCTCGAAATCATGGACATTTGGCTTGGGCTTATTACGGAGTACAAATCTTACAAAACCAACCTCAAATCCAGGCCCAGTGGGTCGTTTCGAGTCAAATGAGACTAATTTGGGTCGATTCCGACACCAGGGGTAAAACCGTCTTTTAGCGACCGAGTCAAAACCCGGTCAAAAATATTCTCGAGACACACGAGTCAGCCGTGACACCTCACGTGGCTGATTCGGTCTCAAACACCACAAAAAATCAGCTTCGAAAATATTAAACAAATCCGTTTAAGGATAGAATTTGATCTCAAGTGGAATTCTATCCGAAAAACTAAAGCAATTACCGACCGAGTGTCAAACACTCGGCCAAAAGCAGCCAAAACAGCCGAAACACCTCAGCAACCAGCCGAGTTCTTTGCCTTCTTCACCAAGAAAGCGAGTTCTCGTTCCTTTCAAACTCTTACGTTTCCTATCCAAACCGGTGTTTCTTGTTGTCCAAGCAAGACACCTCTCCTAAACCTCTTCACCTATAAATAGGACCCTCCATTCAACACAAAACGGAGAGAAAATTTTTACTCACACACAACACGACACAAAAATCGTGACACACAGAAAAATTTCACAAACTATTCTCACATTCCACCTCGTTATACTAAGCAATTCCCGACGAATCCAACCCGACAGAAACCGGCCAAAACCCATCACCTTACACGTCCAAACCGACACATTAACTCATCCAACATCATCTCGACGCTCCCAAGTTTAAACCACTTTCCGACGAGCCTTATTCCGAGAAAACAAAGCATGTAGGTTGAGGGTGTGAATCAAACCCGATTCTTCTCTTCTTCTCTCCCTTTCTCCACGTTTTTTTCCTTTTTTTGAGTCGTGTCGTCGGTCGCTCTTTTTAATATGGGTCGTTCATCGCATATTTTTTATTTCTAATAATCGATACTACAAAAACTATTTTTTATAACGTTCTTAAAATGCGATATCGATTCGCTAGTCGAATATCGTATCTAACAAGAACTAAATTAATTAATTCTCGTTGATGCTAATAAAATCGTTACATCCTTTTAAACAAAATTCGACGATTTTATACGCGGAGAGAATTAACATCTTTTTCGTTCAAAATTCTTTTTTTTACTTTTCGTTCAAAACAAACTTTTTTCAAAACCTTTTCTAAAATCATTCCGACTATTCGATATCGATTTCATAATCGAATATCGAATACGACGAATATCGAAAATATGAATCGGGTATAAATTAATCCATATTTGTACGCGATTTATAAAAATTGACGGTTTTCGACAAATAATAAAAAGCGGACAGACCACCACGCGACTCGCGCGCCTGTTAGGCGACTCGCGCGGTGGCCTGTTTAGCCGGGTCCTTTTTTTTCGTTTCCTCGCTTTTCTATTTTTTTATTCTTTTCGAATCTTACATAAAAAGCGACTTTCGCGACATATTTCGATAAATATTTTTTTTTTCGACCTCGGTCAACACGTGCTAATTCATCACGTGTCATAAGTCTTTTCCAAAATCATGCATATTATTTATTTACGTCTTTATTCAAATTATTCAATCGTTACTAACTCGTTTTCTCGTGTTTGTAGCAATTTATTTATTTCTTTGTTTTATTAAACTAAAACGAACTTCACATGCTAAAATAACTTTGACGTTATTAGTTTAACATGCATTAAACGACTTAGCAACCCATTTATTTTTCTCTCACATGTCTAGGGAAAATAATCTTTGCATATCATTCCACTATCGAACAAACGCGTGTACATAAAAAACGAACGATATCTTTGTAAAGGCCGCTAAGTGCGGGCGGGGTTGGGTGTTCTTAGTGAACTTCCCAACACGTACCCTCACCCCTTACTCAGAACCATGGTTTCCGGATGTCCGAATCCATTGGCAACGAGAGTCATTCAATACACGATATCCGATAATGTCGGTATCGGTATCAAATGCTAAGGGACGAACCTGATAAATTATGACATCGGAAATGGGCCATATTTTGTATATGGCCCACTACGACATAGAGTGGGTTCGAACGGGCCCGAACTCCCACAAAGTTCGGTGGTGACTCCTACTTCGATTTAAAATTCAATTCGACCATCTCATATGGAGATTCATTCGCCTCCCCAAACCCGCGCGTGGCCGCGTCGGGGTGGACCTATGTCATGTCCACAATTTGGCTACTCCGCTGGGGATTAACTGATGTGTCACTTACCATCGGCATCCTCGGGGTGAGACTCGAAAAGAAATCGTTCGAAAAGTAATGTACACGTTTTAGTTCAATGGTTCATGCATAACCCAATTCTTTCTCGGGCCGGTTACTTGTGACCGACGTCCCACTATACCGCGGTGCATTCCTAAATGGGTGCACTAAAGACTTCGATGGCGGAACTCGCATGGGTTTTACGGCAGGTTCTAAGGCCAACTCGGCTTAGGAAGACCGTCCTGATTTTCGAGAAAGCTATCGTCGTTGGTATAGACCCTCTTTCGACCGACCGAGACTTAGACTTAGAGCATACATGGCGTCGTTATACTGTTTCTATGACTACGTGCTACCTGATTTACAAGTCATCTTTCAAAAACCATCATTTTCAAAAACCCGCATCTTTTCAAACCCATCTATTTTTCAAAACCCGGAAAGCTACCAAATTTAGGACTTATGATTTTGACTCGAAATAGCCTATTTTTAGCCGGTATGCTGTCCAAACTTTCCAAAAAAAATTCAAAGTCTCGGCCCGGTAACCTTTTTTTCGATTTTTCAAAAAAATCGGGCCTTCCAATCCGACCTTTCTCGGTTTTCAAATCCAAATTCCCTTTTCAAAACTTTCTTCTTCTTAGGACTTCCCGTATTTAGCAGTGTCGGGTCTTGTCATAAGTTGTTAGAGTCTATAGCGTCGAAACTCCGTCGATCCTACATCACGAGTTTCTTCCCCATCCCAGTCCGCCTTATTTGTCGAGGCACGGCCCACCTGCGTAGGACGAACTCCTACAAAGGGAAGCCCGTTTACACATTCAAGTCCAAAGTCTAGGGAGTATCACACACGGATCTTTCTTCGAACGGGACTAGGCCCACTTTGCCAAAACCCAGAGAGAGTCCACCATCCACGAGTCACCCGTCTAGGAGTCGGTCTTCAGTCCCACTCGGGGGCTACCCTTCAGCGGGGCGATCAACCGCGTTTGCTCTAAGGATCAGGTCTTACACGTGTTGGCTCACGTACCCCACTTTCGAGTCACTTAGATGTCGCACCATTTGAGTCCTATCAAAGTCTTTAGTCTCACTCGGGGGCTGTCCTCCACCCGAGCAGTCAACCACGGTCACCTTAAGGGGTACCCTACGTTCATCCTACGCCGGCGTCCTTATGATGCCTTCTTCGTGTCGTACCTATGCTACGAATACTCGAGTCACCTAGGGTTAGGTCACCACGGTTGGTCCGAGCACGTGATACGGTCAAACACGGTCGCCCCCATTTTCGGATTCACCCTTATGCAGCTCGAGTCCAATTCGCAGTCGTTACCTCGTCTAGATCAACGTTCGAGTATCCCGGTCCAAGAGTCTTTGTCGACCCGTCACCCCGGGCCGTGTCTAGTTTGACTCCCTCTCTTGCACTTGCGCAAAGCCGAGTTTAGGCGAGTCGTGGCACCCGTCTTTCTCTCCAATCAAAGACCTTACCAAAAAAAACAACCAACCGAGCGTCCGAGTCCAGATTTGATTCGAATCTAAGTCTGAGTTCGAGTCTAGGATACCCTACATCCTCATTTCCAAATCAAAGTCAGAGTCAAAGTCAGTTGTATTCTGTCCTCTTTTTTCAAAATTCAATAAAATCAGCTTTTCTATTTCTCATACATACTTTCCTTATGTGTTTCCGAGAACATGATGAACACTATCATACACTGTGAGCACACGCACGTGACTATTATAGGCACATCTATAATGACTGCAGGAAACCGAGCCTGTGTTTTCCTTTTACCTATTCCATGTCTGGTATAGAAAGCCACATAACTACCCGTAGCAGGAGCATATCGAATCATATGACAAATCTGGGTAGTCTTCTAGTTTGGGTTCAAGACGGGAGGTAAGCCCACTTCCCACAATAAACACCCATCCAATAAGACTAGCCAGTTCCTACCTTAGGTGTTAGTCTGACCGACAAAAAAAAAAGCTGGACAAAAAAATCAAAAGTCCAAGAGAAAAAAGCAAAAGGCCAAAACAAAAAAGCTGGCCATGATCAAAAAAGAATTATCAACATCTCTCGACCAGACACGGTCAACTCAAATGAAGAATCCCATGACCGGGGCTAAGAGGTCAACCCAAAGAATTCAAAAACCCATGACCGTGAAACGGTCAATTCAAAAATTATCAATACTCATACCATCCAATAGGGGAGAGACAGTCAAGCTGGTCAGCTAACACCACATCTAGCCTTCCCACATTACAACCCTCAGACCTTCTCGAGACCTAGGCTAGAGACAGCCCAGAATTTTGAGGATTCAAGCTCCATAGGATACACCCTAACCTTTAGGGCCAGACATGGAAACCAGATCCCGCATTATCAACCTGCCCGATCGAAGTCCGAGTCATTTTTACTCGACTTCCCCCTTTCCTACCACATTACAATACCTTACCCTCGAAGCCTTAGCTTCACAAAATCGAGCTCCAGATTTCGAAACATCAAAGCCACTTGCGACCTAACTCCACATTTCCAAAAACATCTAAACCAGTTACCAGCCCCAAACACGGGAACTCAACTTGCAGTCGGCATAGAACATGGCCAAATAGTTCACACCACCTCTGGGGGCTATCCCGAAGAATGCTCACAGTCACAGAATCAACATCTTAACTATTCCAGCCCTTTGGTCAAGACATCATTGGGAATGCACCTAGCCTACACCATTGCTATGACTAGTTACACACAAAGCCCTAATAAGCTAGGCATCATAATACATCTTTCAACACTGAACTACGGCTTGGTTTGATTTCACTAAACGTGAATACGTAGGCAGCCTTTCGACAAAGGCACAACCATTCACATTCACACAAATTCGAAAAAGCATCATCATTCCGGTCACGACACTGTCATGTTCTCAGCAGCTAGCTTTGTCATCCTGGGGGCTTCTCCTAGGCATAAGTTCTCCATCCACTCACAAAATCCAGATAAATTCAAATAATAAAGATCTATCCTCCTTTCTATAGTGTGTCCTAGTACTCGGCTCAGT
The DNA here is from genome assembly GCA_958450325.1 of Agrostemma githago. NCBI lineage: Eukaryota > Viridiplantae > Streptophyta > Magnoliopsida > Caryophyllales > Caryophyllaceae > Agrostemma > Agrostemma githago. Next base: position 61,034,343 of record OY288241.1, read on the forward strand.
TGAAGACGAGAATTGGACAGGGACTCGAAGCAATACCCACTTTGGGAATGTACCCCTAAATCAAAAGAATATCCAAAAGAACACCAGTCTACGGCATTGCTACCACAAAGCCCTGTCGTACGGAAACAGTCCCATTCCGAGGATTCGACCGTGTTGCCACTCGCCTAGGCTACGGAATAGCGTAACTTAAGAGTCTTGTCATATTAGGTGGCCTTCCCCTACCGAGTCACGGTCCAACCCTTAGAGAGTCCAGTCGTGTCTGTCCACTCGTCTTGTCGCGTCCAGAGTCGAGTCGGTCGGTATATCTCTCTCTTCAAATTCTCATTTTAAAATTCGCAAAAATTAGCCATTTGAGAAAATCCCTTTCCTAGTCACCACGGGAATAGGAATTTTTATCACACTTCATCTAGGCATACACGCCTAACCAGAGACTTTAGGAGTCCGTGTCAGAATTGGATTAGGAATCAAGTCATCCCAAGCATTCTAATTTCCAAAAAAAACATTTTCTTTCCAAAAAATCAATCAAAAATCATTTCTTCCCCCAGCATGAGTCAGTGTTTCGCCTAAATGTTACATGCAATTTGTTATGTATCAACAGACAGGTGCCCCAAGACTCCCCGAAGAATTCTCAAAGACTCCCCAGTGGAAGGATCATGCAACATTTCTATTAAGGAATCGGGATATATCTGTAAGCAGATACACCCAGAGCTTCCAAGGCAAGCTCCCACGCAATTCCAAGATGGGATGTGTCTGTAAACAGACACACCCAAGACTTTTTAGGAGAAGTCCCCGCGCTATTCCAAGATGGGATGTGTCTGTAAACAGACACACCCAAGACTTTTTAGGAAAAGTCCCCGCGACATTGTTGACATCTACCCAGGTATGATCTCTATCTTATGGCTGGCGACCCTTCACGCAAGTCTAATGGACTCTAAACGACCCGATCGGAAGTCTGCCAGGTCTTAATTCTCGGTTGGTCAGGTAGCTACTCTGACTTTCGCCTTGTCCAAGCCTCAGTCAGAGTGGGGGCTCTGTAGACACCCACATTTTGACCGCCAAGTGTCTATAGTAGTTCCCGCCAAACACCCGATGATGATCGGACGCAAACATGCTTTGATAGACTCGGATATGGGCTCGAAATCATGGACATTTGGCTTGGGCTTATTACGGAGTACAAATCTTACAAAACCAACCTCAAATCCAGGCCCATTGGGTCGTTTCAAGTCAAATGAGACTAATTTGGGTCGATTCCGACACCAGGGGTAAAACCGTCTTTTAGCGACCGAGTCAAAACCCGGTCAAAAATATTCTCGAGACACACGAGTCAGCCGTGACACCTCACGTGGCTGATTCGGTCTCAAACACCACAAAAAAATCAGCTTCGAAAATATTAAACAAATCCGTTTAAGGATAAAATTTGATCTCAAGTGGAATTCTATCCGAAAACTAAAGCAATTACCGACCGAGTGTCAAACACTCGGCCAAAACAGCCGAAACACCTCACCAACCAGCCGAGTTCTTTGCCTTCTTCACCAAGAAAGCGAGTTCTCGTTCCTTTCGAACTCTTACGTTTCCTATCCAAACCGGTGTTTCTTGTTGTCCAAGCAAGACACCTCTCCTAAACCTCTTCACCTATAAATAGGACCCTCCATTCAACACAAAACGGAGAGAAAATTTTTACTCACACACAACACGACACAAAAATCGTGACACACAGAAAATTTCACAAACTATTCTCACATTCCACCTCGTTATACTAAGCAATTCCCGACGAATCCAACCCGACAGAAACCGGCCAAAACCCATCACCTTACAGGTCCAAACCGACACCTTAACTCATCCCGCATCATCTCGACGCTCCCAAGTTTAAACCACTTTCCGACGAGCCTTATTCCGAGAAAACAAAGCATGTAGGTTGAGGGTGTAAATCAAACCCGATTTTTCTCTTCTTCTCTCCCTTTCTCCACGTTTTTTTTCTTTTTTTTGAGTCGTGTCGTCGGTCGGTCTTTTTAATATGGGTCGTTCATCGCATATTTTTTATTTCTAATAATCGATACTACAAAAACTATTTTTTATAACGTTCTTAAAATACGATATCGATTCGCTAGCCGAATATCGTATCTAACAAGAACTAAATTAATTAATTCTCGTTGATGCTAATAAAATCATTACATCTTTTTAAACAAAATTCGACGATTTTATACGCGGAGAGAATTAACATCTTTTTCGTTCAAAATTCTTTTTTTTTACTTTTCGTTCAAAACAAACTTTTTTCAAAATCTTTTCTAAAATCATTTCGACTATTCGATATCGATTACATAATCGAATATCGAATACGACGAAGATTGAAAATATGAATCGGTTATAAATTAATCCATATTTGTACGCGATTTATAAAAATTGACGGTTTTCGACAAATAATAAAAAGCGGACAGACCGCCACGCGAGTCGCGCGCCTGTCAGGCGACTCGCGCGGTGGCCTGTTTTGCCGGGTCCTTTTTTTTCGTTTCCTCGCTTTTCTATTTTTTTATTCTTTACGAATCTTACATAAAAGGCGACTTTCGCGACATATTTCGATAAATATTTTTTTTTTCGACCTCGGTCAACACGTGCTAATTCATCACGTGTCATAAGTCTTTTCCAAAATCATGCATATTATTTATTTACGTCTTTATTCAAATTATTCAATCGTTACTAACTCGTTTTCTCGTGTTTGTAGCAATTTATTTATTTCTTTGTTTTATTAAACTAAAACGAACTTCACATGCTAAAATAACTTTGACGTTATTAGTTTAACATGCATTAAACGACTTAGCAACCCATTTATTTTTCTCTCACAAGTCTAGGGAAAATAATCTTTGCATATCATTCCACTATCGAACAAACGCGTGTACATAAAAAACGAACGATATCTTAGTAAAGGCCGCTAAGTGCTGCGGGGTTGGGTGTTCTTGGTGAACTTCCCAACACGTACCCTCACCCCTTACTCAGAACCATGTTTTCCGGATGTCCGAATCCATTGGCAACGAGAGTCATTCAATACACGATATCCGATAATGTCGGTATCGGTATCAAATGCTAAAGGACGAACCCGATAAACTCTGACATCGGAAATGGGCCATATTTTGTATATGGCCCACTACGACATAGAGTGGGTTCGAACGGGCCCGAACTCCCACAAAGTTCGATGGCGACTCCTACTTCGATTTAAAATTCAATTCGACCATCTCATATGGAGATTCATTCGCCTCCCCAAACCCGCGCGTGGCCGCGTCGGGATGGACCTATGTCATGTCCACAGTTCTTAAGGCCTAAGGCATCATTTCATACATATACGTGATGAATACGTATTTTACCCTGTCTGGTCCCCACAGTTAGACTTGGTGGTACCCTGAAAAGGCATCCAGAAAACTCAGCGTTGAATGTCCGCTCGTTGCGTCGACCAGCTAGTCGATCCTTGCCAGGGGGTAACAGTCCTTCGGGCAAGCTTTATTGAGATTGGTAAAGTGAACAAACATCCTCCATGCCCCTGAGGCCTTTTTTACCAAGACAACGTTGGCTAGCCATTTCGGATAGTGACAGGTTTTGATGAAGTCGGCCATCAGGCGCTTTTCAATTTCCTTCTTGATGGTCGAGTCCTTCTCAACGAACATGTTTCTCTTCTTTTTCTTGACCGGTCTGGCATTTGGGTCGACATTCAATTTGTGCATGATGTGGCTCGTATCCACCCCCGGCTTCTCGTCGGTCGAGTATGCAAAGAAGTCCTTGTTGTCTTGTAGTACTTTTACCGACTTCTTTTTGTACGATCCTTCCAGATCGGTGTCTGATAAGTGTGTTTTGTAGTGCTATTTTCCTTGTGTTTGGTCCCGGTTTCTCTTGTGAAATCGCTCTTTGGAGCGGTTTCGAGGCTACTTATGCTTCTTCTAGTTTGTTTTAGGTTCCTAAGACCAATCTTGGAGAGGTGGAACGATTCCGACTCGTTTCCGACACATTTGGAGCCAACGAAGAGAAGCAACGATCACTCGGTAGCTTAGACTCGATCCCGAGCCATTGGGACCCATTCCCGAGGCCTTTTGACTCGATCCCTAGCACCTAGAATCGATGAGAAGCCTATGAAGAGCAAGTATGGACCTATGAGATCATATTTGAGGCCTACAAGACCCATCCCGGTCGGGATGAGGGCCATCACGACCGGGATGAAGAAGGAAAGCAAAGCAAGGCCACTGACCAGCCTTCCCGACCGAGAAGAGGGTCTTTCCGGCCGGGATGGGTCCCTTCCCGAACGGGATCATCCCTTCCCGGCCGGGATAGGCCACCTGCAGCCCCGCGTCACTTATTTTCTTCTCCTTTGCTCGTGAACCCTTAAAAATATCCTCCCTTTGTATTGTTTAAGCACCATACACTACCTTATGAAACCCTAGGCATATTTAAGACTACTTTAGCTTAGATTAGTGTAGATTAGCTTAATCTTAGTTTAATCTTTCCTTAATCTTAGTTTAATCCTTGTATTATTGGAATTCTTGAAGAATCCAACCAAGATTGACAACCTTGGTTGATGTATTTGGGTTTTCTCATTATACAAGTTCCAACCTTTCTTCCATACTAGTTTGGTATAATCTTCCTCTTCTCTTTTCCGTTAATTTTTGTTCATAATTCAAGTTTTAATCTTTGTTCTTGTTTATTGTTCTTGCTAGTTTCATTTCCATTATGAATGTTATGATGTTTGTGTTGATTTCTCTTGTTTGTATTAGTCTTAGTTTGATTATGTTTGAGTAGTCATCTTGCTAGGGTTAGAGGGGAATTAGGTGACTTAATGGGTGATTAAGGGTTTGTATAGATTGTTGGTGGAAGTTTTGGTTGCTTCTTGGTTATATGCATATAACACGTTTGATGAAATGCTTGAATGACTTGTAGTAGCAAATGCATGTTTTCTTGCCTTCCTCTTGCGGTCTTGTATGTCGGTAGGTTGGGTTCTTGTGCGAGAGCGAGGAGCCTCTAGGTCGGTCTAAGTAGCGAGAGCCCGGATTATACCTAGATAACTCGAATACCCCTTCATTCATGCCCTTCCTTGATCATTTCATCACCCTTGAACCCAACCTAATCCTAGTTCTTTCCTTATTGTATTCTTCTTCTTCTTAGCTATTATCTCTCTAGTTAGTTGAATCCTTAGCCTTAGATGTTATACCTAGTTCGTTCCTAGTCATAGTTTATTTCCTTCTTATCGTTCTAGTTTAGTTTAGCCTCGAGACCTAGTCAAGTCTTTAGGTGAAACTTGGTCTAAACCCTCTTTACCGTCCCCGTGGACTCGACCCGACTTACCCTTTCTACTCAGTTAGGATTAGTTGGTATTATTTGTTGGTAGGGATCCACGGCAAATCCCTCCCATCAGTGCCCACAAGGGCGGATCTTTCGGACTCTACCTCTACCAGCATGCTCTCGCCCCAGATTCCGGACGGTTAGCTGGCTACATATCGGTTGGCTGCTCGACCGGGATATCACCCTCTTTACTGGGGGAGCTGCATACCTTCCTTTTTCCTTTTCGATCAGCCTCGTGGCCCTGTAAAGCTACCGAGTAGCATTGGCAGGCTGATTCTTGATCGTTATATATCTTGCCCTTAGTTCCAAGGTCAGTGACATAGGCCACTGTAAGCGCTCGGATAGAGATGGCGGCCTCAATTTCAACCAAGGTGGTTTGGCCTAGCAGGGCATTGTAGGTTGACTTCGCATTGACCACGAGGAACGACGCCCTGATATTGCATGTCGAGTCCCCTTCTCCAAATGTGATAGGAAGCTCAATGGTTTCAATAGGAATGACACCTGCACCGCTGAACCCGTAAATACCTCGGAGCGGGCTTTAGGTGTCTAACTTCCAGGCTCATCTTCTCGAATGCATCTTTATAGAGCAGATTGGTGTATGCACTTGTATCTACCATGCATATTTTGACAATGTGGTTGCTGATACTAATGGATAGGACTAATGAGTCGCTATGTGGATACACAATGCGCCCACTATCATTTACTGTAATACTGAGGGTTAGAGTGGTGGGAGTCCCAACTATATCGGCAATGCAGATTTGGTTATAAAGTTCATGCAAGTGCCGCTTTCGACCCCTCCGACTCATTTGACACTCGCTGTCTACTGACACCACATGGATAACTAGCCTCTCCTTCTTTGACCCTTCCGGCCTTTCAGATGGTGCTTTCTGATTCTTCGCTCTGGCAGCGTAGGCAAACAGCCAGCCGTTTCTGGTGAGATTTTCAGTTTCATCTTTAAGATGTCGGCATTCCTCAGTGGTGTGCCATATGTTATCATGGAAGGTACATAATTTATTTGGGTCTCCTTTTATGTGCCATGGTTTGCTCGGACGATTCCATTTGGCTGCCTCCTTCTCCAATTCGAAGATCTCAGCCCTCGACCTATTGAGGGCGGTGTAACTATCGTACTTGGGCTGATAAGGCGTCCGCTGCTTTCTAGAGGTTCTGTTTTCTTCTCCTTTCATCCTGCTGGCTGACTCGCCATTGTCGCGAGTGCTTTACGAGTCTACGACGTACCTTGAGCTCATTTCGACACCGGCGGTGGATCATGTAGGCTGTGAAATTCTTCCTCGAGCATAAACCCTTCTGCTATCTTTCGTGCTCTAGCGAGAGACTCGGGCTAATCGCGGATAAGTTGGTTCTTCAATTCGCCCGGTATGAGCGAATTGGTCAGTGCATAGTCTGCAGTGGGGTCGTCAATCTCTCTTACTTGTTGGAAGTCGAGATTGAATCACTTCAAATAGTCCCGGGTAGACTCACCTTTCCTCCGCTTCAACGTAATAAGGTCAAAATGAGTAAGTCTGCGTCTCTTATTCCCGGCGTACTGATCCAGGAAGAAATCGGTCAACTCTTTGAATTTGTAAATTGACCCTCGGGGTAGGTCTCTAAACCAGCCTCGAGCAAGTACCACGAGGGTTGTCGGGAAAATTTTACACCACGCCGCATCCTCCCCGTCATACATCCCCATATGGCTTTCATAGGCCGCCAAATGATACTCGGGATCCGTGGTTCTATCGAACTTGGCCGTCGGCACTTTTATTTTGGGGATGGGGCATCCCTGAACGTCTGGATGCAGTGGAGTCTTGGTGGGCCTACCCGGAATTTTCGTCCAACCTTTCTCTGACTGGTAGTTATATGTTCCATGATCCTCCCACTTGTTCGGAGTCGGGGTTCTGTTGCTCGAAGGATTGTGTTGGAAGGAGTGGTTATGCCGGCTTATAGCTTCGTTTGGCCTTTCGGGGGATCTGCACTGGAACTTTGAGCGTTTGCCCTGAGGCAGTGGTTCAAACCCCGTCTACAGACCTTCCTTGGTGCTCCAAGCTTGGTGGGTGTCTTTGCTCGGGTGGCGGGCCCTGATTAAGCCTAGCCTGCATGCTCTCGGACAAACTCTTCGTCCTCGGACGCTTCTCCGCAGGGGTTATCCTGTCAAACACTTCATCTCGCTTTGGGCCCAGATGTGTTGAGACATGCCCCCGCGGCCTAAGCCACTCCTGCATGCCTTGAGACAAGGACCTTCTCTCTGCGGAGGCAGTGGACTCAATGGTATGCACCGATCCATCCTGTTTGGGAGGTTACGGCTCATTAGGAATGATTTGCAGGCGCCTCTTAGCCTGAACGTACCCCATGGCGGCTATATTTGCTTTCCTTTGGATTCTTCTGGTGGCGGTTCGTTTAGTTCCACCTTCCAACGTTGAGCTTGGGAACTCTAGACGCCTCGGGGTCATCACTAGACCGCCAACCAAATCCTCCGGAGTAACATCCTTGTTGAGCATCGCTGCGAAGAAGCTAGCGGCATGCGCGGCTTAGGCTGGTGTGAGCTCGAGGTTTACTCCCCGCTCTGCCTCTTGCGCCCTCGCGGCCCCTGCTCCTTTACTCGGAGTACCGCGAGTCGTGGCCTGCTCACCACCCCAAGGGGCGGCAGCTGGCACGACGTCCCGTGGCGTCGTTGGCTTTCCGTAGCGTGGGACAATGGCCTGCCTCGTCGGATATGTTGCCGTATTGACCTCTTCTATTTTGCATCTTTTTTGTGACTTTTTGTTCCCTTAGGAATTAAATTCGATTTTCCCCACAGACGGCGCCAAATTGTTCCGGTTGGGAAACAATCTAATCCAAATCGGGTTTGGATCTAAATCGAATTGTATTTTTAGATCTCGCTTTAACCTTCACGTCTCACTTTCTTCTTCCCTAGGATCACTTTCCTAGTGGGGCGGGTCGCCCGTGCCTGCACAGGAAGCAAACAGGGCCTTGGAGGTGTCCGAGGGAACCCTCTCCGATGCCTAAGTTAGTTTGTGAAAATGCAGTTAAAGAACCTTGTTCGTGAGGAACAAGGTGGCGTTTTTTAGATAGAGAATTTAGTGAGAGAAAATTAATTACCCTTTAATGAGACAAAATTAAGGGGTATTTATAGGTTTCTGATAACACGCAAATTTAGACCGTTTTACCCCCTATTTTCACTCGTATTTGACTCGATTTTGTGTGCTTTAACGTCAATAATACTCATTTTTTACTATATTTCGTAATATCTAGTTTGAATTTGGTTTTCTCATATTTATCGTCTTTTTCGTAGAATTTGGTACTGCTTTTGTGTGTTTTTTGTCTTATAGGTACGTGTTCGTGAAAAAAGAGACGAGTTGAAGCAAGAGGAGCCAAGTCAAGAGATCGAGTCAAACCCCACAAGTCAAACCCAACTCACTTAACCCACATTTTCATAACCTATCTCACCCATTTACCTCACACAAATAACCCATCACATATACTCACCCTTACCCAATCTCATTACCCACTACAAACTCAATTCACTAACCATTTCCCATAACCCATTTTCAGTAACCCAACTCCATCACCCAATTCAAACCAACCCAGCCATTTCCAAGTCAAGGTCAACTCGACCTTGACCTTTGACTAACCCATCTCCATCCTCCAACCCATTACCCAATTCAAACTCCATACTCCCTCCATTAACCACCTTCAACCTTACTCCATTAACCCACCACAGCCAACAACTTCCTCCGTTTTTCCGTCTCCTCTGAGCTCCGGCAACCACCACTCCAAACATCACCACCATACCCGACAATCACCTCCTGCCACCTCCACTCCGTCCACGAACCACCACCTTCACCTTACTCTCTCAACCGACACAACCTCCGTCCACCTTCAACCCTCACCTCGCCGGAACTCCGATCTGCATCAACGTCGACCTCCTCTACTTCCTTAAACCACCGTGCCTGACCACCGTACCCGACCCTCCTTCACCTTCTCCCCACAGTTTCCGGCGAGAGGCAGCAACCAGCAGCAGTCGAGCGCCGTATCTCCGACGCCTTCCTCGACCAGCTCCGGCAATGGACGACCAACGGAGCAATGACAGCAGCACACCGGCACGACGCACTCACCAACGTGACCTCCGTCTCCCATCTCCGGCAACCCAGAAACGACAGCAGCAACTTCCTCGCGCGCTGCAGCTCCGGCGACAATCGCCGGCATCGACAGCAACTCCGGTGTCGACCCGCCTCAACCCAGATCCGGAGTTCGAGAGTTAGGTACCGACATTGAATGGAGACTTGAGGAATTTAATTGGAATGGAAGGGTGAGACCTAACTTGGGTCGAGACTTATAATCGAATTGGGATGCGTGAAGCTGTCGATATGTGGGGTGATTTATCACCCTATGAAGTGATCAAGGGTGAAATCGAAATTACCGTAGGGAAAAGTTTTGCTCGGTGGTGAGTTATACAAAACCGCGGGACGAACTTTCACCGGATGAGAATCATAGGGTGAAATGCAGTTTATGGGTATTGAAACTATTGGACTGCCACTTATTGGGCTTAAAAGATTAGGGTTTTGAGACCCCTCTTTTCTCCCCTCTCTATATCTATATGTAACCCCTCATTTGAGGAGGACAACTTCACTCTGCCACCACAACACTACCTAAGCATAAAAAATTAGTAGATTATTAGTAAATTATATTAGTAGATTATTATTAGTTTTTAGTAGATTAATTAGTAAGATGATTTTTGGAGGGTGACAATCCAAAAATCTCCACTTATTATAGATCTAATTAATTAGTGTCCAAGACTCTTCCTTTATCATAATCAAAAGAATTATAGTTTTTATTGAAGAATCTTTTGGTGATTTTCAAGGGATTAGTGACAAATCCATTGTCATCTTCATCAAGCTTCTTCTCATTTTATTGCAATTTTTTCCTTATTGTTTATCTTCAATAGTTGGTATATTTCTCTTCTTCTCCCTAATCTCTAGATTTCTCTAGATTTAATTATTACGCTTGTTATTGTTGTTCCCTCCTTGTTATTATCTTATTAGTTTCCATTATGAATTGTGAGTAGATTTCTTGTTAGGGGTTAAGGGAGGAATATCTTGGGTAATTTGAATTGAGGGATGTTGGTGGGTTGCTTGCTTGTTGATTTATCATGTTTGAGTTTTTGTGTCTTTGTTGACCTAGAACCGCGCCTAGATCGACCTTGACTCACTCCTGTCAATATAAGGAAACTCGGGGTAGGAGTTACTTTGACTTGAGACTTACCCTTTTTCGCCGCGAAAGCGGGATCTTGATAAGTTGAGTGAAGAGACCAAAAGGTGGCATTTTCCCTTTATCAACGTTGTGACTAAAACCCGATTCCGAGATTCTTAGACCCCAATTTCCGATTCCCGACTCCCCCTAACAACTTTTCGCTATTAGGTTATCTCTTCTTAGCACACCGCTTCTTAGTGTAGACTCAACCCAAAAAACCCCAAAAAATAGACTCCAAACACTTTTTGACTGAGACTCTACCGACTTTACCTAGACCGTCCCTGAGGATCGATCCCGACTTACCGCTAGTACGTAGTAGTTAGTTGGAGTTTATAAATATTGTTTTATCGTGTTAGATAGGCGACAATCTGATGCGCATCAAACTGGCGCCGTTGTCGGGGACGGCGATTAGTTTGTTGAGTTTTAGTCTTTTGTGTTTTCTCTCTACCCTAGTGCCACTTGGTGCTAGGAGACTCACCTTCTATTTGAGTATGTTTGCCAGGAACATGTTATCAACTTTTCGGTTCGATCTCGAGCCAAAAGATGACATTTCAAGCCTTGAGATTCCCGGTAAATATCTCAACTAGAGTGATTCCACATCCGTACCTCACACCACCAACCATACATACTATCCTTCCATCCCCTCCAAATCCATCCATATCACAAACATCCACATCACTTTCACATTTTACTCCACAAAATTCACCTTCTACAACTCCTCTCATCACTCCAAACATAGAACCACCCTTCAGTCCACAAGAAACACCATCTCCACAAGAAAATTCTCCAACCCTTTCACCTCCCAAATCCCTTCCTTCACCAAACAACCTTCAAAAAGCCAACATGACAACTCTTGGTTCACATTCAAAACTCGCTCGCGAGGATTTTTCTTCCCCCGTTTTCTATGGAACTACTCCGGAAGATTTTGAACTTAAAGATTCCTTGATCAATGAAGTAAAACTGGATACCTTTCATGGGCCCCCTCAAGAAGATGCTTTTGAACATGTATGCTCTTTCAAAGAAAACCTAGTTGGAGCCAAGAAAATGGTAGATGAAAATTCTCCTATGACCAATGAATTGAAACTCCAATTGGAAAAGGAAGAGCTAACCAAGAAACTTGAGGCTATGAATGCAAAGCATACTCCAATAGGTATGTATTGGATCCAATCAAGAGATATGTATCAATGGAATCAACAGCAAAGACCTTTCAATTCCAATCAACAAACATTTTCAAAACCAAGGGTCTGTCAAAGTGCCTCCACATATGCCTCCTTATCAAAGGGAAAACTTCAACAATCAAGGTAGAAACTACCATGTTCAAAGGGACTTCCATAATCAGAGTGCAAATCAAGAGAACAATTACCATAATCAAGGAAGTAATTATCAGAATCAAGGGTTCAATCAGGGGTATCAATATAATTATCAAGGTAACCAAGGGCCAAATCAAGGGTACCAAGGATTCAATTTTTAAAGACATAACCAACCCTCTCCTTTTTATGGAATTCAAGGTAATTATGAACATGGGCAAGGTAGTGGTCAAGGGTATTGTTCGACCATTGATATTTAGTCAACGAAGTGTATCAAGGAAACCCGAATTACCAAGGTAATCAAGGTCATAAAGGATTACACTCTCAAAGCTACAAATGGACCCTCTCAATTCTTTGGCAATCAAGGTTATCAACAAAGTCAAGGAAGCGGTCAATGGGACAATTCATTAAATGAATTGCGAAGAACAATAGAGTATTTGATGAATGAAAATGTGGAAAACAAGGCAAGGATCGAACTCTTGAAATCTCAACGAGCATCCAAAGCATTAGTCGCTCCCGTGCACCCACCTCATGACTTTCCCGGTCAACCTCAACACCCAAGGAACCCACCATGCCAAACCCATGTCGTTATCCAAAGAGAAGGAAAAAAGTTTGAAAACCCTTATAATCACTTGAGTACCAAGGCAACCTCAAATTTGCAACAACAAAAAGCACTACATGTCACTACTCCCGATTCTCCCAAACAAAACCGGGGAATTTGAGAAGAATTTGAGTTACTTGCAAAGGCCGAGGAAAAACAACAAAAATTAAAGGAAGCTAGAAGGCAAGAGACCGAGCAAGCAATTGAGGAGGAGGAATTCAATGCTCCACCTCCATTGATCTATGCGCCATCTTTACCATTTCCGCAACGAGCTAAAGTTCGCAAAGGTAATATCAAGTGTAGCCGATTTGTGGAAATGATCGAAAAGGTAGAAGTCTCCTACCCCTCCAGGTAGGCAATTAAAGAAAAATCAACCCTCATTGATGGGATGAAAAATGGTGAAAAGTCTATGGACATCCAGTTTCCTTACCCCAAAAGACAATCCAAGAAACCCATTCAAGGTGAAGTAGTGATCCATGAAGATATCAATGAAAATGACAACATCTTGTCATCTAGGATAGAGATCACCACTTGCACTCCTAAAAAGAAACTCGAATCCCAAAATTGCCACATGGTAAATACAATCGAGAATGTCCAGGATACAAGTCTTTGAGATGAGTTGAATGAGGTAATAGATGTTGTTAAGTCCTGGAATGATGATGAAATCAAGTTGCCCTTGTGCAAAAATGTTAAAGAACATTACGAGTCCTTTACTAATGAGCCAAACTTTGGTTTAGGAGAGATTGAAACCGCCGGTAAAAGTTTCAAATCTCTCCTTCACGATGATATGGGGACACGTGATGTTTTAAGACTTAGGGATGTAGGCCCGCAACTTGAAGAAAATATGGGGATGTACAATGGGGAAATAAGGCCTAAACTGCTTTTCATGATGAGTGGTGAGATTGTGAAGCTTTAAAAAGTTAGAAGGTATTTTGGGAAGAAATGGTCGCTTGGACTTGTGAGATGGAAAGACCCGGGAGATCATGAGAAATACGATGATTGGTCTTTCGATAATCTTTTCCCGCTTCCGACTTGGAAGCTTCTCATGATAGCTTAGCTCGGCTACATGAGCCCTTCTGAAGACTCTTCTAGAGACTTTGACCTACTCCTCCGAGCCCTTGATCGGTATGGTGGAGATCATACTTTGAAGACAAATAAGCTTTAAGGTTTGGCGGTCCTAGCCAAAATCGCGCTTCTTGGGAGGCAACCCAAGCTTTTTAGTGCATATTTATGTTTTTTGTGTTTTGTTTTTGTTTGTAGGAATCTCCAACAAAAAGCCAACATGGATAGATGATGAAGAATTTGGAAGTGATCAAGTTTGGAAGAGATTTTGCTTGATTGTTCCATTTTGGATTGTGGATTGTGATGTTTGCTTGTATCTTGTTGGAGGATTGATGGTGTATTTTTAATTATAGAGTAATTGTGTTGTTATTTGTAGTTGTTGTGGGATTGTAGTTAGTGTCTTTCTTGTATTGTCTTGCTCTCTTCTTTCTTATAGGAACACCACCCACTTCAAAGCATGAGGACGTGAGGTATTGAAAGTGAAGACCATTCGGTAATCCCTTTTTAACCTTATTTTTCTCCCCTTCCATTATTCACATGGGAGTATGGGCTTGGATGCTTTGGAGGTTCACTTGGTGAACGTTTTGGAATTGGTGGTTGTGGTTGTGTTGACTATTTGAAGATTGGAGTGCTAGGCTTTACTTGTAGTTGTTTTTGTTTTTATTTTTGTGACACTTGCTTACTAGTGTTCACCTTCCCTTGTTAGTAACTTATTTTGGTTTTGGCCTTTACTCTACTAGAAGGACAATAAAACTAAAATTTCATTGATCTTTTAACTTGAGTCCACTATTTCTACTAGGAGTTTACAACGGGGTTTGCATTGGACCACCTTGAGCACCCATGGAGAGATAAGGCCTTGGTTACCGGATCCCGTGCCTATAGGTGACCTTACTTGAAGATATATTTAGGTTTGGGACGATCCTCTTTGCTTTTGTGAAAAGGTCGGGATTACACTTACCTTCAGTGTCTACTAACTCCATGGTCCACTCATTTCCATCCCGTTTAACGCCCCGTTGTACACTTTTAGTTGATTAGGAGGACCTAGATAAATCATCCATTTTTTTTAGTGATTTAATATCATCCTATTAGACTTTAGTCCACTTCATCTTGAATAACTAACTTTGGAATATTTGTACTTGTCTCGAGTAAACTATCGGTGTCTTTCCCGCCGTTTTGATGAGGGATTCGGTGTTTTCATGTTTGGATGCAACTATCCTTGTTTGTTTGTTTGTTTGTTTGTTCGTTTGTGTGTTTGTTCGTTTGTGTTTTGTGTGAGTTTAGTTGCGTCCGCACTTTTGAGCAAGACCCAACTTGCCTTGCATGGGAGTACCTTACCTCATAGGTATTTCGATGTGAGTTGAAGGGATGGAGCGGGCCCGTTAATTGCCCCATATCGGCTTAGTTTAGTTTAATAGTAGTTTTTATTCTAATACCTTTTGTTGTGTTCTTTTTATGTGTGTGCATGTTTGTGTGTTTTTTCTTATAGGTACCTCCAACAAACAATGGTAATGGATGAAAATGGATAAGAAGCACAGAATCGTTCATGTGTGGGGGACAACTTATGCTTTAAAAGGTAATTTCTTACCCGAGTGGATTGACGATTCATCGTTGCTTAAGGATTGTGGTTGATATTGTTGTTGGAGGATACTTTGGTAGAGTATATATGTTGTTTATTTGTGGTTGTTATGGATTGTAGCCTTGTGTTTTGTTTGTTGTTTTTGTTTGACTGTTTTTGTGTCTTGTTTTGTGTTTTCATTTGATAAAACTTGAAACATCCTAAAAATTTAAAAATTCCAAAAAGATTTTTGTTTTCGTGTTTCACTTATTTTCCTTGATAAAATCATTTTTCTAATTTTCAACTTCTGTAAAGAGTATGGATTTTTCTATTACTTGTTGGTTGATTTTAAGTATTATATATTGATTGTCCTCCTACTGTAAGTCGCTCGGGTGTGTACCTCACTTATGTCCACCTTCCACCTCCCGTGTTGTGATTTCGACATTTTATGCTTGTCTAGGTGACTATAACACAAGTGACTTTTACCCTTTTACGATCCATCATTCCACAAAAATACTCCACAAATAAGAGTTTGATTATGATTGATATAGAGTTTTGCATTCCATTTCCATTCAAATGAACTCAAACATCAAACATGTGCAAACAAAGAAAAATTCTCAAAAACTCAAAAGAAAAGAATAAGGGGGAGAGGAAGAAAAGAAAAAAAAAATGAAAAAGAAAGAATGAAAAGAAATGAATGAAAAGAAAAGAAAAAAGAAAAAAAGAAAGACGATTCCTCCCCCGAGTATTTTTGATATTCTTATCTTCCATTTTGGATCGGTTCTTATGTCACTTGGGCCATTAGGACGATCCTAGCCCTTGTTTTTGCAAGTGGCCGAGACTTGTATGCATTAGTCGATAACTACATGGGAGTACTCATTCCATCTCCGCCACACATCCCGACATAGCATGGACCAAGGCCAAAAAATATGTAATAATTATTTTTACAACCGATTTAGCAATTTTAGTATTCATATTCTATGTTTTAGTTGGATTTTAGAATCGTGACTTTTGATTTGAAAACTTGTGATTTGTTGTGTTGTTTGTCTTTCATTCATGTGTTTTGTGTTTTTGTTTTTGCGTGTTATTTATTTATGGGTCGTAAATTATTCCAATGAGTTACTCGAGGACGAGTAAAGTTTTAAGTGTGGAGGAATTGATAACACGCAAATTTAGACCATTTTACCCCCTATTCTCACTCGTATTTGACTCGATTTTGTGTGCTTTAACGTCAATATAACTCATTCTTGACTATATTTCGTATTTTCTAGTTTGAATTTGGTTTTCTCGTATTTATCGTCTTTTTCGTAGAATTTGGTACTGCTTTTGTTGGTTTTTTGTCTTATAGGTACGTGTTAGTGAATAAAGACAAGTTGAAGCAAGAGGAGCCAAGTCAAGAGATCGAGTCAAACCCCAAGTCAAGAGATCGAGTCAAACCCCAAGTCAAACCCGACTCACTTAACCCACATTTTCATAACCTATCTCACCCATTTACCTCACACAAATAACCCATCACATATACTCATCCTTACCCATTCTCATAACCCACTACAAACCCAATTCACTAACCATTTCCCATAACCCATTTTCATTAACCCAACTCCATCACCTAATTCAAACCAACCCATTTCCAAGTCAAGGTCAACTCGACCTTGACCTTTGACTAACCCATCTCCATCCTCCAACCCATTACCCAATTCAAACTCCATACTCCCTCCATTAGCCCACCTTCAACCTTACTCCATTAACCCACCACAGTCAACAACTTCCTCCGTTCTTATCTCTGTCTCCCCTGAGCTCCGGCAGCCACCACTCCAAACTTCACCACCATACCCGACAATCACCTCCAGCCACCTCCACTCCGTCCAAGAACGACCACCTTCACCGTACTCTCTCAACCGACACAGCCTCCGTCCACCTTCAACCCTCACCTTGCCGGAACTCCGACCCGCATCAACGTCGACCTCCTCTACCTCCGTAAACTACCGCGCCTGACCACCATACCCGACCCTCTGTCACGTTCTCCCCCCAGATTCCGGCGAGAGGCAGCAACCAGCAGCAGCCGAGCGCCGCATCTCCGACGCCTTCCTCGACCAGCTCCGGCGAACAACAACAACACAGCAACGACAGATCCGGCAATGGGCGACCAATGGAGCAACGACAGCAGCACACCGGCACGACGCACTCACCGACGTGACCCCCGTTCCCCATCTCCGGCAACCCAGAAACGACAGCAGCAACTTCCTCGCGCGCTGAAGCTCCGACGACAATCGTCGGCGTCGACACCAACTCCGGCGTCGACCCTGCTCGACCCAGATCCGGAGTTCAAGAGTTAGGAACCGACATTGAATGGAGACTCGAGGATTTTAATTGAAATGGACGGGTGAGACCTAACTTGGGTCGAGACTTATAATCGAATTGGGATGCGTGAAGTTGTCGATATGTGAGGTGATTTATCACCCTATGAAGTGATCGGGTGAAATCGAGATTATTAGTAGATTATTATTAGTTTTTAGTAGATTAATTAGTAAGGTGATTTTTGGAGGGTTACAATCCAAAAATCTTCACTTATTATAGATCTAATTAATTAGTGTTCAAGACCCTTCCTTTATTATAATTAAAAGAATTATAGTTTTAATTGAAGATTCTTTTGGAGATTAGTGACAAATTCATTGTCACCTTCATCAAGCTTCTTCTCATTTTATTGCAATTTTCTTCCTTATTGTTTATCTTCAATAGTTGGTATATTTCTCTTCTTCTCCCTAATCTCTAGATTTCTCTAGATTTAATTATTACGCTTGTTATTGTTGTTCCCTCCTTGTTATTATCTTATTAGTTTCCATTATGAATTGTGAGTAGATTTCTTGTTAGGGGTTAAAGGAGGAAGATCTTGGGTAATTTGAATTGAGGGATGTTGGTGGGTTGCTTGCTTGTTGATTTATCATGTTTGAGTTTTTGTGTCTTTGTTGACCTCGAACCGCGGCTAGATCGACCTTGACTCACTCTTGTCAATATGGGGAAACTCGGGGTAGGAGTTACTTTGACTGGAGACTTACCCTTTTTTGCCGCGAAAGCGGAATCTAGATAAGTTGGGTGAAGAAACCGAAAGGTGACATTTTCCCTTTATCAAAGTTGTGACTAAAACCCGATTCCAAGATTCTTAGACCCCAATTTCCGATTCCCGACTCCCCCTAACAACTTTTCCCTATTAGGTTATCTCTTCTTAGCTCACCGCTTCTTAGTGTAGACTCAACCCCAAAAACCCCTAAAATAGACTCCAAACACTTTTTGACTGAGACTCTACCGACTTTACCTAGACCGTCCCTGAGGATCGATCCCGACTTACCGCTACTACATAGTAGTTAGTTGGAGTTTATAAATATTGTTTGATCGTGTTAGATAGGCGACAATCTGACGGGCATCAGTTTCCTCAAGAGAGAGACAAGAGGGAGAAGAAAAAAAGAAGGGCACGTGACCTTAGCGTGCCCCTTACCTTAGGCGGGAGTCATGGCGGTCCGCCACGGAACATACTCTTGGGGTCGGAATGATCGAGAGTCAAGGAGGCTCCGAAGAGGGCTCATGAGGGGGCTCGGTTGGTCCGACCGGGGGTCGGGCTGAGGTTTATGGAGCTGGCCCCCGTTAGCGGCGAAGCCTCGAGGGGTCGGCTAGGAGGTCTGGTTTGACGTCTCAGTGTCGACCTTGCAGGGTGCCCGCCTGCTTAGAAGTGGGTCGGACCCGAGTTTTCGATTGACGGGTGATTACCGGCAGGTAGCTGACTCCATCAAGGACATTATGTACGCAATTGTCCAGTGACCAAAGAAAAATGAAAAGTCAACCCTGCTAGAGACATATATTATGTTCCTATCATGAGTATGGCTCATTTATAATTGTCCTGAAACCCCATCTGCCAAGTATGGGTATTGCTTGATGAACCCTTCATCTATTAGATTTGCAAATATTGGACTCATACCTCTAAGTCCTTAAAGCATTGGGTTGACATTTTTATTGATAATTTGACCTGGAAATGGTAACTGAAAGATTATATCACAGATTAGGTAGTCAAAAGTTACATAGAATCTACTACGGGTATCTTATAATACATGAAATTATATTTTCACAATACAAGAAAGTATATCTAAAATACAATATTTACATATTTTATTACTACCTATAAACTTGTATACCGATTTCTCCCATATGTTCACAATCTGCATGAAGTATATACTTGTCTTGTCCAAGACTAGCTATTTAGTATGGTAATACTGGCAGATGGCCTTTTCAATATCCGTCTCTTTAATTGTAGCAATGTGAAGCTCAGTTATTTCATTGTTGTAGATGACTCGCTTATGTCCTACAAAGATAATGTCAGGTCAATAATTCCTTTAATTATATCATAGCCCTTTCAACATTATCTAAGGCTTGAGGTCTTAATTTGAATGTTGCTAAGTCTGAATGTTACTACAATGGTATAGGAAGCAACCAAACACTGATATTCAAAGAGTGACTAAGTTTGCGGAATGCATGATGCCTTTTAGGTACTTGAGGGTGCTCGTAAAACTCTAGTTTATTGATTAAGATAGAATGCAACATTCTTGTTAAGAAGATCGCAATGAAAACTAGAGCAATGAGGAAAAGAAAAATTTCTTATGCAGGGACATTAACCTTAATAAACATTGCCTTGAATATTATGTACACCTGTTGGGATGCCATTTTAATACTGTCCAAATCAGTGGTTAAGAAAGTAGAAGGGATATGTCAAAACTTCTTATAGGATGGAGCCTTCATTGACATAGGGTTCCTATAGTAGTTTTGTCTAAGGTTACAATGCATTCCAAAAAATGAAGGTGGCCTAAATCTTCTTTTTTGCTAACTCGGGGATAAAACCCTCCTTACAAGGAATACGTCTCTTTAGCAAGAGAATGTGCATAATTGTTTTGAGATTAGGGATTATTTGTCACTTTTGTACTACGAACATCATGACCGTGGGCTTTCTGCTCCAACAAGCTGCGAATTAAGATTGACACAATTTTTTTTTTTTTTTTTTGGGGAAAAGCGGGGTTGTATTATATTAAATCAATTTCCGCGAGCGCAAGAATCGCGTCCGGAAAAGAAGAAGAGTACATCAAATCCTCCCCACTTCTCGGGCATAACCTAGCGACATGATGTGCCACCGTGTTGCCCTCTCTCTTAACATGTGACCAGCTACAACGGATAAAACAATTCCTAAGAGAAGTAATATCATCAACCAGCATACCCAACACCTCCCTCGAGCTCTTTCCTCGCTTAACAGCATCCACAACGATCCGGGAATCACTTTCAGCGACTATTTGGTCAAAATGCAGCCGACTCGCCCACTCTACTCCCCATTCCAGAGCCTTGATCTCTGCCACTACAGGTTCCCAATCAGTACGAAGCCTCCTGCTTGCAACCAGCACTACCTGGGCATTACAGTCTCGACCAACCACCCCGAGGCCAACCTCCCCGTTTGCGAAAACCGCAGCATCAGTATTAATCTTTACCACTCCTTGTTCGGGCCGACACCAGCGAGACGGGCTGACCGAGGAAAGCCCAGGCTTAGAAATGCTCCTTAACTTACTGATGCGGTCATGCTCCTCTGCAACTTTGATCATACCGTGGATTATCAGGCTGGGGGCAGGCGGACTAGCTTCAAAGGTACGAAGATTTCTCACATACCAGACCGCCCACAGCATAGCCAGTAATCTGATTCGAGCCTCGCCTTGAACTTCCTTCAGTAGCCAGATCAGCCGATTTGTGAAAGAGGAGGAGGGTGCCGCAACCATCTGCTCCTGAAATTCGCTCGATTCCCATATAGCCCTGACCCAGCCGCAGTCGAATAAGGCATGAAAAGCGGTCTCGACCCCCTGCCCACATAGACCACAAAGAGAATCGGGCGCGCAATGACGTCTGGCAAGGTTGGCTCTCACCCCCAGCGTATTAGAGACAGCCCGCCACAGGAAATGAGAAATTTTTGGCATCGTTTTCAGACCCCATATCATCCTCCAAATCCCATCCACTCCAGGTTCCTCAACACTCAAGCTGCTCTGATTAGCATCTTTCGACCCTAACCAATAGGCTGATCGGACAGAAAATTCACCATCCTTACTGGGCCACCAATACGGACTGTCCTTAGGGAGACGCCGACTAATCGGAATTCTAAGGATGGCCTTAGCATCCTCCGAGCTAAAAATCGAATGGATAAGGGGTACATTCCAGCCCAACCGGTCCACATCCAACAGTTCCGCCACTTTCATTGAAGGGCTCACCTCAAGATTGGGATGCAGAGCTTGATATCCACCTTTCCTCGGAACCCAGTCACAATCCCAAACCCGGATTCCCTGACCATTACCCACCCGCCACCGGATCCCGTCAAGTAAAAGCGGTTTCGCATTCCAGATGCTACGCCAAACATAACTAGGGTCGTATCCCCGTCGTGCGTCAATAATTGTCCCGTTTTTAAAATACCGAGCTCGAAAAACCCGGCACACAAGAGAGTCGGGCTTAGTGAGAGACCTCCACGCTTGCTTGGCTAACAAATCCTGATTAAACACCGCTAAGTTCCGGAACCCCATCCCTCCATCCCGCTTAGAGCGACACATTTTGTCCCACGACCACCAATGTATCTTCCGGGTAGTGTCCGTCGACCCCCACCAGAACTTGGCAATGATTCCGTGGATATCGTGAATGAGCCCCTCTGGGATAGCAAACAGACTCATCATATACGACGGGATAGCTTGGGCAACCGCCTTAATGACAATCTCCTTACCGGGCCTAGATAAGAACCGTTCCTTCCAGCCTCGAAGCTTCTTCCACAATCGATCTTTGATACCCGCGAAGATCTCCCTCTTTGACCTCCCAATAATCGTGGGTAACCCCAAATACCTTTCATGCCGATCCACCTCCCGAACCTCGAGCATCCCTTTAATTATAGTTCGCCGCTCACCTGTAACCTTTTTACTAAAGACAAGCTCAGACTTAGAATAGTTAATTTTCTGTCCCGAGGCTCGTTCATACACGCTAATAATATTAGCCAAAGTTGAGCACTCCCTTATAGTAGCTTTAGCAAATAGGATACAATCATCCGCGAAAAATAAATGGGATATACGAGGTGCACCCCGACAAATCCGTGCCCCGTGAATATCTCCATCCACCGCCGCCCGTCTAAGCATGAGCGAGAACACATCGGCACAGAGGAGAAATAGATAAGGTGAGATCGGGTCACCCTGCCGTAAGCCCCGGGTCGGAGTCACAGACCCAAGAATCTTCCCATTGACACGGAAAGCATGCGACACAGTCGTCACACAACTCATAACCCGCCTGCGCCATCCCTCAGAAAAACCCATCCGGCTCATGACCGCCTCAAGGAATCCCCATTCAATTCTGTCGTAGGCTTTACTCATGTCAAGCTTTAGGGCAACGGATCCATCTCTACCCTCCCCACCCCGTTTCATCGCATGGAAAGTCTCAAACGCAATGAGAGCATTGTCCGTTATCAGCCTACCCGAGACAAAAGCACTTTGGTTTTCTGTTATGAGCCCGTCGAGCAGTGGTTTTAGTCTGTTAGCTAAGGTCTTAGAAATCACCTTATACACAACGTTACACAGACTAATGGGTCGAAATTCAGTCATCTTACGGGGGGACCCACATTTAGGAATAAGAACAACAATTGTCCTATTCACCTCACTCAACTCGACCTCGCCCACCCACCAACTCCGAACAAAGTTAAAGACGTCCCTGCCCACAATGTCCCAATATTTCTGAAAAAATAGGGCACTCATACCGTCTTCTCCCGGGGCCTTGTTGGGGTGCATCTGGAAGAGAGACTGGCGTACTTCTTCCTCAGTGATCTGACTATCAAGAACACGGTTCATATCCTCCGAAAGTCTACATGGCACACTGCTGAGAGCCTCCTCCATATCAATCTGGCCCTCTGTCGCGAATAGTTCCTCGAAATAGGCCGAAACAACTCGTTCTATGTCCTTCTCGTTGGTTTGCCAGACCCCATTCCGGTCTTCAATCCCTGAGATTATGTTCCTCTTCCTCCGTTGTTTCGCTTTGTGGTGGAAATAAGCAGTGTTCCTGTCCCCGTCCCGGAGCTCATTAGCTTTGGCTCTAGTATGCCAGAAGGTTTCGACCTGTTGGCGGAGTCGGGCAGCCTCCACAGTAAGAATTCGACAGTTTGATAACATATCATCTGACGCGGGTAAACGCTGCCACTTCGCCAAATCCTCCTCGACCTTCCTAAGTCTCCTATTCACATCCCCGAACCTCTCACGAGCCCAGGAACTCAACTTGGACGAGCAATGGCTAATACGTTCCAAGATGCCGCCACCTCTGTTCACCTGCCAAGCCTCCCGCACCACATCTCCGCACTGAGCTTCAGAGAGCCACATCGGTTCAAATCGAAACGGCCGTCTCCGACCACTCAGCTCCACTGTAGTCCTCGGTCTAATCATAATAGGCGCATGGTCCGAGGCAAAAATAGGAAAGTGCACAACCTCCATATCCGGGTTCAAGTCCCGCCAGTCACTAGTAACAATAGCTCTATCGAGCCTCTCACGTACGAACCACCGCATAGAGCGACCCCGTAGCCAGGTAAACTTGCACCCAACGTAACCCAGGTCATGGAGAGTACACTCGTCCAACACCTCACGAAAAGCATCAATGCAGTGCTCGTTCCGAACTCGCCCTCCCTCCTTCTCCTCGTGGCACAAAATTTCGTTAAAATCACCAAAGAGGATGAGAGGTACAGGAGATGCCCGACGAATACGGCGAATCAACTCCCAAGTCTTGTGCTTCTTATTGTGTTCAGGCCATCCATAGACTCCCGTAGCTCTCCATTGCGCGACCCCATTATTATCTGTAATCTCCACAACCACATGGTTGCTATCATAAGAAATCAGGTTCGCATCAA
Organism: Agrostemma githago; assembly: GCA_958450325.1. Lineage (NCBI taxonomy): Eukaryota > Viridiplantae > Streptophyta > Magnoliopsida > Caryophyllales > Caryophyllaceae > Agrostemma > Agrostemma githago. The sequence goes on from OY288241.1 coordinate 61,058,360, forward strand.
CGTCTCTCCACCACATACCAATTCCTCCTGACCGACCCCTACTATTCACACAGACACCATCTCGAAACTCACATCTACTTCTAACCGTAGTGAGATCGCTCCCACTCATCATCGTCTCCATTACGAAGATGATGTTTGGGCACTCCCTCCAACAACGTTCGGTGAGGGAGCCAACCGTCAGGGGATTGCCCAACCCCTGACAGTTCCAGCTTAAGATTTTCATTGCTGTTCACGGTGCTGGACGCCGCCAGTCACCGCTACTTGAATATGCATTCCTGCTGTTTCCAACTCCCCCCTACTCCTCTTATGATCAATATCAGCCCCCTCCTCCAACCCGCCACCAGGAGCTGACTCTGTACCCTTACGTTTTGCACCAACTACCACACCCACCTCCTTGGTTGAAGCCTGATGTTCCTCCGTCTCATCCCTATTTCGAATGATTTTAATAATCTTACGGGCCTGGGTTTTGCCCTGTTGACTTGCCCCGCCCCGATTTCGCTCCTTCCCACTCCCCCCTTGTTGCTTCGTCGAGCTGTATGGCACCATAATCGCAGTGGTTTCACCCTCCTCCCTAGTATGAATTCTGGGAGTAGGTTCCTCAACATTCAGCTTCACCCCCCGTAATCTGTCCACCATCTGTGATAGTAACTCATTTTCGGCCTTCTTCAACTCATCCTCGACAAAAAGTTTTCTAGCACAAGATCCCTCGGCCTCCTCTGTGTTACCCTCCTTCCTGGGGACAATTCTCCATGGCGAAGCTTTGAGCCAATCCCCATAACGTCTCCCTTCCCCCACCGGGCCCTCTCTGTCACCGCAGTCCTTTTCCACATGACCTAAGCGGCCACACACATAACAAAAGAGTGGGAGGCTTTCGTAGCAAATTTTAGCCTTCCAAACTCGTCCCCCCTTTCCTCTTAGATTGATGGCATCCAGAAGAGGCTTCCGAACATCAACGATCACTTTCAGGCGCATGGAACGATTAATCTCCGGGTTAACCGAGTTATCTACCGAAACAAAACTCCCAATCGTGTTGCCAACGTTGACTGCGTTCTCCTCATTAAGGCGACCCATGATCGGGAGGTCATAAACCCTTACCCACATTGGCGAATAGAAAAGCGGAACCGACGTAGGGACGACGTCCTCCCGAAGGTCAGCCATAAGCAGAATATGTCGCTCAAAATGCGAAGGCTGTTCCGAGAGAACGCGTTCCTTATCACTGGTTGATTCAAATTTGAACGTAACAAGTTTCATTTTACGGTCCACCACCTTCCCTACTACTTTCTCCTTCGTCTTCCAGGCCATTATCATAGTGTCGATGAGGGCTCGAAGGTTTATGTGTCTTTCCGTCCATAACCTACCAACCACACACATTCCCCCCTTTGCCCTAACCGCTTCTTCGTCCACCACCCAGTCAATTGTGGACACCGGCACATCCCCCCTCCCCGGGTTGTCCTCCTCAACCCCCGCGGAGTTCAAGTCGAGCAAGTTTCGATCCATAACGTGTGAAGCAAGCAAACCAGAAAAAGCCCTAGCCCCGCGTGGATACAAAAAATAAAATCAAACAGAACCAAGAACAAGAACCAGACAAAGTGCACGAGAGAAACCTGATGATGATTGCTTATGATTGGAGAATAACGACCAAAGCTCCTGTCGAAATCAGGGGCGGATCCCTAGAAGAGTCAAGGGGCACACCCTCCCAGAGAAAACCCTAGAGGGAACTTGGATTCTAGATTGACACAATTAGACATGCTGTGAATCTGTAAAGTTTTATATCCTTTCCCAAACAAAGAGTCCGACCAAAACTAATAGCTTCTGTTTTAATTTGGTTTCTACAAGGAAAGTAACTTGCTCCACAGAGATTCTCCACATGACATAACCATCCTAAAGAAGCATGTTTGGTTATGTCACAACTTGTATCTACCATAATTTTTGTGATGTCGCATCTGACAGCTAGATCAACTGAATTAATAAAATGAAACTTGACAGACCTCTGAATTTATGCCCAGGTTAAAGAGTCCTCTAGATCATTCAATTCCTCCAATTTGGTGTTAGCAAGCGGTAGCATTTTTTTTATTCATTCCAAATCAAATAACTAGCCAAGCGAAGAAGAGAACTATAACAACATACCTTCAACAGAAGGGTGAGCATTTCAGAAGATCACATTATTTCCGAAGGTTCAAATAGTGTAGAGGACGAGAAAAAAATGATGTATACTTAGCCCTTTATCTAGTTATCTTGATGATTTTCCAGAAAATGAATCCAACCAATGATCCAAGATCAGAAGAGACATTAATATGTCTTCTGAGCTGTATGCATGCGATTTCCCAAGGAACAACATGCACATTGTCGTGTGGAGTTAAGGCAGTCCTGAAAGACATGATCCAAAGTTTCTAACTTAGTAGAATTTCAATGAGAGGAATGACGGTTTACTGCTTAATGATGTGTTTAAGTACACTGTACACAACTATAGTCTTATGAAATAATCATATGGGCTGGGATTATAAATCTAATCTCGTCAAAGATAATGCACGGCACAACCCTCAGCCGCTCGACACGCTTTCAGGCAGGCCATCCGAGCCAGCTTGCCTGTTTCTCGTTTGTCTAACTCGCTAATGCACTTGATGTCCAAGTCGATTGACACCTTTGTGAACTACAGGATAGTTATAGTAACCTGCTTAAATCATTACTTTACATCATTACGAATGTGGTAGCTCAAATTTTATGTTTCCTAGATTTTATTTATATACGTGAGCAGGGGCGGACCTAAAGGTGCGCACAGTACCCCACGTGCGCACCCTTAGGTTTTCAATTTTTATTTAAAAAAAATACTGAAGCTTTACTACTTTTAAAATATGCGTGAAAAAAGAGCAACTGAAACATTAATGGTGCACTAGTAGAGTGCACCCCCTTTGCTAGACTTGGTAGGGATTCGAATCCTCGTAAGCGTGTTAATTTGTGTTCCCTACTTCTCACCCTTATGCTTGTAGATGTTTTTGGGTACTTTTTTAATGTCACTTACGGGTTTTCTTGATCATTATCTCTTTAGTTGGGCTATAAATTCATATTGTTTTAACTATTTCAAATTAGTTACGAGAAATTATTTTCTTTTATTTTAGATTGATGAAAAAGTATAAAAGTATAAAAGTTTAGAGTCTTTTTGGAATCCTTAAAAAAGGCACAAAAAGGTTCATCATCATCTTCTCCTTTGTCAAGTGAGTCTCCTTTGTTATCTTCTCATGATGAAAAACATAATCAAAATAACCAAGAGTTACCTTTGTTGCAAAATGATGAACTCAATGATGATAAAAATCATCAAGAAGCCCCTTTAATATCTCCTCAAGACCAAGAAGAGTTTAATTTATCAAATGACCCGGGAAAGCGTATGTCAATATCGTCTTACCCGGTCAATGATCGAGATATTATAAGAAGAAAGTTTATTGAGAACAAGCCTTATAGACCAAGACTATCCAAGAAAGAATTACCTCAAACATTAATTGGTAAAAAGAAGCGTCGTTTTAATGTTCTTTGGTATGAATGGTTTGAATATAGTGTTCAAAATGATGCGGCCTTTTGTTTTTATTGCTTCTTATTCAAGGATGATACAAAATGTCCCAAGGGAGATATTTTTGTGAAAGGAAGATGGAAGAATTGGGATAAGCCGAGTAGGTTAATGAAACATATTGGTAAAATTGGTAGTGCTCACAATCAGGCTAGAGAAAAGTACACCTTTTTCAACAATAAAAAAAACTTTAATTGTTGAAAAGAATGAAAAGGTAAGCATCCAAACTAAGAACCTTTACAAATCTCGGTTTTTGTACTTTCTTCAATGTTTAAGATATCTTTTGAGAGAAGGATTAGCCTTCCATGGACATGATGAGAGTGACAATTCAAGTAACATGGGTAATTTTCTTGAACTTTTGAAATGGATTGCTGGAAATAATGAAAAAGTTGGTAATATTGTTCTCTCTAATGCACCGGGAAACCACCAAGCAACTTGCCAAAAATCCACTAGTCTTACTCTTATGAAAGAAATTAAATCTATACTTGACAAAACTTAAATTGCTTGTGACAAATATTCATGGTCAATGATATGATGGGGCTAGTAATATGAAAAGTGAATTGAATGGGCTTTAAAATTTGATAATAAAAGATAATCCCTCCGCCTATATATCCTGTTCATTGTTTTGCAAACTAACTTCAATTGACTCTCGTTGCGGTGGCAATGGAAAATTGTGATTGTGCATCATTTTTTCAACAATTTGGATTTGTGCTTAATGTTATTGGATTATATTGCAAGAGGTTAGAAATGGTGAAAGAAATTCAAGCCAAAAAAAAGAAGGCATTAGAGTTGAAAGAAGTTATGAGTGAGAAAGGATTAAATCAAGAACTTGGTTTAAGTAGACCGGGAGATACTCGTTGGGGTTCTCATTATAAATCCATCTTGAATCTTATTGCTTTGTATCCAACCATGGTTGAAGTTCTTGTAAAAGTGGGAGAAAATGCAAAAAGTAAGGATTATCGTGTTAAAGCTCAAAATGCCGGGATCACCTTGAGTCATTTGAGTTCATTTTCATGCTACATTTAATGAAAGTCATTTTCGATACACTAACGCCTTGTGTGAGGCACTATAAAGACGAGGCCAAGATATTGTTAATGTCATGACTCTTGTTCAATTAACTAAGGAGCATTTGCAAAATACTAGGGATCATGAGTGGGATAACTTTCTCCAAGAGGTTTGTGCTTTTTGGGCAAAATACTCCCTCCGTTCCAATGAATTGTTTGCCTTTGGTTTTGGCACCAAGGGTAAGGGATCCAATGAGAAAGTGACATGTGGAGCTAAACTCATGAAAAGGATCAAATTACATACAAAAAATATTCCTAAAATAGAAAGGCAAACAATTCATTGAGACGCCCCAATATGGAATAGGCCAACAATTCATTGGAATGGAGGGAGTACAAGATAGATGTTCCAAGTATGGATGAACCTTATCCTCCTCGAGGAAGATGAAGACGTTTCTTTTCAAGAGTAACCAACCTTCATCGATTTCAGATTGAGATGTATAAACACCCACATTTGACTGCTAGGTGTCTATAGCAGTTTCCGACAAACACCCGATTATGATCGGACGCAAACGTGCTTTAACATACTCAAATATGGGCTCAAAATCGTTAGCATTTGGCTTGATCTTTTTACGGAGTACAAATCTCACAAAACCAACCTTAAATTCAAGCCCAGTGGGTCATTTTCAATCAAATAAGACTAATTTAGGTCAAAACCGACACCAAGGGCAAAACCGTCTTTTGGCGACCGGGTCAAACCCCAGTCAAAGACGCTCCCGAGACATAAAAACCAGTCGCGCCACTTCGAAAGTCTGACGCGAAGTCAAAGACACAAAAATCAGCTACAAAGAGCATCAAAGCAATTAAACAACTCCATTAGAGATAAAATTCTATCTCTAAAAGGAACTCCCACCCGACCAGACCCACTCGATCGAGTGGACCGGACCACTCGGTCGAGGAGGCTCATAAAACCCATGAGAACCGGTGTCAAACCGGGAACTCGATCGAGTGCCATACATCACTCGGTCGAGTGACCTCTTTTTTATCCAAAAGCGGAACTTCATCCTATCCCAAAACCGGGTGTTTCCCTTCATCCAAACCGAGCTTTCTCTATCCAAAGCCGGGGTACTTTTACACCTCTTCTTAACCCCTTACACCGTTACACCTCTTTACAACGACGATTCTAAAACACACCTTACAACCTTACAACCTTTCATCTCTACACATAAACCGCCATAACTCATCCGCATTATCTCGACGCTCCCGTACCTAAGCCACAGCTAGAAGATCCCCGTTCCGAGAGTACAAAGCATGTAGGTAGAGGGTGCCAAATTCAACCCCATTTTATTCTTTTTCTCTCTCCCTTTCTCTCATTTTTTTCGTCTCTCTCTCTCTCTCTGTCTCTCGTCTTTTCCTTCTTCTTTTTCGTTTTTTTCTTTTTTTTCTTTTTCTCGTTTCTAATAAAGCTATTATTATTACTACCTAATTAACGCACAAACAATCGATTTATCTAAACGAATTCACATCGTGTATACCTAAAGATAAATCCCGTTCTAACATCTTCCTAATCCCTTTATGAGTCGTAACAGAGGTGCCACCCTTTCAAGAAGCGCCGCCCTAAACACTCAAGGGCCCAGAGTGATCGCGAAAATTTATTGTTAGGTATACTAGATCTTTTTAAGGTTAGAACAAAACTTGTTGATGCCAATCGAACATCACACAATCCGTAAGGATTAATTACGATGTCATGACGCGGAGGGAATCAATTTTCACTCTAATCAAACAAATAAAACGTTTATTCTTAAGATGCGATATCTAGTCTGTAGTCGAATATCATGTCTAAAAGAAATAGTTCAATTTAAAACGTCTTATGAACGTCTTTTCTAAAATCGCTCAAAACATTGGATATTGATTACGTAATCAAATATCGAATATGACGAGCATCGAAAACCAAGTTGAATACCAATTACATCATATTTTTATTTGGCTCGGTTGGCTATCAATTTCAAAATCAATAAAAATTGGATTCATCATCATCCGAGCTCGATTAATCCCTTGAACAGGGAGCACTCGATCGAGTGACACCCCAAAAAGTGGGCAGAAGGATTTTTCGAGGACCACTCGATCGAGTGCCTCCATGACTCGATCGAGTGGCCCTTGTCACGTCCAAACCGTGAGCCTTCAACATCTTTTAAGCCTCTATAAATCTTTTTTAACGAATTCCGTTGTCACATGCTAAGTCCATCACATGTTCATCTTTTCAAAACCATGCATCGTATCATATTTACATAATTTATTCAATTTACAATACGTTATTTGTCGTAGCTAACCTGATTGTTTCTATTTTGGCACTTTATTTTTGTTGTTTGTTTTATTGCCCTAAAACGAACCTCGCATGCTAAATACAACTTCGACATAATTCAAAGATGCATTAAACGACGTAAATCAAACATAATTCACATGTTTAGTCGAAAATACTGTTTGCATAACATTTCAACCGAATTACTAACGCGCGTATTCTAAAATCGAACGATATCTTAGTAGAGGCCGCTAAATGCGGGCGGGGTTGGGTGTTCTTTGTGAACTTCCCAACACGTACCTCCACCCCTTACTCAGAACCATGGTTTCCGGATGCCCAAAACCATTGGCGCACGAAAGTCATTCAATACACGGTAATCGATTATGTCGGTATCGGTATCGCAATGCAAAGGGACGAACCCCATAAACTCTGAGATCCAAATGGGCCGTACTTTGTGCACGGCCCACCAAGATATAGAGTGGGTTTGAATGGGTCTGAACTCCCACAAAGTTTAGTGGCGACTCCAACTTCGATTTAAATTTCAACCCGAGATCCATCTCACATGAGATTCATTCGCCTCCCCAAACCCGCATCTGGCCGCGTCGGGGTGGACCTATGTCATGTACACAATTTGGCGACTCCGCTGGGGACAACTGATGTGTGACTTACCGTCGGCATCCCGAGGGTGAGACTCGAGGAGAAATCGCTCGATTAGTACAATACGCGATTTAGTTTTACGGTTAATGCATAACCTCATCTTTTCCCGGGCCGGTACTGGTGACCGACGTCCCACTATACCACGATGTATTCCAGATTGGTTGTGTCAAGGTGTTCATAGCTATTCGTATAGGTTTCGCGGCATGTTCTTGATAAGGCTAAAGTCGCATCACCTATATCAAAATAAACCTAACAAACAACTAACAAATAGCTAGTAGCAAGTAAGGGTCGAACCACAGAAAGATAGATGAATATTGCAAATTATCTATGATCGATTCTAAACTATTCTAGTTCCGGTTTGTTGATTTTGATCTAAACTAATACGATTAAGTAAAATAATGAGGTTCTAACAATATTAAAAAGATCTAAGGTCTTACGGTTCACTATGTAATTAGATTGGGTAAAGTTAATTAATCATTCAATCAATCAATCATAGTTATTTAGGGTAAAGACACGGCCTTTCGGATCTTATGTCAACCTTAGGATAGATTCTGACGGGCTCTCGCAACTTACCAGATTATCCTACCTACTTACTTGTAAGTCTACCCTCACTATGCTTTCGATCTAGGTTTGGGTTCCTAAACATTCAACTAGTTCAACGTCTCAAACTAATCGAACACCGATACAAAACAAGTAGTAAGGCAATAACAATATGAATGATCAATCAAACAATTAATTAAACTAACATCCCCAATTCAATAACATAGATCCCCTTCAACCCTAGAAGAATAAATTAGCTACTCATAACGAAAGATGAAACAACAAAAGAATTAAGCATAATAGAAATCAATATGAAAATAAGGAAAAAGGGAAAAATACCGATTACGAAGAACTGAAGGATTGAATAATAATTAAAAGCTAAAAAATACCGCTACGAGCTTGCAGAATTCCGATGCTTAATAATAAAAACTAAACTAAAGTTCTGAATGAGAAAGTGTTCATAAACCTAACCCTAAGAGGGGTATTTATACTTATTACAAGAGTCTAGATAGTAAATAAGACATAGTTTACTAAAATAATCCCGTAGGATTTTAATTAAGCCAGAATACGGACTCTTCAGCAGAATAGGAAAGTCCACTTAAAGCACAGTGAACCGCTCGGTACAAAATCAACCCGACCGGTTCACGAACGAACCGACCGGTTCACAAACGAACCGATCGATTCAACTTCAAACCGACCGGTTCGGACTTCATTGCTCATCCGATTGCCTTTTTTTCTCTTGTTTTCATCACTTGTAGCTCTTAATTCCGTCTTTTGCTATGTTTCCTGTCAAAACATAAACGAAATACCCGACATAACAAACTACGGATAAAAGCTACTAAAACTATTCCTAAGGCATGTGAAATCGGTAAAAACAGAGGATAAAATGAGACTAATTATGTATATGAACTGCATTCATCAAATCCCCCCCAAACCGAACCTTTGCTTGTCCCCAAGCAAACTCATATCGGACAGATAGAAAAATGGCTCTGAGCAAATTTCATCAACACGCTCCATCCCAAATCTAATACTCTAACAAGCAAATGACACCAAGCTAAAAAACAAATTCTATAGCTGAAGAAGAAGAGTAAAAGAATTCCAAAAACCAAGTCCCAATCAATATTCAAATGCCAAACTTTTAATCTTGCACAACCATCTATGTCGAGATTCCTTGCGGTTTACACTCAGCACTCAATAAAGGCAATATTGTGAGTTTATGTAAAATCGAAAAGACAAAACACTCACCTAACTGCGACTTACGAGAACATGCATGCAATCTAACTTGATACCAATCTCTATAAACCGTACATATACATTCAATCGGACCAAGACACATGCCGAGGACTTACATACATATGGTATAAAGTGAGGCTAATCGGGTAAGAAGGGGCAAAACGATTTGGATATGTGGAGGTAAAAGCCAAGCTAGTACAACCGTAACCAAACTAAACTCATTCTATTCTCAACCAACTTCAATCAAAGGAAGTACAAGTAGTACCAAGCACCATTTGTTTTCAATCTTTTCATAACCGACTTCGTACCAACAACTACGAAAATTTAAAAATTAATTCATTTTCTTCTCATAGCAAAAACAAATTCCTCTTCCTGATTCACTTTTTTTTTCTTTTCTTTCGAACTATCTCCTTTCTTTTTGTTTCTTTTCATTGATTTTTATTTCAATTCATTCATCATTTTTTTTCAATTTCCTTCCTCAATCCACATTGTACCAACTTTCACCCGCAAAAATAATTCCGTCTAATTAACCAAACTAGCTTGACTAGGGTAGGCAAATATGGCATGTAGTTAATAAACGGGTCAAAACAGGTCAAATTATGGCTATGTGAAGTTCATGGGAATTAGATAAAAGAAAGGGGATCGCCTCTTCTACATGTGTCACAATTACAAACCGAATGCATACAGGTATTTAAGATACGAATGTCATGTTTATGCAATTTGATGTTACATGTCTCATAGGGAGTACTACTCTCAACCTATATGAAACTGATCATGGATGTCATCAATTTAAGGCTCTAAGTCTCACAATATAAGTAGCTTACTCGACAACAGGTCAATTGACTCATTTGGCATTCGAAACATAATCGGCGACAAGATTAAAGAAATACTAAACTCAAATAACGGGAAACATGTGCCATTCACAAGAAAGAGCAAAAGAACTAGGGAAAAGCATGCGACAAATACAATGTCATCATCGCCGACACGACTCTATACTAAGGCACACAAAAGGACACGAAAAAAAAAACGTTTTTTTTTTAATAATAAACACACAAAACATCCCCAAACCAAATCACACAATGTCCCCATTGTGAAACAATATGTAAGAATTAGAACAAAAAATATAACAAAGAATGGAGGACAAAAAGAGTAAGGGAAGGTACCGACAAAATATGTACTGCAGATAAGTCCCCCAAACTAGCAACCAACCGGGACTAAGAATCAGACTCATACCCATCAATGTCATAATCATCATCAGCAGCCTTAGGACTCGACACAAGATCCACGAACTCACGACCACCATGTCGGGTCTCATCAGCGAAAGTAGTACCTCCATGTAAAGAAGCATCATGGCAGGAATATGCATCATCGTGTCCATAGTAGCTGACACCATGATCAAAGTCATACTGCACCCCGAAGTTGGACTGACCAAGAGGAGGTGGACCGGTAGGTCCTCGAAACATACCGTCAGGACCGAACCAGGAGAGTAAGTTATCGGTCGGCTGTAGCTGACCCCGCTGCTGAAGCTGTCGGAGGTGTGGATAATATGCTCGCTGTTGGTCGACATACATCGACCGCATCAAATGAATCATCTCCGTATAACCCAGCGGAGGCGGATAATAAGTACCTGTAGGTGGGACAAACGACATCTAATAGGGCGGAGAAGGAGCCTGTGGAAAAGGTGCCTGAAACTGAGGAGCTTGACGAAAACCTGAACCTTCACCATATTCAAAAGTGGTACGACCTCGGTTACCCTGTGGAGTAGCTCCGGGGGTAACGGTAACTAAGTAACTAGGTGCGGCAGGAGGTGGGATATCGTCATCGACTGGTGGATTCTGCCATAGCTCCGGTAAAGAAGGATCGCAAAGAATGCGAGACTGACCCTGAGCAAAGTGCCAAATATATTTATTGTCAGCATTCACGGAGAACCAACCTACAGGAAAATCACTTGCAGTATACACAGTTTCCGTTGAAATAGGTACCCGATTCATCTCATCAAAAGTACCTCGCAGTAGAGTCCGGGTGTAATACCCCGTATTTTTCAAATAGTATTAAATATTTAAACATTTATTTAAACCAAGTTTAACGTTTGAAAAATTATTTCGTGAATAAAATATTTTATTTTCGTTAAATTAAAAATTATTCCGTGTATTATAAACATGAGTAATTATTTATCGAATTATTAAAAATTTTATCTTTCGTTAAATAAAGTTTATAACTCGAAAACATTTTTACTATTGACCTATCGTTTTGACATTTTCCCGTATCGTAATATTTAAAAATGATTTATCAAATTCTTTAAATAATAATTACTTATAACTTTCGTCCCATAATACTATTTACCATCTATTTTACTTACCGTCTAACAAATTTCTTTTTAAAAATAAATTTTACAGTTTCTATTATTTTAATTCCGTAATCTTATATTTCAACTTTTTAAAAAAGAAAGACGTTTATACGAGAAACAGACCAAAAGTTGAAAATTTTGGATTTCTAATTAAATCCCACGTGTACTCCCTAACCTCTGCGTACTACCACCCACGTTCACCTATTCATTCTCCTACATGCATTACTCCTAGTTACTACACTAATCTATTACGCACTATTTACACCTATCTAGCCTATTACCTACTCCCTAAACTAGACCCTACAACTTACTACTACTAGAAATAAGAAGTGGAGTACTACACTAACTTCCTAAATCCCTACTACTTCATATTACTACTACTACTCTGTATTATTACTCCATAGTGTACTACTACTACGAGTAGTATATTATTACTACTACTACTACTCCACGCTATTACTAATATATATATATATATATATACTCAAATATTATATACTCCATATTATATATTATATGTACTCCCTCGTCCTTCTTTATAATTGAAGCATCGAGAATGAAGAGCTGCTCAATAATTGGCGGGATCACTTTTCCAGTACCGTATTTGGGTCAATTCATTTCGACCCTTTATTTTTAATAACGTTAATAAATATTCCGTAATAACTTATTAAGGTGACCAAACTTTTCTTCTAACAACATTTATTATATATAAGTATATTGTGTTACTAACTTAATAAATTGCTTACTTAAATATTTAGGCTTATTTGTATGACTAAATTACTTATATATATAAAAATGTTAAGTGCTATTTTATTTGTGTTATATACTTATTTATGACAAAATTCAACTCGACTTAATTATCACTTGTTTAATTTATTTATCACATTTACATTTCTGTCTATATGAAAATTGAGAAAATGAATAAAAAACTTAAAATGAGAAAATTTACTTATATCATTTTCATTGTGTTTCATATGTATGTTTAATTCTATTTGTTATGTATGTTTATTCTATGTACTTTATATTTTGTATAATTGGAATTTTGGTCGTATTTAATTTTCTTTATTACTTTTACACTTGTTTATATATTATAATAATAGAGTAAATTAGTAACTTGGAAAATGTTTTATTTTAATAAAACTCACTTATTATTTTTATATAGACAAAGATTTATAAATTTCATTTTCTATAATAAATGAATTTATTTTATTCCGAAATTTTTACACGACATTCATAAATATTAAAAAAATGATTTATGTCATATTCTTTTAGAAACTTTTATATTTTACAGAAACTTTAAATTTTAAAATATTATTTTTTTATTATTATTATTATTATACCTTAAATTTTATTTTTATATAAAACTTGATTTTAAATAATTTACTATTTTAAAAATATTACGATATTTGGGATATAATGTTTTGGGTGACACTTGAGGATTAAAGTATAACGTTGTCACACTGAAAATAAGTACTTGAGGATTTGACTGTTTCAAATGAGTCCGACCAATTATTGGAGGTCACAAAATAATGTACTATTTGTTCACGGGCGACTTTTATATAAAGTTTATGATGCGAGTCTGGGACGAATAGCTTGTGTTGGATCTTATCATACGTGGTGTTTCGACTGCACTTGTAATGAAAAGCAGACTCGGAGGCTGCGGTCCGAGAGTCTGCGTAGGGTATGTGGCGCACATATAGACAAGTACTTGATCAGTATTACCACCTAGGTAGAGGGGGCAGAACAGGATTCTGAAAACTGTGGGTTCCCTCTTGGTGATGCAGAGAATGTAATCATCAGTTTTCATTTCAGCCCAGAGCCCCGTTTGAATAAACGTATAATATAATAGAAGTTCGGGCCCAATTGAGCCTTATGGGTGAGATGTAAACCTCATAAGATCGGTTCGGTCTACGAGTTGGTAACACGGTTACTTCTATTGGTGAGATGCAAGCCAATAGGGTGTAGCGGTGATACTAGGAGTCACGACTCGTGTATTTATTCTCTGTTTACGTGAAAAATGATTTTTAAAATCAAATGGCTGCCAATGTCCCATCTTTTAAACTTTATCATTTTCATCACCTCACATGTTGATTAATTGAAGTAAAGGAAACTATCTGTTACGTGATATCCTTTAAAAATTTTATAAGTATATCATTGGTTATTCACATGATTATCTTATGTGTATGAGGTGATATTAGATGAACGGTTTGGTTGCTGTCCCGCTCAGCGGTCTCTCTACTCTATATATTTGTGCAGGTCTAAGACGTTGGGGAATCAAGCGAGAGAGATTTAATAATATGTTTAGTAAAAAAATGAAATTTATATTCTGTACTAAGTGAATCAAGACTATGTAATTAATAGTCGTTTATTATTGTAAGGATCCGTAGCGATCCGGATTTATTTACGTTTTGATATAATTTTAATTAAATGACTTAGATAACTTTCCGCATTATCTATTATTTTAAGTCATCGAAAATCCGGGTTGTTACACCGGGCAAGATGAGTTAATAATCCTCCACCATTAATTTACTTCAAGTGACCTACTTTAGTAACTATCAAACCAAAATGCTTCATGATAAGTGCAGAAATATCTAGATCAAATAAGGGTTGGGATTGGACATTAAGAGCCATCTCAATCAACTCAATTTCAGTTTTAGTCACAGTGCCATGTTCATGACGACCAAAAATTGACCCAGAAACAAATCGTTGCGAAATCCGAATTATAGGATGTTGAATGGCCTGACACGGGACACACTTAAATCGAGCTGGCAAAACTTGACCCGTAATAGAATACCAAAGCTGCTGATGACTAAAACAATCGGGGGCACTGAAAATATTACCAGAATCTAACCCAAAAGCTTCTCTAAATAGTCAGAGGGGGACGGTATGAGTCTCATTCAGCAACCTAAATGTCAGCCTAGCAGTAGACTCGTCATACCGAAAAGTGCTAAAGAATTCAAGGGTCATGTCTTTATAGGTGGGTAAATTCATATTAAACAAACCACCCATACCAGTACCATCAAAAAACTGCTCCAACGACTTATTGATACCACAGCGATGTAATAAAGCATGGCTAAGAAATCAAGTATGTGTTACCGGTTTAGAACCCATAACAAGGAAGAGTTTGCGCTGCCTTTCCGACTCAAAAATAATGTGCTCATACCCGGATACCGGCAGAAATTCTGGTGGTGGTGATGACGGAGCCTCTGATGATTCTGTTGCATGTGATGTCTCCGGTGAAGAATCTGACTGACAGGTGACGTTTCGCCTTTTCCTTCCAAACACCATTGTTGTAGGTTTGAGAGGGAGGGGATGAGTGGTTAAGGTGGTAGGTAAAGGTAAGATGGGAGGAGGGTTATGATTGTGGGTGGGGGAATTTTTTGGGGTTTTATGATAGAGAGGGATGGGAAGGGTTTAGTGAGAGAGAGTGAAATGAGAGAATGAAGGGAGGAAGGAGGGGTGAAACCGTATAAATGGACTCCGAGAACTTCACCCACCTGTTGAACCGACCGGTTTAAATTCGAACCGCCCGGTTTGTCTTTGTGCCGATCGGTTCATTTTCATACCGCTCAGTTTGTCTTCATACCGCTCGGTTTGAAATCGTACCGAGTGGTTCATCCTTCGTACCTGCACAATTTTTCTTACCGTGAATATCAGTACCCTCCCTTACTTTCACTCAAAAAAAAATCTAACACACGACAGAAAAAGGAAATTACAGAAGTTATACACACGGGTTGCCTCCCGAGAAGCGCTAGTTTTTACGGTCCCGCTCGACCGATATTACCTCAAGAGGAGGAAGGAGATTGTAGGTAAATCACATCGATATTACCTACGACGGCATCTTCATGATATAGCTTTAATCGATGTCCATTGGCCATAAAAATTTCTCCCGAGTCATTTTGTACTTCGATTGCTCCAGATTTTCTGACATTGGTGACTGTGTAGGGACCGGACCATCTAGACCTTAACTTACCCGGGAATATGCAAAGACGATAATTGTGTAGCAAAACTTGGTCACCCTCCTTGAATTGCTTCGGGAGAATACGTTTATTGTGCCACTTCTTCGTGCGCTCCTTATAAACTAGGGAACTCTCATAAGCACTTAGACGGAATTCGTCCAATTCATTCAACTGGAGTAACCGCTTCTCCCCACTCACAGTCGGGTCAAAATTAAGCTCTTCGAGTGCCCAAAAATCTTTATATTCTAACTCGACGGGAAGATGACAAGCCTTACCATAGACTAATTGATAGGGAGATGTACCGATGGGTGTCTTGTAAGCGGTGCGATAGGCTCATAATGCGTCGTCTAGCTTGGCACTCCAATCCTTCCTAGATTTAGAAACTACCTTTTCGAGAATTGATTTAATTTTTTCGATTAGATACTTCCACTTGTCCGCTAGTTTGAGGATGATAAGCCAATCCGGTACGTTGCATAACACCATATTTGCGTAGCAAAGTTTCCAATCTCTTTTCGTGGAAGTGTGAACCTCCATCACTAATAATGGCTCGAAGTACCTCGAACCTAGGAAAATTTATTTTCTTAAAGAGATTTATAACCACCTTAGCATCGTTTGTAGGACAAGCTACCGCCTCGACCAATTTGGACACATAATCCACTGCAACTAGAATATACCGGTTACCAAAGAAGAAGGAAATGGACCTTGATAATCGATTCCCCATAAGTCGAAAATCTCGACCTCTAGTATACCGATTTGTGGCATCTCATGTCGTCTAGAAATATTACCGGATTGTTGGCAAGCATCACATGCAAGGATAATTCTTTGAGCATCTTTAAATAAAGTCGGCCAATAAAATCCGGATTGTAATACCTTAGCAACGGTGCGAGACGGACAATGATGACCACCATAGGGAGAAGAATGACAACCTTCCAAGACACCTTTAACTTCCCAATCGGGTACGCACTTCCGAAAAATTCCATCCACGCATTCTCGAAATAGGTAAGGATCATCCCAATAATATATCCTCACATCAGATAAGAATTTCTTCTTTTGTTGATAAGTACAATTAGGAGGAAAATAACCACCAACCAAAATGTTAGCAAAATTGACATACCATGGCTCATTGGTAGTTAACTCGGCAAGGGTGATCGCAAGTAAGGAATCGTCGGGAAAAGAAACATCAATCAGTAGGATTAATCCTTCTTCATCGAATCTAAGCCGTGACAGATGATCAGCTACAACATTCTCGGCTCCCTTCTTATCCCGAATTTCTAGATCAAATTCTTAGAGTAGTAAGATCCAACGAATTAATCTAGGCTTGGCTTCCTTCTTTGCTAAGAGATACTTTAATGCAGCATGATCAGTATACACAATCACCTTAGAACTAATGAGATAGGATCTAAATTTATCAAGAGCATATATAATGGCTAACAACTCCTTTTCCGTCGTCGCGTAATTGATCTGAGCTTCGTCTAGAGTCTTACTAGCATAGTAAATAGCATGTGAAACTTTATCTTTTCTCTGACCCAAAACTGCTCCTACGGCATAGTCTTTTGCATCACACATAATCTCGAAAGGAAGATTCCAATCTGGCGATCGAATGATAGGTGCTGAGATTTATGCCTCCTTAATCCTGTCAAAGGATTCACGACATGCATCAGTAAAGCAAAAAGGGGCATCCTTAAGAAGTAGTTGGGTAAGTGGTTTAGCAATTTTAGAGAAGTCCTTGATAAAGCGGCGATAAAATCCCGCATGACCAAGGAAACTTCTAACCCCCTTAACAACGAGCAAAGACAAAATGGAGTGAGGAAGGAGATGACAACACGAGGTATTTTCATTCAGTCATTAAGGCCAGGCGAAAGAATAACCATGTCTTCTGCATCAATGACTTACAAGGGAAGCATTGTATGCACACTGATTCAATACAGGAAGCGTTTCTAAGGTATTACAAGGGGCTGTTAAGAGAAGATTCTAAGGTGAGTGACATTAATGTTCATGTTGTAAGAAGAGGCCGAACCATTAGTGAGCAAGAGGGAGAAGTAATGA
This sequence comes from Agrostemma githago, assembly GCA_958450325.1. Taxonomy (NCBI): domain Eukaryota; kingdom Viridiplantae; phylum Streptophyta; class Magnoliopsida; order Caryophyllales; family Caryophyllaceae; genus Agrostemma; species Agrostemma githago. Next base: position 61,076,001 of record OY288241.1, read on the forward strand.
GCAGACCTATCACAGTACATGAAATAAAGAAGGAGTTATTCTCCATACCTGATACGAAATCACCCGGTCCGGATGGATTTACGAGTGGGTTCTTTAAGGATGGGTTTGAAGTAGTAGGAGAGTTGGTGGTCCAAGAAATTCAGGAATTTTTTATCAATGGTAAATTGTTGAAGCAATTAAATGCAACTAATATTACATTGATACCCAAGAAGGATAGACCTGAGAGTGTCATAGACTTCCGCCCAATAGCCTGTTGTAATGTCATCTATAAATGCATTACAAAGGTGATTTGTAATCGGCTTATGGAGGTTTTGCCTAACATTGTGAGTCAAAATCAAAGTGCCTTCATTCAAGGTCGGGATATTGTTGATAATATTTTAATATGTCAAGACCTTGTATGGCTCTATAATAGAAAAAGTTGTACACCTAGATGCATTTTGAAGGTGGATTTGAAGAAAGCTTATGATTCCATTGAGTGGAAGTTTATTCATCAAATGCTCATTGCTTTGAAGGTACCGGAGAAGATGGTGGGATGGATTATGGAGTGTGTGACTACTCCTACCTATTCACTTAATCTGAATGGTACATTATTTGAGTTTTTTAAGGGGAAGAGAGGGATACAGCAAGGAGATCCTACGTCGCCTGTGATTTTCACTATCTGTATGGAGTACTTCACAAGATTAATGGATGTTATGGTGATACAGAGGGAGTTTAAATTCCATTCATTGTGCGGTAGGATCAGACTGACTCATTTGTGTTTTGCCAATGACCTTATGGTCTTTAGCTATGGAAATAAGGAATCTGTTAGAATTATTGCTCGTGTGTTTGAGTATTTTGCTCAATGTTCTGGATTGACGGTCAATAAGCATAAATCTGAGATATTTATGAATAGGGTAAATGGAGAAGAAGAAAGGAAGATGCTACAGGCGTGTAGTTTTCAAAGAGGTATGCTACCGTTTCGATATTTGGGTGTGCCTATATCCTATAAGAGGCTGCAAGTAGCTGACTGCCAGGTGCTTATTGATAAGATTACTCAACGAATTCATGGGTGGGGAGTACGGTTCCTAAGCTATACAGGGAGATTGGTTTTGGTACGCTCGGTATTAAGCCAATTGCATCAGTATTGGAGTCGTATTTTTCTCCTGCCTAACACGGTTATCAAGAAAATTGAGAGATTATGCAGAGAATTTTTGTGGAGAGGACAAACTGATAGCACCAGGACCCCGGCAGTTAATTGGGACAATTGCTGTAAGGAGATTAAATATGGGGGATTGGGAATAAAAGATAGTAAGAGGTGGAACAAAGCATTAATGCGGAAGTATGTGTGGTGGATATATTCGAAAGCGGATCATCTATGGATCAAATGGGTGAATGCTATATATATAAAAGGGAAGAATTGGGCTACATATCAACCTACAATGGCTTCGAGTTGGTCTTGGAGGAAGATATGTAGTATTAAAAATATAATGAATGAAGGATATAATGGAAGTGATTGGGCTGCAAATTCAAAAGGGTACTCTATGGGTAGCGGGTACCAATGGTTATGCAACCCTGGACAGAAACGGGAATGGTGGAGCGTGGTTTGGTGTCGTATGGCTATACCGAAGCATACATTCATTGCATGGCTGTATGCTTGGGAACGATTGCTTACACAAGACCGGTTGGTGAGATTTAGTATCACTAATGTTAATCTTTGTTATTTTTGCGGGAGAGCTGAAGAAAGTCATAAACATCAATACTTTGATTGCTTATACACGAGTCGGGTATTTGAGATGCTACAGGACTGGATACAGTGTCGACTTGATCGGCAAGATATATTGACATGTTGCGCGAGATTGAGACATAGGTCTGTTTGTCATAAGCAGTGGGTGTTTGCAGCTGTGTTGGCCACGATCTATGCGATTTGGCTGCAGAGAAATCGATGTTGGAAGGAAGGGAGTTTGAAGTTGCCACAAAGACTGATGCTAGAGATAAAGGAATCTATTGAGACTCGTGTCAGGAGATGTACATATTACATTCCTACGATCTTGAATTAAGTTGATGTATAGAAATCGTTCATGTAATTGGTGACTTGACATTTTACCAAAAAAAAAACTTCTAACTTCCTTAACATTAGTGGGAGGAGGCAATTGCTCTATCACTTGAATTTTCGCTCGATCTACTTGGATGCCCTTATTAGAAACTAAATGACCAAGCACTACTCCCTCGTTGACCATAAAGTGACACTTTTCCCAGTTAAGCACCAAGTCAACTTCCTCACAGCGACCTAAAACCTTAGACAAATTTAGCAAACAAGAATCAAAGTCAGAACCATATACACTGAAGTCGTCCATAAATACTTCCATAATTGATTCAATTAAATTAGAAAAGATACTAATCATGCATCTCTGAAAAGTGACTGGGGCGTTACATAATCCAAAAGGCATCCTACGATAAGCGAAAGTACCATAAGGACAAGTAAAGGTGGTTTTTTCTTGGTCCTCGGGATGAATAGGGATCTAAAAAAAACGGAATAGCCATCTAGATAACAAAAATACTTATGACGAGCTAATCTTTCCAATATCTGATCAATAAATGGAAGTGGATAATGGTCTTTTTTCGTGGCGACATTCAATTTCCTATAATCAATACACATGCGCCATCCTGTAACAATTCTAGTAGGAATTAGTTCATTCCTATCATTCTTTACTACCATGGTGCCTTCTTTCTTAGGCACCACTTGAACCGGACTGACCCATTTAGAGTCGGATATAGCATATATAATACCGGCATCTAGAAGTTTCATGACTTCTTTCTTAACAACTTCCTGCATATTCGGGTTCAGTCGACGCTGACCCTGGATAGACAATTTATGACCGTCTTCAAGATGAATGCGATGCATGCAAAATTCGGGAGAAATACCTTTTAAGTCACTTAAACTATACCCCAATGCCTTCTTATGATTTCTCAATACAGTTAATAAATCAGTCAACTGAGACTTAGTCAAATAATTACTTACTATAACCGGGTTTAGCTCACCCTCATCAAGAAAAGCATACCTGAGATTCGTAGGTAACGGTTTAAGTTCAGGTTTCTGTACCTTGACTGAATAAGACACATCTAGGTTGACTGTTTCGACCGTCTCCGCTGCTTTCGGGTCCCCTGCATATATAAAAGTGCTTCTATCTCATCTACTTCAGCTTTCCAGATTCCTCCATCACCTTTATAACTTGATTCACACATTAGTAACTCCAAGGGATCCTTTGTTAAGGATCCGAGAAAAGTGGAATCAATAGTGTCATCGACAGAATCTAAAGTGTCTAAACAATAGCACGACTCATCAGTTATAGGGGCAAAGCTTTATTAAGATTAAATGTGACTTTATCTTCCCTAACCTCAAGTGTCAAACTACCATTTTTGACATCAATAATCGCCCCTGCAGTGTGAAGGAATGGACAACCTAGAATAATAGGGATATGCGTATCCTCAGCAATGTCTAAGACAACAAAGTCAACAGGGAAAAAGAACTTCCCCACCTTAACCGGGACGTCTTCTAAGACACCTAAAGGTCTACGAACTGATCGATCCGCCATTTGAAGTGTGATAATAGTACACTTCAAACCTCCCATATCTAGCTTCTCGCATATATAATAAGGCATAACACTAACACTAGCCCCAAGATCACACAATGCATTATCTACAACATGAGTACCTATAGTGCATGGGATAGAAAAACTACCAGGATCCTTATGTTTTGGAGGTGATTTGTTTCGAAGGAGTGCACTACACTCCCCCGTAAAAGCAATCGTTTCAACTTCATTAAAAGAACGCTTCCTAGTATGTATGTCTTTCATAAATTTACCATATGCAGGCACTTGAGTAATTAAATCAGTAAATGGAACGGTTACCTGAAGATTCTTCACAACGTCCATAAACTTACTGAATTGACTATCGATCTTGCTGTTGCGTTGACGACCTGGGAATGGGAGCTTCGCGTGTGGGGCTGTGGTAGACAGTGGCTGCTACACTGGACAAACCGATCGGTTTGATTCTGTACCGGTCGGTTCGTCTCTGTCCCGAGCGGTTCGCTCGCGTACCGATCGGTTCATCTTTGTACCGGTCGGTTTGACTGTGTCCCGACCGATTTGCTTGTCGTCTTCTGCTTCCTTCACAGCTTCGTCTTCCGGTTCCTTTGCAGCTTCGTCTTCTGGTTCTGGCATCTTCGGACCATCGTAAGTCGTCCCACTCCTTAGGGTAATAGCATTGATATGTTCATTCCCATGAGGTGGATTACCTTGAGGTGGATTTCCCTGAGGCGGCAAGGTTCCTGGCTGACGAGTAGCTTGAGAATTAGCTAACTGGGTCACTTGCCTTTCGAGCACCTTATGACTTTTCTGGAATTGAGTCATCATGTTCGTCATCATGTTCCTCAGTTCGGCTATTTCAACGGATTTTTGATGAGCTTGAGCTTCTAATGGAGGAAGTGGTGGAAACTGCTGATGATTATTCTGAATTATGTTTTGCCTTTGAGGTCTTTGAGAATTCTGTTGATTTGCTTGCATTCGACCGCGAGGGGGCACATATGGTGGATTGCAAGGTGGGGGTGTTGTTGGATTCAACACATTATGGCTTGCATAGGATAATAAAGCACGATTATAGCCAGGTTGATTCATGTATGGCAAGTTTTGATTCCGTTGGAATGACTTATAAGCATTAACTTGTTCTTGCGTTCCCATGCATTCGTGAGCATGATGTCCCGATACGCCACAATCATCGCATACTATTTCTTGGGTCATAGCGTGCACTCGATGCATTCCTTTATCTGAGTTAGAAGCTTCATAGGAATCGAATCTCTTAGTCAAAACAGCTAATTGATTAGAGATTGCAGAATCAGTCTCGTTACCATTACCTCGGGTATTGCAGTGTGGATTTCCCCATAGTGCATGGTGAGATGTCATATCCTCAATAGTTTGCCACGCCTTATCATCATCAACATTAGCCTGGAACCTCCCATTGCAAGCTGAATCAAGTGTGTTACGACAATCGTCGTATAGGCCATTATCGAATTATTACAAAGGAACCATTATTCAAACCCGTGATGAGGACATTCCTTGACCAGCTTCTTGAATCTTTCCCATGCTTCATGAATATTTTCATGAGGTGTTTGAGGAAAATTAGTAATCTGACTTTGTAGCATATTCGTCATCTGGGGCGGACAATAATGTTTGTCGAAGGCCAATGCAAGAGAATTCCAGTCATTGATTCCAGCTGAGACCTTGTCGAGATCGGTGATCCATTCTCTGGCCGCATCACGTAGAGAGAACATGAAAAGCATCTCCATGACTTTCTCCTGAGTAACTCCTGCAGGAAGGGGAATAGTAGAGCAATAGTCAGTAAAATTTCTCATGTGTTTAGCGGGATCATCCTTGGCATCGCCTCCAAACTGATTCTTCTCGACCGGGGTAATGAAAGAGGGACGGATCTCAAAGACGCCATTAGTGGCAGTTGGACGTTTGACCAACTTTGGAAGGGCAGTCTGTTCCGGCTCGGAGCGACTAGCAAGTTTAGGCATCTTGACTAGCGGGGGTGGTAGTAGACGGAGAGGTGGTGAAGTATCGGGAGCGGGAGTGTCCTCTTCTAAGGAGTGATATTCCGTAATGAATTCTTGGTGTAGATCTTCCAAAGCTGAAAGATCTGATGTTTCTGCGATTTCCTTAAAGAAATTTTGTCGCTTACGGAGGGTCTTCTCTGGTTCAGGATCAAACGGATATAATTCTGAACGGGAACACCTGTGCATAAGCAAGAAACTACAATACAGGAGTGAGAAACTGTCTCAAGGAATTTTGAGGATTCCCTGTGACGAGGAGAAATAATCTATAATCTTAAGACAAAATTTGGCTAGACTTGTCGTGAGCCTCCAAATTACAATATTTATCCACTTCTAACACAAACTAGTAGTTAGTGAAAGTAGGGGTCGAACCCACAAGGAAGGTGATTATGCCGTTTAAGTGTGTGTAAATCTATATAAAAGTAACCAAATGGGGGGATTTTAATGTGTTGTTTCTAAGTCTAAAAAAACTAATAAAATAAATTAGCTAAATAAACTAATATGAATAACCGATGTAACAAATATGAGAAAAATACTTGGACCAAGCAATATCCACCATCAAGTTTAACGAATTGATCATTGACTCGTCTACTTTACAATTTATATTAAAATACTTAGCTATGAAGTTTAATCGACTTCCAATTCCACTTATTAATAGTTATAAGATATGAGAAGCATACTCAGATAACCCTTACGATATTGTCAACTTAAATCAAGCGTCTAAATCGTATCAATATGTAGATTAAAACGATGGAATTTAGCAAAGATGAAGAATGATTACTCAAGCGGTATCACTTTGTTTCATACAAGTTTAATCCTTATAACTCAACAACGATGAAAAGCATGCGAATTGGTGAATTATATTTGCTACTCGGATATAGTTAAACAAACAAAAGATTCACTTAACTATTCTAGCAATGGTTTATCAATAACAAAAACTAGGTGATCAAGATAGAAGATGAATTAACAAACCAAGAAATAATGCAAATTAAACTTGATATTCTAATATAAAAATAAAATAGAAATGAGTCTTATAATTCACTAACTTGAAAGGCTTCAACTACTTGTTCCAAGAATAAGAACTTAGCCCTCCATACAAAAGAAATACTTGCAAAATAAACTAGAAAATGTATGTGTTTTTGAGAATTACTAGTGATGATTGATGTGTTGGATCATGAATGTGATGGTGAACTTCCCCTCTTTATATAGTCATCCATGGAGCATCTTCATCAATGGCTCATAAAGCCTCATAAAATGCCTCATAATGAAGAAGAAGAATAAAAAAGGTGAGTAAAGAAGAAGAACAAAAGACTAGAGAAAGAATCCTATGCGAAAAAGAATCCAAGAAGGAATCCTATGCATAAATTTCTGCCGCTGGCAGCGGATTTTTGGAAATCCGCTGGCAAGAAATTCCGCTGGCAGTGGAATTTGGAAAATCCGCTGGCAGCGGATTTTAGAAATTCTCCACTTCTTCCTTCTACTTGGTTTGGGCTTCCACTTTCACTTTGGGCTTGATTTGTCTTCACTTCCAAAGGATTGTTGACACTTTAACCCAATAAACATTTCAATTACAACCCATATTACTTTTCACCCTTTAATCCACCTAATTACACATTTTATTATATTAACCCATCAATTACGACATGCACACAATAATCCGTCAAAACACACCCAAATCTACAAAATAGTCAACTAAGTGACCCTTATTAATCCCTAATAAACTAGACTAATCAGTGGTAGTAGACGGAGAGGTGGTGATGTATCGGGAGCGGGAGTGTCCTCTTCTAAGGAGTGATATTCCGTAATGAATTCTTGTTGTAGATCTTCCAAAGCTGAAAGATCTGATGTTTCTGCGATTTCCTTAAAGAAATTTTGTCGCTTACGGAGGGCCTTCTCTGGTTCAGGATGAAACGGATATAATTCTGAACGGGAACACCTGGGCATAAGCAAGAAACTACAATATAGGAGTGAGAAACTGTCTCAAGGATTTTTGAGGATTCTCTGAGACGAGGAGAAATAATCTAGAAGCTTAAGACAAATAAAAAGCAATAAAACAAAACCGTCTCCCCGGCAACGGCGCCAAAATTGATAGGACTAAAGTTGCAAGCACCTATATCAAAATAAACCTAACAAACAACTAACAAATAGCTAGAAGCAAGTATGGGTCGAACCACAGAGAGATGGATGAATATTGCGAACTATCTATAATCGATTCTAAACTATTCTAGTTCTGGTTTGTTAATTTTGATCTAAACTAATACGATTAAGTAAAATAACGAGGTTCTAACAATGTTAAAAGGATCTAGGGTCTTACGGTTCACTATGTAATTAGATTGGGTAAAGTTAATTAATCATTCAATCAATCAATCATAGTTATTTAGGGCAAAGACACGGCCTTTCGGATCTTATGTCAACCTTAGGATAGATTCTGACGGGCTCTCGCAACTTACCAAATTATCCTACCCACTTACTTGTAAGTCTACCCTCACCAAGCTTTCGATCTTAGGTTTGGGTTCCTAAATATTCAACTAGTTCAACGTCTCAAACTAATCGAACAACGATACAAAACAAGTAGTAAGGCAATAACAATATGAATGATCAATCAAACAATTAATTAAACTAACATCCCCAATTCAATAACATAGATCCCCTTCAACCCTAGAAGAATAAATTAGCTACTCATAACGAAAGATGAAACAAAAAAAAATTAAGCATAATAGAAATCAATATGAAAATAAGGAAAAAGGGAAAAATACCGATTACGAAGAACTGAAGGATTGAATAATAATTAAAAGTTAAAAAATACTGCTACAAGCTTGCAGAATTCCGATGCTTAATAATAAAAACTAAACTAAAGTTCTGAATGAGAAAGTGTTCATAAACCTAACCCTAAGAGAGGTATTTATACTTATTACAAGAGTCTAGATAGGAAATATGACATAGTTTACTTAAATAATCCCGTAGAATTTTAATTAAGCCAGAATACGGACTCTTCAGCAGAATAGGAAAGTCCACTTAAAGCACAGCCAACCGCTCGGTACAAAATCAACCCGACCGGTTCACAAACGAACCGATCGGTTCACAAACGAACCGATCGGTTAAACTTCAAACCGACCGGTTCGGTATCTAACCGAACGGTTCGGCCTTCGTTGCCCATCTGTTTGCCTTTTTTCTCTTGTTTTCTTCACTTGTAGCTCTTAATTCCGTCTTTTGCTATGTTTCATGTCAAAACATAAACGAAATACCCGGCATAACAAACTACGGATAAAAGCTACTAAAACTATTCCTAAAGCATGTGAAATTGGTAAAAATGGAGGATAAAATGAGACTAATTATGTATATGAAATGCGTTCATCAGTTCTAAGATCAACTCGACTTAGGAAGTCCGCCCCGATTCTCGAAAAGGCTATGCACACTGGTATAAACCCTATTTAGACCGACCGAGACTTAATATAAAGCATACATGGTGTCGTTATAATGCTTGCGTGACTATGTGCTACTTGGTTTCTATGTCGTTTTCAAAAACCATCATTTTCAAAAATGCATCTTTTCAAAATATATCCAATTTCAAAACCCGGAATGCTACCGAATTTAGGACTTATGATTTTACTCAAAATAGCCTATTTTTAGCCGGTATGCTACCCATTTCAAAATTCAAAATATACTTTCAAACCCTCAAAAATTGCGGCCCGATGGCATTTAGCTGATTTCAAAAAATCGAGCCATCCACCGATTTTCTTGGATTTCCAAACTTCCCCTTTTCAAAAACTTTCCTCATCTTAGGACTTCCCGTATTTAGTAGTGTCGGGTCTTGTCATAAGTCGTCGAAGGTCTTTAGCGTCAAAACTCCGTCGATCTTACATCGCGGGTTTCCCCCTATCCCAGTCCGCCTTATCCGTCAAGGCAAGGCCAACCTACGTAGGACATACCCCTACTAAGGGAGCCTCGTTTACACATTCGAGTCCAAAGTCTGGGGAATATCTCACGTGGACCTTCCTTCGAACAGGACTCGGCCCCACAGCCGAATCCTAAGGGAGGCCCACCTTTCACAAGTCACCCATCTAGGTGACTTTTTCGAGTCATTTCCTTTTCAATCTCTTCCTTGCTCGGGATGTACTATTTTGATTCCAGGATCTGGGTTAGTTTCTGATTACGCGGTGTTCTTACAGACAGGCCACCGGTAACCAGACACAAGCACAAGATGCAAGAAGCTTTGGAAAAGTGACGGGAAGGATTTGTCGTGGATCCCACCGATCAAAAGAATAGGCAACGAACCTAAGCTAGGTAGCTAGGGTAAGTCGGGTCGAGATCCTCATGGACGGGGAGTCGGACTAGGGTGAGCTACGGTCCAAGACTAGGATCGAGAGAAACTAAACTAAGGGGATGGCTAAGGTCGACTAAGGACTAAGCTAAACAAGCAACTAGTGATAAATGAAAGCAAATAAATCAATAAGAAGAAACTAGGGCTAGGTCGCGTTCATGGATGCCAAGGAGATCAAAAGAAGGAAACGGGGGTTACTAGCATGCTTTCGTAGCCTAGGTTACGATCGGGCTCTCGCTACTTAAACGGCCTAGGGGTCATCCTCACCACGCTCTCGCTACTAATGAGGGAACCAAACCTACTAACCAAACAATCACATACAAGAGAAGAAGCAAGAAAAACAAGGAATGATCATCTCAAGTCTCACAAGCATTTCATCAAACATGTAGAGTGCAAGGTAAATAGGAAACAACAAAAACAACAACTAGCACCACCCTAATCATCCCTAATTACACCCAATACCCCTACTAACCCTAGGGGATAACTACTCACACATATCTAAACTAAGACTAACACAAACAAGAGAAACAATCAAAGGAACAAAAGAAACATTCATTATGGAGATTGAACAAAGAGGAACAATAAACAATAGATAAAGATGGAAACTTGATTAACTATGAAACATTAAGATAAAATAGAGGAGAAGGATTATACCAACTAGATAGGAATGAAAAAGATTAACACTTGCATAAAAGAAGACCCAAAACATCCACCAATGTTGTCAAGATTGGTAGATTCTTCAAGAATTCCAATAATACAAGAGTAACTAACTACATTAAGAAGTAATTAAGGACTAATCTACACTAATCTAAGCTAATTTAACCTAAATTAGTCTAGGGTTTAGTGGGTAATGTAAAAGTAATCAAAAGTTCTCAAACAATACAAGAGGGGAGGTATATATAGGGTTACAAGAATAAGGGTGGCGGAAAAATGAAACACGGGCTGAACTAGACCCATCCCGGCCGGGAAGGAGGTGATCCTGGTCGGGATGGGGTGGTCTCGGCCGGGATGGACATGGTCCCGGGCGGGATGGACCTCCAGTAAGTCGTCTTTGCTTTGCACTTCATCCCGGTCGTGATGGATGTGTTTCCGACCGGGATGGGTCTTGTAGGCTTCAAATATTGTTTCATAGGTCCCTACTTGCTTTTCCTAGACTTTTCATCGGTTCTCGCTGCTCGGGAATGGGCCCCAAGGGGCTCGGGATCGAGTCTAAGCCACCGAGTCATCGTCGCTTATCTTCCTTGGCTCTAAATGCGTCGGAAACGAGTCGAAATCGTTCCATTTCTCCGTGATAGGCCTTAGGAACCTAAAACAAGCTAGAAGAAGCGTAAGTAGCCTCGAAACCGCTCCAAAGAGCGATTCCACAAGAGAAACCGGGACCAAACACAAGAAATAAGCACTACAAAACACACTTATCAACTCCCCCACACTTAACCTTTACTCGCCCTCGAGTAAGCACGAACTAACTACTAAACTCATAAAAACTAAAATACTAGTCGAGCGGATATTTGTGCACCCTACACCCTTTCAACTTACGCGAGAACACTTAGAGTAAAAGTGCTCTCCGCAAGGCAAGTGAGCTCTTGCGACAAAACTGTGGATACAACTGAACACGAAAACACATAAACAAACAAACAAAAAATCGGTTGCATCCAGGAAGAAACAAATACCGCTTCTCTCTATAAAGCGGTGAAAGAAACACCGCTTAAGGACTCAAGGCAAGTGACAATGTTCCCAAGCTAATAATACAAACTGAAATGAACAAAACTCTAATAGTATGACAACAAAGCAATAAAAACGTTGGTAACTTACCTAGTTCCTCCTAACCTTCTAAGAACGTACTACGGGATGATAGGCGGGATGGAAAAAGGATTAACCACGGAGTTAGTCGACACTGTAGGTAAAGTGAAACCCCGCCCCCTTTAGCGATAAGCCAAGAGGGTCGTCCCATGCTCAAAAACAGCCTAACTAGTCCAAGTAAAAAGGTGGATAATGGTTGCAAAATGAGGGAAGACCGACCGTTACCGCTATCATCCTTCCTAGGTACTCGGTCCTTTAGTAGGCTTTTCACGATAACAGTCGGTAAAAGGCTTATTTTTGAGAGGGTAAGATTTTTTTGTGGAATGATTTTCTTGGCATTTTTCATTTGTATTTTGCTTTGATTTGCTATGCCATTTCTTTTTCTTCTTTTCTATCTTGTTTTTGACTTGTTGTGCCTTTCCTTTTCTTCCTTTATTTTCTTTCTTTTCTTTTCTTTTCTTTTTTTTTCTTTTTTTTTTCTTGGTTTGCCCTTTTGGCCAAATTTTGTATTGCAGGCAATTGTCACAACCAAGTGTAGGAACTTCAACAAAATGCAACTTACTTGTGGAAATGTGTAGAAGGTAGGGAAATGGGTATGTCGGGAGCGCGCTTTCCCTTTAAACCCACAAAAAAGGGGAAAATCTTGGACTAATCAAACAATTTCGAATCATGGTCACCTAAGAGACGGGACTCGGGAACCAGGGCCTTTTCACTCCGTGGGTGGTCAAAATGGTCAAAATGCAAACTCCGTAGTAAATCCCTAGTAGACTAGGTGGACTCAAGGTGAGAAACCAACGAAACTATTGATTTAAAGTCATTCTACTAGACTAAAGTCCAAGGATCGATTCACATCACTAGAAAGGGAAAGTAACACTTGCGCACTAGCCTCAAAACTGGGTTTTCGAAAACCTTTTATTACACAAGACACAACTAAACAAGACAAAACAAAGACGCAACAAAAACGAAAGAAAAAGAGACAAACAAAACAAAACAAACAAACAAAATAAACAAACACCATCCCGAAACATCCAAACAAGCCACCAATCAACCACGAATTCCAAAAAGCTCCACCCGAGCATACACCAACACAAAACATCCTCCAAACTCCACAAAAAGGAAAAAGGAGAAAGAAATGAAGGGATATTACCGGATGTCTTGAGCTTTTCAAAACTTATCGACGATCGTGCAACCTACAAGGAAATCGGGGGGACAAAACACACAACACAACAAATATACGACACAAAGACACGAAAGAAAAAGACACAAAAGAAAATATTTTTGGTTTTTTATGAAAATTTTCAAATTTTTAGGGATTTTTAAGATTTTTCGAAAAAACTACGAAAATAAAACTAAACTAGACTAAGATATCGCTCCCCCACACTTAAACCGAGCAATGTCCTCATGCTCGATCGGTAGTGTGTAGAGACACTAAAGAGAAGAGAAAAAGGGAAAATAAAGCTAAAAATCACAAATGAAAGTGAAGAAAGGGTAGAATGTGTCCGGCCGGGGTATAATCAAGTCACCAAGGGCCGAGACGAGAAAAGATATGGATGGGGGAAGAAATAAAAAAGAAGAAAATAAAAGGAAATGGGAGGGGAGGGCTAGGTGTAATCAAGTCACCTAGCCCGGATTCCGCCTAAATCCGACTAAATTCTACCAAAAGAAAATAAAAATAAAGAAAAAGTCAAAAAACTTACAAATCCTAGAAACAAAACTATCCAATCATACAAATAGAAATACAAAAACTAAAAAGAAAGAGAAAAAGATATTTACAACTCGGTACTCTCACCGACTATGCCTCCATAGCCATCAAGAGCTCGGAGGAGTAAGTCAAACGCTCTAGCAACATCTTTGTTAAGGCTCATGCGGCCGAGCCAAGCTATCATCTCAAGCTTCCAAGTCGGAGGTAAGGAGCAATCATCTAATCCATTAAGCTCGGGTTTCTCGTGATCTTCCGGGTCTTTCCAACCAACGTAGCGACGACTCTTATGACCATCCAGTAGGTATAGTGGTCTAAAGTCATGCTTGGCGTTATGATTTGGGAGATCACACCCTAAGGGTGTTGCTTCTTCTACGGGGTCAAGAGTGAAACTCTTTTCCGCCGCCCGACAGGGATCTACTCCATCAATCATTTCACAAGACAAGGGACTTGAAATCAAGTGCGGTAAAGGAGGTGAAGGCATCAAGTTTTCTTTTTTGGGGGCTTTAGGGGAGACCTCATCGTTGTCCTTACTAGAATTATCACCATGAAGAAACTCAAGGCCTTTGATGGCGGCCTCAATTTCTTCAACGGTTTGGTCTAGCATAGCATTTCCAAATCCCCTAATCGGCTCCTCCAATTTCCCATTCAAGGCAAGTTCTAAGGCATCTATCTCTTTCTCCCAAGTATTACCTTCCTTTTCACTCACCTTGTCAAGTTGGCCTAGAGGAGTCTTTCTTCAATTGGCTTTGGATTGTCAAGATCCGGTTCATCACGAAGAAAATCATACAAATCCAATTTAATAGCCAATACATTGGCTCCCCAAGAGTTACCTTGAGAATCATGTTTAATTTCCTCCTCATTGTCGACCCTTGATGCTTCAATTTCCTCCATTATTCTCATAGCTTCACCATCCAAGCAACTCTCAACAATCATCCCTTGGTTGACCCTCTCTTCTTCATTCGTGGCTTCATAATCGGGTTGATTTCCTTGTGGAGACAACCGATCTTCTTGCCCAAATGAACCTTCCTCAACAAGTTGTGGAGCTCGAGTGGCCAACATCGTGTAACGAGCCATGAGTGCATTGATTCGAGCATCTTGCACCTCTTTTTGGGCCTTGAACTCCTCTTTATCCCTTTGCATTTGAATCATCATCTCTGATCTTGTTGACTCTTTTGTATTGGAAACATCATTTGACAAAGCTTAAATTTGGGATTTTTGGTTGTGGGTTATGTGAGGGTATTTGGTAGTTGTTAGGATGTTGGAATGATCGTTGACAACTTTCATGGTAGTCATATGAAGGGGGTTCATAAGATTGTTGATGAGATTGATATGGTTGGTAAAGTTGTGGGTCTTGGATATTTGCCCCATGATTGTCCCATGACGATTGATGGTAGCTTGGATGCGCCATTGACATAACGTTGCTTTGATACATTGGATGAACTAGAAGCACTTGCGCAAACGTTAGAAGCCTAATGCTTTTGAGGCAGTAGGAAGAGAGAAATAAGCACACAATGAAAGAACGGAGATACACAAGGAGAAGAAAACACAAAAATCAAGAACAAAGTCTAAAACTAAGCACACAAAAGTCTAAACTACTCTGTCCCCGGCAACGGCGCCAATTTGACGGGAAGGGATTTGTCGTGGATCCCACCGATCAAAAGAATAGCCAACAAACCTAAGCTAGGTAGCTAGGGTAAGTCAGGTCGAGATCCTCAGGGACGGGGAGTCGGACTAGGGTGAGCTACAGTCCAAGACTAGGTTCGAGAGAAACTAAACTAAGGCGATGGCTAAGGTCGATTAAGGACTAAGCTAAACAAGCAACTAGTGATAAATGAAAGCAAATAAATCAATAAGAAACTAGGGCTAGGTCGGGTTCATGGATGCCAAGGAGATCAAAAGAAGGAAACGGGGGTTACTAGCATGCTTTCGTAGCCTAGGTTACGATCGGGCTCTCGCTACTTAAACGGGCTGAACTGCAGATTGAACAAAGAAATAGATAAAGATGGAAAATTGATTAACTATGAAACATTAAGATAAAAGAGAGGAGAAGGATTATACCAGCTAGATAGGAATGAAAAAGATGAACACTTGCATAAAAGAAGACCCAAAACATCCACCAATGTTGTCAAGATTGGTAGACTCTTCAAGAATTTCAATAATACAAGAGTAACTAACTAGATTAAGGAGTAATTAAGGACTAATCTACACTAATCTAAGCTAATCTAACCTAAAGTAGTCTAGGGTTTAGTGGGTAATGTAAAAGTAATCAAAAGTTCTCAAACAATACAAGAGGGCGGGGTATATATAAGGTTACAAGAATAAGGGAGGCGGAAAAATGAAACACTGGCTGAACTGGGCCCATCCCGGCCAGGACGGAGGTGATCCCGGTCGGGATGGGGTAGTCCCAGTCGGAATGGACATCTCAAGTCTCATAAGCATTTCATCCAACATGGAGAGTGCAAGGTAAATAGAAAACAACAAAAACAACAACTAGCACCACCCTAATCATCCCTAATTACACCCAATCCCCCTACTAACCCTAGGGGATAACTACTCACACATATCTAAACTAAGACTAACACAAACAAGAGAAATAATCAAAGGAACAAAAGAAACATTCATTATGGAGATTGAACAAAGAGGAACAATAAACAATAGATAAAGATGGAAACTTGATTAACTATGAAACATTAAGATAAAAGAGAGGAGAAGGATTATACCAACTAGATAGGAATGAAAAAGATGAACACTTGCATAAAAGAAGACCCAAAACATCCACCAATGTTGTCAAGATCGGTAGATTCTTCAAGAATTCCAATAATAAAAGAGTAACTAACTACATTAAGGAGTAATTAAGCACTAATCTACACTAATCTAAGCTAATCTAATCTAAATTAGTCTAGGGTTTAGTGGGTAATGTAAAAGTAATCAAAAATTCTCAAACAATACAAGAGGGGGGGGGTATATATAGGGTTACTAGAATAAGGGAGGCGAAAAAATGAAACACAGACTAAACTGGACCCATCCCGGCCGGGAAGGAGGTGATCCTGGTTGGGATGGGGTGGTCCCGGTCGGGATGGACATGGTCCCGGCCGGGATGGACCTCCAGTAAGTCATCTTTGCTTTGCACTTCATCCCGGTCGTGATGGATGTGTTCCCGACCGGGATAGGTCTTATAGGCTTCAAATATGGTCTCATAGGTCCCTACTTGCTCTTCTTAGGCTTCTCATCGGTTGTCGGTGCTCGGGAATGGGCCCCAAGGGGCTCGGGATCGAGTCTAAGCCACCGAGTCATCGTCGCTTCTCTTCGTTGGCTTCAAATGTGTCGGAAACGTGTCGAAATCGTTCCATTTCTCCATGATAGGCCTTAGGAACCTAAAACAAGCTAGAAGAAGCGTAAGTAGCCTCAAAACCGCTCCAAAGATCGATTCCACAAGAGAAACCGGGACCAAACGAAAGAAATAAGCACTACAAAACACACTTATCAAAAAGTTGACGGTCTCACTAGACGTTATGGTCACCAAGCAGACTCAGATTGAGGCCCAATTGACAGCTATCAAGTCCAACCAAATAGCTATTGTTACCTGTTTGAGCGCCATGGAACAAGGGACTCCTAATGGTGGGACTGAGACTACTGGGCCCTTAGCTGAACTGGTCAGCGCAGTCCGCAAACAGGAAGAACAGGTCCATTTGTCAACGAACAACTCGATCCACACGGAAAACGCTCGCACCTATTTGCCTCTGAATGATGAACTACCCGCCAACCTCAGCCTTACGGGTCTGCCGATGTTTGAGGGGACTGAAGACCCGGTGCTTCACATTCGGGCCTTCAAGGAATTCATGGTCGTCAAAGGAGTAAAATCTACTATGTTCAAGCACCTGTTCGCCGCCTTTCTCGAGAAGCATCCCATAGCCTGGTATTACAGGCTAGATTCCAAGAAGTACAAAACTTGGGATGACGTGGCTACAGAGTTCGCTCGGAATTATGCTCATAATACCGAGATTCAAACGACCATGCGTTCCTTAGAAGTCATGGCCCATGAGCCCAAAGAAGGCTTCACAAAATACTTACAGCGCTGAAGGGCCGAGAGTGTGAAATTGGTCGATAAGCCCAATGAAAAGACTCTAGTAGAAGCCTTTGTCAAGAACTTCCTCCCTTCCTACCGGGTCCATCTCCGGTATGTTGTTATACCTAACTTCGCCACTTTAACTGAAATGGGGACGAGGATTGAAGATGACTTGAGGCTATAGGGCCTTACTAAGGCCTCTAGCAAGGGGTATCAAGGGGCCAACTCATCCACCAGCAAGCCCACATCTGCAACTGCAACCTGCAGCATCTTCGACGAGGTTAATCTACTAGATGCCTCGTCCAAAAAGAATACCCCAGCTCGGGTATTCACTGATATAGGGACCACCTATACATATGCCTTACAAAGGCTATCCTCCAAGGGTCTGATCCAACCGATAGACCCAACTCCAGAAGTCCCGGTAGAGAAGCGTTCCAAGAGCTACAACATCCAGGCCTATTGCCAATATCACCGAGGCAGTGGGCACGATACTGAAAAATGCTGGAAATTGAAGCATCTCATCCAAGACTTAATCGAATGTGGGAAAATATCATTGCCCGGGGACAAACTGAGCAACAAAGAAAAGCCCTTCAGCGCCCATGCCATCTTCTCCGAAGAGGTGATCGATTGTTCTCCCCTCATTTCTCCTTTCACCCCGCAAATCAATGGAATCTGGTTCGATGATGAAGAGGATGTGTACCTAGCTAAGGGGGAGGTTGTCCCCATCACTCCTGAAGAGGTCCGGAAGGCTAAATCCAAAGCTTTAGCCAGTAACCACGCACCTCGCTAATCAAGCCACTAGCTCAAAGGACACCTCTATTCCGGTAACCATCACTGAACCTGCCAGGACGGAAGATGCCCTTGAAGAGCCAAGTACCGACACGGCCCTGGTCAAGCAACTAAAGAGGACTCGAGCTGATCTCACCATATGGCAACTTTTGGTTAGCTCACAAGAACATCGAGAGGCACTGACTAAGGCTCTCGATCAAATCAAGGTCGACTCACTAGTTACTCCTGCTGAAATGGTAAACACTATCATGCCCTATCTCAAGGGTAAGTCCAAACAAGAAGGCCCACTCATCACCTTCTCTGAGTCCGACCTACCACCGTTTGGGGCCACCCATAACTTGGCCCTATACATTACGGTGATCTGCTAAGGAAAATACCTCCCGATGACCCTAATTGACGACGGGTCTGCTGTGAATGTCCTTCCCTTAAGGACCACTAAAGCCCTTGGCATTACCGAGACCGACTACCTCCCAACGGCGCAGACTATCCAGGCTTTTGATGGAAGCTCAAAATCGGTTGCTGGGGCCGTTAAACTGACAATCATAACTGGTGCTAGAGTTCAGTCTGTAACCCCTCTTCCTATAGTCACTTCCACTGGAGCCTCGGGGTTTGTCCCGAGGGCACTCCCAATCCCCCCTCTGACCAACGATCAGATGGCCGCTTTCTTTGAGTTGTTTTCTAAATTCACTATCAATAATAACGATAATCGTTCTGCTTAAGACTTGTCTTATTTTCAAAATGCTTTCAATTACAAAAACTTTATATGCAACAATATTGAGAAACCCGACGAACAGGTATTCTTGCCTCCACATCTAATCGAGCAATTAGAACAAAGGGAATCCCGAGACCCGATAATCGAAGAAACTGAGTCCATCAATGTGGGAACTACCTTAGAACCTCAGATGCTTAAGTTAGGTTTATCCCTAGATCCCGAGGATAGACAACAATTCACGAGCCTCCTCCAAGAATTCAAGGATGTCTTCGCATGGTCCTACAAGGACATGCCGGGGATAGATCGAGAAATAGCTGAACACCGTATAACCATCAAAGACGGGTGTAAACCGGTAAAACAGAAGCTTCGAAGAATAAGGCTCGAATGGTCTCTCAAGGTAAAAGAAGAAGTCGATAAGCAGTTCAAAGCCAGCTTCATACAAGTGTCTGAATATCCAAACTGGGTTGCGAACATCGTGCCGGTACCTTAGAAGGACGGTAAGGTGCGGGTATGCGTAGATTTTCGGGATCTTAACAAGGCAAGACCGAAAGACGACTTTACGCTGCCACACATTGATATACTGGTGGAAAACACGACTGATCATACCCTTCTATCATTTATGGACGGGTATGCCGGCTACAATCAAATCAAAATGTCAGAAGAAGATATGAGTAAGACCACCTTCATCACACCTTGGGGTACTTACTGTTACACCGTTATGCCATTTAGTCTCATCAACGTCGGGGTCACCTATCAGCGAATCGCCACAACCTTATTACACGATATGATGCATAAGGAAGTGGAAGTTTATGTGGATGACATGATTGTCAAGTCCAAAGACCAAAGCGGGCACACCGCAGCCCTAAGGAAGTTTTTCACTCGACTACGCAAATACAACATGAGGTTAAACCCTCAAAAGTGTAGTTTTGGGGTAACATCTGGCAAATTACTGGGTCATATCGTTAGCCAACACGGTATCGAGGTTGACCCAGCTAAAATCAAAGCCATCACCGATATGTAACCACCTAAAACCAAAAAAGAAATAAGGGGGTTTCTCGGGAAAGTTCACTATATCAGCCGATTCATTTTAAAACTAACCGTGGTATGTGAGCCAATCTTCAAAAAACTGAAGATAGGAGAACGGACACTGTGGGATGAAAAATGTCAAGCGGCTTTCAACAAAATCAAGGAGATCATGTCTGCCCCGCCGGTATTAATGCCACCTCAACCCAGTTTGCCTTTGTTGTTATACCTAACAACGACCGAGACAGCCATGGGGGCTATGCTGGCCCAGACAGTCGACTCGGAAGAACGAGCTATCTACTACATCAGCAAAAAGTTCTTGGAGTACGAATGCAAGTTTACAACGCTCGAGAAAACATGTCTAGCCTTAGTCTGGGCCACCAAGAAGCTTCGACATTATATGCTCAGTTATGAAATACATGTATTATCCAAAATGGATCCTATCAAGTACCTATTCGAGAAGCCCATTCTCAGCGACTGGATGTCTAGACGGACTTTAATGTTGGCAGAGTTCGACTTCAAATTTATGCCACTAAAAGCTATCAAGGGCCGGGTAGTAGCCGAGTTCCTTGTTGATAGTCCTGTAACCGAAGAAGGGCATACGGAAACCTGGTTCTTCCCAGATAAAGATATATTCCATACTGATACCAAAACATGGGATTTGTATTTTGACGGGGCATCCAACTTCCGAGGATTCAGAGTCGGCATTCTGTTAATATCACCAAAAGGAGAGCATACACCATTATCCATTAAACCGGATTTTGACGTAACTAACAACGCAGCCGAATATGAAGCATGAATTCATGGGTTGCAAGCCGCCGCTGACTTAGGAGTAGCAAACCTTCGGGTCCATGGTGACTCATCTCTAGTCATCAACCAAGCTCTCCAAAAATAGAAGACTCGGAATGCCAATCTCGTGGCCTATCAGGCGCGAGTAAGGGTTCTCGAAATACAATTCCAAAAGGTGAAATACATTTATCTACCTCAGGAAGAAAACCAGTTCGCGGATGCACTCTCAAAATTGGCATCCTTATTGAATATCCCAGAGCACCTAACCAGCATGCCGATTTGCATCGAAAGACGGTCCGAGCCGGCATATATTCACAGTATCCAAGACATCGAGATAACCGATCCAGAACCTTGGTATCAGGCTGTTTTAACCTACTTGACAACGGGAGATTATCCTACGAGAACTGAAAACCAGGCCAAGAAAGCCCTACGAAGATTGGCAACCCAATTCCTCCGTACGGATGACGGACAATCATACAAAAAGACTGCACAGGGGGCTCTCCTCCTATGTGTCGAGAAGATACAAGCTGAGAAGGTTATGGTCGAGGTACACGACGGTGAATGCGGTACACATATGAATGCCCAGATGTTAGTCCGGAAAATCATGAGACTTGGATATTACTGGAATAGTATGGAAACCGACTGCCAGTTATATGTCAAACACTGTCATAACTGACAGATTTTCGCCAACGTGCAACATATGCCGTCATCCCTACTATACACCATGACATCACCATGGCCGTTTTCGACGTGGGGAATTGATATAATCGGGAAAGTAAACCCTTCCGGGATGAGAGGTCATTGTTTCATTTTGTTGGTTGTCGACTATTTCACCAAATGGGTCGAAGCCGAGTCGTACCGGATTTTGAACGCTAAGCACATTGCTAAATTCATCCAAAACAAGATTATATGCTGATACGGGATCCCGTACGAGTTCATCAGTGACCACGGGACGCATTTGCAAGCGGAAACCGCTACTTTGCTAGCAAAATATAAAATCCAAAGGCATACATCTTCGCCTTACCGTCCCCAAACAAATGGAGCGGTAGAGGCGGCTAATAAAACGATTGTCACCATACATAAAAAGATGGCTGATAATTACCGGGACTGGCCCGACAAAATGCCTTTCGCCCTGTGGGGATACCGAACGTCAATTCGCACTGCAACCGGAGCAACTCCATATTATTTGACGTACGGAATGAAAGCAGTCCAACCAGTTGAGCTGGAAATACCGTCTCTCAGGATTCTACTAGAAAGCCAAGTGCCTGAAGCAGATTGGGTCCAAGCCCGATACGATTCGTTAGTTCTTTTGGACGAACGGCGGTCCCGAGCCCTTAACAATATTAAAATATACCAGAAAAGGATACAACGGGCTTCCAATAAAAGAGTTAGGCCCAGAAATATCAAAGAAGAGGATCTGGTTCTCAAATCGGTCCGCGCATTACTGCCAATTGACCAAAGAGGAAAATTCAAACCCAATTGGGTTGGGCCGTATCTAGTGAAGAAGATCCTATCAGGAGGAGCAGTGATGCTGACAGACTTGGACGGGAATGAATTCGTCAACCCAACCAACTTGGACCAGCTAAAGCGTTACTACCCCTAAAACTTATCTCAATGTCATTTGCAAAAGTTTGTAAAAAAAATTAAATTTTCAAAATTATAAGCAAGTCAATAAGTTAGGATTTCCTATCCTACTGTCGCGCACACCTCGAACTAATAGTCTTGGTGTATTTCGAAATTGCAAAAAATCTATGCCTGAACTACGTTTGGTTTGATTCCGCTAATTGTGGATACGTAGGCATCCCCTCAAAAGGGTACAACCACTGCAATAACGAAAAAGACATAAACGGTATTAACTAATAAATATATCTTTTATTAACAAAAAACTCGATAAACTCGAGAATTTCAAAAATTACATCACACACAAAAAAAAAGCAACAAAAAGCACACCACAAAAATAATAGTAATATTTAAATAATGAAACTAAGGAGACTAGTACTTAGGGCATTTTCTCCTTTCCTTTGTCTTTTGGGTCGCGCGGAGCCCGATCTCACCGGGGCGGGGGCGAGCGTTCCCGGATCACAAGGGGAACCTCCTTTGCTCGAACACATTTCTTCGACAGCGGGTCTTCTGCCGTTGTAGACGGTCCGAGGCGAGCCCGCACGTGCTCAGGTAGCCTGTCTCGAGGACCAAGTCGGTCCTGAACTGCCAGCTTCGGACCAAGTCTCCTTTCCAGGTCGGTCTGGGGGCTCACTCTCCCCTGCGCACCTCTAACATTGGACCCTTCAGCTTGAGTCCTAGTTCTACCCCTCTGACCTGACATCAGATGAACCAGTGTAGCTGGGGTGTCACCTTCGTCAAAGAAGCTTCTATTGTCCTTAGCTTCCTCCCTACGAAGCAGGTCAAAGGCTTCGTCAACTTTTAAAGCAGCTCGGGCCTTGGCAGAATCTGCTTTCGTCCACTTCACGTAAGAGTCTGATACCCAAATTGAGTGAAGTGACTTGGGGAATAGACCAAGTGACCCGGGTGTACCATCGTTGCATCCAGGTATCGCACATTACATTAGTTAGCTGGGTAGATTCACTCACAACTGCTTCAATTTCCCGGATTCTTTGAGACCGACCATACTGCCTAAGTATACGGTCAGGGTAAAGGTGAACTGTCTGCCTAAAGGACAAGATTACCTGATAACGAGCCTTATCCCTCGGTGCCAAACCCGTCCAAACGTAAATAGACCACCATGGCACCACCCATCGGACCAACAGACCGCTACGAAAAGATATCACTTCGTCCCAATATTTTTGAGTGGTGTGGCGAGAAAAATAAATGGCCCGTCTCCTTGTCATCACCTAATTAGGTCGGTATCGACTTGGGTCAAGGGGAGGATCTATGATCGATAGCCTCTCAAATAACCAAAGCTGAAAAAAAAAACAAAAATATGAGTTCTCGAGGCAAAATCGACGTCCGCCTAGAGGCACTCGATCGAGTGCCTAGAGGTCACTCGATCGAGTGACGCCCCTAAAATCGGGTAGTGGGTTTTTAATGAAAGCACTCGATCGAGTGCCAGGGTGACTCGATCGAGTGCCTGCTGTAGCAGAATATTGCGAAAAAATCGAAAAATTAAAAAATCGAAAAAATCAGAAAAATTTGAGGCAATATACCTGCAGTAGACGGGTACTCCCAGTCAGACGAACCGACGAATCCCTTTTGCGATTATCCAAGCCCTGGATAATTTTCCCTGTAATCAGCCAAGCCGGACTGTGCTCCGTCTCCATCAGATCAACCATAGTAAAAAATCGAACGTTGCCCATACATGAGGACAAATCCATGTGACCTTCAAAAGCATAAACATGGAGCATACAAAAAGCAAAAGCCCTCCGGCAATAGGCCGGCATGACTCGGACATCATGTAGGTTCATAAATTTTTCGCCCAAGTCAAGCAAAGAAATATTATCCCCTTCCGTCATGCGGGATACCTCCATATGGAAAAGTCCTAAAAACTCCCGTAGCTTCCTCCTAGGATCGTGAACTGAAAACGGGACTACAGGATGAAGTAAAGGGTTCCATCCTCCTACAGCAGCAATTTCCTCGGGTATAGGACAAATCTCTCCCCGAGGAAGGGCAAAACGTGGTATATATCGTCCCAAAAGGACAGACAAGCATCAAGAAAATAAAAATCCACCTGCATCTGACAGATCGTGAACAACTGAGAAATACCCGTCTGATTTAAAGCTACCTTATCCGCGTCCCTAAAGCATCGGGACCAATCTTGCAACATCTCGGTCAAACGTTTAATTCTCATGGCTAGATTTCTTGAAAAAAATAGGAGTTCTCTTTTGTTAGGAAGAAGAGGATTGTGGGGAGTTATAGAAAACTAAAACAGGAGATGGGTATTTATAACGTCAAGCCCTGATAATCCTCCTACCTTTAGGATTCCTTAGACTGATGGGTCTAGGCATACAGGCCCAATCTCAGTTTCCTCATGTCAGTACAGGAATAAAATCATCCCAAGCATTTCTATTCCTTTTCAAAGAAGTCAAAATTTTCAGATTTTCGAAAAAAAAAATTGTATTCCCCAGCATGAGTCATTTTCACCTACATATTGCATGCAAAACTTTATAACCGTACACAGGTACAACTCAAGGCTTCAGAAGCAAGCCCGCGCAACTCACTAAACTCCCTAGAAGAAAGCCCAAGGCGGCATTTCTACTAAAAACAGCACGGGATGTACCTACATACAGATAAACCTAGGGCTTCAAAAACAACTCCCCACGGAGCTATCAGCATCCACTCAGGTATGATTTCTATCTTATGGCTGGCGAGCCCTTTTACGCAAGTCTAATGGACTATAAACGACCCGACCGGAAGTTTACCAGGTCTTAATCCTCGATTGGCCTGGTAGCTACTCTGACTTTCGCCTTGTCCAAGCCTCAGTCAGAGTGGCGGCTCTGTAGACACCCACATTTGACTGCCAGGTGTCTATAGCAGTTTCCGACAAACACCCGATGATGATCGGACACAAACGTGCTTTAACATACTCAAATATGGGCTCAAAATTGTTAGCATTTGGCTTGGGCTTTTTACGGAGTACAAATCTCACAAAACCAACCTCAAATCTAGGCCCAGTGAGTCATTTCCAATCAAATAAGATTAATTTGGGTCAAAACCGACACCAAGGGCAAAACCGTCTTTTGATGACTGGGTCAAACCCCGGTCAAAGACGCTCCCGAGACATAAAAACCTGTCGCGCCACTTCGAAAGTCTGACTCGAAGTCAAAGACTACACAAAAATCAGCTACAAAGAGCATCAAAGCAATTAAGCAACTCCATTAGAGATAAAGTTCTATCTCTAAAAGGAACTCCCACCCGACCAGACCCACTCGATCGAGTGGACCGGCCCACTCGGTCGAGTAGGCTCATAAAACCCACGAGAACCGGTGTCAAACCGGGCACTCGATCGAGTGCCATACACCACTCGGTCGAGTGACCTCTTTTTTATCCAAAACCGGAACTTCATTTGATCCCAAAACCGGGTGTTTCCCTTCACCCAAACCGAGCTTTTTCTATACAAAGCCGGGGTATTTTCCTATAAATACCCCACCTCCCTTAACATAATACACACCCTTGGACACCATATATACAACTTTTACACCTCTTCTTAACCTCTTACACCGTTACACCTATTTACAACGACGATTCTACAACACACCTTACAACCATACGACGGTAGGGATTCGCCGTGTATCCTACCGATCAAGTAAACCAACTATTCCTAACAAGTAGCTAGGGCAAGTCGGGTCGATCCACGAGGACAGAAAGAGGCGTCTAGACTAAGGTCTACCTAAACACAAGACTAGGTCACAATCAACACAAAGGGGGGTAAACTAACAAGAATTGACTAACTAGGACAATAAAAACGATAGAAATTAAAGCTATGATTAAGAATGAACTAGGTATAACATGAACTAAATGAATCAACTAAAACTAAATTCAATCCAACTAACTAGAGAAATAATGACTAAGAAGATGAAGAAATCAAATAAGAGGAAGAGTAGGGTTAGGTCGGGTACATAGGTGTATAAGGCAAGTGGGGAAATCGAGGGTGTGGGTTTTATCTAGTCACTAAGGTAAATATGCGCTCTCGTGTCAAAGACAAACCCGAAAACTCAAGTAAGATGCTACCCAAAACAAGAGAATTCAACCACCAATTATACATACAATAAGAATGAAGAAACAAGCAAGAGAAGCATGGCCACTACTACTCTAACAAGCATTTCATCAAACACAAGGCATGCATAACAAGTGACTAGCAACAAAGGTTCAACCATTACCCACAATTAATCCCTAATCACCCATAATCAACACCTAATCCCCCTACTAACCCCACAAGAATCTACTCACTCATATCCAAACTAACACTAACATTAACAAAAGAAATTAACATGAAAACAAGAGCAATCATAATGATGAACAACAAAGATGAACAATAAACAAATGATAAAGATTGAAACTTGAATGATAAACAAAGATTAAAGGTAAACAGAAGAGAAAGATTATACCAAACTAACAAGGAGATGAAAAGATTGAAACTTGTATAATAAGAAAACCCAAATACATCCACCAAGGTTGTCAATCTTGGTTGGATTCTTCAAGAAATCCTTTAATACAAGAGTAATTGCTAAGATTAAGCTAAGATTAGCAAAAGAATAAGGAAATATTAAGGATAAACTAAGCTAATGATGAGAGTTCTCTATCTAGGGTTTAGTATGATGTCGGATGCTTAAAACAATACAAGAGGGGATATATATAGGGTTTCACGGGTAAAGGAATTGAAGCGTCGAAGCGGGTGGGTAACTGGGCCCTTCCCGGCCGGGAAGGTGATGATCCCGACCGGGAAGAGATGCTCCCGACCGGGAAGGTCATGATCCCGGCCGGGAAGGCCTGTCAGAGGCTGCTGTTTGTCGTCCCACTTCGTCCCGACTGTGATGGTCATGGTCTCGGTCAGGAAGGCCATGTAGGCTTCAAATATGGTCACTTAGGTCCCTATTTGCTCTTCCTAGGCTTCTTATCGACTCTTGGTTCTCAGAACTGGGCTCCAAGGGACTCGGGATCGAGTCTAAGTCACCGAATCATCGTCGTTTCTCTTCATTGGCTCCATAAGCATCGGAAACGAGATGGAATCGTTCCACTTCTCCATGATGAGCATTAGGAACCTAAAACAAGCTAGAAGAAGCGTAAGTAGCCTCGAAACCGCTCCAAAGAGCGATTCCACAAGAGAAACTGGGACAAAATACAAGAAATAAGCACTACATAACACACTTATCACCTTACAACCTTTCATCTCTACACATAAACCGCCATAACCCATCCGCATTATCTCTCCCGTGCCTAAGCCACAGCTAGACGAGCCCCGTTCCGAGAGTACAAAGCATGTAGGTTGAGGGTGCCAAATTCAACCCCGTTTTCTTCCTATCTCTCTCTCCCTTTCTTTCGTATTTTTCGTCTCTCTCTCGTCTTCTCCTTCTTCTTTTTCGTTTTTTTATATTTTTTCTTTTTCTCGTTTCTAATAACGCTATTATTATTACTACCTAATTAATGCACATACAATCGATTTATCTAAACAAATTCACATCGAGTATACCTAAAGATAAATCCCGTTCTAAGATCTTCCTAATCCCTTTACGAGTCGTAACAGAGGTGGCACCCTTTCGAGGAACGCCGCCCTAAACAGTCAGGGGCCCAGAGTGATCGCAAAAATTTATCGTTAGGTGTACTAGATCTTTTTAAGGTTAGAACGAAACCTGTTGATGCCAATCGAAAATGACACAATCCGTAAGGATTAGTTACAATGTCGTGACGCGGAGGGAATCAATTTTCGCTCTAATCAAACAAATAAAACGTTTATTCTTAAGATGCGATATTGACTCCATAGTCGAATATCATGTCTAAAAGAAATAGTTCAATTTAAAACGTCTTATGAACGCCTTCTCTAAAATCGCTCAAAACATTGGATATTGATTACGTAATCAAATATCGAATATGACGAGCATCGAAAACCGAGTTGAATACAAATTACGTCATATTTTTATTTGGCTCGGTTGGCTATCAATTTCAAAATCAATAAAAATTGGATTCATCATCATCCGAGCTCGAGTAATCCCTCGAACAGGGGGCACTCGATCG
The DNA here is from genome assembly GCA_958450325.1 of Agrostemma githago. Taxonomy (NCBI): domain Eukaryota; kingdom Viridiplantae; phylum Streptophyta; class Magnoliopsida; order Caryophyllales; family Caryophyllaceae; genus Agrostemma; species Agrostemma githago. Next base: position 61,104,473 of record OY288241.1, read on the forward strand.
AGTCCTAGCCCACTCGATCGAGTCCCTCCATAACTCGATCGAGTGGCCCTTGTTACGTCAAAACCGTGAGCCTTCAACATCTTTCAAGCCTCTATAAATCTTTTTTAACGACTTTGGTCGTCACGTGCTAAGTCCATCACGTGTTCATCTTTTCAAAACCATGCATCATATCATATTTACATCATTTATTCAATTTACAATACGTTATTTGTCGTAACTAACCCGATTGTTTCTATTTTGGCGCTTTATTTTTGTTGTTTGTTTTATTGCACTAAAACGAACCTCGCATGCTAGATACAACTTCGACATAATTTAAAGATGCATTAAATGACGTAGATCAAACATAATTCACATGTTTAGTCGAAAATACTATTTACATAACATTTCAACCGAATTACTAACGCGCGTATTCTAAAATCGAACGATATCTTTGTAGAGGCCGCTAAGTGCGGGCGGGGTTGGATGTTCTTTGTGAACTTTCCAACACATACCCTCACCCCTTACACAGAACCATGGTTTTCGGATGCCTGAAACCATTGGCGCACGAGAGTCATTCAATACACGATAACCGATAATGTCGCTATCGGTATCGCAATGCAAAGGGACGAACCCCATAAACTCTCTGAGATCCAAATGGGCCGTACTTTGTGCACGGCCCACCAAGATATAAAGTGGGTTCGAATGGGCCCAAACTCCCATAAAGTTCGATGGCGACTCCAACTTCGATTTAAATTTCAACCCGAGATCCATCTTACATGAGATTCATTCGCCTCCCCAAACCCGCGCGTGGCCGCGTCGGGGTGGACCTATGTCATGTCCACAAGATGTTTCTAATTGTTATTGATTTGCAACTTCATGAGCTTAATAATCGATTCAATGAGATAGGTATGAAGTTGCTCTTGTGTATGGCTTGTTTGAGTCCCGTTAATTCATTTGCCTCTTTCGATAAGACAAAATTGTTGCGGCTTACAAAGTTCTATCTGAAAGAGTTCTCTTGTGTTGATCGCATGGATCTTTCTTTTCAACTTGATATCTATCTTTGTGAGTGATATAAGAACAGATTCAAGATTTTAACATTTGAAGAACCTTGGAGAGCTTTCCATAATGCTTGTTGAGACAAATAAACATGTTTGTTATCAACTTGTTTATTTGCTCCTAAAGCTTGTGTTGATATTACCGGTGGCCACATCAAGTGTTGAAAGAGTATTTTCTTCTATGACTTTTGTGAAAAACAAATTGAGGAATAGTATGAGTGATTGTAATCCCCTATAAATTCTAACGCAATACAGTGGCGGAAACACTGTAGATTTGGGATTAAAACACACTGATGTTCTATATTTTAGAAAAAAAACGGTCAGTCAATACAAATGCCACTTTTTACAAAAGCGCTAAAAGTAAAAATTCTCCAAATGGGAATAAGAATCCATAAATAAATATAAATCAAGCGGAGTAGGATCCACGCCACTCGCTAGCTCACACCAAACCCCGGAACAAATAATACCTGCCATGTTATAGACATAACATCCACAATTCAGTGGGGAGCAACTCAGGCAGTTCTCTCAGCCATATTACATAATATTAAAGCATAATTACTATTATATCAAAATAGTTGAAAATGAAAAACATTTAAAATGATACGGTAAAATACTTCAAAATGATTGTCAACCTGCAAATCAATGTCAATCCATAATAATAACAGCGTTATGGAAATCAATCAGTGTAACGGAATAGACTTTCACCAGGATCATACTAAACTAGGTTCGAGAATTCAGTCAAAACAAATCAGACTTCGGTCTCTAACTAGGCAACTCAACTATAACAGGACTCCGTGCAGCGAGGTCCTGGCTTAAGTAATATACACCCCTCCTGGACACCAACCGTAATCCAGTTCAACCCGACGGTGACTTACACGATGCGATATCTAAGTTTAAGGTCAAAATATACACACTCCTGAACACAAACCATGCTCAGTTCAACGACCAATGTATCTCAACATAGACACACTAGCTTTATAGTTGATGGCAAAACGTATAACCTAGACTGTATTACTCTACCCGTACACTTGTCCTCATTCCATAACTCCAAAACAAAGTCGTTGTCGTAATTCGATAGAATTATCAAAACGTTGTTAAAAGAAAACTTTCTAATTTGGGAAACTTTCTTCAAATATTAACTTTCCAAAATAGGTATTATTATAATTAGAAATCATTCAACATTTGAGTTATATAAAATAGTTAATATTAGGCCTCGAGACATAAACATTATACTTACTTTATAAATATATATTTAACGATTAAAAGTCAACGAAAGGCAAAATCATAATTATTTCTCAAAAGGTTGAAATATAAGTAATTAAAAGTATTAAATTACAAATTTACAGATTTTTCAGAATAGCACTGTCTTACTATAAAATTCGTAATTAAATCATTAAAAATCAAAATAATGTAATACCAGTGGAGTTGAAAACTTTAGAACCTTAGACCATGGTTATCAATGGATGCAATTTCTCCCCACAGAGGACCCCACTTCTTCCACCTCACTTTTTCTACCTCATTTTCTCTCTTTTATAAAATACTTCTATATCAATGGATTCATTTTTCTCTCCATAGAGGGTCCACTCATCTCACAACATTTATCATGCCTTATCCATTTAATTCTTACTCATTTTTTTTATATTTCATTTTATAAATTACGATTATATTATAATCCATAAGTTTTGATCATTTTTTTCAATAAAAGCGACAATTTATAAAACGAGTATTTGACCTTTTTTTTCGTACTTTAAATATCTTTTTATTTTTTTTATAAATCTAATTTAATACATTTTAACTAACGAAGAATTAGCGGCGTTATATAGATTTCGAATATAATTCGAAACTAAAAAAACGAGAAGAGTTTTATAAATTAGAAAATATGAAGGAATAATAGAAGTTTAATGGTACAAGTTTAATTTTATTAAGATGGGATGAATAAATAAAAATTGGTAGAAGAAATGTATTTTTAACACAATTGTAAGAACACAAATAGGCGTTGAACTCAATTATTACACATAACACATTTAAGGCAACTTAATCACTAATTGTTTAATCTTTCCTCTTTTGTTCAATCCGTCAAAGTGGATAATTTTTCTCAATCCTCCTCCAAGGATTGAGGATCCATTGATGTATCATCATTTTCAATCCATTCACCCTATGGATTGAGTCCAAATCCATTGCTAACCTTGCTCTTAGTTACAATCTTTATTTCAGGAGAAAAACCATTTCCAAATAAAACATGGGTTTTTATTTGTATTTTCACAAACTGACAGAATTCGACACCCGATGGTATCTCATTAATAAAATACGTTTAATAATTTATTTTAAAGCAAAACCAATTGGAAACATTAACCAAATTCTTCAAAGTTTATGTAGGTAAATTTCCCAAATTTAATTCAAAGTGTATCAAAGGTTTTAAATTAGTTTTACAACAACTGACAGATTCGCAGACTATTTCGACATCTGTTCGTAAACATTTTATTGTGACCAAACAACTTGGATTTAATTTACGAAATTTTACAGACATATAATAGACTTAAAATAAATATTAGTCTCTTTTCAAACATTTCAAAAATAAAGTTTTTAAACAGGAGTACTAAATCGTTCAAAAACACTAACCGATTCTGAAACATGCAGTAATTATGTTAAAAATAATAAAAACTTTCACTTTGCTACTTCATATTAAAATCATGAAAATTCAGAAATAAAGTCTTATTTGTATGTTTTAGTCTCGGCCTTATAATACTTTTAGAAGATCCGATGTGAAATAAATTGAGAAGATTAAAAGCGATAGAAACACGAAATCGATTTAAGCATATTATCGCAATATAATTAAAACATGTTTATTCGTATAAAAATTCAATTTTAAAACGATACTACAAACAACTACAACATACATCATGCAATACCGAGTCATGTCATCATGTGTTACCTTCATCGAGATCTGAGTCAATAATATACTCGTCCTTCTCGGGGTTGTCTCGAAAGCCTATAAAAAAATTATAAACAAGGTTCAAGACCCTTATTAGTATCATAAATCGAGGAGTAGGAAGAAGGAATTAAGAATTCGATGATTACTCTTCGAATTAGAATGAACCGGGATGATGAGAATGATCGGAATTGAGAAAAATATTGAAGAACAGTTTACTGTGTTGTTTTCAATTGCCTTTTTTTAGAGAAGATGGAGAGGTGGGGATACTGTGTTGGAGGTTTAAGAGGAGTTGGGGAGAACAGAACCAGTCAGGAGAACGTGCAACAGGAATAGGAGAGAAAAGAGGAGTCGGTTTTGACTTTCTCAACCGAACTACGAAAATATCCCAATCCGATGAGGGAAACGGTCGGGTCTGCTACAATCTAAGCCCAATTCGCGCTTAAAATCGTAAATGGATCACTTTAAAAATAAAATAATAATAATAATAATAATAATAATAATAATAATAAGTATACGGAACTCGTATAAGAACGTGTTTACGAGAAAGTAGTATTAAAATCACGTTTCAAAAATAATTATGTACGAAATCGCGTAGAAAAAGATTAAATAACAATTTCTCGATATTAATAAAAATTCTTGCGAATGAGGTAATTAAAATGGATTTCGAGTTTAAAATAAGAATTCAAGTTTATATAAAGATAAACTCGGGAATATAAACCGTCGAAACGGAAACTCGAATAGAAATAAAATGAGTAAATCGAATGAAACGAAAGTAAGATACATTTTAAGCATAAAAATGAATTTTCGAGGTAAATAGGATTTTACATGTTCAAACAATTGAAAAATGAATCTGTTTTATAATTATTTAAGAAATACGAGTTAAATCGTAAACAAAATAAAATATTAATAAAATTTAGGGTTATTTAACAACAATAATACCAACTATAGAGCGTCTTCTCAAAATAATATCAATTTTAATAAATCTGAGAATAATCCGCATTGATTATTGGAGTAGTTAAACAAGAGCAGTATAGGTGACCGGTTACCTGTAGAACCCTTCCACCTTCCTTTTTCATCTTTAATTTTATTTAACGGTAATAATACCAACTATAGAACGTCTTCCAAAAATAATTCCAATTTTAATAAATCAGAGAATAATACATATTTTTGGAATAGTTAAACCAGAATAATATAGATTATGATCAGTTAGCGGTAAAACTCGTTCACCTTCCTTGTTCGCCTTTAATTTATTTCATATTACTTCACTCCTTTTCACTTAGTGTACGGGGCATTAAATGTCATTCATGTCCTTCGTCTCCCTCTTCCTTCAAGTTTTCAACCTCACCAAATCTAGCTAACAATACAATCCTACAACAAAATCAACACGTTAATCTAAACGAAACATATAGGAAAAAAAACTAAAGAAGAATGAAGGGTAATGCAGAGAGAGGATGAAGGAGAGAACTAAGGAGAGGTAGACCTGACAAAATTGACCCGACCCGAATAAGCCAAACTGACCCCGACCCGACACCTGAATTGAAGACTTGATTTTGACTCGTAATCCAAATTAACCCGAGCTAACTCGAAACTGACCCGACTATTATTATAGAAAACGAGTCGATATCCTTAAAAAAGTTGAAAATAACAAACCTGAGAATGACTCGAACCTGAAATTATCTGACCCGACCCGAAGTTGACCCGATTATTATAACACAAAAGTGGTCCGACCCGAAGCTGACCCAACATGGTTCACCCGTTATCCAGGTCTAAGTAGGAGGATGGAGGATAAGTAGCAGGTTAAATATTAATAAAGTGACCTGATATAGCAGGTTATAAAGTCACTTATACTACTCTTGTTTAACTACTCCAATAATACGTATTATTCTCAGATTTATTGAAATTGGTATTATTTTGGGAAGACGCCCTATAGTTGGTATTATGTCGTTAAATAACCCTAAAATTTAATATATAAAAAATCAGGGGTGTTACAGTGATCCTCTTTTGAATCAATGCTTAGTCCTATATATAGAGAGAGATTTTTTTTTGTCAAAGTTAGTGACGATGATGCATTGAAACGTTTTCAGAACATGAAATCTCGTCGGGGTCTTTAATTTTTATTTAATATTTATAGTTTAACGGACAATATGTAACCATGTGACGACACGGTCAATTTCTATTTTTAATTAATATTTTATATTCTTTGCAATTTATTGATTTTTTTAAAAGTGAACCCCTCTTTTAAATTCCTGGATCCATCATTGTACATGAGTAATATAATCAATGTTTTATTGAGGTTTTTTCCCCTAATTGACCACATCTTTATGATGAGTAATACTCCGTATAATCAAGGAAATGTAAATTCTCAACAAATGTATCACACACTTCCACATACAATTTCATGATATAAGAAAATAAAAATGGCAGTAATTAAGTCAAAAGCATGAGTAAACAAAAAACATGAAGTTAAATTAAAAAAAGTGTGGTGGAGTTGAAGAGATTTGGAGTGAAGTGAAAAAATTGTAGCGGTAGATAAAAAATTCCAAAGGTTGAGAGTAGAAGATGGAGTTGGGCTATAGAAAGGGATAAAAGGCATGCAATTCCCGGAGAATCTAGAGCGCATCAGCCGCTGACCACATCTTCCTTCCCAAACATACATTATAAAATACGTACGTACTCAGTCCTATAGTACTACTCCACCCCGACTCGTACATAATAATAATAATAATAATAATAATAATAATAATGCTCAGATCATTACATGTTTCATTCATTCTCTATTTGCATTTCTCGATGATATCAATCAAATTCAATTCCCAGTTAATAGCCCCGGGCTGCCGCCCTTTATTTATTATTCCAAATCCATTTCCATCGCATTGGAAACTTCACATTTGGAACTTGGACTTTCATTCCGAGATTGCCAGCTCCCAATTCCTCATTTATTCTCCTTTAATGTAACTACTACTCTACGGACATATATATATATATATATATATATATATATATATACACAAAAATACTCTCCAAATTAAATATTTCGGACCTAAAATTATCAGCATGTCTATCCATTAAATACGGCTAGTATTTGTTTAAATGATCATTGTGACATGATTATATATTCGACGTCAATATGACCTTCAGTCATCTTTTTATACGTATTAGGTGTTTTGCATAAGATTGGAAATCATTATTATTTAATATTCTATTAATAATTTATTGTTTAGATTATGGAATGAAAATCTATATATATATATATCAATTGAATGCATCCATTGCTGACATGGCAGCGTGGATGCATCCTTTCGCTGACATGGCGGCTTCACATGCATCTATATAACCCGTATTATATATAGAAAATGCTAATAATCATCCTACTAGATATATATATCATCTTCTACGAGTATTTATACGAATACTCTGTATTTATATTATACGAGTACTCATACAAGTATAATCTCCCTTTCCACTAACCAAATAACAATAATTAGAGCGGGTGAAATGAGTTATATGCGAATCGAACCCTATTAATCCTAAAGCTATAGACTCCAATAATTTAATTAAGGAAAATCCCCATTTTCCTCCTTTCCACTAACCAAACGGGTGAAATGAGTTATATGCGAATCGAACCCTTGACCTTAGATATGTAGTACTTATTCTCTACCACTACACCACAATATCCCATCGTTTCAATTATCACTAAATTAATCCTAAAGCTATAGACTCCAATAATTTAATTAAGGAAAATCCCCATTTTTTTCCACTAACCAAATAACAAATCTCCAAATTTTCCCGCCTAATCACATACGGGCCTACCATATGGGCTTACTTTTGGATTATTTAATATATATTGGTTGGGCTTATATCTAAATTACCCATGCATGTTAACTGCGATCAATAGCTATATGTTTAAAAGATACTATCATAAAATAGTATAATAATATAATTAATAGAGTAGATGCTATCATTTTTGTTATACCATAAAATAGGATAAATCTTTTTCTATATATCATACTAATTAATTGATTGATTAATTGACAGTACCATCTAATTTTATATTTTATATACCATAAAATAAAATAATAATATAATTAATTGAGTAGATGCTACCATTTTTGTTATACCATAAAATAGTATAAATTTTTTTCTATATATCATCATACTAATTAATTGATTGATTAATTGACAGTACCATCTAATTTTATATTTTATATACCATAAAATCTCTTTGCTACTAAGAGATTAACCACCCCTATAATTTTTCCGCCTATTCATATTGGATTCATATTTGGGCCTTAACTGCTTTGGTCATGTAATACTGAAATTTTGTTAACAGTATATTTTACAATCTCTGTTATTTGCACCCGTGTATACTAAATACAAACTGTATATATACCAACGAAAATACGTTTTATTTTTGTAATAATCATGACTGATATTTGATTGTAATTAAATATTGTAATCGTCTATTAAGTAAGAAAATAAAAATTCTTAAAACTTTTCGCACCAAAACTTTAAGCTATCAATCTCTACTAACTAAGAGAAAAAAAATCTCAAAACTTTTCTCGCCTAAATTTTAAACTCTCAATTTGGACAAAATCAATAGAACAAATGAGGAAAAATCAAACTCAATTATCATATAAAAATTCTTACGGGTTAAATATTTAAAAACTAACAATGAGTGTATCGATACAAATAAATTGTAGAAATATAGTCGCTTAAATTTCTAACAACAATTAAGATAATAATTTTTTTGTACTACATATTTCATGATATTAGTCGAGGTTGCAATTTCAAGTTATTTTATTATTATCCAAATACAATTATAGAATCGTGAAAAATTATCAGGTTGCTAAATTAAAATCTACTTTGTATAAATAATTAACTTAAAATATTAAAATTCAATAAATACCGTGGATACATGCACGGGGTATACACTAGTTATATAATTATTCATATAAAATTTATGGTAAATTATTATTATTTTAACATCCTATTTAACATCTTAAAATTCTGTAATTTAACATCTTAAAATTCTGTAATTTATATTACTAAAAAATATAATTGTTAATCATCCTACATATATACGTTTTCAACTTAATCCATTTTATGTAACATTTACGTCATTTATTTACTTTTATTATTCATATAACATATACTCCAACATTTACGAAATATTATTATTTACATAAAATTTATGTAAAATTATTATTCGTATATCATTATTATAAATATAAAATATATTTAAAAAGTTCTGATATTTTCTTAAATATATTTAAAATAATTCTTTATTTTTTACTTTTAGAATACAAAAAGTTGATATTGCAATATTAATTTTTCATATCGAAATTATCGTCATGCAATAATCGTAATACAAATATAATATAAATAGATTGATGTAAGCGAACAATAAATGAAAATAATAAAATTATATGTCTAATTTAATCATGTACGTATTTAGTCCTAGAGTTTATACGTCTAAAATCATCAAAACTGATTGAAAAATATATTTGAGGATAGGATTAGCTCCCAAACTTTGTTTTTAGTTCCATTTAAGGGTCCAAACTCCTTAACTTTACGATTAAGGGTTGAAATTAACACCGACAATTAAAGTTACTCAACCCCGCAAAAAAATAAAGTGGGAGAGTAATATGAAAACATATGAAACGGGTCTGATCGGGTCATACAGGTCAGATCAAATATGAGTTGGGTTATACGGGTCAAGGGTTTAGGGTCAGAAATAGTTTCGAACGCCTTTATTTTTTACAAACTTTTTAAGTCCAACAAAAATAATTTTCATTTTAATATTTTTATTCTTCTTCTTCTTATTATTATTATTATAAATTAAATTGGATATTTGTAATTTAAAATACGTATTAATTTTTTAATTATAAATTCAAATATAATATTTAAATTTAAATAATTTATTATTTTTAATAAATTCTCACTGATCGAACGGGTTGAATGGGATGGGTCAGGTTTTGACCCTAAATTAATGGGTCACATTGGGGTCGGTCAAACAGGTTGCGGGTCGAAAAAATGGGTTCACTACCCTAAAAGAGGGTTGATTTCAAACATAAAAACTGAATCTAAATATTTTAAGTGATTAAAATAATTAATCAGGTACATATTCGATCCTATAAAGAGTTTATGTGTCTAAAAACAATAGAGCAAAACCAATTGAAAGATATTTAATGGTAAGATTAGTACCCGGACTATTCTTTTAATTCCGTTTAAAGGTCTGAACTCTTATCTTTAACTTTACGGTTACGGGTTGAAAACTAACACCATCAATTAAAGTTATTTATTCAACCCCTCAAAAATAAAGCGGAAGCGCAATATGTATACCTGTCAAATGGGTCTAACTGGTCGGGTCAAAATATGGGTCAGATCAAATATAAGTCGGATTATACGGGTCACGGTTCGGATTAGGGTCGAAAATAGTTTCGAACGCATCTATTTTTTATAAACTTTTTGAGTCCAACAAAAATATTTTTAATATTCTTTTTTTATTTTAATATTATTATTGTACTCTTTAATAATGTTTATAATTTAAAAAAAAAAAATTAATTCAATATGTAAAATTATTTTACAATTAAATGATAAAAAATGTTGTATTAAATTGAATATTTATAATAAAAAAACATTTATTTTTAATTATAAACCCAAGTATAATATTTAGGTTTATATATTTTATTTAATTTTAATAATTCTCACTAACCGAACGGGTCGGGTAAGGTATCTACCCTAAATTAATGAGTTATTTTGGGTTCACTCAAACAAGTTGTGGGTCTACAAAACGGGCTTATAAACCTAAAAAGGGGAGGGCTCGATTTCTGTTTTCTTTTAACGAATTTTTGAGATAGTATGACGATGTTCCTTTCAGTTTTTTTAGTTTATCACACAGTTTGTTTTAGTTAATCAGTGTGATAATGCACGTACATAGTATCATGAATACTTCTTTTCTAATACATATTTTATTTGACTTCATATATGATATATCTCATTCATTATTTTTAGTTTTATTTCAATTTATATATAACATAACTATAAACTGACCCGTGAATCTCCACGGGTGATAAAACTAGTATGATATGATTTGTATGTAATGCCTACTTGACTACGTACTTGAGTATAGGTGAACTGTGTCTTTGTACATATACCACTATTTTACTAAATTGTCAAATTAGAATGATATGGAATATGGAATAAATGATACTCCGTATCTTTTTTGAAAAATGAAGCGAGATTATATTATATTAAATTGATTTCCGTCAATGCAAGAATTGTATCCGGAAAGAAAGAACTTTTATATGAGTAAATGATATTCTTTTGATCTAACCTACACTTTCAAAGAACATACTCTTTTAGCCACGTCGTTGGCGATTTATACGTGAATTTACTCTTTTACCCTTTCCTAATTGTGATTAATGAAATTAATTAAGTTTCTTAATTAATTTAATTAATATTTTCGAGTAAATTAAAATTACGGTTTTTGTACTTTTGAATGATTTTTGAGGCACGTGCGTGTCTCAACATAACTCTTTTACCCTTCTGTAATTGTGATTAATGAAATTAATTAAGTTTCTTAATTAATGTAACTATTATATTCCCGACTAATTTGAAATTATGGTTTTTTGAACTTTTGAACGGTTTTTGAGACAAGTGTCTCAATGTAACTCGGGAATATGTTTTTCTATATTCGATTTTAATATCGGTTTGGGTGAGATTGGGATTGATTTGTGCGAATAGGGCGCGTTTTCTGGGTTTGGGGCTGCTGGAAATCGACCTGGACGCCCAAAATCGGCGCCTGAGGGGTCCCCTAGACGCCCAAAATCGGCGCCCGGGGGGTCCCCTGGACGCCCAAAATCCACGCCCAACAGGCCCAGATGCAAAATTACAAAAATTTGTAATTACCAAGGTTCAAACCCACAACCTCTCGAATACAAATGAGCCTCTTTACCACTGAACTTATTGAACATTGTTGATAATTCTCACTAAAATATTATCTATATTTGATTCTAAAACCCCCTAAAATCGCCTATTAATACAATTTTAATATTATTAATAATATTAGTGTTGTTGTGGGTGGGGGAGGATATATAATATAACATAATCCGTAACATAATAAAATGACGGTTTTCAAAAAAAAAAAAAAACGTTTTATTATCGAGTTTCATTAACATGATTAAACTTTTTAATTTTATTAACAAAGTTAGTGAATGTAATTAGGGAAGGACGTTGTCTTTTCACATTAAAAACCGCCGACAACCTAATTTCTAGAAAAGTCGGGTTTCTCTAAAGAAAAGACGCTTTTTTTTAAGTGAGAGAAAATAAAATTAAATATGGTGAGTGGAGTTTGAGTGGATATATAATAAGGACAAGATAATAACGGAACGGTTTGAAAAATTAAAAACCGCTTCATTAACGAGTTTCAATAACTAATCTAACTTCTAAAATTACATAACATTAGTTAACTAATCTAATTAAGGCAAGGGCAAGATCGTCTTTTACATTAAAAAGCACCGACGACGTGGCTGAAATGCCGACGATGAAAAACAACACTCTTAACTTAGTACAACTATAAAATACTTTTACAACTCATTTAAAAAAAGCTTAATATCTTTGATATAACATAACGAACTTATACAAAATATATCATATGGGGTATTAACATATATATGTAACAGTGGCAGATCCAAAAAAAATTACTCTTGGGATATTTGTAAAACTTACAAGTAATTTGTACATATTAAAGTTGTAAATTTTACATTTTAGTATGAAAATGCATAAAATGCATTCAAAAATCATTTCAAGATGCCTCGGGAACCATGGACCCGTATAAATAGATCCGTCAATGATGTGTAATATTCCATACTTGTATATTACTCATACTTTATATTCTAAAATGTTTGTTAATTGTGAAGAAAAATGAGAATTGTGGGTTAAGCTAGGTATAAATTTGTTTTTAAAAAAAGGAAGGAATAGGTGGAAAGTTGTAGCAAGCAAGGGAGATGAGGGTCGTATAAGAAAAGTCGTAGACAAGAGGATGTCGGGAGGTCACGTGAGGAGAGCATAGAGACGGCGAGGAATAAGGGAGACGAAGGTGGTGAGTGGTCGTGTTTGAAAAATGACAACGTAAAGACTAGAAAATATAAAGCAAAGGAATATTATTAGGAGTATTTGGACTTGGACACGGAGAGGGAATATTGGAGGCTTAGTCAAGATGTTGGAGATCCGACAAATACTACCCCCTTCAATTTTTATCACACTCTTCTTCCTTCTCCCTCCAATTCCATGCATGATGCATTTCCCAACTACACTCAACTACTCCCCCCACCACCTCTTTTTTTTCCTATTACATCATCCCCACTAGACCTGGTCATTGGTCACACGTATACTTTCTCCGTTCAACTTCAATTTACTCTTTACAGTTTTCGACACTATTCAAAAATCAAAAGGATTTTCAAAATTCTGCACAATTTATAAGAAAAAAATACTATCAGGTGAGATCTTGTTTGATTCGTCTTCACGAGAAAAATAAGTATATCAAAAAATTATAGTTTTTACTAATACCTAGTGAAAGATATCAACGATTTAAAGTGCGTCTCAGTAAATGTGCATAAAAAAATGGGTAAATTGGAGTTGAATGGAGGGAGTATCTAACACTGTTAGCCTTATGGGTTACCTTTGACGATCGGTACAATCTCGCCCCTACCCTCTACAAAAATGTCAATGATAAGACCGGTTAAGTCCATGCATATCCAGCCTTAACCTAACCCTTGATTGCCATCGATTTATCTAGCCCGCACAACGACGTGGGCCATCAATGGTTGGCCAATTTTTATGGACAATACAGGTGGGTCGAACCAACCACATACATTCGGGTTGGGCTCGTTAATTGAGAACATGCTTGTCCTTACATAGGTTTGGTGAGGTTAGGATGAGCTCAAGCACGACCATGTGAATGTTTTGGTAGCAAACCAAATTGAACTCGTGTTTTTTGTCACAACTTTAGATAGGTCAGGCAAAAATTTGACATTACCCCAAGCTAGTCTAGATAAAGGGTGAATGGTAAGTGGACCCTCGAGTCACAAACCACTAGTCAAATAATCCTCACTCTCCTGATGTGAAATGCCCAGCTATTACCCAATAGAGTCGTCGCCCGCTCTCACGAATTCGAAGTTGAAGTCTAAGTCTGTATCTCTCCTATGATAGCCTCCTACCCACAAATCTCATTGTCGAGCAATTATATATAGTCAAAACTAGGTGCGATTATACAACATGAAGACTACTTCGCCACGTTGTCTGCCTGCTAAAATTGATATGCATGAAGCGTATGAAAGTATTGATCAATGGGAGTTCGTGACACAGATGCTTAATTAGTGTGCTCAATTTTCTTCTACAGTAGTATGAGCAATTCATCATGGAGTGCGTAAATACGATGTTATACTCTATGAATCTAAATGGAGAATCATTTTTGTTCTTTAAAGGGAAATGTGGGTTGAGACAAGGGGATCCTATGCCTCCCCTTTTGTTCACCGTTTGTATGGAATACCTGTCTGGATTGCTTAAATTTGCTACTGAGAGTCATCCTTTAAGCATCACCGTCGGTGTGGTCCTATGAAGCTAAGTAATCTCATGTTTTCCGATGATTTTTTTATTGTTCTTTAAGGAAGATTTGGGCTCTATTAAGCTGTTATTGAATACTTTTGCTACATTTACTAGGGCTTCTAGCCTGTCTATGAGTGTGGGATAATCAAATATCTATTTTGCGCGGATGAAACTTGAGGATCAGCAGGAAGCACTTCGGTTTTATGGGTGCACATGAAGGGGAATTTGCAATTCAAGTATCTAGGGATCCCCATTCAGACCTCAAGAGTTATGCTGCCAGGCGCAACGAGGACGTAGCGTTCTTCAAGTGGGAGTGATTGAAACACCTCACATTGATTGAAGATGCCCTATTTATGAGCTTGAATGACTAGTGTTTAAAGGGATTGAAAGTACTACTCATATAAACAAAGTGCACTTTCTTTTCTGGTCATCCATGCAAAAGAACTCCGCAGTTAACCATTCTTGACTGAGAGTAGTCTAAGCATGGGTGACCTCCTGGGAAGGTTTCCAGGATGCGCATGAGTGAGGTCAAAATGCACTGGAAAAGACTCGTGTTGGTCTGTGAGACTAGTACAGAGCCTGGTGAGCTATCGCGACTAACATTTCTGGTCCTAGTTTGGGCCAGGGTGTTAAAGTCTGCTCAGAAGAATACAGAGCATAGGCGCTCGAAAGCTGCCCTATAGTGGTCGTCTTGTATTGGTCTGAATTGTCCTAAGTATGCTTCACATACTGGCCTATGATTTTTATATTACCTAAATGCAATGTGTCTTGTGGGATGAGAGGTCGGAGATGTAAAGAGTACCAGTGGTGGCTTGGGATCAGATAAGACGCGCGCTCCTAGAGAAAAAGGTGGGGGGTCGGTCTCATAAACATGGTGCACTGGAACAGAACAGTTGTAGCCTAGGTTGCACCGACACGGACAAGGAAACGTATCTTGTAACACCCGCTATTTTCCTATCACTTTTATCCTTTCCGCTACGACATCGTCATAACTCTATCACATTTCGACCTTATGTTTCATCGTTTTTTCCAGCTTTACTTTCATTTTCGAGTCTAATGATATTTATTTTTATTTTAAAAGATTTTAATTCTTTTAAATCTATTTATTTGATTTTCTTCGTAAACAAATTATTTTTCCGCAAGAAATTCTAATTCTCTACGAATTAACATTTTTAAGCTCTGATTTAAGTTATTTCTTTTCCTACAAATGTCCAAATATATTTACATAATATTTTTATGAAAATTTAGCCATTTATTATTTTATTACCAAGTTTTGAAAATAATTATTTTCCAACGCAAGGTTTACTCAAAATGCTTTGAAATACCTTTAACGATTTTATGATTTTTCTTTTTACCAACCTACAACCATTTTTGGGCTCTTTTTCACTCAATGGGACTGTGACCCTTGTCACACACCACTATTACCCTTTCTTTTATAAACATTTCTTAAGGATTAAGATATTTTCTTCTCATCCATTTAATGATACATGCATACACATGCATGGACATGCATAGGCTTTCACCCTTATTCATACACTTGGCCGACATGCAAGCCTTGGTTGCATGGTTCTCATCAATATTTAAGAGACCCTTTATGCTAGAAACCTTTCAATCTTTCATTCAT
This sequence comes from Agrostemma githago, assembly GCA_958450325.1. Classification (NCBI taxonomy): domain Eukaryota; kingdom Viridiplantae; phylum Streptophyta; class Magnoliopsida; order Caryophyllales; family Caryophyllaceae; genus Agrostemma; species Agrostemma githago. The sequence goes on from OY288241.1 coordinate 61,120,671, forward strand.
TCATTTCTCCCAATTTAATCAAGCCAAAATCATCTCCTTTCTCATTATTCACGTGAAACGAAGGGAAAACAACATCATTTTCAGCCCTAAAACCGGGTCCAAGCATTTCTTTATGACTCTTATTTTTCTCTCTTATCGATCCTCTTTCCGATCCTTTCGTTAAGATAATAATCGATGTTGTTTTCAATCGTTATTTATCTTGAATTTTCTTAGTGTTCTCATGATATTTTTCTACCATGCATGTCGTGTGTTAAGGATTTGTGGACGATCCCGAAGCCGACGAATTTATAATCGACTCGGATTTGGATTAGAGGTAACATTGATGTTACTCGGTATTGCATGATTTTATTTGTGTAATTGCATGTATATAATTATAATTTTATTTTGACAATATAAGTATGTCATATAATCTTTAAAAATTTTAAAAGTTGAAAATTTGCATGTTTCGGTATTTTTATCACTTTTACGAAATTAATGATTAAATTGTTATATTATTTTATAAAATCGTAATATTCGGCCTAAACATATAAAATATTAATATATTCTGTAAAAACGATGTTTTTGATGATTTTTGATAGTTTTGTATTTTTCTAATATTTTAAATATCGATTATTGAATTATTATCATTTTCGAACAAAAATGATTAAAAGCCGATTTCTTTTAAGCACTTAAACATTTTATTTTAATCTGAAATTTGGCAAGGAAGATCTTTCTGATGAAATGCAATTTTCTGAATTTTTCCATAATTTTTCGAAAATGTTAAATGAGTGAATTACTTAATCATTTTAAGTCGTCGTTTATCGTTAAAACTGTTTTTGTCGTTTTAATTTCCGATTTCTGGTCTTTGTTTTAAATATGAAACTTTAAGAGTTAAATCACGCCTAGTCATATTCCAAATTTTTTTAATGGTTTAATGAAATAAAACACGTTAAACGATTTGTTTTGACATTTGCCGTAAAATACTATTTATGCTCGTTTTGTCGAAACTAATAATAATTAGGGAATTTTAGTTTTATAAATTTTGAAAACACCCTAATTAGTAGTATCAAAATGTTTAAGACATTTTATAAACACTCGTATGATATTTCCATATTTTCATAAACCCAAATGTTCTCACTTTAACTATTAATATCGTTAAGGCCGAAAGTATTAGTTTTATAAATCTATATCGTTTACTAAAAATATTTTACTAGTATGAACTAATATTTTCGATAATTTGATATAATGCTATTTTTGTAAAGTTTCTCAAAAAATAGAAGTTTCCTAAAATAGAAAGTTTCCTCTTTTAGAATATAATGATTACTCCTTTTATCTCCATATTAGTTATAATTATTATATCTTTTGAATATCAATAATGGCGTTGTTTTGGAGTTATGAAATAAGGACAAGTGTGAGGTTTAGAGTAATATATTCTGGGGTTTACATTTTTGCCATCAACTATAAGGCTGGTGTGTCTTTATGGGGCACACTGGTTGTTGAACCGAGCATATATGGTGTTCGGGAGTGTGTGTATATTTTCTTAAGCTCGTGCCTAACAGTTTAAGACACCGTCGAGTTGAACTGAGTATTTATGGTGCTCGGGAGAGGTGTACATATGTGGACATGACATAAGTCCACCCCGACGCGGCCACGCGCGGGTTTGGGGAGGCGAATGAATCTCCATATGAGAATGGATCGAATTGATATTTAAATCGAAGTTGGAGTCGCCACCGAACTTTGTGGGAGTTCAGGCCCGTTCGAACCCACTCTTTGTTGTAGTGGGCCGTGTACAAAATACGGCCCATTTCCGATGTAAGAGTTTATCGGGTTCGTTCCTTTGCATTTGATACCGATACCGACGTTATCGGATATCGTGTATTGAATGACTCTCGTTGCCAATGGTTTCGGACATCCGGAAACCGAGGTTCTGAGTAAGGGGTGAGGGTACGTGTTGGGAAGCCCACGAAGGACTCCCAACCCCGCCCGCAAAGGCCTCTACTAGGATATCGTTTGATGTTTTAATACGCGTGCTAGTTGAACGGGAGAATGATATGCAAACATTGTTTTCCCTAAACATGCGAGAAATGAATGGGTTGCTAAGTCGATTTAATGAAACTAAAATTAACGTCAAAGTTGTATTTTAGCATGCGAGGTTCGTTTTAGTATAATAAAACAAATGATGAAAAGATGAAAATAAATCGCAAAAAAAAACACGAGCAAACGAGTTAGTAACGATTGAACAATAAAAAAAAATGATGATATGCATGGTTTTGAAAAGTTTAATTCACGTGATGGATTAACACGCATTGATCGGGGTCAATAAAAATAAAGTTGAGATCTGAAAAGATGTTGTTTTGTCTAAAAAACGATGTTCGAAAAATAATAAAAAAAACAAAACCCGTGTCGCGTTCCAGCCGGCCGCGCGGCTCGCCCGGGGTGCGCGCGACTCGCGCCCCGGCCTGTTTTCGAAGTCGATTTTTTGGAAATCGATGACTTTATTAAATCCCGTACAAATATTGCATAATTTGTACTCGATTCAATGTTTTCGATGTTCGTCGTATTCGATATTCGATTATGAAATCGATATTAAATATTCGGAATAATTTTGGAAAAGATAAAAAAAGTTTTAAGAAATCGTTTTGTAGAAAAAACGATGTTTAAGAAAAATTGAGAAAAGCGAAAAAAGGGACCGCGGAATCAGACTTCCGCGCGAGTCGCCTGGGAGTGGCGCGACTCGCGTGGAGGTCTGTCCTGGTTCGGGTTTTTCGAAGATCGTTAATTTCGATAGATCGCGTACAAATATGAATTAATTTATACTCGATTTATGCTTTTGATGTTCGTCGTATTCGATATTCGATTACGAAATCGATATCGAATACTCGGAATGCCTTTTAGAAAAGGTTGTATAAAATTGTTTTAAAACAGAATTTGAACGAAATGAAAAAGAATGTTGGTTCTCTCCGCGTTAAAATCGTTGTATTTTGTAAAAAGTAACGATTTTGTAGCATCAACGAGATTAATGTAATTCTTTTAATACGATATTCGATTAGGGAACCGGTATCATATTTTTAAGAATATTCGTTTATAGGAAAATAGTTTTAGTAATATCGATATTAGAAATAAAAACGATGAATGATTCATAAAAAAATGATGACGGCGCGGGATGGACGAAAAAACGAGAAGAAGAAGAAGGAGAGAAGAGAAGGGAAGTCGGGTTTGATTACACCCCGAACCTACATGCTCTTGTTGACTCGGATCGGGGCTCGTCGGATTGTGGCTAAGGTACGGGAGCGTCGGGTTAATGTTGGTGAGTTGGTGGTTCGGTTCGGACGTGAAGGGTGACGGGTATGGGGGCCGGTTCCTTCGGTTTTGGATGTAGAATATCGGGATTTTTATGTGAGTACTTGGTGTCTCTGTGTTAGGAGAAATTGTGTGTCAATGTTGTATGATATGTGTTTGCAAAGGGTCCTATTTATAGGAAAAGAAGGTTGAGAGAGGTATCTTGCTTGTACGACAAGAAATACCAATCGGGATAGGAAATGTAAGAAGTTGTGAGGAACGAGAACTCCGTTACTTGGCAAAGAAGAAAAGGGAACCGGCTGAAAACAGCCTGCTTTACCGGGTATCCCATGCTCGGTCGAATGCTCGATTCGGTTTTCGGATAAAATTCCTACTTGAGATCGAATTCTACCTTTAACAGAATTGTTTAATATTTGTGTAGCTGATTTTTTGTGGAGTTTGAGCTCGAGTCGGTCACGTGAGGTGACACGGCTGACCCACAAGTCTCGAGAAAATATCTTTGACCGGGTTTGACTCGGTCGCTAAAAGACGGTTTTGCCCCTGGTGTCGGATTCGACCCAAAATAGTCTTTTTTGACTCGAAACGACCCACTGGGCCTGGTTTTGAGGTTAGTTTTGTGAAATTTGTACTCTGTAAAAAGTCCAAGCTAAATATTCATGATTTCGAACCCATTTCCGAGTACGTTAAAACACGTTTGCGTCCGATCATCATCGGGTGTTTGTCGGAAACTGCTATAGACACCTGGCAGTAAAATGTGGGTGTCTACATCATATCATCTTAAACTAGGGCCACACATTTATAAGTCACCGTCCTATTATGGTTGAATAGCCTAGTTAGAGATCAAAGTTTGATTTGTTTGAACTAAGTCCTCGAAACTAGTTTTTAGTATTCCCCTAGTGAAAGTCTAGTCTTCATTACCAATCCTATCCATAACGTCATTTTGAATATTTGTTATTATCGATATATTTCGGTTTACAGGTTGGCAAATATTTTATGTTTTCTCCGGAAAACTCATTCTTATTTCATTGTTTTGATACGTAAAGTTTTTTCCACTGAAAGCCTATTTTTCCTATAACGTTTTACTGTTTTTCGATTTTACTATTTTTTAATAATAGCAATTACAGTTTTAAAATCCTGTTATACTGCTAGGAGAACGTTGACGTTGCTCCTCACTGATTGTGGCTGTTATGTTTTTAACATGACAGGTATATGTGTTTCCCTTCGGGTGGGCTAGCGAGTAGTTATGGATCCTGCTTCGCTGATTACCAAGTTTTGTACTATGGATTGTTAAACCCTTTTTATGGATTGCTTTTATTTTAGCCATTTTTATTCATTGGTGGATGTATTGACTTACCGTTTTTATTTAATTAAGACATAGTTACAGTGTGTTATAATCCCACATCTATAGTGATTCCGCCACTGTATTGCGTTAGAATTTCTAGGGGATTACACTTGGTATCAGAGCATCACTGCTCTCAACGCTTACACCTGAAATTAGGGAAAATACCAGTAAATTATTTAAACAGTAAATAAAAATAGTATTAGAGATGGGTAGAAACAAGTAAGGACTTATTTGTTCAGCTTTCTTGTTCCTGAAACTCAATGATTAGCATTGCATATTTGTTTTATATTCTCAAGAAGAAGATAAGTGGACAACTTGGTGCTCCAAGAAAGATGACGATGGTGACTTTTGAGCTCCGGTTCAGTCTGCTTAAACTACGGGCCAGATGAAAGTAGATTCCAGTTTCGTAACGGTGCAATAGACTCAGATGTGAAATCACTTTGGATCCAGTTGGAGCGACCCAATACTAGTGTGCTTGTTCCAATACTTGAAGTTAAAGAAATCCAGCGAGATTGCTTTGTGAACTCCGGATGTAACACCCGCTATTTTTCCTAGCATATTTATTCTTTCCGTTAGGACTCCGTCTTAACTCTATCACTTTTCGGCCTCATATTTCATCATTTTACTAAGCTCTATTTTAATTTTTGAGTTTAATGATTCTTACTTTAATTTTAAAGATTCTAATTCTTTTTAAATCCATTTATTTGGTTTTCTTCGTAAACTAATTATTTTTCCGCAAGGAATTCTATTTCTCTTCGAATTGACGTTTTTAAACTTGGATTTAAGTTATTCCTTTTTCTAAAAATGTTTGAATACGTTTATATAATATTTTCAACTAGTAAATATTTTTATTTACAAAAATTTAGTTGTTAATGATTTTATCACGAAGTTTCGCGAATAATTATTTTCTTACGCGAGGTTTACTCGAATTACTTTAAAATGCTTTTAACTATTTTACGATTATACTTTTTATCAACTTATAAATTATTTGAGATCATTTCCTCACATATTGGACCGACAAAGCTTCTTGTCACAATTTAACTACGTTTTATTAATACGTTTCGTTTTATCACGTTAAAATGTAAACGTAAGATTATTTCTTTTCATTCATTGATGCATTATTATCAAAACTCTTCATACTCTCCCTCACTTATTTTGACCGGCTGTTTTGTGGCTAATCTCACCTAGTTTTCATCTACATTTTAATGCCATTCATTCTTGCATAAACCATCCTTCTTCTTTCATTCATTCTTTTCATAAAAAATATTACATCTTTTTCCTTCTTCATTTCTGGCCGTGACACTCCTCTCCCCTCCTAGGCTGACTTTTGCTTAATTCGAGCCTCGATCGAATCATTTTTATCGTCAAAATAATCCTCTTTCCGATCCCTTCGTTAAAGTAATAAACGATGTTGTTTTCGATCGTTATTTACCTTGATTTTGTTAGTTTTTCTCATGGTATTTTTCTGCCATGATTTTCGTGTTTGGTAGGATTTGTGGACGATCCTGAGGCCGACGAATATATAATCGATTCAGACTTGGAGTAGAGGTAACGTCGATGTTACTCGGTATTTCATGATTTTAATTGAGTATTTGCATGTATATATTTTTATATTTTATTTTGGCAATATATGTATGTCATATAATCTGGAAAATATTTAAAAGTTGAAAATTTGCATGTTTCGATATTTTTATCGCTTTTACGAGATTAACGATTAAATTGTTACTTTAATTTGTAAAATCGTAATATTCGGCCTAAACATGTAATATATGTCTATATTCTGTAAAAATGATGTTTTTGATGATTTTTAATAAGTTAGTATTTTTCTGATATTTTAAATATCGATTATTGAATTATTACCGTTATCGGACAAAAACGATTAAAAGCCGATTTTTAGTTCTATTACTTAAACATTTTATTTTAATCTGATTTTTGACGTGGTAAAACTTTCTGATGAAATAGAATTTTCTGAATTTTTTCATAATTATTAGGAACTGTTAAGTGGATGAATTAATTGATCACTTTAAATCATCGTTTATCGTTAAAACCGTATTTGTCGTTTAAATTCTCGATTTCTGGTCTTTGGTTTAAATCTGAAAAAATTATGATTCTGATGATTTCGTATTAAAATTTAATTTTATGATTTTTAGTGCCTTAATAAAATGTTAGGAACGATAAGTTTTATTAATGGAATCGTTAATTGTGAAAACGGGTGTTAAAGACGGTTTTGACGGAATTGGTAAATCTGGAACTTTGGAAAATCTGGAAAATTAGTATATTCTGTAAAATGATGATTTTTGGGTTTAATAATAATTTTTTAGACATTAATACTTAAATCATTTTGTAATTACTATTTTTATTAATCGTTATTGTCGAGATTGGACGATTAACGAGAAAACGCTTTAAAAACCGAGTTTTAGGATTCTGTAAAATTTTCTTTTCTGGACAGAATGTTCATAAATATATTTTAACTATTTTACGTATTTTTTGTACTATTTATTAAATTCTTTAATTAATAAGTATTGGTTTTCGGACAAATTGTGATTTATCGTTAAAATGCTTCATCTTAGCTAAAAGAATTATTTTTCCAGCAATTTTGAAAGTATTTAAATCTGAAACTTTAAGAGTTAAATCATCCCTTAACATACTCTAAATATATTTGTTGGTTTAATTAAATAAAGACGTTCAAATATTTAATTTGATATTTGCCGTAAAATCCTATTTATAATTTTATTGTCGAAACTAATAATAATTAGGGAATTTTAGCTTTATAACTTTTGAAAACACCCTAATTAGTAATATTAAAATGTTTTAAGACATTTTTAATCATTTTATAACGCTTATACGATATTTTAATAATTTCATAAAATTTAAATGTTCACTTTGGTAATTAATATCGTTAAGGCCGAAAGTATTAGTTTTATAAATCTATATCGTTTACTAAAAATGTGGTATTAGTATGAACTAGTATTTTCATTATTTTGATATAATGCTATTTTAGTAAAGTTTCTAAAAATAAAAGTTTCCTAAAATAGAAAGTTCTCTCTTTTAGAATATAAATGTTTACTTCTTTTATCCTCATATTGTTTATAATGATTATATCTTTTGAATATCGATAATGGCTTGTTTTGGAGTTATGGAATAAGGACAAGTGTGGGTTTAGAGTAATATAGTCTGGGATGTACGTTTTTGCCATCAGCTATAAAGCCGGTGTGTCTATTTGGGACACATTTGGTCGTTGAACTGGGCGTAGTTTCGCCCAGAAGAGTGTATGTTTTGACCTTAAGCTAGATATCGCATCGTGTTAGTCGCTGTCAGCTGAACTAGACATATTTGTTGTCTAGGAGGGGTATGCACTACTTAAACCAGGACCTCGCTGCACGCAGTCCTGTTATAGTTGAGTTGCCTAGTTATAGACTGGATTCTGTTATGAGTTAAGTCTACAGTTCTCGAAGATAGTTTCTAGTATTATCCTAGTGAAAGTCTAGATTCTACATTAATCCTATCCATAACGCCATTTTGACTATTTTATTTGTTATCGATATAAATTGGTTTACAGGTTGGCAAATATTTTAATGTTTGTTCGGAAACCCATTTTAATATTTTGGTTTTGGCACTGAAAGCTTATTTTAATATGCTGTTTTACTATTTTCCATTTTTAGTATTTTTCTTATATTATTAATTACTATTTTAAAATCCTGTTATACGGCTGGGAGAACGTTGACGTTGCTCCTCACTGATTGTGGCTGTCATGTTTTTAACATGACAGGTATGCATGTTTCCGGGTGTGGGCTAGCGGGCAGACATGATCCTTGCTCGATTAATTTTAATAATTATGTTTTGTGGATTGTTAAACCCCTTTGTGGATTTATTTAATTTTGGCCATTTAATTTAGGGCCTAATGTTTGACTTTGCCATTTAAATTTTTATCAAAACATAGTTACAGCGTGTTATAATCCCGACTCTACAGTGTTTCCGCCACTGTATCGCGTTAGAATTTCTAGGGGATTACACCGGAGGTCCGAAGATTCTCCTCTAGTTTAAAGATCTTAATTATCTAGGATCATTATTCTTTTCTTTCGTCTTCCAGTCTCTCTGCTTCTTCCAATTCTTCTCTTATATTCTCATCTTCATTCTTATGGTGACTCCTCGTTTTATTCTTCTACTTTACCATCTTCCCTTTTGAGATTCTTTGGTTAGACCGAATTATGTCTTAGTGAACCTTTCGGAAGCTATAAATGTTTGAGGTTTAGTTAACCCCTTGTTGGTTTGAGGATTGTGAGTTGTACCTTTTCATCTACTCTAGTTAGCTTTTTGAGATTTGATTTGAATGGTATTAGTTGATGGAATTAGGTCTGTACCTTAAGTGTTGACCTTGGGTTATAGGTTACCATATTATATGGAGTACTTAGAGCCGAATATGCTTTTGGATAGTAAGAATAGAGTTTATTCTATCTGATGGATACCTAATACCCAACATAGGACCTGGTCAAGTGTAAATAATAATATTACTTGGGATTCCTACCTAATGTTGACTTAATGGACTAATCGTGGAGTTTTGGGATCATAAATTGTTGTTTAAGATGTTAGCCTGAGTGTTGTGGTACCATTTCAGGTCCTCGTTAATGTTTAGTAAATTTTGGTTGACATAGATTAAACCTTGTTTCTTATGGATTAGATCGTGGATCATTGATGTAAGGTTGTAACCTACAAACTTTGGAGTTGAATGACCTAAATTTTGGATAGATCATTGTTAACCTTGAAGAAGAGAAACATATTGCACAATTAAAGGTTGGATTTATCGCGTTGTTTTGAGAAATACATAATGCCAATCATCTTGATGAATTTATAGTTCAAAACCCTTAGACCAATGAGATTGTGGCTTCGTTGAGTTAATAAATATTTTGGTGGTTTCGCTGTTACGGTATGAAATTTGATGGAATTCTCAGAAACCTTATTCGAACGACGTGTTTGAAACTGTGAGTATCTGTCGTTACATGTCAGGCTGAGTGTGTTTAAGGTTTGGCGTACTTTCCTAACATCTGTCAATTGATGATGTTAAGAATATGTTGATGATCATTTTTGAAGTTTCGTGTCCGAACATTGTTAATTGGTGGATTTTATTTAGTGTTCCTTACTCGAGAAATTTGAAGTATACCTCGAGTTTAGACCTTATGAGCTTTGAATTTATAAGCCTTAGTAATTACGAGTTTGGGTAATGTTTTGATGACCATTGAAATCTTAATTAATGGATTATTCTAAATCAATTGTGAATTCTTACCATACTAATTGAAAGATTATATAAGTATGTAAAACTTGATTTTGGAGGCTATGGCAGTTGAAAATTTTGGAGGTTGTAGATTGAGTAGGACCACCCTATACCGATATTGGACTTAGCGTTACTTGATGCGCCAATTAGGAACCCGTGTTTGTGAGAGTCGTGCTAGGAATCTCGAGATGGTTAATTTCTTCTATAATCCTTGAGAGCACTTTTGACTCTCAACTCCGTCTTCCTTTCTGCTTCTCTTGAATTCTGTTACCGCATCTGCTACTAATCTCTTCGACCTTTATCGATTTTGAAAACTCTTATTTTTAATTTATTTATCCTTGTTTTATTTATCCGTTAACCATTTTTTGAACTCCCTATTTTATAAAAAGTTTGACTAGTTTAAAAAAAATTGATTATCGTAAAATTTTAACACTTTGAGTTATAATTTCTAATTGTGAAATTGCCCATTTTGTAAAAAGTTTGACTAACTTAAATTTTTCGGATATCGTGAAATTTAACATTTTTGAATTATAATTTTAGAACTTTATACTTCACTTTTGTTTTATCTTTGGATGATATTTATATTTAGTTCTGTTTCAAAATGCCTTAAAAATTTATTTTAAAATTATTTCGAAATTATTTCAATTTTTGATTTTCAAGCGATCGAAATTTCATGAAAAATTTCATATTTCCAAATACTTCAATATCTTTCAACATTGTAAAAATTATTTTGTATGTTCAGGTTTGATAACATTTTTGAAAACTTTCATAATTACTTTAATAACATTTTCGAAATTTTAACATTTTGAAATTAGTTTTCGTTTTATTGTTGGTGGACTTTTGAATCTTTTATCAAAAATGTTTGACGACTGGTTCGATTTTTACTAACTACAAAATTTTATTTCTCAAAACTAAATTTTGTTTCATCATAAAACCAAATATTATCGAATTTCTTAATCTAATTGTTTTACTTTTAGTTTAAAAATGTTTTGGTTGTCCTATTTCCTTCGAGTTTGTTTACAAATGTTATTTGACGTCGTTATTTTATCAAATAAACTTTACCTTACGATTTCATTAATTAAGAGAGTTTAAACTTCGGGTAGCTTAGTTAGCCATGTTTCCTCTCAGAATAAATATTTGCATTCGATTTCGTATCACTTTGAGAGTGGTAAAATTTTCATTTAAACCAAATTTTTATGCAAGATATGTATCCTCATCTTTTCGAGTAAGATAATCTCAATTTTCTTTCTGCTTATTCTTAGTTTCGAGGATGAAACTTTCTTTTAGTGGAGAGGATTGTAACACCCACTATTTTCCTATCACTTTTATCCTTTCCGCTACGACTTCGTCATAACTCTATCACATTTCGACCTTATGTTTCATCATTTTTTCCAAGCTTTACTTTCATTTTCGAGTCTAATGATATTTATTTTTATTTTAAAAGATTTTAATTCTTTTAAATCTATTTATTTGATTTTCTTCGTAAACAAATTATTTTCCGCAAGAAATTCTACTTCTCTACGAATTAACATTTTAAGCTCTAATTTAAGCTATTTATTTTCCTACAAATGGCCAAATATATTTACATAATATTTTCAACTAAGAAATATTTTTATGAAAATTTAGCCATTTATGATTTTATTACCAAGTTTCGAAAATAATTATTTTCCAACGCGAGGTTTACTCGAAATGCTTTGAAATACCTTTAACGATTTAATGATTCTTCTTTTTACTAACCTACAATTATTTTTTGACTCTTTTGCACTCAATGGGACCGTGAGTCTGTGATCCTTGTCACACACCACTATTACCCTTTCTTTTATAAACATTTCCTAAGGATTAAGATATTTTCTTCTCCTCCATTTAATGATACATGCATAGACATGCATGGACATGAATAGACATGCATGGACATGCATAGGCTTTCACCCTTATTCATACACTTGACCGACATGCAAGCCTTGGTTGAATGGTTCCCATTAATATTTAAGAGACCATTTATGCTAGAAACCTTTCAATCTTTCATTCATTCATTTCTCCCAATTTAATCAAGCCAAAATCATCTCCTTTCTCCCTCATTATTCACGCGAAACTGAAGGGAAAATAACAGCACTTTCAGCCTTAAAACCGGGTGCAAGCATCTATTTCTGACTCTTATTTTTCTTTCTTATCGATCCTCTTTCTGATCCTTTCATTAAGGTAATAATCGATGTTGTTTTCAATAGTTATTTATCTTGAATTTTCTTAGTGTTCTCATGGTATTTTTCTACCATGCATGTCGTGTGTTAAGGATTTGCGAATGATCCCAAAGCTGACGAATTTATAATCGACTTGGATTTGGATTAGAGGTAACGTGGATGTTACTCGGTATTAAATGATTTTATTTGCGTAATTGCATGTATATAATTATATTTTTATTTTGACAATATATGTATGTCATATAATCTGGAAAATTTTTAAAAGTTGAAAATTTGCATGTTTCGATATTTTTATCACTTTTACGAAATTAACGATTAAATTGTTGCTCCCTCCGGTCATAACTTATTGCCTCCTTTCATGATTATATGTGAGGTGTATTTTAATGAAATGGGGCAATAAATTGTGACATGAGGGAGTATATTATTTTAAAAACGAAAATTTCCCATGGTACTCTCGAACTATGTCACATTACACATGTTACCCCTGCTTTTAAGTTAGTTCACATGGTAACCTTGAGTTTTATTGTTTAGTTCCCGATTTGCCCTTACCCAAATTTCTGTCATGACGCCGTTAAATTATGACCAAAATTAATTATATCACTCAACAACTACTTTTCTTCAAAAAGGGAGGTGTTCTCATGGTACCCCTAAGTTTTCATAGTTATTCCCATGACACCCTTAAGTTTTTATAGTTGTTCTCATGGTACCCTTAAATTTTCATAGTTGTTCTCATGGTACTCTTGAAAGAAAAGCAATGACTCATTGAAGCAAAGCAACGATTAGTTTACTGAACTAGCCGTTACACAAGTGCTTATAAATTCACTTCCCTTTCTATTTTGGCAGAAGAAGATCAAACAATACACACTTACTCACTCAACCTTTTCACCTCCTTCTTCACTTGTACAAAAAAAATGGAAAAACCTCATCACCATAACCTTGAAGCTCGATCATCCGGAAACATCAATTTTTTCCATTTTTTTTGTACAAGTGAAGAAAGAGGTGAAAAGGTTGAGTGAGTAAGTGTGGATGTTCGTTCTTTATTTTTATGCCAAAATAGAAAGAAAAGTGAATTTATATAGCACTTGTGTAATGGCTAGTTCAGTAAACTAGTCGTTGGTTTGCTTCAATGAGTCGTTGCTTTCCTTTCAGGGATACCATGGGAACAACTATGAAAAACTTAAGGGTATCATGAGGAAAACTATGAAAACTTAAGGGTACCATGGGAACAACTATGAAAACTTAGGTAATGGTGAGATTCATGGGTTTTTCAAAGGGCAAGGTGGTATTAGGCAAGGAGATCCTTTGTCTTCTTTCCTTTTTGTATTGAGTATGAAGGTGCTTTCCCGATATCTCAGGAAGATTAGAGATGGAAATACAGTCTCACTTCATCCTAAGTGTGCTAAGATGGACCTAACACACCTTGTGTTTGCAGACGATTTAATGGTTTTCATAAGAGGGGATCTTCCATCTGTAGAGAAGGTTAAAGATACTTTAGATGCATTCTCTAAGTGGAGTGGGTTACATGCAAGCATTGAGAAGACGGAGATATATTTTGGAGGGGTAAGAGGTGATGTTAAAAACTTAATCTTGAGCAAAACAGGGTTCAAGGAAGGGCAATTTCCCTTCAGGTATTTAGGTGTGCCCATACATCATGCTAGACTCACCGTCGATATGTATGCAGACTTGATTACGAAGCTTCAGAATGCCATCTTACACTGGTCAAATAGAGCCCTCTCATATGCTGGAAGAGTTCAGCTACTTAACTCAATCGTGTTTGGCCTCCAAAACTTTTGGTGTGCCAGTTTGCACTTGCCTGCAGGAGTAATACATCACATTAATAGATTATGCAAGGACTTATTCTAGTGTATTGCTGATGGTAAAAGAAAACTTGTCTATAAAGGTTGGAAAAGCATCTGTAAACCCTGGCAAGAAGGAGGCTTTAACTTAAAAGATCTCTCAATTTGGAACAAAGCCCTTATGCTCAAATGGCTATGGGCTTTGGATCGACAAGAGGGCTTCATCTGGGTGCACTGGATTAACAAATATCACCTTGCAAATCAATCCATTTGGACGATTCAAGCTGCGAACAAGCATTCAGAGAGCCTTCGAGGTATCATACACACTAGGAATCACCTGATCCTACATACAGGTAGCCTGCACGCTGCACAGCACCTACTGCATCAATGCACCAGGAACAATATCTTTAATGTGGCTCTAGCATATCAGGCCCTCAGGACAAACTATCCCAAGCTTAGCTGGTATGCACCCTGTTGGAACAAGAGGATTTATCCGCGTCATAGGATCTTCCTCACCCTGGCATATGAAGGGAAGCTAGCAACATTGGACAACATCCAAAGACGGGGCATACCTTTGGCAAATAGATACTCACTTTGCTATCAGAATGAGGAGTCTGCTAGACATCTCTTCTTTCAGGGCAATTATGCACAAGAGGTCCTAGGCTTTATTCTTGACTGGTGTGGAGCAGAACCCTTGATGAGTCTGACTGCCCTGTTGCATTGGTCTTCCCACAGGAGAAGGAACAAACACTGGAGGAACTACTGGATCCGCTGCTGTATAGCTGCTACTGTCTACTGCCTTTGGAAAGAAAGGAATGGATGTATTTTTGAGGTCTCAGGAAGGGATGCTACTAAATTAGCTCGAGAAATACAATATAGTGTTAGTGTCATGATGCTTCATAATACGAATGAAACACTCCTTGATGAAGCAGTTGATGGTCTGCAATGTTGATTAGTCCCATTAGTGGCTAGATTCTTTGTAAGATAAACTCTTGTATGATTTGTTATTATATGAGAGTACTACCTTCTTGCAAAAAAAAACTATGAAAACTTAGGGGTACCATGGGAACCCCTCTCCTTTTGAAGAAAAGTAGTTGTTGAATAATATAATTAATTTTGGTCATAATTTAACGGCGTCATGCCAGAAATTTGGGTAAGGTCACATCAGGAACTAAATGATAAAACTCAAGGTTACCGTGGGAACAAACTTAAAAGCAGGGGTACCATGTGTAATGTGACATAGTTCGAGGGTACCGTGAGATTTTTCCCTTTTATAAAATCGTAATATTCGGCCTAAGCATAAAAAATATTAATATATTCAGTAGAAATCATGTCTTTGATGATTTTTGATAATTTTGTATTTTTCTAATATTTTAAATATCGATTATTGAATTATTACCATTTTCGAACAAAAATGATTAAAAGCCGATTTCTTTTAAGCACTTAAACATTTTATTTAAATCTGAAATTTGGCAAGGAAGATCTTACTGGTGAAATAAAAGTTTCTGAATTTTTCCATAATTTTTCGAAATTGTTAAGTGGGTGAATTAATTAATCATTTTAAATCGTCGTTTATCGTTAAAACTGTGTTTGTCGTTTTAATTTTTGATTTCTGGTATTTGTTTTAAATCTAAAACTTTAAGAGTTAAATCACCTCTTGTCTCTTGTCATATTTCAAATTTTTTTAATGGTTTGATGAAATAAAAGACATTAAACGATTTGTTTTGACATTTGTCGTAAAATCTTATTTAAGCTCGTTTTGTCGAAACTAATAATAATTAGGGAATTTTAGTTTAATAAATTTTGAAAACACCATAATTAGTAGTATTAAAATGTTTAAGACATTTTTAATCATTTTATAAACACTCGTATGATATTTCAATATTTTCATAAACCCAAATGTTCTCACTTTAACTACTAATATCGTTAAGGCTGAAAGTATTAGTTTTATAAATCTATATCGTTTACTAAAAATGTTTTACTAGTATGAACTAATATTTTCGATAATTTGATATAATGCTATTTTTGTATAGTTTCTCAAAAAAAATTGAAGTTTCCTATAATAGAATGTTTCTTCTTTTAGAATATAATAATTACTACTTTTATCTCCATATTATTTATAATAATTATATCTTCTGAATATCGATTATGACTTTGTTTTGGAGTTATGGAATAAGGACAAATATGAGGGTTAGAGTAATATATTCTGGGGTTTACCTTTTTGCCATCAACTATAAGGTTGGTGTGTGTTTATGGGGCACACTGGTTGTTGAACCGAGCATATATGGTGTTCGGGAGTGTGTGTATATTTTCTTAAGCTCGTGCCTCGCAGTGTAAGACGTCGTCGGGTTGAACTGAGTATTTATGGTGCTCGGGAGGGGTGTACATATCATCTTAAACTAGGGTCACGCATTTATAAGTCGCCGTCCTATTATGGTTGAGTAGCCTAGTTTGAGATCAAAGTTTGATTTGTTTGAACTAAGTTCTCGAAGCTAGTTTTTAGTATTCCCCTAGTGAAAGTCTTGTCTTCATCACCAATCCTATCCATAACGCCATTTTGAATATTTTATTATTATCGATATATTTCGGTTTGCAGGTTGGCAAATATTTTATGTTTTCTCCGGAAAACTCATTCTTATTTCATTGTTTTGATATGTAAAGTTTTTTCCACCGAAAGCCTACTTTTCCTATAACGTTCTACTGTTTTCTGATTTTACTATTTTTCTATAATAGCAATTACAGTTTTAAAATCCTGTTATACCGCTGGGAGAACGTTGACGTTGCTCCTCACTGATTGTGGCTGTTATGTTTTTAACGTGACAAGTATACGTGTTTTCCTTCGGGTGGGCTAGCGAGTAGTTATGAATCCTGCTTCGCTGATTACTAAGTTTTGTACTATGGATTGTTAAACCCTTTTTATGGATTGCTTTTATTTTAGCCATTTTTATTCAATGGTGGATGTATTGACTTACCGTTTTTATTTAATCAAGACATAGTTACAGTGTGTCATAATCTCACATCTACAGTGTTTTCGCCACTGTATTACGTTAGAATTTGTAGGGGAATACATATCCGATACGTGACACGACACTCTAAATTTTATAGGACACGGACACGGTGAAAAAAAAGTACATATATGTTTAAACGAAAAGAGAATTTGATGTTTTTTATAATTAAAATATATGTTTGATTACTCTTTTTGGTGTAATGTAAGTACTATATTATATCAAAACTTAACAAAATTACTACCTCTCATTCTTTGAATTCCTACCATTTAGTGAATATATGTGAGGTATATATTTTAATAAAATGGTAGCTAGGATTCCAACTAATGGGAGGGAGTACAAAGGTATCACTAGTCAGCTACAACCATCTAGCATCTTTAGTCTGAATCGGATAATGAATCAAATTCTGTATTCGACTCAAAATTTCTAACTTTATCTCAACACTAATCACTTGGGGCCGTTTCAGAACCCCCTCTAACCTACCCAAATTTTGCTGCTTCCAACCATTATATTATAATAACACGCATGCATTAGTCACAACTCTTCAAATGTTGCATTGAAGCTTCCACCCACGCACTCTGACATCACCATTTAGCTCCTGGTGCAACGTCTGGTCAAGCCAACCCTGAACCTCTAGTGAAACTTGGGAGCTGAAGGCACACCTAAAAAACAAGTGTTCTTTAGTCTCTGATCGCGCCCCAATCAGATCGGTCGTTTAGCGAAGGATGGGGGATCAAACAATATTTGTAAGACTCGCAAAAACACAAAAACAACTAGTGTATTCGTGGTAAGTCGAGGTCGGTCCACAGGGAAACAAAACAATAAAGAAAGTCACGATCTACTAATGAAACTAGGAAATCGATCAAAGAGCAATAAAAGTAAGATCAATGAAAATAACAATAAAGCAATAAAACGATCTAAGAACGACACTAACAAAATCTAGCGAAAATAACGACGGAACGGTAAATAAAATAGCAATCAACAAAATAAAACATAAAACGATCTAAAAACGATGCAAATAAAATCTAGAGAAAATACCCACAATATGATGAAGAAAATAACGATCAACAAATAAACGATAAGACGATTAAAGAACAATGCAAGTAAAATAAATGGAAATGAGATGCAATAATGAAAGAATGAAATTAAATCTAACTAGAGATTAGGGAGTGGAAGAGAAATATATACCAACTATTGAAGAATATTAACAATAAAGAAGAAGATTGCATAAATAAATAAGATGAAGCTTGATGAAGAGGACAAAGGATTTGTCACTAATCCTTTTAATAATCTCCAAGAATCTTCAACAAAAACTTGAATAAATCTTCTACAAAGCTTGAATAAAGATCTAAAGAAAGGAAATTGATGAAAACTATGAAGAACTTTAGCTTACTAACTAAGCTAGAGGAAAATGAACTATTGAAATTCTACGAAACTAATGAAATGATCTAGTGATAATGAATGTGATAAGTGAATGGTAATGTGCAACTAACTAGGGTATATATATATATATATATATATATATATATATATATATATATATATATATATATATATATATATATATATATATATATATATATATATATATATATATATATATGTTCCGGTATGGAAACAATAGACCCGACTTTGGATTCGGATCTTATGATTATGATATTGCTCGGATGGTACTTGGTTGACTTCCTTTGGTATCTCCTTTCTCACACTCCAGTGGTCGGACCTTCCAGGCGAAGATGGCCTGCTCCTTGCACAGTGAACGCACAGGGCCTCGGAGGTGTCCGAGGGAACTCTCTCCGATGCCTAAGTCAGTCCGTGAAATGCCTTAATGAACCTAGTTCGTGAGGAGCTAGGTGGCGTTTGTTAGAGTGAGAGTCTAGAGAGAGAAAATCCAACCCCCTCAATGTGGAAGATGGGAGAGTATTTATACCTTTCCACAAGAGAGAGGGAAAGGAGAGAGAGAGGAGATGTGAGTGGATGAGGGGATGACACGTGGGCTCTCCTGGTCCACTCACATCCTTTCACCTTAGGCCTGATCAAAAGGGTTGGTCATTTCCTCTGCTCCTGCCAGGAGCCAGAGGGCCCTGCTCGGCAGGCAGGAGAGGAGGATTCCTTGGAGTTTGCCAACTTTGACCTCTAGGAGGTTTTAGCTGGGCTGCCCTGACGGCCTGCTTAGCAGGCTGCTTCTTGGGTCGGGCTTTCTTCAGGGTCTGAATTAATGGGCGACCCGTGATAGGCTACCGACCCCCATCAATTGGCCCTCGCCAGCTGAGGAGGAACGAGAGCTCCTGCTCGGCAGGCGACGTCTTGATCTGAGATGGTGGGAGGTTGACTCTTTTAATTTGAGCAACTTTGCATTTAATGCGTCGCATGTTCCCGAGAGAGAAAACTCAACCGTACTGGGCATGCAAAGAGTTGGAATGTCTTTTACTCATGATTACTTCTCTTGTAAAGTGGATTTTTGGACAGCGTGCCAATTTGATGATTGGCTCTCCTTCTTACAGAGGTGGTTGGAGCACCATTAATGGCTTGCTTTTGTTCTTATATAAGTTCTGATCCTCTTCATCACTTCCACACCTCATCTTCAACCTCTCTTCTATTCTTTTTCAAAAAGAGCAAATGTCTTGGATTAAGAGAACAGTCTTCCGCTGCGGAGTTTACGTTGAGGTCCTCTGTTTCAGAGGGCGTCGACGGTTGAAGTATTCTAAGCGGGCTCATCAAATTCTTCGCTGTAGTAGACGGAAACGCTCCCGTTCTTGACGGGTTGCTAGGAGGAAGACCCATTCCAAGGCAGGTAAACGCCCTGAGAGGTCTCCCTCTCCTGCTGGTCTTCTATCTAGATACTGCTCCCAGGCGGGGGGCTGCTATGACAGGGGATGCCATAGGTGCTTCCCTTGGTTGCATCCAGAGCAATTTGATCCCAATTGCCCTGAACTGACTTCTTCTCCTGAGTCAGGCCCTTCTTCTCCTTTGGTGAGGAGGGTGGACCGTGGTTTTTCTGATGGTGCCAGGGCCGTCCCTTTTGGCCATGATTGGGACACAAGCAGCCATGACTCTGAAGACAGTGAAGGTCAGGGCTTTTCTTCTGGTAAGGGTGAAGATGAGGGCCCTGATGATTCTTTTAAGGATTCTGACGACTGGGACTGGGGGTCCGCTTTAGGTCTTTTGAACTTAATGAAAATCAGGTGGGCCTTTTGACTTTCTCATGTGCGCGTTTTTTTTTAACGAACGAAATGACGTCACGGAATGATTACTTCTCAGACCTGTGTTACCTTTTCGAGGTTTTTCTTGAGTAGCGATGGGTGGTCGGTTTTTGAAAGCGTGACACGTGGGGGCACTTTCTGGAGATGTTTTTTAGGATGGGGGACTCCTCACTTACCCCTGCCTATAAAAGCACTCATACTCCCCCCATTTCCCTCTTTTACGCTTTTTGAAAAACCCAAACCCTTCTTCATACACTTTTATCACCGAAAATATTCTAGACTGAGGAGCTCTCTTTCTTGGACCTTCAACCAGCAGCCGTCGCTTTAGGTTAGAATCCTATCCTAAGTCCTCGTCTTTTTCATGTCCTCGCTTTTTCTTCTTCTTAAATCATTATGCCCAGTCACCGCGCTCGCATCCTTACGTTTACCGGCCCGTCGACTGAGAGGGCGGAGGGTAGGGAAGAGGGTAGAGCTGACCTTGCCTCCTCTTCTGGGGGGCTTGGTGTTAGGATGATCGAAGAAGACCACTCGGAGAGGAATGGAGATGCTAATTCTCCTGAACCTGCTCCTTTTGACGTCGTTGATTCCGACGACGAGGCGATGAAAATTGACCCTTCCAGAATCGCCAGCCCACTCGTCCCCCGAGAAACGGGGAGGATTTATTACTTAGACAAGGCCAAATACAAGATCCCCTTGAAAACCTACACGGAGTCTAAGAACCGGGACTTGATCTTGGAGAACAATGTCGCCGGGGCTATTGAGCAATTTTACAATTTTGGGGAGGAGTATACAGTTGTTGTCCCTGGAGAGAAAGACACCGTGTGCTGCCCTCCTGATGGCTGCATAACTGTCTACCACTAATGTTTGGAGTTTGGCCTGCGTTTCCCTCTACACCCTTTTTTGGAGGAGACTTTCAGGTGGATGAACGTGACCATTGCTCAGCTGACCGCCGTGGCAGTCAGATCACTAATAGGCTATACATGGACCGGCCTATTTCATGGCGAGGGACCTTCGATTGATGCTCTGAGATTTATGGTCGGCCTGGCAATGGTGTCTTCTGGGGCTGAAGGTTCCCCTGGATACTTTTCCATCCATAGACAGAAGAAACATTCTTTAGTCTGGCCAGTTCTAAACAGCCTGAAGGACTGGAAAAATAATTTCCTGTATGTGCACAGCGCCACGGGGTGGAAGATTCCTCGTCATTTCAGGAACCATGTACCTACTCGATTAAAAACCCGCCAGGAGTATCACCCTGGCGTTGGGGGGAAGGCTCTAGAGGTGAAACTGACTTCTGGTTAAGAAGTTTGCTGCCTCTATGGACAAATCAGGCGTGTTTGGCCCTGATTTCTGGCTCCCTCATGTGGAGCTCATAGCCACTGACGAATACTTGACCCGCGTGGGTCTGAATCCTTGCCTTGAAGAAGGTAGTTCAGGGATATCATAGACTCTGTCCTGCTTTATTTTCCTGTCTTTTTCTGACCAATTTTTCCTTTGCTCTGCAGAGCTTGCTACTTGTCTTTGGTCAAGGAAAGAGGCGAGGGACCTCGAACTAGACGAAGACTTTACTATTGTTACAAAGCGTCCCTCCCTTCCTTCCAGCTACAAGAAAGGTGGAAAAAACTTGACGAAGTACGTGAAGAACATAGCTGCAAATCGGGCGAGACTCCCCCTTCCTTCTAGGAGAACGCCTGCAAGACCGGCGGTTCCTTCTACTCCCCAAGATGTAGAGAAGGAAGCTGCCTCAGAAGCCACCCCCTCCCCTGCCAGCAAGCAGGGAAGCTCTTCTGCAGGGACTCACCCTCCTATGGGGTCAAAGCCGACTGATTCCGAGGAGACTGGGGAGAGTACCCCTTTGGAGACCAGGAAGAGAATAGACAGGGAAATTACAAATGTCACGCCAGTGGTGCACCTGGAGGCTGACGCTGACACGCCTGACCCCGTGCGTCCCGCTCATGATGTCCCCAGCACCCTCTTTTCAGAGGAAAACACTGAATTTCATTACACTGCTGGCGATAGTCTTGATGTTTCTGCCCTGCTTTATGACTCTGGTGCTGTTTTTGCTGATCACCTGACTAAGACTGTGACCTCTACTACTACCCAGGTGATTCAGTACATTCAACGTACTTCTAGAGTTTTCCAGGCTTCAGCTGAACTAGCGGCCCTTAGTCGCTTGAGCGACGAAGAGATGGTTGTGACCCCTGGACTCCCCCTCTCTGGTCGCCTGTCACTGGTTGGGAGGGATGTTACCCTTATTGCCAGTTTGAAGGATCAACTGGCGAAATGTGAGGGCGATCTAGGGGATGCCCAAGCCCAGGTTACGCATTGGCAGGATCGGGGTAACCAGGTCATGAGGGAGGTAACTGGTCTGGAGGCGAGGTTGAAGTAGGCGATGAATGAGCTGGAGGGGGCCAAGAAAGCGGTCGCCGAGCTGGAACATACCAAGAGAAGGGTGGGTGATCTGGAGGAGCGCTTCTCAAAGGCTGACTCAGATCTTTAGAGGGCGCAGGGTAACTTGAAGACAAAAGGCGAGGAGTGGCAGAAGGAAAAAGATGTCATCCTTCAAGAAGCTCAGGCTGCGGTGGCGACGAATTTTGAGGATGGAGCTTCCTCATCTTTGCAGTTCGTTATGGAAGTCATCAGAGAAATGCTCCCAAACTTTGATGAAGATGCTTTCCAGGATTTATATGCTGCTAAGAATGAAGCCCAAGCCAACAGATCGCCTGAGGAGGCTACTGATCCTGGACAAGGTGCCCCCCTGCCTAACATGAAGGGCAGTCGTCCTCCGAGGGCTCTTGTCCCTACCCTGCTGCGCCCTTGTTTCCTCGCTGACATAATCTTTTTTGCGCGCCGCACCTGATGTGGCCGGCTGCCTATGTAATATTTTTAACTCCTGTTCCTGAATTCTCACTGCTCTTTTCTGTTGAACTTTCTTCATTTGCTATGAATATATTTTCTTTTCTTTTGTTCCTGTTTGATGTTTTCCTTCTACGGTATGGCCTGACCCTGGCTTCTGGTCGAAGTCCAAGGGGCCTGCCCCCTGCCTGCTCAGAGGTTGGCAGGGGGGACTGCGTTTTTTATACAAGGTTGGGGGGCTGCCCCCAGTCCTTGTTCATTTGTCGTGTGAGGCCTGGCCTGACCCTGGCTTCTGTTCGAAGTCCAGGGGGCCTGCCCCCTGCCTGCCCAGAGGTAGGCAGGGGGACTGCATTTTTTATACAAGGTTGGGGAGCTGCCCCCAGTCCTTGTTCATTCGGCGCGTGGGGCCCGGCCTGTCCCTGGCTTTTGGTCGAAGTCTAGGGAGCCTGCCCCTTGCCTGCCCAGAGGTAGGCAGGGGGACTTTGCATTTTTTATACAAGGTTGGGGGGCTGCCTCCAGTCCTTGTTCATTCGGTACGTGGGGCCCGGCCTGACCCTGGCTTCTGGTCAAAGTCCAGGGGGCCTACCCCCAGCCTGCCCAGAGGTAGGCAGGGGGACTTTGCGTTTTTTATACAAGGTTGGGGGGCTGCCCCCAGTCCTTGTTCGTTCGGCGCGTGGGGCCGGCCTGGCCTGGCTTTTGTTCGAAGTCCAGGAGGCCTGCCCCCAGGCAGGGGGACTTAAATTTTTGTTGGGGGGTCTATTTCCCTTGGTTTTAGCAACAGGGGGGCCTCCCCCTATTGCCCCCTGCTCGTTTGTGTGTGAAAACGCCAGTTTGAACAGACGAGTATAGACTTGAAATTTTTTCATTTCTTCAAAAACTTTTTAGAGTAATTGTGGTCGGAGCCGTGGACATTCTATTTTGACCGTCCTCCGCCAATTTTTCTGAGAAGATAACTACTTTAGCTTTTCTAATGCTAGACATAATATTTCTCTAAGGTGTCCGCATTCCAGTGGGCGGCCAATTCTTGTCCTTCAAGATTAGCAGTTATGTAGGTACCTGGCCTCATAACCCGGGTTACCTCATATGGGCCCTCCCAGTTGGCGCTCAGTTTTCCATGCTCTCTTGACCTTCTTACAGCCCGTGTTTTTCTCAAAACTAGATCCCCCACTTGGAAACTTCTTTCGTTTACTTTTTTGTTGTACGCCTTCTTTATCCGTTGTTGGTAGGCGGCTATGTTAATGTTGGCTTCCTGTCTGACTTCGCTGACTAGGTCTAAGGCCTTAGCCATTGCTGCCTCATTATCCGCCCTGTCATATTGCTGGGATCGCAGGGTGGGTATCCGCGCTTCAATGGGTAGCAGGGCCTCTGCCCCATAGACCAGGCCAAAAGGGGTTCGACCCGTAGATTCTTTCTGGGTGGTCCTGATTGACCATAGGATGCTTGGCAACTCATCTTCCCACCTGCCCTTAAGGTCATCCACCATCTTTTTTAGCCCATTCAGGATCTGCTTGTTGGCAGCCTCTGCCTGCCCGTTAGTTTGTGGATGACAGACGACAGAGTAGGCGACTGCTATACCATGACCTTCCAGCCAAATTCTCAAGGGGTCGTTATCAAATTGCCTCCCATGATCAAATACCAGCATTTTTGGCAAGACAAATCTGGTTATGATATTCCTCCAGATTACTTTCCTGACTGCAGGCTCAGTAATGTTCGGGACTGCTTCGGCTTCGATCCATTTTGTAAAGTAGTCAATCCCCACTATCAAAAACTTCCGGCCTCCCGTAGCTGCAGTGAAGGGGCCCAATATGTCCATCCCCCACTGAGCGAAGGGAATGGGAGATAAGATTGGCCTGAGCTCTTGGGCTGGAGCGTGAATTGAAGGGGCAAATAACTGACATTTCCTGCATCTTCGTGTTAAGTCTTTTGCATCGGCTAGCAGGGTTGGCCAATAGTAGCTTGCCCTCAGGGCCTTGTGGGCTAATGACCTCCCTCCTATATGGTGACCGCAGATTCCTGAGTGGATATCTTCTAGAACCTCTGCAGCCTGTCTTGCCCCCAAGCATCTGAGTAGTGGTGAGGAAAACGACTTCTTGTACAGCTCTTCATTGACCAATATGAACCATGCAGCTTTTGCCGACATTTTTCTTCTTTGAGCAGGGTCAAACGGAAGGGTTCCGTATTTTTTGAATTGGATGATTGGGGTCATCCATTCTTCAGGCTCTGACTCCTCAACTACACTGACCGGCTGGGAAGGGGTGGTAGATTTTTCTTGAACTACGTCTACCCAGACTGACCTTCTTATGTCTTGCAGGCTAGAACTGGCCAGCTTAGACAGGGCGTCTGCCCGGTTAATCTGGGACCGAGGGATTTGCCTGATTTCATAAGATCTTAACCATTCTTGCTTTACCTTTTCTAGGTAAGCAACCATGGTCTGATCTCTATCCTCAAACTCTTTGTTAATCTGGTTAGCGATGAGCTGAGAGTCTGTTGCTAGTATAACTCGTTCTACTCCTGCAGCTTTGGCCAGACTGATGCCTGCAAGGACGGCCTCATATTCGGCCTCGTTGTTCGATGCAGGGAAGGTGAACCTGAGCGCATGCTCGAAGTCCAATCCTTCAGGACTAGTCAGCACAATCCCCGCCCCTGCACCGTTGGCTGTAGACGATCCATCTATGTACACCACCCATTCTCCGACAGGCGGATCATCCTCTTCTGAATGGGAACATTCAACCAGGAAATCCGCTAAGGCCTGTGCCTTGATGGCGGTCCTGGGTTGGTATGATATTCCCAGTCCACTCAGCTCTACGGCCCATTTCAACAACCTCCCGGATTTTTCAAATTTTTTCAACACCTTTTCAAGGGGTTGGTCGGTTAGCACCACAACAGAGTGGGCGTCAAAATAGGGCCTGAGTTTCCTAGCAGCAATGATGACCGCATAGGCTGCCTTCTCGACCAACGGATAATTCTTTTCAGCTGCCCCTAGGGCATGGCTCACAAAGTATATTGGCTGCTGGAAGCCTGCTTCCTCCCTTAGGATCACCGCGCTGACTGTTGTGTTCGTCACGACGATATAGAGGAAAAGCTTCTCCTCTGCCACTGGCCTTGCCAGGGTGGGCAGCTTCTTTAAATGTTCTTTTAGTTGTTTGAAGGCTTCTTTTTGTTCATCCTCCCATTTGAAGTGCTTGTTTACCTTCAACACTTTGAAGAAGGGTGTTGATTTATCGGCCGACCTGGCAATGAACCGCGCTAGGGTTGCCATCCTGCCAGTCAGGCGCTGGATATCTCTTATGGTCCTTGGTTCTGGGAGTTCTAATACTGCCTGGATTTTCTTGGGATTTGCATCGATGCCCTTGGCGCTTACTAAAAAACCCAGAAACTTTCCGGAGCGGACACCGAAGGTACATTTCTTCGGGTTTAGTTTCATCTGATATGCGCGCAGGGAAGAGAAAGTCTCTTGCAGGTCTTTCAAGTGCTCTGCATCCCCTTTGCTTTTTACAATAGCGTCGTCGACATAGGCCTCCAAGTTTATGCCTTTCAGCTTCTCAAAAACCTTGTCTACCAATCGCTGGTAAGTGGGGCCTGCGTTCTTGAGTCCGAACGACATCATTTTGTACATGAATGTGCCGGCGCTGGTGATGAAGGCACATTTTACCCTCTCTGGTTGCCAGAGGTAGACTTGGTGATAGCCTGAAAAGGCATCCAAGAAACTTAGCGTGGTGTATCCACTAGTGGCATCTACCAGCTGGTCAATCCTCGGGAGCGGATAGTAGTCTTTTGGGCAGGCTTTGTTGAGATTGGTGAAGTCCACGCAAATCCTCCATGCGCCTGAGGACTTTTTCACCATCACAACATTCGCCAGCCATTCAGGGTAGTTACAGGCTTCTATTAAGTCTGCCTTTAAGAGTTTTTCGATCTCTTCTTTTATAGCCTGATCTTTTTCGGTGGACATGTTCCTTTTTTTCTGTTTTACAGGGCGTGCCCCCGGGCTTACGTTCAGCTTGTGAACGATATGCGCTGGGTCTACCCATGGCATCTCATCGGCCGAGTAGGCGAACACATCCCTATTGTCCCTCAGGACCCTGATTAGCTCTTCTCGGTAGGGGTCTACCAGGTCAGCTCCTATGATGACTTGCCTTCCTGGTTCCAGGTCTACTAGCATGCTCTCTCCCCCAGGTTCGAGATGGTCTGCTGCCTGCTGGCCAGCTGGAATCTCGCCTCAGGGAGAGCTATCTGCTTTTCTCTTTCCTTTTCGTTCTGCTTCTTGGGCATGCAGGGCTACCGAGTAGCACTGCCTGGCAGATTCTTGGTCACCATGTACTTTTCCTTCCATGCCAAAGTCTGTGACGTAGGCTATGGTCAAAGCCCTGATTGATATGGCAGCTTCGATTTCATCTAAGGTGGCTCGGCCTATCAGGGCGTTGTATGCTGACTTGGCGTCCACAACGACAAATGACACCCTGATGTTTCTAGCTGCAGTGCCTTCCCCAAATGTCATAGGTAGGTCAATGATTCCCATTAGAAGCACGCCTTCTCCGCTGAACCTGTACAACGATCCAGGGGCAGGCTTGAGGTGCCTTTTTTCCAGGTTCATTTTTTCGAAGGCGTCCTTGTATAGTAAGTTTGTGTAGGCGCCAGTGTCTACCATGCACCTTCTTACTATATGGTTACTGATAACAAGGGATAATACCAGAGGGTCGCTGTGAGGGTAGATGACCCGCCCTGCATCCTGTGGGGTGATGCTTAGGGTCAGGCCCCTTGGACTCCCTGCCCTCTAAGCGTAGCATATCTGGTTTCTGAGTTCGCGGATCTGTCTTTTTTGGCCTCTTTTGCTTGTCTGGCCTTCCGCATCCCCTGACACCACATGGATTACCAAGCGATTCTGCACTAATCCCTCTGGTTTGTCCACTACTTCCTTCTGACTTTTGTTTCTTGCAGCATAATTGCTCAACCACCCATTCCTGATGAGTTTCTCAATCTCATCTTTTAGGTGCCTGCATTCCTAAGTGGTGTGCCCCACACAATCGTGGAATGTACAAAACTTTTTGGGGTCTCCCTTTGGGCTGCGTGGCTTACTTGGGCGGTTCCACTTAGCTGTCTCTTTTTCCAGTTCGAAGATTTCTGCCCTGGATTTGTTTAGAGCTGTGTAGCTATCAAATTTGGGCTGATAGGCTACACGCTCCTTCCTTGGAGTGTCTCCTTCTTCGTTTTTCTGTCTGCCAGCCTCGCCCCTGCTGCGTCCACCCTGCGGTCCCTCCTGCGGCCTGGAAGGTCCTGTGGGGGTATCCGGCAGGCTATGGAATTCCTCCTGCAGCATGAAGCCCTTGGCAGTTTTTCGGGCTTTGGCCAGGGTCTCCGGCTGGCCTCTGATCATTTGGTTCTTCATCTCCCTTGAAAGCAGTGAGATGGTTAATGCATATGCTGCACTTGAGTCGTCAATTTCTTTGACCTGCTGGTAGGACAGGTCGAATCTCTTCAGGTATTCCCTGACAGTCTCACCCTTCTTCTGCCTGAGGGTCATTAGATCAAAGCGGGTTAGCGGGCGCCTCTTGTTCCCTGCATACTGGTCCAGGAAAGCCTCGGCTAGTTCTACGAAGTAGCTGATAGATCCCTGCGGTAGATCCCTGAACCACCCTTGTGTCAGCCCTACAAGGGTAGTGGGGAATACCTTGCACCAAACCGCGTCATCAACATCGTACATCCCCATGTGGCTTTTGTACGCCGCCAGATGATCTTCTGGGTCGGTAGTTCCATGAAACTTGATGGAGGGCATCTTGATTTTTGGAATGGGATATTCCTGCACGTCAGGGTGAAGGGGTGTTTTGGTGGGTCGGCCTACCCTTCTTGAGCTGCTTCCCCGAGAGTGGTAACCGTATTCATCCCATCTTTCAGGGGTCAGTTTTCCAGCGCTGGGGGAGCGGTGCCTGGGTGGCCGCCTACTCATAGCTTCATCATCCCTGTCAGGGGAGTGGTGCCTGGACCGTTTTTTCTAGGGTGGCTCCAGGTTATCACCCTGACGGTGTTTTGACTCCAATGGCTGCCCGTGGTTGAGCCTTGATTGCAGGCTGTGTGATAACCCTGGAGCTCTTTGCGACCCGGCTGGGGTCAGCCTAGAGAAGACATCTCCCTGCTTTTCCCCCAGGCGTGTCGTCGCCGGTTCCCTGTGCTTCAACCTATCTCGGAGCTCCTGGGATAAACCCCTCTTTTCCATAGATGAGGTAAACTCAGTGGTATGTATGGAAAAGGGTTGTTGCTGGGCAGGCTGTTTCTGGGTTTCGGTGAGGCGCTTCTGGGCCTGCACATACCCTTGAGCCGTTTTCCTCGCCTTTCTCTGGATGTTCCTGACGGCGGTTCGCTTCGTGCCCGCAGCTTCATCCACCCCTTCAAAGTGGAGCTGCCTGGGGGTCGTTGCGATCCTGCCCATCAGGTCCTTAGGGGTGAACTCCTGGTTGAGCATGGCCGAGAAAAAGACGGCGGTCTGTGCGATCTGGGCAGCGGTGAGATTCAGGGTAGGCCTCTGATAGCTAACCTGCCCAGCTGCGACTGCATTTCCTCCATTGGGCGCTTCATGAAGGCTTGCTCGCCCTACTCATGGGATTGTTGCAGCAGGCGTTACCCCAGGTGTAGGCATGCCATATAGAGGGATCACCGGTGGTACCGTCGGACCCGCCCCAGAATTGGCCTCTACGATTTCAGGCATTTTGTTTTGATTATGGTTGATTTTTTGTGGGTGATTCGTGGGCACAACCAAATTCCTCCCCACAGACGGCGCCAAATTGTTCCGGTATGGAAACAATAGACCCGACTTTGGATTCGGATCTTATGATTATGATATTGCTCGGATGGTACTCGTTTGACTTCCTTTGGTCTCTCCTTTCTCACACTCCAGTGGTCGGACTTTCCCGGCGAAGATGGCCTGCTCCTTGCACAGTGAACGCACAGGGCCTCTGAGGTGACCAAGGGAACCCTCTCCGATGCCTAAGTCAGTCCGTGAGATGCCTTAATGAACCTAGTTCGTGAGGAGCTAGGTGGCGTTTTTTAGAGTGAGAGTCTAGAGAGACAAAATCCAACCCCCTCAATGTGGAAGATGGGAGAGTATTTATACCTTTCCACAAGAGAGAGGGAAATGAGAGAGAGAGAGAGAGAGAGAGAGGAGATGTGAGTGGATGAGGAGATGACACGTGGGCTCTCCTGGTCCACTCACATCCTTTTACCTTAGGCCTGATCGGAAGGGTTGGTCCTTCCCCCTGCTCCTGCCAGGAGCCAGAGAGCCCTGCTCGGCAGGCGGGAGAGGAGGATCCCTTAGAGTTTGCCAACTGTGACCTCTAGGAGGTTTTAGCTGGGCTGCCCTGACGGCCTGCTTAGCAGGCTGCTTCTTGGGTCGGGCTTTCTTCAGGGTCTGAATTAATGGGCGACCCGTGACAGGCTACCGACCCCCATCAATATATATATATATATATATATATATATATATATATAGAGTGAAGATCAAGTGAGTCTCTTTTTTTTGAGTTCATGAGTCCTTTTCTTAGCCATTGATCTAAAGAGGATGAATGGTTGAGATTGCATGTAGTAATTAAGGTAGTAACTACCATATTTTGGAAATAATATGAGAAAATCCTCTCTCCTCCCTAAATTACTGCCAACTGATATCTTCTTCTCTCTCATCTCATTCATTTTTTTTCATTCAAACACCCGCCTAACACAAAAATCCTTCACCTTCATCATCTCTCATCTTATTCAATTTTTTCACTCAACTCAAGCACACCCGAGCACTCAATCGCACAACTCAACTCAATCGCTCAACTCAACTCAATCGCTCACCTTCAACTCGAGCAAGGTTATATTGAAGCAGCTTTCTAACTTTAGCAAACATAATGAACAAGGTGCGATCGCGATTGTTGGAAAACGTAGACAAGTATGCGGACGCTAGACAAAAGATCATCGACGCTCCCAAGAGCAAGCCAACAAAGGGCCGAAAAAAATAACGTGTTTACTGAATCATGTCATCTCTTTTCTAACTACGAATTAATGGTTTGTATTCTTAAGTTACCTGTCTAATTACATTGGTATTTTGATTATCACCTATGCATTGAACCTGTTAAACTCTGTTACACTGACTAGTTGTACCTGTTACTCTAATTTACTGCTGGTGTTACTATGGGGATTACTGAAGTTAACCCAATTTTCTTTGGTCTCACAATCTGTGTGTTACACCGAAGCATTGTAAATGTTACTTTAATGAACAATTTATGTTACTTTAAGTTATTAATGGTGTTTGTACAATGATATTGCAATTATTTCATCTGACGCATTATATATTGTTTTTTATAGAACAAATGTTGGTACTTTGTCAATGAATGGAACCAATCCAAGTTATCCCCAGTTACTTTGGCAATGATTTTGTCTAACTTCAATGCATTGTTTCTGTTACTGTAACAGACGAATAGTGTTACTCTAACACACATGAGATGTTACTCTAACAAAAAAACACATGTATTAAATAAATATAGTGTTAAATGCACCGTAACACAGCGTTATGTGTAAAAAACATTGTACAAAATTAGTTTTTCGTGTAAACCAGAAAAAAAGAAAAAATTCTTATAATGACAAAAAAACACGAGTATTCTCAAAACACTTGTTCATCCTCCTCGTCTTCCTCGGTGTCTTCTTCAGTTTCCTCTCCTTCGATGTCTTCATCTACTTCATCCTCGTCATCCTCATCATTGGTTGGCTTAGTAGGCTGTTTAGGCGGTCGTGCTGCGTACGGATTTAGACAATTTCGTTTGGTTGGCTTAGTATACTTTCTCACATCAAATCCGCAAGCCAGCGCGTAGATTTTGTAAAATTCCACTGCCTCATCAATTGTTCTGAATACTTGCTCCATGTACGGAGTGAAAACCTCACCCACATCTCTGCACCATTCCTGTGCATTCGGTTCTTTGCCAATGCTTCGTGCAAGAAATTAAAAAATGTCACGCCCATGGACATTAGTGTTACTTCAACTCATAAGTTGTGTTACTTTAACCCTTAAAGGATGTTACTCCAACGTCAGCGCCAAAAACCCTTTTCAGTGTTACGTGTTTGTGTTACTCTAATTAGAATTAGATATTACTGTAATTCATAACTTGTGTTACTTCAACGCCATGACTGCTTCAACATAAAGCAAACAATAATATCAGTGAAACAATAATATCAATGAACCATTGTTATTAATCCATGATTGATCAAATGAATCAATTTCTACCTTTTCCAGTGTTGTCATGTGCGTTCGCATCTTTGGCAAAACCACCTGCACAAAATCAAACAGCGTTACACCTATGCAAATAATGTGTTACTATAATTCCTAAGTGGTGTTACTCTAACGTGTACAATACGTTACTTTAACATCATCATCAAAATCCTTTTTCTGAACGTTCATTTGTGTTACTGTAATTGCAAGTAAGTGTTACTTTAATGCAAAAGGCATGTTACTTCAACGACGTTTATGCGTTAATTGAAATCAAAACAATAGTATTAATGGATATCATGGAAAATCTGAATAAAAAGCATAAAGCCCTGTAATCTATAAAGATCGAGAGAGCAAATAACCATTGATACGAAACTGTGATATCAAAACGCAACGACATAAAAAAAAACGCAAATTGATACGAAACTGTGATACGAAATGACAATGAAAGCACTATAAACATGAAAATCGACGTAAAAAAAACGCAATTTGACGCGATAAACCATTGATATTAAAACGCACATTGAAAGCAATATGACCATCGAAATCCATGAATAAAAATTGAATCAAAACGTGAATAAAATACTGAAACTCACCATTGTTATACTCGATAAGTTGCTTATCAACCGTTGAAGACGATGATGCGGTCATTGAATCCATTTTAACAGAATTCCGAGTACAAAATCGATGACTGAGCGTGAATGAAGAAAGGGTTTTTTTTGTGTTTGAATGAACGTGATATGATGAATGAATGTGAATGATGAATGAATGTGATAGAGAGTTATTGTTTCCTAAATTCATGGGAGCTATTTTAGGAACGTAAATCTTCTTTTTTTTCTTTTTTTTTAATGGATGCATCTTGTCCATCCATCCTCATCCCATCCAATGGGTGAGATGAGGACTTAGGGACTCACAAAGAGTAAAGGACTCATAAGAGCCTTACTCTCTCTCTCTCTCTCTCTCTCTCTCTCTATATATATATATATATATATATATATATATATATATATATATAGTAAAGCCTTAATGGATTCTTAACCCAAAGCCCAAATCCAACTTTTTACTCCATTGGTGAGACTTCCACCCTTTGTGTCTTCATATGGTGAAACTTCACCCTGCGAAATCTGCCATACACGGACCAATACCGCCGGGTGAAACTTCACCCGGTGGTTTCACCCGGTGAACTTCCAGGTTTGCATTTTTGGACATCTTTACCGTCGGGCGAAACTTCACCCGATGGGTGAAAGTTTCGCCCAGTCATTTCACCCGGTGGAGAAGCTTTCCTGAAGATCTTTGGGGAGGTAAAATTACCGTCGGGCGTAACTTCGCCCGGTCATTTCTCATCGGGTGAAACTTCACCCGATGGTTTTCTGGCCTCTTTTCTTGTCACATTCTTCGTTGTTTGATTGCATGGCTTTGAACTTTAAGTTTTGTGCTTTGCTTTTCGAACGGTATTCCCCTCTCTTGTGCTCGTGAAAGCTCGATCATGCTTTTGGTGCCAAATCCTAGCAAAATTGATAGAAAAACCGACCAAAAACACGTAAAACGCACAAGAGGGACGCTAATGCGAGAAAGACTTAAAATAGGGCAATAATCGCACTTTAGTCTCTCAAAACGAGGGGAAAATGAGTCTAAATGAGGGGAAAAATGGTTTAAATTTAGCACATATTAGTCTCTCGATGCAATTCACACAGACAACACGGATCACTCCCCACTATTCCAAACTGATGCATTAATGGCTCAGCTTATGCTAGCTTGATTTTTCTTCCAAGCTGCGATTATGTTCAGGCTAGTGGATAACTTGTGAATTGAGATGTCTTGTGTGTCTTTCCTGGTCTGGTGTTGGCTGGACTATGAGCATAATTGGTGGCCTGCTCAACACTCCATACGAATGATACGATGTTGCGCTGCTCGTTCACTATTTGGGTCTGCGTACAGTTTATAAAAGTGGGTCTAACAATATACTTACGTTCCATATCAATACAATATGCCGATAGTAAATTTTATTTACGACGGTTGGTTTCCTATTTTTCAATATCCAATACAATTCCTTCTTTGCAGACGCTAATACATTATTCTTACTATAAATTTTTTATTCATACGAAGTATATTTAATTTCTAATACGGAGTACTCCGTATATCTTTCTCAAAAGTTACATATCATTTAATTGCCTTCACAAAGTTGATTACATCTACGAGTAATTACTACGGAGTATATTTATCTATCCTACCTCTATCCAATTTTAGTCTTTCTACATTCCGGTTTGTCCATCTTTAAACTTTCTACTTACATTATTTTCTCTTTTGGCTAGATTTTTGTGGTCCTTGTCATTTTTTATCCCACATTTTGTCTCAGCTTTCATTTTCCACCACATAATCCACTTCACTCTTAATTTCTCCCCGTAAAATTTAAAGTTGGATGAGGGAGTATCAAACACGTAGACGTTTCAAAACCTGTATTTTTCACGAATATTATACCACTAGAAATGAAATTGGATGCACCAATGCGATACGAGTACATACGTAATTGAAATTGGATGCAGCAATACAATACATACACGTGGGTTTCCAATGATCAACACCATACTCGGTATTGAATTATTATTGCTTTGTGTCAGACATTCTGCGAGCGGAAGGAATAGCACTTGAGTTAAAATTGGAATGAAGGTGTGCAATTGTTCAGTATCACGTGACTCATCACCATTGCTTGTCTCTGGATACCCACCTCTCCTATACTCCTACACACTTCACACTTCACACTTCACACTTCACACTTCACACTTCTTCTCCTCCATACTCATTTGTCATTCAGGAATATCTTATACCTACGGATTAAAACGAGGGTATCTTCGATAATAGATTTTACCGTAGTCCGTAGATTTTTATTATAAATAGATTTTCTTATAATAATAGGTATACCAATTATAAATTTAAAGTGAATTACTTCCTTTATTTTCTTATTTTCTTTCCATTTCATTCAAATATTCCACTCATGTAATAGAGAAGTGGGATCAGAAGAAAACAAAACAAAAATGGAGGTGATAGTAACTATCACATACATCTTCATATTAAGACAGAAACTACATTTTAGAAATTAAGAGCACTACAAGAGTACAAGGCCCCACTTTGAAATTGGCCTCAATTTTTAATCAATTGAATTTCTAGCAATTCCATTCAAATCCAATCATATCTTATTCAATTCAATTCAATTCCACTCATCCTTAATCCAACTACCCAGATCATTAATTACTCTTCCCTTATCATTAATCTCCTTTCTCCGTTTCCCGTCGCCCATATTTACTTCTACCTCCTCGGTTTCCAGACATCTAGGTACTCCCATATTCTGCTCCGAAAATGGTAATGTCAATTATGGCTGCCTCATCGTCTCCGCTTCACCTTCATCAATTGCTTCGAACAATCTACTATATATTACCTCCGCTATTCAGTTATCATCTCATTCAACCTACAACCAATTTTCATCTACTTTGTTCTCTCTCAATTCCTCTTTATCCGATTTTCAAAAAAAAAAATCTGATTTTATTGATATAATGGTCAATTGAATTTTAAGAAATCTGACTTCTTTTTCAATTTATTTCGTTAATTTTCAGGTAGAAGCAATGAGGGAGAAGAGGGCAGCGAAATAACAAAGCATCAATAATCAGTATTTTTTTTTGTGAATTTCCTTTTTTTGGTATTAAGTTATATCTCATTCAACCTACAATCAATTTTCATCTACTATGTTCTCTCTCAATTCTTCTTTATCAGATTTTTTTTTTTTAAATTCTGATTTTATTTATATAATGGTCAATTGAATTTTAAGAAATTTGTCTTCTTTTTCAATTTATTTCGTTAATTTTCAGGTAGAAGAATGAGGGAGAAGAGGAGCATCGGTAATTGGTATTTTTTTGGGTTAATTTCCTTTTTTTTGGCATTCAGTTATCATCCCATTCAACCTTCAACCAATTTTTATCTACTCTGTTCCCTTTCAATTCTTTTTTATCTACTCTGGTCTCTCTCAATTCTTCTTTTTTCAGATTTTTTTTTAAAAATTCAAATTTTATTGATATAATGGTCAATTGAATTTTAAGAAATCTGACATTTTTTTTCAATTTATTTCGTTAATTTTCAGGGAAAAGCGGGCAGCGAAATAACAAAGCATCAATAATCAGTAATTGTTTTTTGAATTTCCTTTTTTTAAAGAAATTTGGTCAAATTTGATAGATCGGTAAGTTCAAATTTGGTTCAATCTCTATTTTTTTCAGCTGAATATTGTCGACAGTAGGCCGTCTAATGCAACTGTCAATGATTGATATTTGTGATGGAGGCCTTTATCATGGATCGAAGAAAACGATTTAGTAGGAAGAACGATGCAAACCTTTAACAATACAACAGCAGACGTTGGGAAGAACGATTTAGTAGGATTATTTTTCAAGGCACATTACTGCAATTTTTTGTGTGAATTCAGGGTTTTTTTTAAGATTGTTGAACAAATCATGGGTTTATGAATTATGATGTTTGTTAATATGTGTACTTGCGGTTTTTTTTATTGCGCATTAATGGAGCAGTTTGCAGAATCGGGTCGAAGTTCTTCTCGAAAGTCGAAAATCTCAGCTACCCTCTTCTAATTCTACCATGGTGAATTGAATGTCTTTCATATAATTTCATTTTGAATTTTAAATGATTTTTAGTTGGGTATTAAATTATTTATATTTCCATTTAGTTTAATAATCAGATTAAGAAGCAAAAGGACGCAAGCAAAAATGGATGCACGGAGTATTTTGATTATGTTACAATATAATACATAATAATTTGATTATGTACAATATATTATGGAGTAACAGGTTGTATCGGGTAGACAGTTATATTCGCAGGTTATTAGGCTAATCAGGTTATTAGTTAACTTGAAATTTGTTTTTTTTTATTATGTAACTTCGTCTAAGTATGAAACTTAATCTTATAATATATTAAATAGAAAGCAAAGTACTCTCCATGCTCTATTCAACAAATGCTCAATTCTATGGTAGGACAGTTGGCGCGATGCGATTTGGTAGGAATTGAAAAGACGGGAGTTGAATACATAAAGTCGGTTATTATTAGTTATATTAAATAGAAAGCAAGGCACTCTCCATGCTCTATTCAACAAATGCTCAATTCTAAGGTAAGACACTTGGCGCGATGCGATTGGGTAGGAATTGAAAAGACGGGAGTTGAATACATAAAGTCGGTTATTATTAGTTAGGACCTTTCAACTTCTTTCTCATTCATTAGGTAGAATCCAAGGTGAGGAACTCATCAACTTCTTCCTCATTGATGATGTAGAATCCTAGGTAAAGCAATCAAAATCGGTTATTATTACTTACAACCTTTCAACTTTTTTCTCATGCATTAGGTAGAATCCAAGGTGAGGAACTCATCAACTTATTCCTCATTGATGATGTAGAATCCTAGGTAAAGCAATCAAAGTCGGTTATTATTGAAATGTAAGCTCTTTAACTTCTTCCTCATTGATGATGTAGAATCCTAGGTGACAAGATTCCTCAAAATATTTAGTTAAATAACAACGATAATGACACATTCAATTACGTAATGAATAAAATGATTCCTCTAAACACTTATTCTCATGTTACTTGGTGAGCCTAGGTCGTATGCTCCCAAAGATAAGTAATTAAGTCCTATTACCTTTAACAATATAGTAGAGGTAAGCCGGGTGTCGAATCCACAGGGAAGGCGATGTAATTAATGTGTAATTAAAATAAAGTAACGTAACAATAATAATTGGGGATTTTTGAGTGATTTGTCTAATAAATAAAATAACAAAAATAAAATAAGTAATAATGATGAATTCAGATGATTAAGAGACTCGACTCAAAGAAAATCCACTAACTAGTTAAACAATTGATCATCGACTACTAACCTTTATTTAATCCTTGATTTATTCTATTGTGAAACTGAAAGTTCCAATTGTTCCGTAGATAATATTACTTAGGTCGAAACGCGATACTAAGCAACCTAATTATTGAACAACCTAATCCACGCGTCTAGATTTAATTCAATAACAGCATGAACGATATGAACAATTCAATAGAAATAACGACCTTTAACACACGCGGTTATTGGTTCGAATTATATGTTTATTCCTCCCTTTACCTAATTACGATGAAACGCATACAAATAATTAGGTCTAAAGGTTGCAACTTTATCTAGTGAATTGAACAATTACAGATTCAAACACAAAGAATTGCAATAGATTGAAAATTGAAATAATCAATTGTCCAAAAAGATTAAACAAACAACAATCATAAAATTAGCACAAGGAATAAACAATACTCAAGTATTTAAATAAAGATTAAGAAAGTCTCACAATCAATTAACCAGAAAGCTTCAAATCTTTGACCCGAGAAGGAAGAATTAGTTACACATAATTAGGGTTCTTCTCTTCTTTATTTTCTTGATGAACGTAACGTGTATTATGAATGATGAATAATAATCCATCTAATAATATGTAGTCTATTAGTAATAATAATAAAAATAGGAAAGTCTAGTTATTTCCTAACTCTAATAAAAATATAATAATAAATAATAATTAAGCTGACACGGACGGACTCCAACGCAATTCCGTCAACAATTCCCGAGCTGCGCTTTGACTTTTCACTCGGTTTATTTGGGCCTGTTCTTCACACTCTCCGTCTCGAGCCCAAATCACAATTAGAGCTCTAAAAACCGTCTTTTCTTCAATAAAGCACAATTTCTTGGATAAAACCAATTAGACGATTTCCACTCTAAATCCGCACCTTTCATCATCGAATCTAGCATAATTCTCTGTCATTAACACATACAAAACATGCTAGATCATTACTATACTAGCCGCATATAAATACCCCATGCACACTACTCTACCGATACACTCTTTTAACACCCAAGCTAAAATACGCGACACAATATTGCAACAAAATAATCAAACCACAGACAACAAAGGAAACAAATGGCGCCAATAAGAACTACCATTGCAGACTTGGTCCCCTCAAACTCAAAATATCAGATAACAGCACGAGCCACAAGGATATGGCGCGTAACACCGAACAAAAACAGCCCCCCATTGTCGCTAGACATGGTGCTATTAGACAAAGAGGTGAGGTCTCAACCCTTCAATTGGACAACCATTCCGATTCCCTGTCTATTTTTGCCGGTGCTAAAAAATTGTTGAACATTTTGTTTCATCTCATTCTGTCCAGAGAAACCATCTTCATGCAACAATACCCAAACGGTGGGTGACCTCATATGAAGGCGTGCCGCACGAGGGGAAAATTTACACCCTCCAACATTTTGAGGTGGCAAAATAATAGATCGTACAAACCAGTAAAAGAAAACCCACACATCATCAAGTACACCCCTTTTACATCGATACAGGAGGATAAGGATCAAACTCAAAGTATTCCACTCCACAAATTCGAAAACCCACTCGACAAATTGGAAGAACGCAACAACAAAAATGATTATTTGATAGGCAAGTACACCGACACATGCACTATAAAATGCAACAATTTTACTATCTAAACACTCTATTTGCCTATTCACTCTTTTTAACAACATGGTGCAGACGTTGTTGGCTTCCTGAAAACGATCAAGAAGAAAAGGGAGGTGCTAACAAAAAATGGTCGAACACATTTACGTCATATACAAATACAAGATGAAGGGTACCTTCACCACCTTCACCACGCATATAGCTACGTGTAAAGTAATTAACTTACCGCAATATAATGACTACATGCAGGGAAAAAATAGTGAACGTTACTTTATGGGGTGATGCGTCTGACTAAATTACAGAAGAAATTAGCCGGCAAAATGGACATGACATGGTCGTAGTCATCACATCTGCAAGGGTCATAAATTATGAAGGTAATAAACTTTTGTTTATCCACTACAAAAATCAAGCCGGAATTGCGTCGGACAAATCCAACGCAAATTGTAGATTGCGTCGGATTAGCCGACGCAACAATCCGCCATTATAATTTGACGCAATTTTTTTTGTTGCATCGGCTAATCCGACGCAAGAACATTGCGTCGGATTAGCCGACGCAAAGCTTGGTCTACCAACGCGTCCAGTCAACACGTATTGTGTCGGATTAGCCGACACAAAGCTTAATTTTTCGTCGACTTGCGTCGGCTAATCCAACGCAATGAGCGTTGACTGGGACATCTGCGTCGGATTAGCCGACGCAAAGTCGCCAAAAAATTAAGCGTTGGGTCGGCTAATCCGACGCAAGTTCGTGTATAAAATAATAGGATTTGTTGTTTTTAGCTCCTCATATGCGCCAAAATAAACCCACCTACAACTACATGCGACTCCTACAACAAACCCCAACAAAAGCATATCCGCCACAAAAATCACCCAAAACTCCAATCAAAGCTTCCATACATATCTTCTTCACAAAACTCCACAAAACTCAACAAATCTAAACCAAGATATTGATATAGAAAAAAAAATATATAATACAAAGAACGTGTGTTGGGTTTACATTTCTATCTACGAGTTAGTGACAATTCCGACGACAATTCCAACAAATCTATCTAGGAGTTAGAAATGTATACATAAATATATACTCTCCTGGTTGTAGCCCCCAGTGACATCGTGAAAGAAGCATCCGTAGCGAAGGAAACAATAGAGAAAAAGAGGCCAAAAGTTGAAAAGACAAAATAGACCCCGACAGAGAAAAACACAGAAGAACAAGGGCATAATTTATGCAGATTACATATTGCAATTATTTAATAGTATACGAATTTTTTAATGTATGTTTCTTCCTTAGACTGGATCATGTCAACTTCTTTCGTTCTTTATATTTACATGTCATGCGTCTTTTAGTAGCTTTGATGATTCGATCTTCGCAACATCTGCCCTATTCACGATTACAACACCTTCTACAAGCACGCGCCGTCCACATGGAAGTTAGACAAGTAAATTAGTAATCCCGTGCGGTGCACGGGCATGGCGACTAGTTGTTATTATATACGAAGTATTTTTCTATATTTCAAATTCTTCTCACAATTGTCAAATCTATATAGTTGATGTCATGTATTTTTAATTTTTTTAAACTTACCTACTATATCATGGAATATAATCAAAATCAATTTCCAATTTCCAATTGATTACACTTACAAAGGAAGTAATCAATTCAAAGGAAAAAAAAAGTTGAACTAAAAAAATAAAAATTTGACCAATTTAAAAAAAAATGAAAATTTGACCAAAAAATGTCCAATTAATTATACTTACACGTTAATTCACTATTACTTATTCAGATTTCTTGATAAACTCATCTTTTAGTCTTGCATGCAAAAAAAGTTGACCAGATAAATTTATATCTCATCATAAATTATTATTTTTTTCATAAATATGTTTCCTCTTTCCATAGGCTTTTTCCCCTCCCCATAAATTGGTTTTCCCATAAATTTCTCCTTCTAATGAACAAATGTATCAAAATCATTACTAACAAACTTAAAATATTGAAATTAATTGATGTGTTGCGTCTAATCTAAAATTATTATTTTTTTGCTTCAAAACATTTCATATAAAAATGTCAAACAAGTCGAGTATGAAGGTCACGGTCGGATCAAAATATAGGTTGATGAGGTATTGTCATATTATTAAAGATTACTAATATTTTTATTTATATGGTAAATATTAATCTAAACTGACAAAAAAAACTGTATATTGGAATTATTAAATATTAATCCGTCTAAAATTATAAAATTTTGTTTAGAATATTAAAATAATAATTTTAGTAATTTCTTATCTCACTAATATATAGTAAATTTGGTAAATGATTATTCATTATGTAAAATATATTGATATAAAAGCATATCGATCACGTCTCAGTTTAATCACGTCTACGCATTAATACTAATTGCATAGAAAATGAAACACACATTAATCAATTTTTTGAATTGTGCATTAATGTAGTTTTGGTTTTCAATGATATACATTGGTTTACAAAACTACCATTGGTTCTATGTTACAAAACTAATTGCATCATCAGAAAGAAAGTAAGAGCCTTAATTAAGTTGTATTTTATGGAATTGACTGAAACAATAGTAAGAATGAGTAATTAGTGCATAAATGGGTCATTCACGGGTGGTGCACGAGTTTATATATATTAGTTCTATTTACGAACGTGTATACACAATCAAAATAAATAAATAGAGATTAATGGCATAATACAATTTACATAACCAACATGTAATTAATTCTTCAACCTTCCCCGTAAATTTCTCATTTCCCATCAGTTGCATTTTGATTCCCCAGAATTTTTTAATTTTTAAATACATTACAATTTTTTTTAAAAATAATACGTAGTGTGGGTAAAAGAGTTGTTTCATTGACGTATGTAGTACTCTATCTGGCATTATTTTTTTATTTTTTGGTAGAGCACAATCAGATTTTATGTTCCCGAGGCTGACTTATCATATTTCAACTGTTTGACTATAGGACTACAAAGACTTATAAATTGCAAGACCTTAATTTCTCTATATTTCACAAGTATACTTATCATATCATCAATGTACAATTTTCATGTACTACTTATTTGTTGTAATTTTAAAAACTAATGTCTCGTTTGGTTTATCCGGGAACTTATTTCCTGGAGGAAGTTGCAATTACCAGGAAGTTACTTCCCACATCAACTATCCGGGAATTTGCAATATTTGTTTGTTTGACATCCTGGAATTCACACTTCCCGAGAATTGAATTAATGCATCTTGTTTGGTTAACTCGAGTTAATTCTCATGATTTTGATTACAATGACTATTATGCCCTTTATTAATTAAGGGTATAAAAGCTTATGATTTTTTTCAGCAACTTATAAAATATCTAAAATTGTCTTCCCTATAATATGCAGTCGTTTCCAAATTACATTAAAAAAAATAATGAAAAAAATATATATTATATAACAAGATCGTAACAAAATTACATTAAAAAAAAGAATGACAAAAAAATATATTATATAACAAGATCGAAGAAAGTAATTTACGATGAATGATTTTGGTGGGTAAAATGCTTTTTTTTAGAAGAAGACAATGAAGAAGAGTTGAGAGGAAACACTAGATGGAGAATTGAATGAGAAATTAGGGTTATAAAGTAAGAAATAGATGAGTAAAGAAGGGTAAAAAAGTCATTTGAAGGAATTGGGATGTGGGAAGTGCAACTCACCGAGGGGGGTCGGTGAGCAACTTCCCGCATCAAGCAGGAATTGGAACTGACGGGGTAAGTTTGAGTTCCCCCATTTTTGTATTTTTGGGTAACCAAACAACTCCCCAGGAATGCAATTCATGGGATGTTGCAATTCCCGGGAAGTGAGTGCGTGGGCAACCAAACGAGGCCTAAATGAGAAAAAGGAACTTTATTTCCCGATAATAAATGTAATTATTTATGTAAAAAACTTATGGAGAAAATTATCTTTATATAACTAAAGCGCATAACTACTCCGTAAATTTACGGGTGTAC
The DNA here is from genome assembly GCA_958450325.1 of Agrostemma githago. Classification (NCBI taxonomy): domain Eukaryota; kingdom Viridiplantae; phylum Streptophyta; class Magnoliopsida; order Caryophyllales; family Caryophyllaceae; genus Agrostemma; species Agrostemma githago. The sequence goes on from OY288241.1 coordinate 61,164,336, forward strand.
GTTTATAGTAAAGTATGAGATAAAAAATGAATTGTCTTATTCTAGCAACAAAATTATCCTTTAAGACGATTATATTGTTCAATCTTTCGTACATCTATTAACCCACATATTGATGATCTTGCCTCCCTTCATCTTTAAATATCAATAAAAATGGGAAACACATGAAATTTTCTGGGTAAATGAGCATGTGATTGACAATGGGAAAGTAAATGGGTCATTTAATTTGATCAAACCTGTTTTTCCCATTTCATCAATGGATACACGTTATTAGGTTTATCGTGAAAAAAAAATTAATGGTTCTTATAAAATAAAGGAGTAATGGATATTTAGTGATATTTTTATAATCATATCGTGTCGTTTTGTCAATGAAACATAGATTTCACGTGCCAATCAATTTTTAATTTTACACATGTTAGAATTTTTTAATAACATGGAATTTGACATATGCGCTTGTAATTGTAACCTCTACAACGATAATATACATGACAATATTAAGTAAAATTTTTGGCTTAACAATAGAATACCATACGTATCCATAACACGCAATGCATACTCCGTGTCTGTTTTTCCCATTTATGTCCTTTGACTTCCTTTTTGGTGATGCGAGGGAGTAACATTTTTCCGTGTTAAACATGAAGTAGGTTGGTGGACTAGGAAAATGAGACTTACATACCGTGAACGGTGAAATATTTCAATTCTTACACGAATTCTTTCACCAATCTTTGTGTACCGCATAATGTTGGTCATCAACATACAATACAAACATTTCAATGTATTATATGTTGTTCGGTCATAAGTACACTTATTAACCCATATTTTGTTAATCACATTCCTTTCCGTAAGATGAAACAAATTCATCCCTCTTTCATTTGTGAATATCAACTAAAATGGACAACCCGTGAAATTTTTCACGGGTATCGCACTAGTGAATAAATAAGACACAACACATCGTTGTACCTAGACGATATAATTAATTAATAATGTAAACATTACTTATCATTGATTTTTTTTCTCGAATCAAAATATAAAGATTAAAAATGTTAAAAACTTACTCTAATAGATACCAAATACGGAGTACCAATTAGATATTTGTAAGAAATCACAAAATATCAAATTTCTTAATGTACCGTGCATTAGTGTGCGAGATTTATACGGAATACTACATAATTAATAATTTGTTTATACAGGGTATATATCTTTATCTATACATATGAATTTTTATCGACTTATCACAAACTTGTGACAGATATATACTCGTTACAAACTAACCGATAATAAAAAAAAATATGTATGTCACCCTTGCATTATTTGGGTTTCACGTTAAATCAAGTATTAAAATCAATGAATCGATCAAATAAAGTTGTCGTTTTGTGAATCTAATTATTTCTATTGGTCTTATTGTGAAATACAGTAAATATAATAAATTAATCCAAGTGGTGAGTTAGTACGAGCGAGCATTTAATTTCTTTTATTTATTCACCATCTTCCACCCTTCTCGATCACAGTTTGCACGTATATATACAGCTTGAATTATATGCTAACTACATGGAAGCACGAGATTTGCACAATAAATCACTCCGTAAATTATGATGTGTACTGAATTATACTAACACGGTGGCATTATAACATAACTGGCCGGATACCAATAGTTAGTTTAGTTGTAACTTGGTGACATTTACGCATTAATCGTGGTATAGATTCAAACCTTATCAACACCATAATCACTCTTGTGATTCTTCTTAAATAAAATTATATGACAATTAAATAAATTTAAATAAAGTTATTAGTTAACTTAATCTTGAAGGGTAAACCGTCTACCGTGAGACTGTCTCCTACTAAATTAATATGACGATACAAGTAACATGAAAAATGAAATTAACAAAACTCTCGTTCTCCCATCATGTGAGAGAGAGATCGTTTCTCAATAATGTATGTTTTAACCAAAAAAAAAAAGAGAACATCATGTATAAAACAAGCATGTACCCTAAAAAAGTATGCATGCGTTGGTGTTCATCTTCCCTGTCGTCTGTCGAATATGGAGTTAGAAAGTAGAGGGTGTACGGTAGTAAATGGTACTCCCTCCGGTTTTATTTATTGCTCCATTATATTGTATGAATATATATGAGGTACATTTTATTAAAATGGAGCAATAAATAAAATTCGAGAGAGTAACTAATATTACTTGGACTACTAAATACTATAACGAGGATTAAATAAGTATGTAGGTGAGCCGTTAAGATCAGATCATGCATTATATATATTGTCTATTTATTGAATTAATTTGGGTATTCATACGAGCATTGATTACAGTAGTACTAGTATAGACTGTAGAGGTTTCCAAAATGATTAAAACTATGTTAATATTCTCTCACAACCCGTCCTTGGTACACCCACAAACACAGCTCTAGTCACCAGTCTCACTTAGTCAGGCAGCTGGTATCATGCATAAGCAAGCAGAGACCAAAGAATACATGCATATATACCCGAGTTGATGAAAGAAAGATACGGAATATTAGTCAAATTCAGATGAAGAATGTGGAGTGAAAGTAGCTAAAAACAGCAACTTATTCTAAGCCTAAATTAAATGGGCTACTGTACTACTATATCAGTTACAGTCTAGAATTTAACTCCAATGGTCCACCATTATATTGTCTCACACTCTACACTCCCCTCTCTCGCTCTAAGACTATGTTTATCCACAGACCCATCATTTTTCCTCAGACTCGGCCACCTCAGCTTTCCACTCACTTTTCATTCTTCAGACTTAGACTCAGACTCATTATAAAAGTACACTTTATCCACAGACTCATCTCAGACTTTCTCCCCTCATATACCTTATTTTATATTATTTTTTATTCATCTCACCTCAACTTTTTATCTACTTTTTTTTTTATTTACATCATCTCACCTCAACTTTCTACCCAACTTATTTTATTTTTTTATTTACCTCAATATCTACGTTTATTATATAACTCGATTAATTACTCGAATAATTACAATTAAATAATTAATTGTTAAATAAATCTTGTGACATACGAATAATTTTATTTCCAAGTGGTCATTATTAAAAGTGGCAATCGGGCGGGTGGGTCGAGTTCGGGTTGGGTTGTCGATAAACCTGACAAACAAGTCAACCGGATCGGGTTTGGGTTAAGTGAGTTTCGCTTTGACTTTGGGTCGGGCCAGATCATTTCGGGTTTGCTATTTTCATCTTTTTAGGGATATCGACTCGTTTTTTATAATAATAGTCGGGTCAATTTTGGGTTTACTCGGGTCAATTCAGTTTACGAGTCCACCTAGATTCTTTAGTTTGGATATCAGATCGGGATCGAGTTGACTTATTAAGGTTGGGTCATTTCAGGTCGAGTCAGTTTTGTCATGTCTAGTTGTCGGGTCTGGGTCAGATGCGGATCACTTTCGGGTCGGATCGTTGGTTCGGGTCGGTTTGGTCATGTTCAGGTCGAACTAGGTTTTATTTGGTTTGGTCGGGAATAACTATCAATTCATTATCCGTTTTTATTACTACGTGCAGTATTATTTATCATTTATTATACGAATTTGCCTTTTATCATATATACAACTATATCATCTAATACAAATTATTTTGATCATGTCCTTTTATAATGAAGTGAAATGAGTTAAAGTAAAATAAGTTGAACTGAACTGAACTGAGTTGAGACAAATTGAACTAAAGTAGCCTGAAATACAGAAATAATACGGAGTAATAAGTTTACTAGTTACAAAAAAATTATTAATTATCATTGTAACAATAAATAATAATGTTAATTATTGTATCAAAAATATTAATAATAATTATTATTATTATATTAATTTTTTAATAAAAATATTATTAATAAAAATATTTTATAATAATAATAATATTTATAACAATAACAATAACAATAGTAATAATAGTAATAATAAATAATAATATTAATAATATTAATTATTAATAATATTATAATAATACTGATATTAATATTAATAATCAATATTAATATTTAATAGTAATAATATTAATAACAATAAAAACAATATTAATTTTTATTATTATATTAATATTAATTTTTATGAAAATGTCATTAGTTTTAATATTTAACAAATAATAATAATAACAATTAATATTAATAATAATAATAATTAATAATAATAATAATAATAATAACAACTTATTTGAACTGAAATAAACTAAAATGAACGGAATTGAATGAACGAGTCTGAGGATGAGTCTTTGAAATCCAAGACTCAACTTCAGACTTATCTGAGTCTCAGACTGTCTCAACCACTTTAACCAGGTATGAGTCTCAGACTCAAAGAATCTGAGACTCAGACTTTTGTTCAGACTCAACCTCAGACCTCCTTTAATCTTCCATCCGTCTGAGCCTCAGACTCGTACCAACCACATTATCCAGGTATGAGTCTCAGACTTAACAAATATGAGTCTCAGACTCTTACTCAGATTCATACTCAGACTCCCTTTAAACTTAGTCTAAGGAAAGGGATGACTCAAACTACTGTGAAACAACAACTCATCTCATACTTACTGTATCATACATCGATTCCATGCTCACCAATTTTGTTAGGATCGGGATTCTACTTTGGATCGATACAGAGGGTTAATCGAATCGATAGAATCGGATCGTAGAATCGTAAGATTCTACAAACTCTCCAATGTAGCCTTTTGTTTCGCGAAAAACTACGATTGAAGATCAAATTACTTATTTATTAATAATTAATAATTTTAATAATCATTTTATGAACTTTTTTCTACGATTTTGATGAAATTTGAGTTTTACTATGTCATTATATAAAAATATATACTCTGTATTAGATTTTTTACTACGAACTTGGATTGTAGAAATTTTACTTTTAGAGGATCGTAATATCGAGGATCGATCAAACATTTTTAGATCGTAAAATCGCAGAATCGTAGGATCGAATCGCGATTCTAACAACAATGACGCTCACTACTTTTTCTTTTTTTTAAAAAATGGCTTAAGTGATAAGTACTTTTAATCTTTTACGTGTCTCTTAAACAATATGGAGTTAGAGAAGAGGAGGTGAACTCAAATGTTATTCTTTTACTGCGACGTAGTGCGCTCTTCTCTGAACAAAACAAATGACAATCAAATAGGTGAACGAGACGCCTTTGATAGATCGAGTTTTATAAGTTTTGTCAAAAGCATAAGTGAGAGGTGAATTTGAATGGATGGAATAAAATATAGTTTTCAACCTTTTTTTTCTTCTTCTTTAAAAGTCCTAAAAGCAATTTTTTTGATATTAAATATTTTCCAATATTCATATTTATATTAAACTTATCAGTACTATATTTTAAAAAAAAGATTTTTTAATCATTACTATGGTAATTTTTGTGAGGTTTTAAGTGAAATAAGAATGCAATGAGAATAAGGGAGAACTAGTCGCCATGCCCGTGCACCGCACGGGATTACTAATTTACTTGTCTAACTTCCATGTGGTTGTCACGGCGCGTGCTTGTAGAGGGTGTCGTAATCGTGAATAGGGTAGACGTTGCGAAGATCGAATCATCAAAGCTACTAAAAGACGCATGACATGTAAATATAAAGAACGAAAGAAGTTGACATGATCCAGTCTAAGGAAGAAACAAACATTAAAAACTTAGTATACTATAAAATAATTGCAATATGTAATTTGCATAAATTATGCCCTTGTTCTTCTGTGTTTTTCTCTGTCGGGGTCCATTTTGTCTTTTCAACTTTTTGCCCCTTTTTCTCTATTTTTTCCTTCGCTACGGATGCTTCTTTCGCCGTCACTTCGAAGCTGTAAGTCATTTTTGGTGTGGAAATTCTGTTACTGAAATAATATAAGTGAAAATTTGCTTGTAGTTTGTGTACGTAATAATAATTAACTTACTCCTTATCTATCTTTCTCTTCTCATTTTTAGTTGAGGTGTTCACCGGAGGGTCGGACTTTGTTGTAGGCTGACTTTGTTGTAGTCATTTTTTGTAGTGATTAATCTGTGCCTGTGTTGTAAGTATTAACATATATGTGATATTGTCTAGGAGCAGTAGATAGGTTTAACATACCATACGGTGAGTTATATTTTTTGTGTTTTTTCTTACCTTTGTTTGGGGTAGGGTATTGGTTCGTTACATTGGCGACACTTTCCGTCCTCGTCGATTCCAGCGGGGCATGATGTGCAAGACTGATATCGTCAGTCAACATCTGTTCTTACTTCTGTTATCGTTCCGTGGCATTTGTATACCTTATTCTGTTTCAATTGTTTCATTTAATCGGAAATGTTCAATGGTATATCATATCAGTAGGTATGCGATGTCTGTCGACATTACCTGATCGTCGACATCTGCTTGTAGAAGCTCTGCAATGGTTGAAGTGACCATATCTTCTGCGACCTTAGCATCGAGGACTCTTATTTGAACGGGTTCCTGGTCCCTGTAGGGTGGTATGGCAACGCAAATAATAATATGTGGCTAATCTAGTATATGTGATATCCGGGACATGGTTCATGTGCATTTTTTTATTGTGGGGACAAACGGTTACCTTTGCAGTAATATTCTAGTCTCTGGCAAGTCCAAGTCGAGGAAGACCTTGCTCCTATATGTGGATTGTAATTGGTAATCTCCTACATCAGTGTTGTAGTCTTTGTTAATAAGCATGATATGTGCAGCATTATTATAGGTAAAAAGATCAGTCAAATGTGATTAGACTAACCGTAATTAAATCAAACCAATTTAACTAATATGATTTGTAACAATAAAAAACTTAAAACCAATCAGTTTAAAATGGTTTCTATGTGACTGCAAATCAAGATTCAACGAGTACCTAATATTTATGTTAATAACATATTAACGTGTTTCCATTAGACACATGTTAGAAAAAACCGTTAACATAATACCTACATATATTAAGTGACATTATAATATTTGGCTTTATTATACACTTTAACTAAGTTAATAACATAATATTAAGCCTACGTCCCCTTTTTATTGTCCTTTCGAATTTGTATAGTCGTACTAAACCACGGGTTTATAAACAATCGAGACGAGTGGAGAAGTACTGTTTAGTGCTAAGCCGAAATGCGTAGAAATCAGAAGTAGCAGTAGTAGTAGATGAGTAGGAGTGAGGTTGAAAGAGGAGAAAAAAGAAGTACTGGTAGTACGCTGTTGTGTCAAAATATGTGCAACCACATACACATGTTACATGTTCCATGTACATTTTTCTTGGCATTGAAGTGGCGTAGGTTTATGTTGCCTTATTTTCTCATATCACACAATACGGAGTAGTGAACAACTTTTTTGAAAATCATGGTTTTGATAATCATATGTGACATACTCGAGCATGTAAATTTACATATATTCAAAAAGATGAACGATAAAAGTTGATAAACAAAAGTTTATTACCTTCATAATTTATGACTCTTGTAGATGTGATGACTACGACCATGTCATGTCCATTTTACCGGCTAATTTCATCTGTAATGTAGTCAGACGCATCACCCCATAAAGTCACGTTCACTATTTTTTTCCAGCATGTAGTCATTATATTGCGGTAAGTTAATTACTTTACACGTAGCTATATGCGTGGTGAAGGTGGTGAAGGTACCTTTCATCTTGTATTTGTATATGACGTAAATGTGTCCGATCATTGTTTGTTAGCACCTCCCTTTTCTCCTCGATCGTTTTCAGGAAGCTAACAACGTCTGCACCATGTTGTTACAAAGAGTGAATAGGCAAATAGAGTGTTTAGATAATAAAATTTTTTGCATTTTATAGTGCATGTGTCGGTGTACTTGCCTATCAAATAATCATTTTTTTTGTTGCGTTCTTCCAATTTGTCGAGTGGGTGGAATTCGAATTTGTGGAGTGGAATACTTTGAGTTTAGTCTTTATCCTCCTGTATCGATGTAAAAGAGGTGTATTTGATGATGTGTGGGTTTTCTTTTACTGGTTTGTACGATCTATTATTTTGCGCCACCTAAAAATGTTGGAGGGTGTAAATTTTCCCCTCGTGCAGCAACGCCTTCATATGAGGTCACCCACCGTTTGGGTATTGTTGCATGTATATGGTTTTCCTGGCCGGGATGAGATGAAACGAAATGTTCAACAATTTTTTAGAACCGGCAAAAATAGACAGGGAATCAAAATGGTTGTCCAATTGAAGGATTGAGACCTCACCTCTTTGTCTAATAGCACCATGTCTAGTGACAATGGGGGGCTGTTTTTGTTCGGTGTTACGCGCCATATCCTTGTGGCTCGTGCTGTTATCTGATATTTGGACTTTGAGGGGACCAAGCCTGCAATGGTAGTTCTTATTAGCGCCATTTGCTTCCTTTGTTGTCTGTGGTTTGGTTATTTGTTTGCAATATTGTGTTGCGTATTTTAGCTTGGGTGTTAGAAGAGTGTATCGGTAGAGTAGTGTGCATGGGGTATTTATATGCGGCGAGTATAGTAACGTGAGAATAAATGTTTAGAGGAATCATTTTATTCATTACGTAATTGAATGTGTCATTATCATTGTTATTTAGCTAAATATTTTGAGGAATCTTGTCACCTAGGATTCTACATCATCAATGAGAAAGAAGTTAAAGAACTTACATTTCAATAATAACCGACTTTGATTGTTTTACCTAGGATTCTACATCATCAATGAGGAAGAAGTTGATGAGTTCCTCACCTTGGATTCTACCTAATGAATGAGAAAGAAGTTGAAAGAGCTTACATTTCAGCATATTAGCTAATGAATGAGAAAGAAGTTGAAAGATTGTAAGTAATAATAACCGACTTTGATTGCTTTACCTAGGATTCAACATCATCAATGAGGAAGAAGTTGATGAGTTCCTCACCTTGGATTCTACCTAATGAATGAGAAAGAAGTTGAAAGGTCCTAACTAATAATAACCGACTTTATGTATTCAACTCCCGTCTTTTCAATTCCTACCCAATCGCATCACGCCAAGTGTCCTACCTTAGAATTGAGCATTTGTTGAATAGAGCATGGAGAGTGCTTTACTTTCTATTTAATATATACCTAATGAATGGGAAAGAAGTTGAAAGGTCTTAACTAATAATAACTGGCTTTATGTATTCAACTCCTGTCTTTTCAATTGCTACCCAATCGCATCGTGCCAAGTGTCCTATCTTAGAATTGAGCATTTGTTGAATAGAGCATGGAGAGTGCTTTGCTTTCTATTTAATATATTATAAGATTACTTGATTTGATTAATGAAAAGTACAATTCTTAAATAGGGAAAATGGTGAGTAAACTGACTCCATCACTCACGTCTAATGTAGTGCCTATAAACTAGGATCACCACTTACATAATGCAATCAACAAAATAGTAAAACTAACTCACTAACAAACTGAACAAAGAAACAGGCCATGATCCATGATCTAAGGCCTTGACTTAGCTTGTTCCTGTATTGTAGGATCATCTCTTACTTTGTTTGAGACATTGGAAGTATATTCTAATACCTCCCCTTACTTCAAATGCTGCAAACACCAATCCTTTCAACGAATATCAGACGCTTGGCCTGAGTCAGACTTTTGGTGAACAAGTCTGCATTTTCATCATTTGAGCTACAAAACTTTAGTTCAACTCTCTCTTCACTGACTAGACCTCTAATGAAGTGGTGTTGTATCTCTATATGCTTGGTCCTGGTGTGGTATGCAGGTTCTTGGTCATAGCTATAGCAGACCTGTTGTTACACCATATCACAGTAGCTTCTTCTTGCTTATTCCCTAAATCTGTCAGCAGTTGTCTTAGCCAAACAGTTTGACTTCTTGTTGCACCTGCTGCCACCCACATACCCCGCCTCATTTGTTGACAGTGTTATTGTATCTTGTTTCTTTGAATTCCATGTTATAGCACCTGAAACCAATGTAAATACTAACTCAGATGTGCTTTTCCTGTCATCAAGACTTCCTGCCTAGTCACTATCAGTGTAGCCAACTAGACTGAAGTTTTCAGAATGCTCATACCAGATTTCATCCCTTTTCTGTTGTTCCTGCAATATACCTCGGGATCCTCTTCGCAGCTCCAAAATGCTGGTTTGTTGGACTGTGCAGAAACCTGGAGACCACACTTACATTGTATGCAATGTCTGGTCTAGTGTGAGTGAGGTAGTTCAGACCTCCTACCATGCTTTTGAACTTCTTTTCATCTGCATTGCCAGTGTCATCCTCTCTTTAAAGTTTCTCATTCACATTCATTGGTGTGATTGCTATTTCACAATTCTCCATTTTAAATCTTTTAAGCAAATCTCTGGCATACTTCTTCTAAGATACTGAAGTCCCTTCTTCAGATTGATTCACCTCTAACCTAAGAAAGTACTTTAGCTTTTCTAAGTCAAGTCATCTCAAATTCTTCCATCATGGCCTTCTTGAATTCATCTAGCATCACTTGAGAAGAGCTTACATAGATGATATCATCCACATAAACACATATTATCAGAAAACCATCATTAGATGTCTTCCAAATGTATAGAGTTGGCTCATTTTCACTTCTTTCCTAGCCGCTCTTTACAAAGAAAGCATTGAACCTGCTGCTTTAGCCCATATAGAGCCTTCATCAGCCTGTAGACCTGGTGCAACCCAAAGGCTGCTCTACATAGACCTCTTCCTGGAGATCTCCATTCAGGAATGCAGATTTGACATCAAATTGATAAACTGTCAATCTGAGTTAAGCAGCTAGAGCCAGAATCACCCTGATTGTTTCAGACTTTGCTACTGGTGAGAAGGCTTCTTCAAAGTCAATGCCCTCCATTTGAGAATACCCTTTTGCTACCAATCTAGCCTTGTACTTTTGTACACTGCCATCTGTGTTGAATTTGGTCTTGAATACCCACTTTAATCCAATCACATTCTTGCTACCTGGTGCATCAACCAACTCCCATGTTCTGTTCTTTTGAATGCTCCTTATTTCATCCTCCATTGCCAGTTGCTACTCATTTTTTCTGACGGCTTCATCAAAATGAACAAGCTCTTCAGTGACTAGAGCAAACCCACAGGTTGCATAGATTTCTTTCAAGGATTTCATCCTCCTTGGTGTTGACTCGTTAGAGAAGATGTTGAGTCTTCTGATGTGTCTTCCCCTTGACTGTTTGCTGGTGTTACTGGTGGTGATTCTTCCCCATGATTCATACCTTGATCTTCCCTTTGCAGTGACTCGGCCTTATTCTCAAATGTAAGCACTCTTTGATTTTCACTCTGTTGTGACCAATCCCAGACTTAGCTTCATCCTCAAAGAAAACAACATTCCGACTGATAATTATATTTCCATTCTCAGAATTATACAACCTGTAGGCTTTGGACCGAGTAGCATTATACAAACTCGGCGGAACAGGCCACCGCGCGAGTCGCCTGACCGGCGCGCGACTCGCGTGGCAGGCTGTCCGATTTTTCTTACTTTGTCGAAAAATCGTTAATTTATATAAATCGCGTACAAATATGGATTAATTTATGCCCGATTCATATTTTCGATATTCGTCGTATTCGATATTCGATTATGAACTCGATATCAAATAGTCGGCATGGCTTTAGAAAAGGTTTTGAAAAAAAGTTTGTTTTGAACGAAAAGTAAAAAAAAAAGAATTTTGAACGAAAAAGATGTTAATTCTCTCCGCGTATAAAATCGTCGAATTTTGTTTAAAAAGATGTAACGATTTTATTAGCATCAACGAGAATTTATTAATTTTGTTCTTGTTAGGTACGATATTCGATTAGAGAATCGATATCGTATTTTAAGAACGTTATAAAAAAATAGTTTTTTTTAAATATCGATTATTAGAAATAAAAATATGCGACGAACGACCCATATTTAAAATACGATCGAAGATATGACGAAAAAGAAGAAAGAGACGTGAGAAAGGAAGAGAAGAAAGAGAAGAATCGGGTTTGATTTACACCCTCAACCTACATGCTTTGTTTTCTCGGGATAAGGCTCGTCGGACAGTGGCTTAAACTTGGGAGCGTCGAGATGTTGCGGGATGAGTTAGGGTGTTATTTTGGACGTGTAATGGGACGGGTTTCGGCCGGCTGGGGGTCGGATTCGTCGGGTCGAGATTACTCGGGAATTGTTTGGCGTTACGAGGTTGTATATTTTCTGACTTTCGATGATTGATGATGAATGTGTGATGTAGGAATAATAGATCTATGATGTGTGTAATGGTTGTGTAAAACCGTGTCAAATCGTGTTAATTGTGTGTCTCTTGTGTTGGACAAGAGGTCCTATTTATAGGAATCGAGGTAGTCTTGCTTGTGTGACAAGAAATACCGGTTTGGATAGGAAATATGAGAGTTCGAGAGGAAATCAAAGTCTCGTTTCTTGATGAAGAAGCCAAGTATTTTGGCTGGAATGGGGAGTATTTCGGCTGAATTGGGACGCCTAAACCGAGTGTTTGAGCTCGGTTTGTGTCTGTTCCGGTTTCTGGATAGAATTCCTACTTGAGATCGAATTCTACCTTTAACGGAATTGTTTAATGTTTAATGAAGCTGAAATTTTGTAGTGTTTGAGTATGAATCAGCCGTGTGAAGTGTCACGGCTGACTCACGTGTCTCGGGAAAATCTTTGACCGAGTTTTGACTCGGTCGCTAAAAAACGGTTTTACCCCTGGTGACGGTTTCGACCCAAATTAGTCTTATTTGACTCGAAACGACCCACTGGTCCTGGATTTGAGGTTGGTTTTGTGAGATTTGTACTCCGTAATAAGTCTAAACCAAATGTCCATGATTACGAGCCCATATCCGAGTCCATCAAAGCACGTTTACGTCCAATCATCATCGGGTGTTTGGTGGGAACTATTATAGACACCTGGCGGTTAAAATATGGGTGTCTACAGAGCCCTCACTCTGACTGAGGCTTGGACAAGGCAAAAGTCAGAGTAGCTACCAGGTCAATCAAGGATTAAAACCTGGCAGACTTTCGATCGGGTCGTTTATGGTCCATTAGACCTGTGTGAAGGGCTCGCCAGCCATAAGATAGAAATCATACCTGGATAGATGCCAATAATGTCGCGGGGACTTTGCCTGAAAAGTCTTGGGTGTGTCTGTTTACAGACACATCCCATCTTGGAATTGCGCGGGAGCCTGCCTTGGAAGCTATGGGTGTGTCTGTTTACAGACACATCCCATCTTGGAATTACGCGGGAGCTTGCCTTGGAAGCTATGGGTGTATCTGTTTACAGATACATCCTGAAAGAAGTCGCTTGAGTTTCTCCACTGGGGAATTTTGAGATTTCTTCGGGAGTCTTGGGTGTACCGTCTGTTTATACATAACAATTTGCATGTAATATTTAGGCGAAACACCGACTTACGCTGGGGAAGAATTGATTTTTGATTGATTTTTTGAAAGAAAATGCTGAAATTTTTTTTTTGAAATTTTTTGGAAATAAGAATGCTTGGGATGACTTGATTCCTGATCAGATTCTGACACGGACTCCTAAAATCCTCTGGTTAGGCCTGTATGCCTAGATGAAGTATGATAAAAATTCCAATTCCCGTGGTGACTAGGAAAGAGATTTTCTTAAATGGCTAAGTTTTGCAAATTTTAAAATGAGAATTTGAAGAGAGATATATACCGACAGACTCGACTCTGGACGCGAGAGGACGAGTTGACAGACACGACTTTGACTCTCTAAGGGTTAGACCGTGACTCGGTAGGGGGTGGGCCACCTAAGATGACAAGACTCTTAAGTTACGTTATCCCGTAGCCTAGGCGAGTGGCAACACGGTCGAAGTCGAAATGGGAACGATCTGTTATAGGGGAACTGCAGTAATCTGTAATGAGACTGTTTTAGCAGTAACAATGCTGTAGTCTAGTGCTCCTTTTGAATTTTTGGTTTTGGGGTACATCTCCAAAGTGGGTATTACTCCGAGTCCTGACAGATTCTCGTCTTTGACTGAGCCGAGTACTAGGACACACTATAGAAAGCTGGCTAGATTTTTTGAATTTATCTGGATTTTGTGAGTGGATGAAGGTTTTCTGCCTAAGAGAAGCCCCCAGGACGACAAAGCTAGCTGTTGAAAACATGATGGTGTCGTGACCGGAATGATGGCGCTTTTTGAATGTGTGTTAATGTGGGTGGTTGTGCTCTTGTTGAAAGGCTGCCTACGTATTCACGTGTAGTGAAATCAAACCAAGCCGTAGTTCAGTGGATTGAAAGATATATAATGGTGCCTAGTTTACTAGGGCTTTGTGTGTAACTAGCCACAGCGATGGTGTAGGCTAGGTGCATTCCCAGTGATGTCTTGATCAAAGGGCTAGAATAGTTAGGATGTTGATCCTGTGACTGTGAGCGTTCTCCGGGGTGGCCCCCAGAGGTGGTGTGAACTTATTTGGGCATGTTCTATGCCGACTGCAAGTTGAGTTCCCGTGTTTGGGGCTGGTAACTGGTTTAGATGTTTTTGGAAATGTGGAGCTAGGTCATAAGTGGCTTTGATGATTCGAAATCTGGAGCTCAATTTTGTGGAGCTAAGGCTTCGAGGGTAAGGTATTGTAATGTGGTAGGAAAGGGGGAAGTCGAGTAAAAATGACTCGGACTTCGATTAGGCAGGTTTGATAGTGCGGGATCTGATTTCCATGTCTGGCCCTAATGGTTAGGGTATCCTATGGAGCTTGAATCCTCAAAATTCCGGGCTGTCTCTAGCCTAGGTCTCGGGAAGGTCTTGAGGGTTGTAATGTGGGAAGGCTAAATGTGATGCTAGCTGACCGACTTGATTGCTTCTCCTCTATTTGATGGTATGAGTATTGACAATTTTGAATTGACCATTTTCACTACGGTCATGGGTTTTTGAATATTTTTTGGTTGACCTCTTTAGCCCCGATCATGGGATTCTTCATTTGAGTTGACCGTGCCTGGTCGAGGGCTTGACCGTATCTGGTCGAGGGATGTTGATAAATCCTCTTGACTATGGCCAGCTCTTTTGTTTTGGCCTTTTGCCTTTTTCCTTCGACTTTTGATTTTTTCTTTTTTGTCCAGCTTTTCTTTTTTTTCCTTTTTTGTTGGTCAGACTAACACCTAAGGTAAGGATTGGTCAAGTTGGTCAAGTCTTATTGGAAGGGTGTTTATTGTGGGAAGTGGGCTTGCCTCCCGTCTTGAACCCAAACTTGAAGACTACCTAGATTTGTCATAGGATTCGATACCGCTCCTGCTAAGGGTAGTTATGTGGCTTTTCTATACCAGACATGGAACAGGTAAGAGGAAAACACGGGCTCGGTTTCCTGCAGTCATTATAGATGTGCCTATAATAGTCACGTGCATGTGCTCACAGTGTACGATGGTGCTCATCATGTTCTCGAAAACATATAAGGAAAGCATATAGTGGAGATAGAATATTTAAAGCTGATTTTATTGAATTTTTTGAAAAGAGGACAGAATAAAAATGACTCTGACGCTGATTTGGAAATGAGGATGTAGGGTATCCTATACTCGAACTCAGACTTAGACTCGAATCAAATCCGGACTCGGATGCTCGGTTGGTTGTTTTTTTTTTTGGTAAGGTCTTTGATTGGAGAGAAAGACGGGTGCCACGACTCGCCTAAACTCGGCTTTGCGCAAGTGCAAGAGAGGGAGTCAAACTAGACACGGCCCGGGGTGACGGGTCGACAAAGACTCTTGGACCGGGATACTCGAACGTTGATCTAGACGAGGTAACGACTGCGAATTGGACTCGAGCTGCATAAGGGTGAATCCAAAAATGGGGGCGACCATGTTTGACCGTATCACGTGCTCGGACCAACCGTGGTGACCTAACCCTAGGTGACTCGAGTATTCGTAGCATAGGTACGACACGAAGAAGGCATCATAAGGACGCCGGTGCAGGATGAACGTAGGGTACCTCTTAAGGTGACCGTGGTTGACTGCTCGGGTGGAGGACAACCCCCGAGTGAGACTAAAGACTTTGATAGGACTCAAATGGTGCGACATCTAAGTGACTCGAAAGTGGGGTACGTGAGCCAACACGTGTAAGACCTGATCCTTGGAGCAAACGCGGTTGATCGCCTCGCTAAAGGGTAGCCCCCGAGTGGGACTGAAGACCGACTCCTAGACGGGTGACTCGTGGATGGTGGACTCTCCCTGGGTTTTGGCAAAGTGGGCCTAGTCCCGTTTGAAGAAAGATCAATGTGTGAAATCCCCAGACTTTGGACTCGATTGTGTAAATGGACTTCCCTTTGTAGGAGTTTGTCCTACGTAGGTGGACCGTGCCTTGAAAAATAAGGCGGACTTGGGATGGGGTAGAAACTCATGATGTAAGATCGACGGAGTTTCGACGCTATAGATTCTAACAACTTATGGCAAGACCCGACACTGCTAAATACGGGAAGTCCTAAGAAGAAGAAAGTTTTGAAAAGGAATTTGGATTTGAAAACCGAGCAAGGTCAGATTGGAAGGCCCGATTTTTTTGAAAAATCGAAAAAAAAGGTTACCGGGCCGAGATTTTGAATTTTTTTGGAAAGTTTGGACAGCATACCGGCTAAAAATAGGCTATTTCGAGTCAAAATCATAAGTCCTAAATTTGGTAGCTTTCCGGGTTTTGAAAAATAGATGGGTTTGAAAAGATGCAAATTTTTGAAAATGACGGTTTTTGAAAAGACGATAAACAGATCAAGTAGCACGTAGTCACGGAAACAGTATTGTTCCGGTCACGGAAACAATTTACCCGGCCTTGGATCCGGGCTATATGATCAGACTAATGGTGAACAATGGATCGTTTGATTTCCTTCAGCCTCCCCTTTCTCTCACTCCCTTGATCGGACCTTCCCGGCGGAGTCGGTCTGCTCCCTGCACAATGAATGCACAGGGCCTCGGAGGTTGTCCGAGGAAACCCTCTCCAATGCCTAAGTCAGTCCGTGAAGTGCCTTGACGAACCTAGCTTGTGAGGAACTAGGTGGCGTTTTTAGGAGTAAGAGTCTAGAGAGAGAAAATCCAACCCTCTCTATGTGGGAAATGGGTAAGTATTTATACCTTCCCACAAGAGAGAGGAAAAGAGAAAGAAGAGGAGGGAAATGAGCGGATGCTGGTGCGACACGTGGACTCACCTTGTCCACCCATTTCCCCTTACCTTAGGCAAAATGACGGATGGGTCCTCGGCTTTCCTTTGGTCCTGCTTAGGCGGGAGCGCCTTGGAAGCAGGCGGGAGGCCTGGTTTGCCCTGCATGGCAGGCGGCCAGGATGTGTCAGGCGGCTAAGGGATTGAGGCCATATACTTGGAGGTTTTAATGAGCTTGACGGACAGTCTGCTGGGCAGGCCTTTCCTCTTTCTGGGTTGGTCGCCTTGGGGCCTGACTGGCAGGCGGCCCGAGGTAGGCAACCGACCCCCATCAATTGGCCCTCGCCGGCTGAGGGGGAGCGGGGCTCCTGCTCGGCAGGTGACGTCTTGTTTTGGGACGGTGGGAGGTTGACTCCATGGACACTCTTGCATTAAATGTGCCGCGTATTCCCGAGGGAACATGCTTTAAATTCTCTGGGTATGCAGAGAGTTCAAACGTCTTTTGTTATGATTACTCTCCTTTGCATAGCGAATTTTCGAGCAGCGTGCCAGTTTGATGATTGGCTCTCTTTCTTGCAGAAGTGGTTGGGGCGCCATTAATGCCCTGCTTCTGGTTTTTGTATAAATTGTATCCTCCACTATTTTTCACAATCCATTTCCAACCTTCCTTTCTTTGTCTTCAATCATGGCTTGGGTCAAAAAACACGTAACTTGTCGTGGAGTTAGACGTGTTACTTTCATCTTCAGAGGGTTTTGGAGGCTTCGATATGCTCGTGCGGCTTATCTAGCTGTCCGCCGTAGCCGCTGTTTACGGCTTCGTTCCCGCCGGTCAGGTCAAAAAGCTTCTGCTAGGAGAGGCAAACGCCTCAAGAGGTCCTCACCTCCTGCTGCGCCTAGGTTTAGGCGCTGCCCCCAGGGAGGGGGCTGTTTTGACAGGGGGTGCCACGAGTGCTTTCCGTGGCTGCACCCCGAGCAATTTTACCTCAACCTTTCTGACACTGACTCCTCCTTGGCGTCAGGTCCCTCTTCGCCTGTGAAGAAGACAGGCTGTCGCACCTGCGACGAATCCCAGGCCGTTCCCTTTGGCAGGGACTGGGAGGACAGCAGCCATGACTCTGATGACAGTGAGGGTCTTGGTTGCCTGAGCGACAAGGATGAAGGCGGGGCTTCTGATGATCCCTTCCAGGGCTCCCCAGACTGGGAATGGGGCTCAGCTCTCGGGAATCCAGGCAGCCCTGGGGATTACTCCCCAGATTTGGGCGACGACTAGGCCTGCGTAGCAGGGGGTTTGGTTTCTGTCAGGCCAGAGTTTTTGGGCCTTGTGTATTTTTCTTTTCATATCTATCCCAAGATGTAACTTTCCTTTGTAAGTCTTAATGAAGTGAAGTTTAGGCGACGCGTTTGTGCACTGCACCATATTTTTTTTTTTTTGCCAAGGGGGACGTCATAGGGTGACCAATCTTCTGACACCCTTTGGCCCTCCCGAGATTTTTCTTGGGAAGCTACTCAGAGCAAACCTCTGCAGGGGTGACACGTGGACCGCAACCTTTGGGTGAATTCCTGAGGGTTGGGCGACTCTTGGTATGCCTTTCTTTCTATAAAAGCGATAAGTCATCCACTCTTTCACCTTTTCCATCTTTCTTTTCCTTCGAAACTCCCTATTCTCTTTATCCGTTAAAACCCTCGAGCGTTAACGAATCGTATCCTACTTTGCACCCCCCTTTCCCTGGGAGACTCTTTCTTCGGGCTTGCACCGTGCTGTCAGGCGATCTTAGGTCAGATTTTTGTCCTCCATTTTCTGCTTTTTCCTTTTGATTTCCTGTTTTCCGCTTTCGCTAGAGTAGAATGTCTAGAACTCGCGAGCGGATTTTGCCCTTTACCGACCCATCAAAGAGGGGGGAAGGGACGAATCTTGCCTCCTCCTCTAGGGAGGTGGGTTTTGAGGAAGAACACTCGGCGGGCAGCGGGGGTGGTAACTCTCCTGACCCCCCCTCGTTTGACGCCATTGACTCGGACGATGAGGCGTTGGAAATTGACCCTTCTAGAACCTTTGGTCCTCTTGTTCGGCGGGAAAGGGGTAGGGTATATTACTTAGATAAAGTTAAATATCGTATCCCTTTGAGTACTTTCCCTGACCCGAAAAATCGGGAGTTGATCCTTGCAAAGAACGCCACTGGTGTGATTGAACGGCTCTACAACTTCGGGGAAGGGTACACAGTAGTTGTCCCCGGCGAAAAGGATACCGTATGCAACCCCCCTGATGGGTGCATAGCGGTCTACCATAAATGCCTGGAGTTCGGCCTTCGCTTTCCCCTCCATCATTCCTTGGAAGAGATCTTCAGGCGCATGAACGTCGCCATCGCCCAGCTGACAGCCACGGCTGTCAGGGCGCTGATTTCGTATGTCTGGACTTGTCTGTTCCACCACTCTGAGCCTTCCATTGACGCCCTGGAGTTTATGGTGGGTTTGCAAATGGTGTCTTCTGGGAGTGCGGGCTCCCCTGGTTATTGGTCCCTTTTAAGGCAGAAGGGACATTGTTTGGTGTGGCCTGGCATGGACAGTTTGAGGGATTGGAAGAACAACTTCCTCTATGTACACAGCACCCATGGGTGGAAGATTCCCCGTCATTTCAGGAATCATGTCCACACCAGGCTTGAGACCCCTGAGGAGTATCACCCTGGCGTGGGTGGAAAAGCCTTGGAGGTGAAACTGGGCGAGAAAGACAAGGAGTTGACGGCCTTTTTTGCTGGCCATACTGATAAGTATGGGGTGTACGGCCCTACATTCTGGCTCCCCCATGCAGAGGTTATTGCGTCTGATAAATACTTGACCCGGTTGGGCATGAACCCGGGTCTAGATAAAGGTAGTTCAGGAGTGTTGATGGTTTCCTCTTACTCGCTCCTTTCCTTTTAAAGTGCCCTGACAACTTGTATGTTTACCTTGCAGATCTTGCTACCCTTATTTGGAAGAAAGGGGAGGTGAGACGCCTGGGCTTGGACGAGAATCTCATTGTTGTCCAGCGTCGCCCTTCTCTTCCTCCTGATTTTAAGAGAGGTGAGAAAAATCTGATGAAGCACTTAAAGGGTCTGTCGTTCAGCAGGCCAAGGCTCCCCCCTCCTCCTAGGGCAACGCCTGCAAAGACGGCGATTTCTGAGGCCACCCCCTCTCCAGTTGCGAAGGCGATCGCTTTCGAGGCTACCCCTTCGCCTGTTGGCAGGCAAGAGGGCCTTTCAGCAGGGGTCCAGATTCCCCCGGGGCCGCGAGCTGCAGGTTCTGAAGAGACTGGGGAGAGCACTCCCCGGGCGCTGCTTAGAAAGAGGAGTAGGGAGGCTCCAAATGCTGACCGGGTGGTGGACCTGGAGACTTCCACGCCTGAGCCTAAACGTTTTGCTCGGGAGATTCCTGCCACCCTCTTCTCTGAGGAGAACGCTGAATTCCACTATACCGCCGGAGACAGCCAAGATGTTTCCGCCCTACTTTCCGACTCAGGGGCGGTTCTAGCGGATCATCTCCTCAAAACTGTCAAATCTGCCACAAACCAAGTGACCCAGTACATCCAGCGCACTGCCCGGATCATGCAAGCTTCTGCAGAGCTGGCGGCCCTTAACCGCCTGAGTGATGAGGAACTGTCCAACTCTGACCGCCTTTCTGCCGTCGAGAGGGATGTTGCTCTCATTGCCAGCCTGAAGGATCAGTTGGCAAAAAGGGAGACCGAGCTGGAAGAGGCCAAAGGTCAGGCGATCCACTGGAAGTCTGAAAATGAGAAAGCTATCAGGGAGGTGTCCCGCCTGGGGGAGGAGTCAAAGAGAGCTCAGCAGGCCTTTGCGGAATTGGAGCAGGCCAGGAAAGCTTTGGCTGAGCTGGATCACGCCAAGAAGAGCGTTATCGACCTCGGGGAGCGCCTTTCCAAGGCGAATTCTGATCTGCAGGCGGCTCTTGGCGATCTGGCGGCGAAGACCAAGGATTGGGAGAAGGAGAGGGACGAAATACTCCAGGAGGACACGGCTGTGTCGGCGGGCTTCGTTAATGGTGCTAACTCTTGCCTTGGGGTTGTGATGGAAACTGTCAGGGAGATGTTCCCTGGTTTTGATGAAGACGCTTTCCGATCCCTCTACACTGCTAAGGACGAGGCTTTAATGCGCAGACTGTCTGAAGGAGCTGCTACCTCCGGCCCAGATGATCCCCCTGCTTAACATGGAGGGCAGTCTTCCTCAGAGGGCTCTTGCTCGTCTCCTGCTGCGCCTGTGCCAATGTTTTAATCTTCCTTACTTCTTTGCGCGCCGAGCCCTTTGATGGCCGGCTGCCGTGTTTGATTGTAATCATTTGTCTTAAAAACTTACTTATCCTGTGTTCCTTTGACACTATTTCTTTTTATGTAGATTTTCTGTTTGCTTGTCTGTTTCGGCTTTTCACGGATTTGATGCGTAGCTTGTCCCTGTCCTCCTGTAAGCAGGGGGGTGCCTTATCGTTTTTTATACAAGGTTGGGGGGCCTGCCCCCAGTCCTTGTTGATCCGGCCTGTCCCTGGCCTTTGTTCAAAGTCCAGGGGGCCTGCCCCCTGCCTGCCCAGAGGTAAGCAGGGAGGGTGCCTTATCGTTTTTTATACAAGGTTGGGGGGCCTGCCCCCAGTCCTTGTTGATCCGGCCTGTCCCTGGCTTTTGTTAAAAGTCCAGGGGGCCTGCCCCCCTGCCTGCCCAGAGGTAAGCAGGGTGGCTTTTGCGTTTTTTATACAAGGTTGGGGGGCCTGCCCCCAGTCCTTGTTGATCCGGCCTGTCCCTGGCTTTTGTTCAAAGTCCAGGGGGCCTGCCCCCCTGCCTGCCCAGAGGTAAGCAGGGTGGCTTTTGCGTTTTTTATACAAGGTTGGGGGGCCTGCCCCCAGTCTTTGTTGATCCGGCCTGTCCCTGGCTTTTGTTCAAAGTCCAGGGGGCCTGCCCCCTGCCTGCCCAGAGGTAAGCAGGGTGGCTTTTGCGTTTTTTATACAAGGTTGGGGGGCATGCCCCCAGTCCTTGTTGATCCGGCCTGTTCCTGGCTTTTGTTCATAGTCTAGGGGGCCTGCCCCCTGCCTGCCCAGAGGTAAGCAGGGTGGCTTTTGCGTTTTGTTTATACAAGGTTGGGGGGGCCTGCCCCCAGTCCTTGTTGATCCGGCCTGTCCCTGGCTTTTGTTCAAAGTCCAGGGGGTCTGCCTCCTGCCTGCCCAGAGGTAAGCGGGGTGGCTTTTGCGTTTTTTTTACAAGGTTGGGGGGCCTGCCCCCAGTCCTTGTTGATCCGGCCTGTCCCTGGCTTTTGTTCAAAGTCCAGGGGGCCTGCCCCCTGTCTGCCCAGTGGTAAGCAGGAGGGCTTTTGCGTTTTTTTATACAAGGTTGGGGGGCCTGCCCCCAGTCCTTGTTGATCCAGCCTGTCCCTGGCTTTTGTTCAAAGTCCAGGGGGCCTGCCCTCTGCCTGCCCAGAGGTAAGCAGGGTGGCTTTTGCGTTTTTTTATACAAGGTTGGGGGGCCTGCCCCCAGTCCTTGTTGATCCGGCCTGTCCCTGGCTTTTGTTCAAAGTCCAGGGGGCCTGCCCCCTGTCTGCCCAGAGGTAAGCATGAGGGCTTTTGCGTTTTTTATACAAGGTTGGGGGGCCTGCCCCCAGTCCTTGTTAGTCTGGCCTGTCCCCTGCCTGCCTAGAGGTAAGCAGGGTGGCGCTCGGATTTTTTGCTGGGGGGGGTCATTTTTCCCGATTTTGGCAACAGGGGGCCTCCCCCTATTGCCCCTTGCTCGTTTGTGAGTGAAGAACGCGAGTGTAAACGGGCAACGAGTATAAATCTGAATATTCTTCATTTCTTTGTAAAACTGTAACATTTTCGGGTGGTCGGAGCCGTCGACATTCTTTTGACCGTCCTCCGCCATTTGTTTTTAGCAAAAATAAAAATCTATCCTCGAATTTTGTTCAGACGTAATATTTCTTTAAGGTGTCTGCATTCCAGTGAGCATGCAGCTCTTGCCCTTCAAGGTTGGCGATTTTGTACGTGCCTGGTCCCAGGATTTGAGTCACTTGGTATGGACCCTCCCAGTTGGCACTCAGCTTTCCATGTTCTCTTGACTTTCCAATCGCCTGCATCTTTCTCAGAACTAGTTCTCCCATCTGAAAATTTCTCTGTCGGACTTTGATGTTAAAGGCTTTCCTCATTCGTTGCTGGTAGGCAACGATGTTGGCGCTAGCTTCTTCCCTTAACTCATTTACCAGGTCCAAGGCTTCGACCATTGCAGCTTCGTTTTCAGCCCGGTCGTACTGCAGGGAGCATAGAGAAGGGATTCTGGCCTCGATTGGTAATAACGCCTCTGCTCCGTATACCAGACCAAACGAGGTCTGGCCTGTTGACTCTTTCCTGGTGGTTCGAATTGACCAGAGTATACTGGGAAGCTCGTCAGCCCACCTACCCTTGCAGTCATCCACCATTTTCTTCAGGCCGTTCAGGATTTGTTTGTTGGCTGCTTCTGCCTGTCCGTTGGTTTGAGGGTGACAGACGGCTGAATAGGCGACTGAGATGTTGTGGCTTTCCAGCCAGATTCTCAGCGGATCATTATCAAATTGCCTGCCGTGGTCAAATACCAACATCTTTGGTAGACCGAACCTGGTGATGATATTTCGCCAGACCACTTTCCTTACCGCCGGCTCAGTGATGTTGGGCACTGCTTCGGCTTCCACCCATTTGGTGAAGTAGTCTATGGCGACAATCAAGAATTTTCTGCCCCCTGTGGCCACTGTGAAGGGTCCTAGAATGTCCATCCCCCATTGAGCGAAGGGGATGGGGGACAGGATTGGCCTGAGTTCTTGGGCCGGAGCGTGGATCGATGGGACAAAAAGTTGGCATTTCCTGCACTTCTGAGTCAGGCCCTTGGCGTCTGCCAGCATGGTAGGCCAGTAGTAGCCTGCTCTTAGGGCCTTGTGGGCCAGTGATCTCCCACCAATGTGATGCCCACAAATCCCTGAGTGGATGTCCTCCAATACCTCAGCGGCCTGATCCGCCCGCAGGCATTTCAGCAGGGGGTAGGTGAAAGACTTCTTGTAAAGCTCTTCATCAATGAGTATGAACCAGGCCGCTTTAGCCTGTATCTTCCTTTTTTGTAATGAGTCTGATGGTAAGATACCATGCTTCTTGTACTGGATGAAGGGAGTCATCCAGCTTTCTAGTTCTTTCTCCACTGTATTAACCACCTGACAGGGGTTAGTGGACTTCTCGTGTAAAACGTCGACCCATACTGATCTCCGGATGTCCTGTAGACTGGAGCTTGCCAGTTTTGACAGGGCGTCTGCTCTGTTGTTCTGGGATCGGGGGATCTGTTTGACCTCATATGATTTTAGGCCGGACAACTCTCCCTTCACCATCTCCAGGTATGTGGCCATTGCTTGGTCTCTTGCTTCGTATTCTCCATTGATTTGGTTGGCGATGAGCTGAGAGTCTGTCGCCAAGACAATTCGTTCTCCTCTTGCGGCTTTAGCTAGCCTGACGCCTGCGAGTACTGCCTCGTACTCTGCTTCGTTGTTTGATGCTGGGAAAACAAATCTGAGGGCGTGCTCAAAGTCAGCCCCTCCTGGGCTGGTTAGTACAACGCCTGCGCCTGCGCCATTGGCTGTTGAGGATCCGTCAGTATGCACGATCCATTCCTCGGCAGGGGTCTCTTCCTCCCCTGAATGGGAGCACTCAGCCAGAAAATCTGCTAAGGCTTGGGCCTTGATGGCTGTTCTCGGCTGGTAAGATATACCTAGCCCACTCAGCTCAATCGCCCACTTCAATAGTCTCCCTGATTTTTCAAATTTTTCCAGCACCTTCTCTAGCGGTTGGTCGGTGAGGACCACGAGTGGATGCGCGTCAAAGTAAGGTCTGAGTTTCCTGGCAGCAATTATGACTGCGTAGGCGGCTTTTTCGACCATCGGATAATTCTTCTCGGCTGCCCCCAGCGCATGACTTACAAAGTATATAGGCTGTTGGGCGCCTGCCTCTTCTCGTAAGATGACCGCGCTGACAGTTATATTGGTCACTGCAATGTAGAGGAAAAGCTTTTCTCCTGCTACTGGTCTTGCCAGAGTAGGGAGCTTCTTAAGATGGTCCTTTAACTGCTCAAAGGCCTCTTTCTGCTCGTTTTCCCATTTGAACTGTTTGTTTCCTTTCAGTATTTTGAAGAAAGGAGTGGCCTTATCTGCTGACCGGGCGACGAACCGTGCTAAGGCGGCCATGCGGCCCGTCAGGCGCTGGATGTCTCTGATGGTCTTGGGCTCAGGAAGGTTTAGAACTGCCTGAATTTTTTCGGGGTTGGCGTCTATCCCCCGAGAGCTGACCAAGAACCCCAGGAATTTGCCGGAGCGGACTCCAAATGTACACTTCTTTGGATTGAGTTTCATTTTGTAGGCGCGCAGGGAGCAAAAGGTCTCCTGCAGGTCCATCAGGTGCTCTCTGTCTTCTCTGCTCTTTACGATGGCGTCATCGACGTAAGCCTCGATGTTTCTGCCTTTTTGTTTTTCAAACACTTATCAACTAACCGCTGGTATGTAGCCTCTGCGTTTTTAAGCCCGAATGGCATCATCTTGTACATGTAGGTGCCAGAACTGGTGATGAACGCGCACTTCACCCTGTCCGGCTGCCACAAGTATACTTGATGATACCCTGAAAAGGCGTCTAGGAAGCTTAGCATGGAATAACCACTGGTGGAGTCTACCAGTTGGTCGATTCTGGGGAGCGGATAGCAGTCTTTCGGGCAGGCTTTGTTGAGGTTTGTAAAGTCCACACACATTCTCCATGCGCCTGACGATTTTTTAACCATGACTACGTTTGCCAGCCATTCTGGATAGTCGCAGACCTCAATAAAATCTGCTTTCAAGAGTTTGTCAATCTCTTCCTTGATTGCGGCGTCTTTTTCTGCAGACATATTTCGCTTCTTCTGTTTTACAGGGCGGGCGTCTATGCTTACGTTCAGCTTGTGAACGATGCATGACGGATCAACGCTGGGCATCTCGTCTGCCGAGTAGGCGAATACGTCTTTGTTTTCTTTCAGCAACTTGACCAGTTCGGCCTGGTAGGACTCCTCCAGGTCAGCTCCTATTAGGACCTGCCTCCCTGGTTCCAAGTCTACTAGCATGCTTTCGCCCCCTGGCTCCAGGTGGTCGGACGCCGGGTGCTCGGCTGGTATTTCACCTTCCCTGCTGGGGGAACTGTCAGCCTTTCTTTTTCCTTTTCTTTCTTTTTCGTGTTCTTGCAGGGCCACAGAGTAGCATTGTCTGGCTGACTCTTGGTCCCCGCGCACTTTTCCTTCTAGTCCGAAATCGGTGACATATGCTATGGTGAGGGCCCTGATGGAGATGGCCGCCTCGATTTCGTCCAGGGTGGCTCTGCCAATTAGGGCATTGTAGGCGGATCTTGCATCCACAACAACAAAGGTTGCCCTGACGTTTCTGGCAGTAGAGCCTTCTCCAAAGGTCACGGGCAGGTCTATGACTCCCATGGGCAGCACGCCTGCTCCACTGAATCCGTATAGCGATCCGGGGGCAGGTCGTAGGTGCCTTTTCTCCAGGCCCATCTTTTCGAAGGCATCTTTGTACAGTAGATTTGTGTATGCGCCAGTGTCTACCATACACCTCCGCACAATGTGGTTGCTGATCTCGAGGGACAACACCAAAGGATCACTGTGCGGGTATACTACGCGCCCTGCATCATCAGGGGTGATGCTTAAGGTTACTCCCCTGGGACTCCCTGCTTTCTCAGCATAGCAGATCTGGTTTTTTAGTTCACGCATTTGTCTTTTTTGGCTTCTTCGACTGAGCTGGCCCTCAGTGCCCTCTGAAATTACATGGATCACCATGCGGTTCTGCACTGACCCTTCGGGTATTTCAGATACTTCCTTTTGAGACTTATTCTTAGCTGCGTAGTTGGCTAACCATCCGTTCCTGATTAACTTCTCGATTTCGTCCTTCAGGTGACGGCATTCCTCGGTGGTATGGCCTATGCAGTCGTGGAAAGTGCAGAATTTCTTGGGATCTCCTTTCGGGCTGCGAGGCTTGTTAGGGCAGTTCCATTTAGCAGTTTCTTTTTCCAGTTCGAAGATCTCCGCCCTGGATTTGTTCAGGGCAGTGTAACTGTCGAACCTGGGCTGGTAGACTGTGCGCTCTTTCTTGGGAGTGTCTCCCTCTTCCCTTTGCTTGCCTGGCTCACTTCTGCCCCGTCCACCCTGCGGTCCCCCTTGAGGCCTTGTTTGGCCTGCAGGGGTATCCGTCAGGCCGTGGAACTCCTCCTGCAGAATAAAACCTTCCGCAATTTTCCTAGCCATGGCCAAGGTTTCCGGCTGGGCCCTGATCATCTGGTTTTTCATTTCCCCTGGGAGCAGGGAGATGGTCAGGGCATAGGCGGCAGTGGAATCGTCGATCTCCCTGACCTGCTGGTAGGATAGATCAAACCTTCTCAGATATTCCCTCACACTTTCGCCCTTTTTCTGCTTCAGGGTCATAAGATCGAAACGAGTGAGGCGTCTTCTCTTATTCCCAGCATATTGTTCGAGGAAGATCTCGGCCAACTCTATGAAGAATCTGACTGACCCCTGGCGGAGGTCCCTGAACCACCCTTGTGCGAGCCCTACCAGGGTGGTTGGGAAAACTTTGCACCAGATGGCATCATCTACGTCATACATGCCCATGTGGCTCTCGAATGCTGCCAGGTGGTCTTCAGGGTCTGTTGTCCCATCAAATTTGATGGTCGGCATTTTAATTTTTGGAATGGGGTATTCTTGTACCTCCGGATGAAGTGGGGTTTTTGTGGGCCTGCCCACCAATCGTGACCTGCTCTCCCCAGACTGGTTACCATGAATATCCCATTGTTTATGAGTTGGTTTCCTCGTGCTGGGGGAGCGGTGCCTTGGGGGCGGCCTGCTTGCCGCTCCATCTTCTGTCTCAGGGGAGACTTGTCTGGGTCTCTTCCTCTGGGAGTGACAGAAGCTCTCACCCTGGTGGTACTTTGACTCGAGCGGCTGCCCTCGATTGAGCCTTGATTGCAGGCTTTGGGATAAACTGGGGGCTGACTGCTCTCTGGCTGCCGGAGTTAGCCTGGAGAAAACCCCGCCTGGTTTCTCTCCCAAGCGTTTTGACATAGGCTCCCTGGGCCTCATTCGCTCCCGTAATCCTCGGGATAAGCCTCCCTGCCCTCCAGACGCTGATTCTGTTGTGTGAATGGAGAACGCTTGCTGGACGGGTGGCTCTGGATTGCCAGTGGTAATGCGCCTTTGCACATGCGCATACGCTTGAGCCGTCCGTCTCGCTTTCCTCTGCGCATTTCTGGTGGCGGTCCGCCTCGTGCCCCCGGCCTCATCCCTACTGATTGGGGATGGTTGCCTGGGAGCCGATGCGACCCTGCCTACCAAATCCTCAGGAGTGAACTCCTGGTTCAGCATTGCAGAGAAGAAGCGGCTGTCTGTGCCATCTGAGCTGGGGTCAGATTGAGGGCGTGACCTGGGTGTGTCCCCAACTCAGGTGTCACAGCAGTGTTGGATCCGCCGAGGAGACTGGTTCTCCCTACCCCTAAGATCGTGGTAGGAGGAACCCTCTCCGACTGCGGCATACCGTACAGGGGGCCACCGGTGGGACCGTCGGACCCGTTCCTGCACTGGCATCAATGATTTCTGGCATAATTGTTTTAGTTTTGTGATTATGAGTGGTTGATTTTAGTGGGTAACTCGTGAGCACAACCGTAAGTTCCCCACAGACGGCGCCAAATTGTTCCGGTCACGGAAACAATTTACCCGGCCTTGGATCCGGGCTATATGATCAGACTAATGGTGAACAATGGATCGTTTGATTTCCTTCGGCCTCCCCTTTCTCTCACTCCCTTGATCGGACCTTCCCGGCGGAGTCGGCCTGCTCCCTGCACAATGAACGCACAGGGCCTCGGAGGTTGTCCGAGGAAACCCTCTCCAATGCCTAAGTCAGTCCGTGAAGTGCCTTGACGAACCTAGCTTGTGAGGAACTAGGTGGCGTTTTTAGGAGTAAGAGTCTAGAGAGAGAAAATTCAACCCTCTCTATGTGGGAAATGGGTAAGTATTTATACCTTCCCACAAGAGAGAGGAAAAGAGAAAGAAGAGGAGGGAAATGAGCGGATGCTGGTGCGACACGTGGACTCACCTTGTCCACCCATTTCCCCTTACCTTAGGCAAAATGACGGATGGGTCCTCGGCTTTCCTTTGGTCCTGCTTAGGCGGGAGCGCCTTGGAAGCAGGCGGGATGCCTGGTTTGCCCTGCATGGCAGGCGGCCAGGCTGTGCCAGGCGGCTAAGGGATTGAGGCCATATACTTGGAGGTTTTAATGAGCTTGACGGACAGTCTGCTGGGCAGGCCTTTCCTCTTTCTGGGTTGGTCGCCTTGGGGCCTGACTGGCAGGCGGCCCGAGGTAGGCAACCGACCCCCATCAAGTATAATGACACCATGTATGCTCCTAATCTAAGTCTCGGTCGGTCGAATAGGGTCTATACCAACAACGATCGCATTCTCGCAAATCAGGACGGACCTCCTAAGCCGAGTTGGTCTTTGAATCTGCCGTAAAACCCATGCGAGTTCCGCCATCGAAGTCTTTAGTGCACCCAAGTAGGAATGCACCGTGGTATAGTGGGACGTCGGTCACAAGTAACCGGCCCGGGAAAGAATCGGGTTATGCATGAACCATTGAACTAAAACGTGTACATTACTAATCGAACGATTTCTTTTCGAGTCTCACCCTGAGGATGCCGATGGTAAGTGACACATCAGTTAATCCCCAGCGGAGTCACCAAATTGTGGACATGACATAGGTCCACCCCGACGCGGCCACGCGCGGGTTTGGGGAGGCGAATGAATCTCCATATGAGATGGGTCGAATTGAATTTTAAATCGAAGTAGGAGTCGCCACCGAATTTTGTGGTTATTCGGAACCATTCAAACCCACTCTATGTCGTAGTGGGCCATATTTAAAACATGGCCCATTTCCGATGTCAGAGCTTATCGGGTTCGTCCCTTAGCATTTGATACCGATACCGACATTATCGGATATCGTATATTGAATGACTCTCGTTGCCGATGGATTCGGACATCCGGAAACCATGGTTCTGAGTAAGGGGTGAGGGTACGTGTTGGGAAGTTCATTGAGAACACCCAACCCCGCCCTCACTTAGCGGCCTTTACTAAGATATCGTTCGTTTTACGTACACGCATTAGTTTGACGGTTGAATGATATGCAAACATTATTTTCCTAAGACATGTGAGAAAAATAAATAAATGGGTTGCTAAGTCGTTTAATGCATATTAAACTAATAACGTCAAAGTTATTTTAGCATGTGAAGTTCGTTTTAGTCTAATAAAACAAAGAAATAAATAAATCGCTACAAACAAAGAGCAAACGGGTTAGTAAAGATGAATAAAGACGCAAATAAATAATATGCATGATTTTTGGAAAAGATTTATGACACGTGATTGATTAGCACGTGTTGACCGAGGTCAAAAAGGTATTTATTGAAATATGTTGCGAAAGGTTGCTTTTTATGTAAGACTCGAGAAGAATAAAAAATAGAAAAGCGAGGAAACGAAAAAAAGAAACTCAACGGAACAGGCCACCGCGCGACTCGCGTGGCAGGCTGTCCGATTTTTCTTACTTTGTCGAAAAATCGTTAATTTATATAAATTGCGTACAAATATGGATTAATTTTATGCCCGATTCATATTTTCGATATTCGTCGTATTCGATATTCGATTATGAAATCGAGATCGAATAGTCGGAATGGCTTTAGAAAAGGTTTTGAAAAAAAGTTTGTTTTGAACGAAAAGTAAAAAAAAGAATTTTGAACGAAAAAGATGTTAATTCTCTCCGCGTATAAAATCGTCGAATTTTGTTTAAAAAGATGTAACGATTTTATTAGCATCAACGAGAATTAATTAATTTTGTTCTTGTTAGGTACGATATTCGATTAGAGAATCGATATCGTATTTTAAGAACGTTATAAAAAAATAGTTTTTTTTAATATCGATTATTAGAAATAAAAATATGCGACGAACGACCCATATTTAAAATATGACCGACGATATGACGAAAAAGAAGAAAGAGACGTGAGAAAGGAAGAGAAGAAAGAGAAGAATCGGGTTTGATTTACACCCTCAACCTACATGCTTTGTTTTCTCGGGATAAGGCTCGTCGGACAGTGGCTTAAACTTGGGAGCGTCGAGATGATGCGGGATGAGTTAGGGTGTTATTTTGGACGTGTAATGGGACGGGTTTCGGCCGGCTGGGGGTCGGATTCGTCGGGTCGAGATTACTCGGGAATTGTTTGGCGTTACGAGGTTGTATATTTTCTGACTTTCGATGATTGATGATGAATGTGTGATGTAGGAATAATAGATCTATGATGTGTGTAATGGTTGTGTAAAACCGTGTCAAATCGTGTTAATTGTGTGTCTCTTGTGTTGGACAAGAGGTCCTATTTATAGGAATCGAGGTAGTCTTGCTTGTGTGACAAGAAATACCGGTTTGGATAGGAAATATGAGAGTTCGAGAGGAAATCAAAGTCTCGTTTCTTGGTGAAGAAGCCAAGTATTTTGGCTGGAATGGGGAGTATTTCGACTGAATTGGGACGCCTAAACCGAGTGTTTGAGCTCGGTTTGTGTCTGTTCCGGTTTCTGGATAGAATTCCTACTTAAGATCGAATTCTACCTTTAACGGAATTGTTTAAAGTTTAATGAAGCTGAAATTTTGTAGTGTTTGAGTATGAATCAGCCGTGTGAAGTGTCACGGCTGACTCACGTGTCTCGGGAAAATCTTTGACCGAGTTTTGACTCGGTCGCTAAAAGACGGTTTTACCCCTGGTGACGGTTTCGACCCAAATTTGTCTTATTTGACTCGAAACGACCCACTGGGTCTGGATTTGAGGTTGGTTTTGTGAGATTTGTACTCCGTAATAAGTCTAAACCAAATGTCCATGATTACGAGCCCATATCCGAGTCCATCAAAGCACGTTTACGTCCAATCATCATCGGGTGTTTGGCGGGAACTATTATAGACACGTGGCGGTCAAAATGTGGGTGTCTACACCCTCGCACAGCCTAATTCACCAATGTGTGCGTGGTAGCCTATCTACCATTTCTTTACGACACAAGAGCTTTAAACTCTACATATTTAAGTGACCAAACCTAAGATGCCAAAGCTTTGCTGTTTCATCCTCTTTCACACTTCACAGCCAAAGCTTTACTCACATTTTTGACTAAATCTAGTTAGAACATCTTATTTCTACCCATGTATGTGATAGCTACTACTTCATTGGTTTTCTTATCTTTAATTTCACATGACTCACTATAAAAAAATAATGAAAACTCAGACCCAAGCAACTGACCTACACTTAACAAATTGTAGGCTAAAAAAGGAACATAGTGAACTTCATAGAGTAATTTGATACTATCTTGCTCATTTTTTATAGCCACAGATCCAACACCTTCAATATTCAACTGTTTATCATCACCAGCCTTATTTGCTTTTTCTTGCCTCATCCGATCCAAGTCTTTGAACATAGACTTGGTACTTAACATGTGGTTTGAGCACCCACTGTCAATGTACCAGACATTCCTTGCAGCTTCTTATCCTCCCTCTGCAGTTGAAAAAAACATTTCTTTTGTCTCAGTAACATTTGTCTTTTGATAAGTTTTCTGATCCTTCTCCTTCAACCAACAATTTGCTTCTTTGTGGCCTGGTTTATTGCATAGTAGCACTTGAATGGACCTATTTCAGTTTGAGTGTCCTTGGTTTGGCCTTCAGATGACTGTGATGACTGGCCAGAAGATCTGCCACCACATCCTCTCCCTCTGAAGCTTGCCCTTCCTCTACCTTTTTATTGCCTCCTTTGCCAAACCTTTCTGAGAAGTGATCATCCTTGGCCTGAAATGCCTTCTCTTCCTTCTTTTCTGAAGATCTGGTTACTCTCTCTTCATGTTCCTGAAGTGAGCCAATCAACTCATCAAAGGAATACTTTTCTAAGTCCTTTGATTCTTCAATTGTTGCTACAATGTGATCATACTTGCTCGTCAAGCTTCTCAGGATGTTCCTAAGTAACATGCTCATCTATTATTTTCTCTCCATATGCCTTCTTCTGCTGCACTACTCCTGACACCCGGGACAAAAAGTCTTGCACATACTACTTGTCACCCATGAGGGCAGTTTAAAACTCTCTCCTTAATGTTTGTAGCCTTACCATGACCACTTTTGTGTCACTTAGATACTCAACTTTCAGAGTATCCCAGGCCTTCTTAGAGGTAGTAGTAGATGCAATCCTAGAAAAGATTTCTTCATCCAAGGCATGTTGAATCAGAAATAGAGCCTTAGCATCTTTCTTTCTCTTTTACTTGAGTGTTGCATCAGTTGGTTCATCTGGTTTGGAGTCATCTAACCCAGTTTCAACTAGGGGTGTGCAAAACCCGGGTCGGACCGGAAAAATGGATCGGACTGGACCGGAATCTACCGGCCCGGACCCGGAATAAAAAATTCCGGTCCGGATTTCGGTCCATCATTTTGGGCGATTCCAGGTTCCGGTCCAGTCCGGTCCTAACCTGGTTTTTTCCGGTCCGGACCGGTTTGGACCGGAAAAACCGGGAATTATGCTCATTTCTTAAAAATTCCGGTCCAACCGGTCCGGAATTTTGGACCGGAATTTCAAAAAAAATTGAAAATTCCGGGTCAACCGGTCCGGTTCGGTCTTGGACCGGAATTTTTTCGGTCCGGTCCCGGTCCGAAATTTTGAGATTCCGATCCAGATTTTTTTTTAAAATTACGGTTCCGGGTCCGGTACGGGTCGGGCCCGATGCACAACCCTAGTTTCAACCAGCTCCCATAACTCCTGTGATCTGAACAAAGTTTTCATTTTCAATTCCTAGAATTGATATTTCACTCCCTTAAATATTGGCAATTGAGAAAGACCATTTGAGCTTCATCCATTTGAAGCCATGACAAATTCTAGGATACGAACCTAGAGCTCTGATACCAAATTTGGGCTTGCTTTGACTTTGAACTTAGACACATGCATGGCTGGTTTCGTCTCGGGATTCGACTTTGACCGGGTTTTGACTCGGTCGCTAAAAGACGGTTTTATTTCCGATGACAGTTTTAGCTCAAAATAGCTTTATTTTATTGGAAACGGCCCACTGGCCCTGAATTTGAGGTCGGTTTTGAGAGATTTGTACTCCACTAAGTGTCCACGTTGGTTACTATTGATTCCGAGTCCGTATTCGAGCGCATTAAAGCATGTTTACGTCCGATCATCATCGGGTGTTTTGTTGGAGACTGCTATAGACACTAGCAGACAAAATGTGGGTGTCTATATTGCCCAATTTCTCCACTTTTCTTTTTGGTCTAATTTTTCTTACCACTCTATCCTTACCAAGTTCACATATTTGCACATTTTGTCATTCAATGATACACATTAACATAGGAGTAATACACATTAACTAAATGATGACTCATTGTGAGGTGTATTTTAATCAAAAGCAAACAATTGAATGAAACGGAGAGAGTAAGACCGGAGGGAGTAGTTTTTGTCTCTTGCGTGACAATATTAGTGACCGGAGTTCGAGCTTTGAGAACGGAGCCGAATTAAAACTTACAATGTAGCCTGTACAAGGGAGAACACCGTACTTGAAATCCTACCCGCTTTAAATTTAGATTAAACCGGATGATTGACTTTCCAAGAAAAATAGAGTAGGGTTTTCCCGTGAGTGGGTCTCTCTCAGTGTTACGGACCTAAAGTAGTTCTGAGATCTCCCTCTGTGCGTCCTTAAATACACCCATTTTCTCCTTTTTCTCCCAACTTTTTCCCTTCATCCCCATAAATCAATCTCACTTTTCTTTTTTTTTTCCTCTCTCTGTTTATTCACTGCAATTATTTAATTCCATTATCTACCCTATAAACTAACCTAACCCATCATAGCTGATAGCCCTACTACAGTACCACTGTATGTATTTACTCACTGTATTATTATTACTCAGTCTCAGTCTCAGTCACAGTCATATCCTTCCTTCCTTCCTTCATTCCTTCCTTTTCATTCATTCATTCACTCACTCACTCTTCCTTTATTCAGTGTTTTAATGACCCATGCAAATCATATTGCACTCATGATCTAATCATCAAATTCTCCCCCCTTTATTTTCTCCCTTTTAAAATCAATTCCCTTACTTTCTCCATAAATCATGGATCTTTCACTTAACATTAGTCCCCCTACCATTTCTTCTAAAAATCACCCTCATCACTATTATTATTACAACAATAATTATAATAGTGACCGGAGTTCACCGACGGCCGAGTCGGCGGGCAGCAGTGCAGGCAGTGAGATAAGCTGTGTGGAGATTAACAACAACAACAATAATAATGAGCCTAGTTTAAAGTTAGGGTTTGATTATATGGGTCGGCGTTTTAATCATAATAATAATAATAATAATAATAATAATAATAATAATGAGTATAATCAGCAGCCGCAAATCAAGGGTCGAGATTTTAAGCGGACTTGCTCAAGATCAATGATGGGTGGTGGGATTAGGAGGAGTATAAGAGCTCCTCGAATGAGATGGACTTCTACTCTTCATGCTCACTTTGTTCATGCTGTTCAACTTCTTGGTGGTCATGAAAGTATGCTTCTTCTTCTTCTTTTTCTTTCTCACATACCACATACATAATGTACTTGTGCTTCACATACATATATAAACATATTTGATGAATTGTGAGCAGGAGCGACGCCAAAATCAGTTCTTGAGTTGATGAATGTCAAAGATCTAACCTTAGCCCATGTTAAGAGTCACCTCCAGGTCAGTAGTAGTAGTAGTACTGGTTTAATTTAGGTTTTGAGTCCCCTTCAATTCCAGATTTTTAAATGATGAAACATGAATTATTAAGTTAATAAAAGGATTTCAATTTTTACTTTATTTCTTCAAAAAAAATCAATTATTGATATTACCGAACCAGTCAAATAATGATAAAAGATTGTTTTTTTGGGAATAATGAGAATATTGTGACGGATATTTCCACGATATAAAGAAGATGAATTTGGATCACAAAATAAGGAATATTTGTGGTGATGAAGTCATCAAAGAGTGGGAGGGAATGGAACAATGTGGACCCTTTTTTTTGTAAGTTTATCTTTGAGTGGTCATGTTTACTAATTTTGTTGTATGTAAACATGTTGGATGCAGATGTATAGAACAGTGAAGAGCACTGAAAAAGTATCACCAGGAGGAGGAGGAGCATCATCATCATTATCTGGTTTACATTTTGGATTTTCTTCTATACACTGTTTCTCTCCTACTTTTATTCCTTCATTCAATCATCATCTCACAATTTTGTCCACATATATTTATTTTCTACTCCTCTTTCACTCCATAACTTCATCTACATTGGAATTTCATTCTTTTAGTGACGTTTTAAAGGACGATTTATGGTGAACAATCCCGAAAATTTAATTTATTTTTGACTTAAATTATTAGTCACTATAAGTATCATTAACAATAAGACAATCTCATAGGTCAGGTGAGACTTTGTATCGACAAGTATATTGTTAATCCGTAGTTGTTAGTGAATTCAGTTATTAGAGTGAAAGCTAAATGGACTCAATTTTGACAGGGTTACAGCTGCAGCAGCAGGGAAACATTGAAGAAGAAGGGGGAGAGGGAGGGATGTCCATGTCCTGTGAGAAAGCTGACTCACACCCTTGTGATTTTCTCAACAACTCATCTTCTACATCATCAACAGTAGTAATGGAAAAAGCAAATTTGTAAGTTTTGTCTCCTCAAAAAACTGCTTTATTTCTTTTGCTGTTGTTTCTAACTTTTGTTTTTCCCCTAAAGAAAATTTCCTTAATTGGGTGAACAAGAAAGAAACCCACAAAAAGTGGAGAACAGTAAATCAATGCAAAAGCACATATCGACATAGTAGACACAGATGTAGTGTATCAGTGTATGTATAGTGTGTATGTACATAAGAAATTGTCTTGGTATTGCTAATTATACTGTCTTCATTGGTCTCTTGAACCTACTTGTCTTGCTCTTGCTTTCTTCATGCTCTAGATTTATTGATTATGATGTTTTTTTTAACACAACTCAATAAATAATTGATTTAAATTAGACATCCTCCCATAAATTACTCTAACACATTGCAAATTCCAAAATCTGTGGTGAACAAGATAATTTTATTTTTCTTGTGTAGTATGCTAGTAGGAAAACAAATGTCACCAGAATAAAAATGACAAAAGTAATTAGCTAAACGATGAAATACTACCTTCCATCCGGACCAAAGGTAACGTTTGACTTTCAACGGTCTGCAAGACATTACTTTGATCGTTTTTCTTCACTTGTATATTACGGAGCACAATATTTTTTGTGTCGAAATTGCTATTTTGTAAAACTTTTTCCATGATAAATCTAAATATGTTATTAAAGTTACACTTAATGTTTATCAATTTGATTAATTATAATCGATGTCAAAATTTTAGAAGTTTTAAGGTTTCAAATAGTGAATGTTATCTTTGATGTGGATGGGAGGTACAACTTAGGAGTAGTATTTTATTAACAAAATAAGTTTTGTGATCCAAATGATCTCATATAACTAGCATTAAAAATAGTTTTTCAAAACAATTTTTAAGGCTTGAAATTTAGTGTAGTAAAATAAGGAGTACTACTTAAAAACACAACCACTTGCCTAGATTTAATCTTAACCAATATGTGAATAACATGACTAAATTATTTTAGCTATCTGGGTTGTTTCTTTTATTCGTTAAAATTAGTTTCATGTGAAAAATAAAGATCTTTGTTAAAAAAAAAAAGATAAATGATTGATCCACAGTACATAGTATCAATGTGGATATGTAACAAATAGATTCTCCACATATTACTCGTATTAGTTACATCTACATATTCTATCCTTGTTAATTTCTTTTCCAAAATCAATGTGAAAATAGAGAAGGGGAGGGATTATTGGGTAACAAATAGAATCTAGTAGTTGCACTCGCAGATGACCCTCCTAAAAGAAAGGAAGTATGGGTTGGTTATCCTATTGTGTTAAGGAGTAGTTACCCTGTGTTATACTCCGTACTTTGTGTTAAGGAGTAGTTATAGGAGTATTATATAATGTTGAGTTGGGTTGAGTAGCGTGAGATGATGGTTAAATGCAGAGATCCCAAAGCAGGCTAAAAAAAGTCAAACACTGGATTGTAGCCCAAATCTCAAAGCAAAAGGGACTTTAATTTGTATACGACTAGTACGTAGTACGTACAAGGGTCAAGACTCAAGGCCTCAAGGGGGGCTATGGCTATGTTGTGTTTTAATTTAATACTGTAGCTAGGAATTGAAGGAGAGTATGAGTCCCTTTCTCTTTATTACGGAGTATTAATTATTAATGTTTTGCGACTGTTGGTTTTGAGAGACGGCTAGCTAGCTTAGCTACTTTAGGAATTAGGACTTTGGAGCAGGTGTATGTGTATGTGTATGTGTTTGGCATCCTATGCTTTTTGCTCCCTCTTCTCTTCCCTTCCATGTCTCCATAATTCAACTCTTTTCTTCTACGGAGTAAGCAAGATAAAAGCACATCGTTATATGTGTAGTACGGAATTCTTTATTGGAGCAAAAAGTTGTAACACAAACGAATCCTCTAATGTTCTACACTTTGATTTAACAAACATGTACGTACTACACTAGTAGTATCATGTATGGGAGTAGTAGAAAAAAGAGCACTAACACCAAGTTTAAAGAGGCACCAGCAAGACGCTGAGCCTTAGATTTGTAGAGTCTAAGATTAAGACCACGTTAAAGTAATTGGTACCTCCAAACGTTTGATGGGTGATTTTTTTAAGACTAGTGAATAGTAAAAAGTATGTATACT
Organism: Agrostemma githago; assembly: GCA_958450325.1. Classification (NCBI taxonomy): domain Eukaryota; kingdom Viridiplantae; phylum Streptophyta; class Magnoliopsida; order Caryophyllales; family Caryophyllaceae; genus Agrostemma; species Agrostemma githago. Next base: position 61,203,201 of record OY288241.1, read on the forward strand.
CGGTATTTAAATCCCTTTTTTCTAGTCAATAATTTACGTTTACTTTGTTTTCCTTATCTTAGTTGATAATTTACGTTTACGTCTATTTTGTGAGAGATAATAGTTTATTATTGATTGAGATGGAGGGATTATCAAATTCGATAAGATAAATATCTAAGTTGCTAATTACGGAATTATATCTTGAATAAAAGAAGATGAAAAGATGGTTACGTAGAAAGTCTATAACTAGTCTCATTGTTTTGTTATTAAGACTATTATAGAGCAAAGGACTTGACTGCTTAATACTCAAAAAATGTTTATTATTGAGATGGATACTGCTGCTATTTACGTCATTCATTTCCCTACCATTTTTTTCCATCCCTGCCACTCTGCAAGTAATGTTGGTTATGGAGCGCATAAATGTTTTAGACAATGAATGAATTTGGATTAGATTCAGTTCCGCAATGCACATTTTCCTAATGGGTTCAGATCATTAGTTGGAGGAGTACATTGTTAGTACTACATAAATTCTGAATGATTGTATCACTACTGTAGACTGTAGTAGCCATCACCAAAGACCTTGTACAACATTATGATGGTGTTAATTACTCAATACTCTACATATGTACATGTACTCCCTCCCTCCCTCCCTATTAATTCCATGTGTCAAATACTACTCCGTAGTCCATAATAAATGGTGGTTTGATTTTGGATATATACTTCCATCTGGTATTAAATACTCTATGCAACTGTAACTCACGTAACTATGTACTATACCAATAAATAATACTCCATACTCCGTACTACTCGTATCTAGTATAGAATTTCAATTCTTGTTATTAGAAACAAAAGTAATGTTGTGATGCGTGTTGTTTGCAGAAGTTCATGGCTGCTATCCTTGAATCCCAATCACCGAAATGCTTTCAACCAGTATTCACATTCGACTGCTTTGGGTGAACCCCCCTACTTCAATAAGGTATGAGTAGTGAGTAGTGACTGCTTTAATTTGGGTGATCCATGCTTGTCATAGGGATTCATTATCTGATGTCTTCGCTCGATGATGAATTGTATGTAACAGGTGGATGGTGGGCGAGACACAGAAGGAATAGAATCGGATGCTTGTTTTTCATCAACGGATAACCGGTTGACTTTAGAGTTCACGTTAGGACGCCCAACTCCAAATTGGCAACCCATTGATTTTGCAGCCTCCCCCAATGACCATACTCTTCTCAAGTGCTAACACTTCCACAGTTCCACTTCCCACTCAGTCTAACGTTTTAGTTTAATGGCTCCAACCCCAACCCCAACCCCAACCCATCATTGTTTTTATCACTCTCATTTTGTACTAACATCCATAACAATGGCAAGAAAAACGCACCAGTTCAGGAAATCATGATTTAGGCTCCTCTCTTCTTATCTTATCTTTTACGGAGTATGTTAGTTTCTAATAAACTTAACCAAGGGATGTGAGTTAGTTGGTTGGTTGGTTGTACTCTAAATTAGAGAATGGATCATGTACCCCATTTTAGTGTTAAAACTTGTGCCCATCACATGGTTCACTTAATGGCATATTATCCAAACTTATGTTTGATTGAAAATGATTCATTACAAAAGATGCCCTTATATATGAACCCTTCTCATAAGTTTATGAGGAGCTAACTGAATGATTCATTACAAACGATCCAAATAGTTTACAAGCGAGATGGTGCTGAACAGAATATTAGACATACTTACCGAGTCAGGACCAAGAGGATCGAGGGGTTGGTGTAAGGACGTCTCTTGAATCAGATATTTTAAGGGGTTCCATGTCGTCCATTACCGAGGTTAAATATTAAGTAATTCCTAAATTCATTTTATTCAGCTTACAGGAACGATATCGATATCACTTTGTAACACCCTCATTTACTCAGAAGTCTTAGCCATGTATTTCTGAATAAATAAAAGTGTCATTACAATACAATAGGTAAACCAGCCAATTTAAACTACTCCCTCTATATCTATATGTTTGTCCATATAGATATTGGCACAAGGATTAAGAATGTATTATTATATTGTAAAAATAATGAAAGTGGAGCTTATTAGGAAAAAGTTAGAAAGTGAATAGATAACATAATTACGTAAAGTAACTTAATTACAGAGATAAACTTCCCACCAAAATATAAACTATGTGGGACATGGTGATGCCTTTTAAACGTCTAATACAAAATGGAAGTCAGCACACCCATGTTTTAAACTTTTCAAAAATGAGGGAAGTCCAAAATTTGGGAAATTTAAATCTTCCCTCTCAAAATATAAACCCCACTACTTATACTTCAACAATCACCATTGTCTTCATCTTTTTTGCTGCACTTTTTGAGCTTTTCACGTCTTTCCTTTTAAAAAAAGTTAATATGTGTACTCAGTGAAATATATACACAATAAATGAGAGGCCCTAATTTAAATGACGAGGAGAGGCTCAAGATAGTGACAACTCTTTTGGAAACTTGCATTAATTAATGGCAAACCGAAACGCGGTAGAATGACAACACTAGCCGCCGAGTTTCAAGTGTCCACAAGAGCAGTATCAAGGTTGTGGAAGAAAGCTAAACAACAACAAGTAGAAAGAACTCCAATCAATGTGAAATCACTTATTGAAGGCAATAGTGGGAAAAAACGAATAAGCTGCCCATTTGAGCAGATATCTAATGTTCCGTTATCTCTACGAAGCACAATTTCAAAGTTGTCTGAGGCTATAGGATATAACCGAAGTACGGTCCAAATGTGGATACAACGGGGTGATCTTAAAAGTCACACATCAGCTCTCCACCCTAATCTAACCCAAGATAACAAATTCTTAAGGTTGCACTTTGTCATGAGCAAGTTATATTTCGACAGAAATCTCAGGTGTTTGAAATTCAAAGATATGAGCAATATCGTCCATATTGCCGAAAAATGGTTTAACCTGACAAACCTAAACCAAAAGTACTACCTGGCAAGGGAAGAGGAAACACCTTACCGTTCTTGCAAAAGAAAAAGATTCATCGTCAAAGTTATGTTTCTCACTGTCGTATCAAGGCCAATATATGATCAAGATGGGAACGTTTTGTTTGATGGAAAGATAGGTATCTTTCCATTCACTTATAAGTCACCAACAAAAAGAAACTCAAAGAATAGGCAAGCGGAAACAATGGAGACAAAGCCTATTAAGTCCGTCAACAAGCTAGTAATAAAAAACTTTATGATCAACAAAATCATACCAGTAATCAAGAACAAGTGGTCAGAATCAGCCACAAAGAATATCACAATCCAACAAGACAATGCGAAACCCTATATACACGGGAATGACCCCGAATTTGTACAGGCTGCTTCATCAGACGGGTTTAATATAGAATTAAAGCAACAACCAGCAAATTCACCTGACTTGAATGTGTTGGACTTGGTTTTCTTTAGATCCATACAAAGTTTACAATCCTCAAAGCAATCCAAAACAACTGATGAACTTGTTGGTAATGTGAAGAAAGCGTATGAAAATCAAAAGGCTGATATTTTAAATGATGTGTGGCTGAGCTTACAAGCATGTATGATCGAAATCATGAAGAGAAGGGGTCACAATGACTACAAATTACCTCATTTGAAGAAATGGGCAGCAAGGCGGGCAGGTACTTTAGAAATAGACTTGATAGTTGATGACAGTTTGGTGTGGGAATGCATGGAGTATTTAATAGAAGTTGCAAAAGACACTAATTTGGAAGATATAAAGGCCGATCTAGGCATTCAACTTGCAGACTTATAAACATTTAAATGTAAGTGTGCTAACTTTTGGATGTCGTATTTATGTGTTTTATGTAAGTAATGTTCTAACTTTTGGATGTCGTATTGATGTAAGAGTGTTTTATGTAAGTAGTGTTCAAGCTTTGGGATGTCGTCTTTATGTAAGTAGTGTTCTAGCTTTGGGATGCCGTCTTTATGTAAGTAGTCTTCTAGCTTTGGGATGTCGTCTTTATGTAAGTAGTGTTCTAGCTTTTGGATGTCTAAATGCTTATAAGTGCATGTGAACAACTTCTTTCTATGGAAACAACAGAATAATCGTACATTCCTAGTGTTAACATTTGTGAACGTATGCTACTTTTGTCCGAAACTGAAACCCAAATGTTACACACGAGAGACGATAATTAACTTATGAGAAAATTATCCATCTTAAACTTATAACGAGTCAAATAATACTCAACCCTTTATAAGTTTAAGACGGATATTTTCGTCTTAAACAAGAATTTGTATTCAAACAATGGATATCATATCAGTTGTCAAGCCTTTTTATATGCGTATCAAAACCCGATCGATTCTACTTTAAAGAAACAAATCCTCCTTGTTAACCAACTCCTAAAGATACATAATTACCACATGGTTCATATTAAATGCCAAAGACACTTATTAGCTTTTTTACATGTAAAAGGCATGTTTTATGCTGCAATAGATAAGGTGTTTGTTTTGTCAATATACGAGCCAACGGATCAATAATCCCAAAGCACAAGTATAATTCTACAACAATTAAAAATTGCAGGAATGAGAGTATTATGAAAGATATAGAAAAAGGGAAATGAAATAACATTCTCAGGCTTTGCTGACACACCACAGATTCTGGGTTGTTTCTTAGCAAAGCTGTCTTCGTCCGTGGATGATTCCGATAACCTCCTGCCATTACACCATCCTGGATCAGTTTCAACTGATTCTTCACTTTCACAATCAGCACAAATCCATTTTTTGTTGACAAATAAAGCAATCTCGGGTTGTTATCCCCTAGAAAATCTAACGCAATACAGTGACGGAAACACTGTAGAGTCGGGATTAAAACATACTTTAACTATGTCTTAATAAATTAAAACGGTAAAGTCAAACAATAGGCCATGAATAAAAATGGCCAGAATTTAAAACAATCCATAAAAGAGGTCTGAACAATCCATAGGACATAATTATTAAATTAAACAAGCAGGATCCACACTGATCGCTAGCCCACACCCGGAACATATATACTTGCCATGTTAAAACATAACAGCCACAATTTGTGGGGAGCAACGCCAACGTTCTCCCAACCGTATGACAGAATTTTAAACTATAATTACTATTATAGAAAAATAGTAAAAACGAAAAACAGTAAAAATAATAAAAATAAGATTTCAGTGAAAAACTTCACGTATCGAAATAATATAATAAAAATGGGTTTTCCGGAGAAAACATAAAACAATTGCCAACCTGCAAACCAAATTATATCGATAATAATAAAAATATTCAAAATGACGTTATGGATAGGATTAGTGTAGACAGCTAGACTTTCACTAGGTGAATACTAAAAACTAGTTTCGAGAACTTAGTTCAAACAAATCAAACTTTGTTCTATAACTAGGGTACTCAACCATAATAGGACGGCGACTTATAAATGCGTGACCCTAGTTTAAGACAATGCACACCCCTCCTGGGATTACCTGTCACCCAGTTTAACTTATGACGGCGACTTACTGCGAGGCCTAAGCTTAAGGTCAAAATTTACACAACTCCCGGGATACCTGTCACCCGGTTCAACAACCAATGTATCGATTCCTGATACACTAGCCTTATAGTTGATGGCAAAAACGTAGACCCTAGAATATATTAGTCTAACCTCACACTTGCCCTTATTCCATAACTCCAAAACCAAGCCATTATCGATATTTAAAAAGATATAATCATTACAAACAATATGGAGATAAAAGGAGTAATCATAATATTCTAAAAGAGAAAACTTTCTATTTTAGGAAAATTTCTATTTTTAGAAAATTTACTAAAAATAGCATCATATCAAAATAGTGAAAATATTAGTTTATACTAACACAACATTTTAGCAAACGATATAGATTTATAAAACTAGTACTTTCGGCCTTAACGATATTAATTATCAAAGTGAGCATTTAGGTTTATGAAATTATTAAAATATCTTACAAGTGTTTATAAAATGATTAAAGATGTCTTAAACATTTTAATACTACTAATCAGGGTGTTTAAAAATTTACGAAACTAAAATTCCCCAATTATTATTAGTTTCGACAATAATATTATAAATAGGATTTTACGGCAAATGTCAATTTAAATATTTTAACGTCTTTTATTTAATTAAACCATTAAAAAAATTTAGAATATGACAAGGGGTGATTTAACTCATAAAGTTTCAGATTTCAACATTCTCAAAATTGCTGGAAAAATCATTCATTTTGGTGAATCGGAGCATTTTAACGATAAACCGTAATTTTGTCCAAAAACCATTACTATTAATTAAAGACTTTATTATATAGTACAAAAATTACATAAAATAGAAAAAATATATTTTTGGAAATTCTGTCCAGAAAAATAACTTTTCCAGAATACATAAACTCGGTTTTTTTAAAGGGTTTTCCCGTTAATCGTCTAATCTCGACAATAACGATTAATAAAAATAGTAATTACCAAACAATTTAAGTATTAATATCCAAAAATTATTATTAAACTTAAAAATCATGATTTTCCAGAAAATACTATTTTTCCAGATTTCCAAAAATTCCAGATTTAATAAATCCCGTTAAAACCGTCTTTAAAACCCGTTTTCACAATTAACGATTCCATTAATAAAACTTATCGTTTCTAACATTTTACTAAAGCACTAAATATCATAAAATTACATTTTATTATGAAATCATCAGAATCATTTTTTTTTTTTCCAGATTTAATCAAAAGACCAGAAATTGAGAATTTAAACGACAAACACGGCTTTAACGATAAACGATGATTTAAAGTGATTAATTAATTCACCCACTTAACAATTCAGAAAAATTATGAAAAATTTCAGAAAATTCTATTTCACCCGAACGTTTACCCACGTCAAATTTCAGATTAAAATAAAATGTGAAGTACTAGAACTAAAAATTGGGTTTTGATCATTTTTGTCCGTAAACGGTAATAATTCAATAATCGATAACTAAAATATAAGAAAAATACTAAATTATTACAGAATATAATCATATATTACAAGTTTAGGCCGAATATTACGATTTTACAAATTAATATGACGATTTAATCGTTAATCTCGTGAAAGCGATAAAAATACCGAAACACGCAAATTTTCAACTTTTAAAATTTTTCCAGATTATATGACATACATATATTGTCAAAAATGAAATATAAAAATATACATGAGATTACAGAAATAAAATCACGAAATACCGAGTAACATCAACGTTACCTCTAGTCCAAATCGGAATCGATAATATACTCGTCGGCCTCGGGATCGTCCACAAAACCTACATCACACGAAAATCATGGTAGAAAAATACCATGAGAAAAACTAAGAAAATCAATGGTGGTAAATAACGATCGAAAACTGATGCGTGCCGTTCCTATTCGATTTTGCACCTATTTTGGCATGCATTTCCGTGTCGTTTTATTATTTTTTAGGAGTCGGATTACGTTATTTTCTCCCATATGTGCTACTCGAGTATTTTTTGTTGTTGTGCAGATAATCGAGACCGACGAGTTAAAAGAGCTAAAAAAATTGCATAAAAAAATCTTAAAGCTCTAAAACCGATTCGTGGTAGACTAAGAAGAATGAGTCAAGTCTATAGACTAGACTGTGAGTCTATAGACTGAGAAGAAGGAAGTAAGAAAGCTGTAGACTAAAACACAAGTCTATAGACCAGGAAACAAGTCTATAGACTGAGAAAGTGCAGACAAAGAAAACAAACAAGTCCGTTGGAGAAGTCCGTGGGAGGCCTAGACTGAAGAACTCAATAGACAGACTTGGATCTCAAGTCTACCAGCATAAAATTCAAGTCTGCAGAATAGGATACTGCCACCAATTCAGGGCAAATATTTTTGAAGCTCCCCACCATTCCCCCTCTTACGCATCTTCAGTTCTTCCACTACCTAAGTTAATGGGGTTGTTTAAGCAGGGAATTAAGGAGCAGTTAAGGGCTTGAGAAGTATAAATAGAGCTTTAATTTTAGGATCTTAATAATCTTTTCATCAACATATCTCTACTTCATCTTCTTCCTTGTTCTTTCTGTAATCAAATCATAATTAGTTTTTATTTTGAAGCTTTCTGTAATCGACCTTCAGTAATTAATTCCAGTACTTTGGGAATTATTCAATGTTATTATTATTGGGTTTCTTCTTATTCTTCTTCTTTATTTCTGCAGTCTCTTTATTTGGGTAAATTTCTCCTTCTTCCCTATCTCCCTTTTCCAGTAGTATTAGATTTTATTTTCTGTCCCTTTTTAGAATTCATCAGTTTAGCATAATTAGTTCCTCTTCCTTTTTAATTTTGTTAATTCGTATTTCTTTCTTTCCCAGTAGTTTTGTAATTCTGCTATTTCTGTATTTCTTCCATTACTGCATCGCGTTATTTCATCCTGCTATCATGTCATATTCCGTCTTTATTATCAACATTATTAGTATAGCAATTGTCACTGTAAATATGAGTAGCTAATCCATTTTAACTAGAGTTATAGGTGACTTATAAATCAGTATTTGTATTTATGCAGTGGCTAAATAAATCGGTTTTTATGAACTTTATCGCTCTTGCAACATCTCCATGATGAATAATTAATTATAGACCTTAATTGATTGTTTGTATCTCGTAATCCCGACCTACATAGCGAAAGCCCGGGAAAGGATAAGACTCGTTGTAATCGATAGAATTCCCTAATACGTAGCGAGAGCCTGTTAGGTGACTTCTAGGGCGACTAGTGATCCGAGAGGACCGTGTCTATACCCTTTAGTTCGTATTAATCGTTTGTTTGATTATTGTATTTATGCTTATCTTGGTTTATACTGATCCTGTAACTCTAGTGTCTTTTCTTCTTTGATCTTATTATTTTTTCACCTTCTTAATAGTTTACTGTTTGTTTTTACTGTTTTATCATTATTGCTGTCTACTGTAGCCTGTTAATCTAAAAACTCAACTATGTCGCACTTAGTGAACTGGACTCTTTAATCGACCGACTTATAAATTAAATTTGCCTCCCTGTGGAATCGACCCTATTTATCACTATCTATCAGTTAGTTGTATTTGGGTTATTTTGATTACGGTAACACGACTTAACCCGTATCACTTTTGGCGCCGTTGCCGGGGAGGCGACGCAATTTTATTAGTTAGTTGATTAATTTGTCTCTCGTCTTAGGGAACGACAGTTCCTTGAGACTGATCTCATTGTTTACTTGTAGCTGTTTATATGCCCAAGTCTTCTCGCTCGGAGCTCCATCCTTTTGATCCCGCGCCAGAACGTACTTTGTGACGACAGTTACGGTTCCCTAAAGAAAGCAGTCGGGCTGAATCTATCGAAGAGCTTGATAGTCTATACGAGGACCTTCAGTCCGACTTAGAGAGTGTCAACAACGAAGTCTCGCCTCCCGAGGAAACTATTATCACTATTCCTAATATTCCTCCAATGGCGGGAAAATTGTTTGATCATTCTAGGCCCAATGCTGACGTGCTGCCCACTCTCGCCACTCCAGCGGTAGCAGCATCGAATTTTGAGATCAAGCCAGCTTTCATCAGCTTGATCGAACGGAGTACGTTCGGTGGTACTCCTGGTGAAGATGCCTATCAACATATAAGGAAATTCCTTGCTTATTGTTCCACAATTAAGCAGTATGGGGTAACACAAGATCAGATCAGGCAAATGATGTTCCCATTTTCCTTAACGGGCAAAGCTGAAAGATGGATCAACAACTTAAACAGGGTGGCCGAGGGGATTGTCGATTGGAACACCTTAGCTCTCACATTTTATCGGAAATACTTTCCACCTGAGCGTACCGCAATGCGGCGAAGCCAAATTACTAGCTTCCGGATGCGCTCAGACGAGACTTTATATGAAGCATGAGAGCGATATAAGGAGCTTCAACTAGAATGCCCCCATCACGGTCTCGATATTTGGTTCCTGGCTATTACATTCTACAATGGATGTACTTCCGAGGCTCGTCGTATATTGGATGCTGCCAACAATGGCCGATTTGATGAGATCAATGTCAATGTTGCCTTGGAGACAATCGAATCTATGGCTATCCATGACAGCCAATACAGCCAGCCCCGCCAATATCACCCTAAAGGCAAAGAAACTGCCGATGAGTCAATTGTTGTGCTATCATCTCAAATAGCTAGCCTCACTGCGAAGATCGAGGATCTCCGCAGTCCTAGCAGCTCACAGCTCCAGCCCGTTCATGCCATGCAGTAGCAGCTAAGTCCGGTATGCCATACTTGTGGCTCTCTAGATCACGTCGATTGTATGAGTACGATAGAGTCGATGAATGCATTTGGCTCTTACAAAGGCAATCCGTTCTCCAATCACTATAACGAGGCTACCCAACAGCATCCGTATTTATCTCACCGGAGCCAGAACGTGTTGAATCCAATCACACCGCCACAACCGAAACCACAACCTTATGTTCCTCCTCCGAAAAATTCATTCCAGCAGCAGGGTAATCAGTCATTCAATCAAGCCGGTTTTCAAAAACCGGCTCAGCAGAACCAGGTTTCTCTTCAACATCAGCAGTCTCTGGAGATGGCCGAGATAAGAAACATGATAATGAATCTTATGACGACCGTCCAGAAGAGTGATCAGAATCACGCCACCGCTATTAAGATGCTCGAGAAACAGGTTGCTCAATTAGCATCGTCTCAAGCTCAGAGGCAGCCGGGTACTCTTCCGTCCCAACCACAACAGCCTCACGACACCGCCAATGCCATTTCGTTACAAAGTGGTACTAGTTACGAGGGTCCTAAGATGTCGTCTGACGACCAACTGGTTGAGATTGAAGATGTGACAGAAGATAAGATAGCAGCTGTGTCTAGCGAATTAGTCCAGACTGGTGATGCCAGTCTACAGACTGACAAGAAGGAGCAAGAAAAGGCGACTGGGTCTGGGCACGTCAGTCTACAGACTGGAGGAGAAGACCAGGATAGCAACGCCAGTCTACAGACTGGCCAAGAGCAAGGAACAACCAACAATGCCAGTCTACAGACCGGTAAGAAGAAGAACGCCAGTCTTCAGACTAACAATGGCAGTTTGCAGACTGAAAGCAATAGTTCAGTACAGTCCACAGGGTCAGGTTCAGCTACCAGCAAGCAGGCTCCAGTTCAGATTAAGCTTCCGTTCCCGGGTCGGTTACGCAATACTAAGACGGAACAACAATTTGGAAGGTTTATGGAGGTAGTGAAGAATCTTCAGGTCACGGTTCCGTTCACCGAGCTTATCACTCAGGTACCTTCTTACGCTAAATTTATGAAAGATATTTTGAGTCGTAAGAAAAGTATTAGTGAAATCGAGACCATAGCTTTTACTATGGAGTGTAGCGCACTCCTACAAAAAAAATCTCCTCCTAAACTAAAAGACCCGGGTAGCTTTTCTATTCCTTGCACCATAGGCATCGTGACCATAGATAAAGCATTATGCGACTTAGGTGCCAATGTCAGTGTCATGCCTTATTCAGTTTGCGAGAAACTGAATATGGGCGACCTCAAAGTCACTAACGTGACTCTTCAGATGGCTGACCGATCAATCAAACAGCCATTAGGGATACTAGAGGACGTGTCAGTTAGGATAGGTAAATTCTTTATACCTGTCGATTTTATTGTGCTTGATATGGCTGAAGACGTCCAAATCCCAATTATCTTAGGCCGACCGTTCCTACACACTGCGGGGGCGGTAATAGATGTTAAACAAGGTCGTTTGACATTAGAGGTAGGGGATGACAGGGTCACATTTAACCTTGCCCAGACCATGGCTAAGCCTATGATAGAGAACACATGTTATGCTATTGACATAATTGAAGAGTCGGTGTCAGATTTTTTATCGGGTCCCCTGTTGAGGGACCCGTTTGAGGCTTTGATGTGTTTTGAAGCATGTGTAGAGGAAGCAGGAAAGAACGAGGCTATCGTTGATATGTTAGTAGCAGCATTGGAAGAGCGTGAACTAACTGAGACGGAAAGAGAGAAGGTCCAAAATTTGGTAAATACCTCATATGCTGTCGAGGTATCGATACATGAACTTAAACCTCTCCCTCCTAATCTTAAGTATGCATTTTTAGATGATACCGAAAGGTATCCAGTCCACAATTTGGTAAATACCTCAAATGTATGATGGGCATTTTTTCAGAATATATAGAGTCAATCATGGAAGTCTTCATGGACGACTTTAGTGTTTATGGGTCTGATTATTCCGATTGCCTTACTAATTTGGATAAGATTTTGCAGAGATGTATAGAGGTCAATTTGGTATTGAATTGGGAAAAGTGCCATTTCATGGTCACTCTGGGAGTTGTTCTCGGTCACATTATTTCGGATAAAGGCATCGAGATTGACAAGGCGAAAGTGCAAGTGATTAAGTAATTACCACCCCCTGTCAATGTTAAGGGAATTAGAAGTTTCCTTGGTCACGCCGGATTTTATTGTCGGTTTATCAAGGATTTTTCTAAAATTGTGAAACCACTTACGCACCTTCTCCTTAAAGACGCACCTTTTCAGTTTACTGATGACTGTCTTGATGCATTTAACAGGTTGAAGACAGCTCTGATCACGACACCGATCATTAAGGCCCCAGATTGGGACCTCCCGTTCGAGATTATGTGCGATGCCAGTGATTATGCTGTCGGTGCAGTACTAGGGCAAAGAAAAGACAAGAAGCTAAGTGCCATCTACTATGCTAGTAGAACGCTCGATGAGGCCCAGATGAAGTATGCCATGACCGAGAAGGAGCTTCTAGCGGTGGTTTTTGCGCAAGAAAAATTCAGAACTTATCTGCTCGGGTCCAAGGTTATTATCTTCACCGATCATGCCGCACTGAAATATCTGTTAGCCAAGAGTGACGTAGCCAAACTCCGAATCCTCTGATGGATACTCCTACTCCAGGAGTTCGATTTAGATATACGGGACAAGAAAGGAGCTGAGCGAGAATGGAGTAGCCGATCATCTATCCAGGCTACAGGTCGTAGATGAAGGGAACACTCTCCCTATCGATGATTCCTTTCCTGACGATTCCCTTATGGCGATTTCTACTACAGAGAACCCTTGGTTTGCCGATTACGCCAATTATTTAGTTGGCAATATTCTACCACCATATTTCTTGTATCAGCAGAGGAAGAAATTCCTCCATGATGTCCGCCAATATTTTTGGGATGACCCGTATTTATTTAAGGAGTGTGCTGACGGCCTATTTCGGAGATGTGTACCTCAGTGGGAGGTACTGGGTATTTTACAGCACTGTCATTCTTTAGCCTACAGAGGTCACCACGGCCCATCCAGAACTACTGCTAAGGTTCTGCAATCTGGGTTTTTCTGGCCCACCTTATTTAAAGACGCTCATGCTTTTATTCTAGCATGTGAAGCCTGCCAGAGCACCGGGAACATCTCCAGGAGGCACGAGATGCCTCAAACCGGAATTCTAGAATTGAAGTCAAGCTGTTCGATGTTTGGGGAATTGACTATCAAGGTCCTTTTCCCTCCTCCAAGGAAAATCGGTATATTCTCGTTGCTGTGGACTACGTGTCCAAATGGGTTGAAGCTGTTGCATCGCCAGTCAATGATGCAAAGACTGTCATCTCATTATTTAAAAAGGCGATTTTCCAAAGGTTTGGTGTTCCCTGAGCCATCATTAGTGACGGGGGAGGTCATTTTCATGAGCGGCAGCTAGATTCCCTTCTAGCTAAATATGGAGTAACACAGCGAACCGGCTTGGCTTATCATCCACAGACAAGCGGCCAAGTTGAATTATCCAACCGAGAGCTCAAGTCCGTACTTGAGAAAGTGGTGTCGAAAGCACGGAAAGATTGGAGTTTGAAGCTTGAAGACACTCTTTGGGCTTACCGAACCGCTTTTAAGACCCCAATCGGAACTTCCTCTTATCGACTTGTCTATGGCAAGGCTTGCCATTTACCAGTCGAATTGGAATATAAGGCATTTTGGGCTATCAAAGAGCTCAATTTCGATACATCATTATGTGGGGAAAAGAGGAAATTACAGCTAGCCGAGCTTGAGGAATTTCGGTATCATGCTTACGAGAATGCTAACACTACAACAAAAAAGCATTTTTGCGGCGATTATTTCATGGCTATTGGAAAATTGACACAAACAATCCACAATTACTCCTATAATTGACGACTAACCCTAACGAATACAAATAGACGCTAATACACTCCATTAAACGATGGGTTAGCGAATACAAATAGACGCTAATCCTGATTCTTTTATTTTTTTCATTTAACCACCACTTAATCCTGATCCTAGGGTTTTGTTCATCTTCTCCCACAAGAACACACCCTGCTCTCCCAACTCTACCACCACGCCATCACCAGAATCCAGTTCTACATCCGTCAATACGATAACCAAAAGCATCCTAGGGGCAACCCGTGTCTCCCTAAATTTCACATATGCGCCAATTACTCAGGAACCAATCCCTAACTGGTTCATCAAAACTAAACCAGATCCAAACTCTTCATAGCCTTGTGCGGTATGTACTTTCTTTGTTCTTCAAATATTCAAGTTTTGACGATCTTTGTTCTACAATTATTTAGGTATTAGTTCATTATAAACATATGATTTAGTTAATTAAGTATCTGATGTTGAAGTTCCCTAGTAATTCAGTAGATTTTTTTTTGTTTTAAATAGTGTATGCTATTGAATTTCTTGTATTATCTAAATTGGAAATTCCTTACTCTTATCTGAACTATTGCTTGTTGGAAATTACTTTATTAATATTTGATGCATTTCAAGCGAGTTATTTAGGGTGCTAAACTATTATATAAAATTTTAGGCTGGATTAATACACATCAGGCTGCATTCATCAGTTTAGCCCATGAAAACCCTGTTTCCCTTCTCATTAAGAGGTTTATGCAGGGATAAAAGCATCAGTTTGTTTTGGCTCATGTTTGGGGGATGCCGTTGGTGTTACAGCAGGACAGTAGGCTGCAGTTCAGAGGGAAAGAAGCTAGTGTCTTTATGAATTTCAATAAGGTAGTTGAACAAGTAATAATAGGGAATAAGCCCTATTAAAATAAGTAGTGAAGGGTTTCCAATTTCTTTTAATATATACTCCGTACCTTGTATTATCCTCTTTCTTTGGATTTTTGTGTCATCTAGGCTAGGAGGTGTAGTAATAAAGTCTGTAGACATTGATTTTCTGCCACTAAATTGAAGTTTTGGAAGTACGGAGTAATTTATTTATTTATTTGTAACCTGCCTTCGAATTGAGTTGGATGTCATCATATGATTACTTAATTACATGACTTTAATCCGGTGAAATAATTTTTTATTTTGATTCAGTATCATCCAAAATGGTGGAAGAGAAGGCATTCATTGCTAAAGATGTGACTGAAGTAAGCATCTTTAGCTCTTTTATTTTCCAATGGATTAGAGTATGCAAGCAAGTGCAAGTTATTAATGTGAATTTTGAACTTGCGAGCTGATTGGCAATACGCCGCTTGTATATCTCAATAACGTCGTAGATGGGTGTGTTGCTCGTATAGTTGCCAAGTTAGAGGCAATGGAACCATGCTCTAGTGTTAAAGACCGGTTATTCATTCTTTTAACGTTTCATCGTGTTGCCTTTTTTCTTCTGTTGCAGTGACTCTGAACATTCACACTTTTTTTGTAATATGCTTCCATCATTACTAACTATAATTGCTTTCTTCTCATAGGATTGGGTACAACATGATTGCTGATGCTGAAGCAAAAGGCCTAATCAAGCCTGGTGAGATGGGTACTCTGTAATACTCCAGTAGATCACTAAGATATCTCAAAGTGGTATCTATTTAAATAAGGAATGCAGTTGGAGGTAGGAAAATGTCTATGATTCTGACCGAATGCAGCGAGCGAGTGCACATTTTATTCTCCTCGATAAGAACTAGTATCAAATTGTTTTGTGGGCTCGTACGTTTAACTAACAGTCATTAGTCATCTCCTAATTTTAGAAGCATGAGTTGATGCAGATTATATCGTGGCTTTATGTCACTTGCGTCAGCTAAATAGTTCACCCTCCTCCCATCTGTGATGTTGCATGCAGCTAAATAATCAAGTGTATTGGAGAAATTCTTGGAAAGTGCATATCGAAGAAACTATCTCTAAAAGTTCTTGAGTGGTATTTATATGACATTTTTGTCTCTTCTAAGGAATGCAACATCCTATAATAAGATTCATAGGTACTTCAAAGTTGATCATATGAACGTCTTATATTCTTTTTTTTAATAATGTTTGTACATTATGATTATATGTACAACACTTTGGTATATATCACGGAGTATACATGGTTTGTTTTCCTTACATGCTATAAGTGAATAAATATTTGGACTAACTTTGCATATACTGTTTTTTTATCTCTCAGCTGCAGTTTCTTCAGGCACAACTACTTATACGCAATACATGAGTTCGAATGTTCGAGTTTAGCTTTAGTGGTCGAAGACGTAGTAATTGTATTTAGATCGTGAAAACATCATCACTTTTTTGGATTTTTTTTTTTGTGTTAATTTAACTTGGTCGTTGTTGGATATATTCCGTGTATAATTTTATGAATAATATAAAATTAACATCATTTTCTACAATTGTACCTTTTCTTTTTTATTTTTGTATCTTATCCAGTCTGTACTATAAATAATATTGTTGCGATATGCGATTTATTTCGTGTACGTACAATTACGCTTAGATTACATTTTATAGTACATTTCGCGTCGAATACAATTGTCATTAGATGACATTTTCTTGTACTTA
This sequence comes from Agrostemma githago, assembly GCA_958450325.1. Classification (NCBI taxonomy): domain Eukaryota; kingdom Viridiplantae; phylum Streptophyta; class Magnoliopsida; order Caryophyllales; family Caryophyllaceae; genus Agrostemma; species Agrostemma githago. Next base: position 61,219,915 of record OY288241.1, read on the forward strand.
TCGTGTCAAATACAATTGCTACAATTGATATTAGATAGTGAGTATACACCACTTAACGCATCGATAATAATCGACATTAAAATTGCCACTAAACCTCCTCTTCTTTCGCGTTGATTTTAAGAACCTAACCCAGCGAATAGATTATTCGCTACGAAAGGCTACGGCAACGCCACCTACCTCAACGAATACACAATCGATGCAAAAACCTTTCGCGTCGAATAGGATCGCCACAAAACACCAAAATAATCGCCGCGAAAAAGTTATTTTGTTGTAGTGTAAGCTTTATAAGGAACGAACGAAAAAGTGGCATGACAAGCGGATTCTTTCTCGAAAATTCCAAATTGGTGATAAAGTCTTGCTATTTAACTCACGTTTGTGTTTGTTACTAGGAAAGCTGAAATCGAGGTGGAGCGGTCCCTTTACCGTCATTTCCATAAGCAAGAGTGGAGCTATTGAAATCACAACCGATGCAGGAGAAATTTTTAAAGTTAATGGGCAACGGTTGAAGCTGTATCACGAAGGTGTTAGTGTTGGAGCCGTTGAGGCCTTTCACCTCAACCTCAAATCTTAACCCAGTCACCGAATCACGGTCGTGTGGGACCGTAAAAACCAGCGCTGGCCAGGAGGCAACCCGGGTTTTTTTTTCCGTATTTTTTTCTAGTTTTTGTAAATAAATAACGTAGTTTGCATTTATCGAGTGAAGATGAGGATACTTATATATATATATATATATCAAGTTGGTGTGCAGGGATTACTGAGCTATGGTATACCCGACTGAGTTTAGTGAAGTATACCAGACTGAGCACCCAGTCCATAGACTCATCCCAGTCTATTAGACTCATCTACTCAGTCTTTAGACTCAAACCCATATACCATTCCTACCTCTACCCGGTCTTTAGACCCAATCCCCAGTCTACCTAACACACCCTCAGTCCAACCGTTCGTTCATCCCTCTCCGCTTTCGTTCATCCTTCTCACCATCACTTTACCGCCTGTCCTCTTCGTTCGCCGCTCTTCTGTTGCCGTTCGCCACCCCTCTCCACCGCCGTGCATCTCTCCGCCACCCTCCGTTCTGTCGCCGTTCATTGACCGAAGTCACGCTCCGCTGTTTGTAATCGTCAAACCCTAGACTCGTTTTCATTCACGCTTCTCGCCTGACTTCGTGCTATTGTCCGATTATTATTATTATCGAATCCTCGTCACTTATTGTCGGTAGTCGATCTTTTTCAGTTTTTGGAGTCGCTGTTTGAGTTATTGAGTTTCGAGATTGACTATCCTGATGAATCGACTTACACTCTGTTTGAAATTCTTCTTAAATCAGTCGATTTTGTTGAGGATAGTCTTCCTGAAGTCTCTTTATTAGCTGATTTCCTTCGCTATTTTTTTACTGATTATACACCATTTTTTTTCGATTAATTGTTGTTCTTGTCGATTATTTGTGCTGTGTTTTCAATCTCTGCGTCCTTCTACGTGTTTTGTTGCTGTTTTCTGTTTTACAGACACCATGGAAAACGCAGACCCACCACGAAAACGCGCGCGAACGGAGGAAGGAACTTCAGAGTCAAGACAACATATACACGCGGAAACTGAGGCTGAAATCAGAACAACGTTAGAGTCAGAGCAAAAACCCGGCACAGAAACCGAGGCAGATGTTCCACAACCACCACCTGCCATTCCTTCGGTCTTGGGTTTCGAAACCATCGAGTTCGAATCCACCACCCAACGTGAGAAGTTCCTTTCCTTTTTAGTTTTGCTTTTTTAGTTACTTTTCACTTCTCTGCTGTTGTCCAATTTGTGTATACAATGGGGACATTGTATTGTTTGGTTTGGGGAGGGTAACTAATTTGCATTAGTTGCATATTTTCTGCATTTTCGCATGCAATTTTTTTTATTTTAGTTTTTAGGCATTTTAGGAGTTTTTAGGAGTCGGGACGGGTTAAGCAACAATGATGAAAATGCTTTTGCCTCTTCTTTTCTTGTTTCATTTACTATCTATTTTAGTGATACTTTAGTTTACTTGATCGAGTCTTGAGTTATGGCATAAATCAATTGTAATTTCAGTAAACGAATAAACTTGGCTTAAATTGTTGACAAACTACTTAAATTCTGAGTTTTAGAGCCTTATGAGACTGATGACATCCATGATCGGTCTATTTAGGAATGAGAGTAGTTCTCCCTATTTCGCATGTAACATCAAATTGTATAAGTGTGAAGTCAGTCTCTTAAGTCTTTGTGCTTTCGGGTCGTAACTATAGCATGTATTGAGGCTTTCCTTTTTCCCTTTTTATTTCCCTTTCCCGTTTTCGTTTTCACTCAAAAAAATTGAATTATCCCTTCACCACAAAATTTACCACAAGCCTAAATTGCCTACCCTAGTCAAGTTAGTCAAGGTGATATTGATGTGTTGTTGAGATAAGTCGGTTTGGTGTATATTGTTTCAAAAAAAAAAGTGGAAAAAGAATTGAGTTGTGAACTCCGATGCTTCGTTGTGATAATATTGTAGAGTTGATTTTGGTGAAATAAGCTAGATATGGAGAATGCCGTCGTTAATCGGCTTGATTTTATCTGTTTTGTGATTTGGGGTTTTTGGCGGTATAATTTGGAAGTTTGGAATTGACTAGCTTGACTATTACCTCCACATTCCCATATTTATAATCCTTTCTTACCCGTCACTTAAATTCATATCCCATTTCACCATTTTATGCCTCGATATGTGTTATAGTATTGATTATTTAGAATGCGCAAATGATTGGTAGAGATTGTCATCACATTAGATTGCATGCATGTGATTATAGGTCGCAGATTAGGCGAGTGTCTTTATTTCTCTCTATCTCACATTTATATTCCATATCCTTTTCATGAGAGTAGAGTGTAACCGCGAGAGTCTGACAATGATAAGCCTAGCAAGGTTGACGGTTCACTGTTATTCTTTTGATTATGCCATAGCTTGAGCCAGTTCATGTTTTCTAATTGTCGCTTGTTTGAGTTAGTTTTTGTAGCGAGTCTAGTTGGGGTAAATAGGTTTGAGTTGTATACCGTTCCCATAGATTTTGTGTTTGGTTGCTTGAGGACAAGCAATGGTTCGGTTTGGGGAGATTCGATGCGTGCCGTTCCTATTCGATTTTTCATCTATTTTGGCACGCATTTCTGTGTCGTTTTATTATTTTTTAGGAGTCGGATTACGTTATTTTCTCTCATATGTGCTACTCGGGTATTTTTTGTTGTTGTTGTGCAGATAATCGAGACCGAGGAGTTAAAAGAGCTAAAAAACAAATTGCATCAAAAAATCTTAAAGCTCCAAAACCGATTTGTGGTGGACTAAGAAGAAGGAGTCAAGTCTATACACTAGACTGTTAGTCTATAGACCGAGAAGAATGAAGTAAGAAAGCTGTAGACTAAAACAAAAGTCTATAGACTAGGAAACAAGTCTATAGACTGAGAAAGTGCAGACAAAGAAAACAAACAAGTCCGTTGGAGGCCTAGACTGAAGAACTCAATAGGCAGACTTGGATCTCAAGTCTACCAGCATAAAATCCAAGTATGCAGAATAGGATACTGCCACCAATTCAGGGCAGATATTTTTGAAGCTACCCACCATTCCCCCTCTTACGCATCTTCTGTTCTTCCACTACCTAAGTTAATGGGGTTGTTTAAGCAGGGAATTAAGGAGCAGTTAAGGGCTTGAGCAGTATAAATAGAGCTTTAATTTTAGAATCTTAATCATCTTTTCATCAACATATCTTCTGCTTCATCTTCTTCCTTGTTCTCTCTGTAATCAAATCATAATTAGTTTTTATTTCGAAGCTTTCTGTAATCGATGTTCAGTAATTAATTCAAGTACGTTGGGAATTATTCAGTGTTATTATTATTGGGTTTCTTCTTATTCTTCTTCTTTATTTCTGCAGTCTCTTTATTTGGGTAAATTTCTCCTTCTTCCCTATCTCCCTTTTCCAATAGTATTAGATTTTATTTTCTGTCCCTTTTTGGAATTCATCAGTTTTGCATAATTAGTTCCTCTTCCTTTTTAATTTTGTTAATTCGTATTTCTTTCTTTCCCAATAGTTTTGTAATTCTGCTATTTCTGTATTTCTTCCATTACTGCATCACGTTATTTCATCTTGCTATCATGTCATATTCCGTCTTTATTATCAACATTATTAGTATAGCAATTGTCACTGTAAATATGAGTAACTAATCCATTTTCACTAGAGTTACAGGTGACTTATAAATCAGTATTTGTATTTATGCAGTTGCTAAATAAATCGGTTTTTATGAACTTTATCGCTCTTGCAACATCTCCATGACGAATAATTAATTATAGGCCTTAATTGATTGTTTGTATCTCGTAATCCCGACCTACGTACCGAAAGCCCGGGAAAGGATAAGACTCGTTGTAATCGATAGAATTCCCTAATACGTAGCGAGAGCCCGTTAGGTGACTTCTAGGGCGACTAGTGATCCGAGAGGACCGTGTCTATACCCTTTAGTTCGTATTAATCGTTTGTTTTATTATTGTATTTATGCTTATCTTGGTTTATAATGATCCTGTAACTCTGGTGTCTTTTCTTCTTTGTTCTTATTATTTTTTCACCTTCTTAATAGTTTACTGTTTGTTTTTACTGTTTTATCATTATTGCTGTCTACTGTAGCCTGTTAGTCTAAAAACTCAACTATATCGCACTTTGTGAACTGGACTCTTTAATCGACCAACTTATAAATTCAATTTGCCTCCCTGTGGAATCGACCCTATTTATCACTATCTATCAGTTAGTTGTATTTAGATTATTTTGATTACGGTAACACGACTTTACCCGTATAAAAAATGCATCGATTATTACCTTAACGATAGGGTCGGAAAGAGAATTAATTTGACGATAAAATTGAGACGATTATGATCCGAATTAGAGCAAGAATAATCCTAGAGGGGCTGAAGATGCCTAGGCCAAAAGGAAGAAGAAGGAAGAGATTTTTTTTGTTTAAGTGAAGAAGTGGATGTAAGGAGAAATGGATGGTTTCAAAGTATAAATGTTAATGAATTTTTGATAAAAACAAGGTAGAATTTAGTCCAAATGCACCAGCCAAATTAAGGGGGTGGAGAATGAAAAGTTTGATAATTAAGCAATGGTTAAATGAAGAAAAAGAATATTACGTATTGACGTTTTAACGTAATAAAATGAAACGTATTAAAAAAACGTAGTAAGGGTGTGACCAAAACATGTGTCGGTCCAAAACATGAGGAAAAAGTCTCAAATAAATAATTTGTAAGTTGATAAAAAGAAGGATCGTAAAATATTTAAAGGTATTTCAAAGCAATTCGAGTAAACATCGCGTTGGAAAATAATTATTTACGAAATTACGTAATAAAATCATTAATGGTCAAATTTTCGTAAATAAAAATATTTACTAGCTGGAAATATTACAAAAATGTATTTAGACACTTTTAGGAAAAGAAATAACTTAAATCCGAGCTTAAAAACGTTAATTCGTAGAGAAATAGAATTCCTCGCGGAAAATAAATAGTTTACGAGGAAAACCAAATAAATAAATTTAAAAGAATTAAAAATCTTTTTAAAATATAAATAAATGTCATTAAACTCAAAAATGAAAATAAAGCTCGGAAAAAAGAAGAAACATAAGGCCAAAATTTGACAGAGTTATAACGAAATCATAACGGAAAGGATAAAACGCAAGGAAAATTAGCGGGTGTTACAATCCTCCCTACTAAAAGAAAGTTTTGTCCTCGAAACTAAGATTAAGCAGAGGGAAACTCGAGGTTTACCTTACTCGAAGAGATGAAAATACGTATTCTGCATAAAAACAATTTTGATTTTAAAAGAAAATTTTACAACTTTTAAAGTGATACGAAATCGAATACAAATGTTTATTCCAAGAGGATTTAAATATTTTAAATTAATGAAATCATAAAGTAAAGTTATTTGATAAAATATTGACGTCAAATAACATTTGTAAACGAACTCGAAGAAAATTGGGTAACCAAACATTTTCAAAACAAAAGTAAAACAATTTTTGCTTAAGGAATTCGATAATAATTCTTTTTATGATGAAATAAAATTTTGTTTTGAGAAATCAAAATTTGTAGTTAGTAAAAATCAAACCAGTCGTCAAACATTTTAAATAACGGATTCAAAAGTCCACCAACAATAAAGTAAAACTAATTCCAAATTGTTTAAATTTCGGAAATGTTATCAAAGTAATTATGAAAGTTTTCAAAAATGTTATCAAACTTGAACATTCAAAATAATTTCGACAATGTTAAAACGCTTTACATAATCCTATAAAAATTGAAGTATTTGGAAATATGAAAGTCTTCATAAAATTTCGATCGCTAAAAAAAATCAAAAATTGAAATAATTTTGAAATAATGTAAAAATAAATTATTAAGGTATTTTGAAACAGATCTGAATATAAATATCAACAAAAGATAAAACAAAAGTGAAGTATAAAGTTCTTAAATTATAATTCAAAAATGTTAAATTTCACGATAACCCAAAATGTTAAATTGTTCAAAGTTTTTACAAAGTAGGGAGACTTAAAATTTGAAATTATGCTTCAAAATGTTAAAATTTCATGAAAATAAAAAATTTGTAGATTAGTCAAACTTTTCATAACACAATTTTGGGGAAAATAATAAATGAATAAATAGAGTCAAAGTCAACGACAAATCGAAACAAAAGTTTTCAAACCCGATAAAGAAGTCGAAAGGGATTGGCTGAAGCAGAAGAAGAAGCGAGATTCAAGAGAAGTTAAGAGGAGGACGAATTTGAGAGTCAAATAGAACTCTCAAGGATTTAAGAATAAATTGACCATCTCGAGATTCCCGGTACGACTCCCACAGTACGGGTTCCTAATTTCTATCAAATAACGTTAAGTCCAATATTAGGCACTAGGTGGTACTACTCGGTCACAATCTCCAAAAATGTCTTACGTGACTATCCAATCGTTCAAGAGACACGATACTAATCCACAAATGCTTTAGAATCAAATCCATAATTAAGATTCCAACGGTTAACAAAACATGCCCAAACCCTTGATCGATAAGGCTCCTAATTTCAAAACTCATAAGGTTTGAACTAGTGGTATGCTCCAAATTTCTCGAGTAAGGAACACTAAACAAGGTCCACCAATATAACAATGCTCGGGCACAGAATCCTTAAAATGATTACCAACATGTTTATAATGCCACAAGTAAAGAACTTGGGGAAAGTATAACAAATCCTCAAACACGCTCAAACCTATAGGCAATGGCGCAAACACTCACATCTTCAAACACGTCATTGGGCTAAAGTTTCTAAAAATTCCACCAAATTTCATATTGTATCAGCGAAACCACCAAAATATTTATTAACTCAACGAAGCCACAATCTCGTTGGTCTAAGGTTATAACAGTCCCAATAAGATGATCCGTATTATAGTATTCCTCAAAACAGCACAATAAAACCAAACTGTGATTGTGCAAGATAGTTCTCTTCTCCAGGGACAACAACAATTTATCCAAGTTAGATCACTCAACTCCAAAGTTCATAGGTTACAACCTTAAACGAAGATCAACGATCTAATCCTTAGCTTAAGAAATACGGGTAATCTATGTCAACCAAAATTTCTAACGACATTAATGAAAACCTTCAATGGTACCACAACACTCAGGCTAACATCTTAAACAATACTCTATGATCCCAAATATTCGCGATGCATCCATTAAATAAGCATTAGGTAAGAATCCCAAAGTAACATTATCAGTTACACTTAGTTCGGTTCTAGGTTAGGTACTAGGTATTCATCAAATTTTGATATACTCCTACTACTCCAAAATATATTCAACTCTAAGTACTCCAAAATAATCAAAGTAACATATAACCCAAGGTTCAGTGTCTAAAGTATCATCCTAATTCCATCAAGCAACATTTTGCTATTCAAATTAATCCTCAAGAATTTCTTACTTGTTTAGAAGGTAGGGCAGACTCAAAATCCTCAAACCAGGTAACAAGGGTTTACTAAACCTCAAACATCCATAACTTTTCATGGGGTTCACTGAGACGAAAATTGGTCAAACCAAAGAATTTCAAGAGGAAAGATGGTAAAGTAGGAGAATTAATCGAAGACTTATCACAAGAGTGAAGATGAGAGTTTATAAGAGAAGAGTTAGAAGAAGTAGAGGAATTAAGGAAGAAATCGATGATCCTATAATACTAAGTTCTAGAGCCAGAGGAAAATCTTCGGGCCTCCAGAGTTCACGAGGGAACTAAAAGGATTACTTCATCTTCTTGTAGAGGAACGAGCACACAAGTCTTGGGTCGCTCCATCTGGATCTACTACTGCTACGTCACGGAACAGGGATCTACTCTTGATCATCTAACCTGTAGCTTGAGCAAACTAAATAGGAGCTGAAAAGTCACCAGGCCATCGACATCTTTCTTGGAGCACCAAGTTGTCCACTCGAATCAGCAGGCGTTGAGAGTAGTGCTAAGCAGGTCTTGTCCCGATCTGGAGCAGCATATCAGCATCTTGTTCCTTCATCTTCTTCTCGATAAAAGAAACAAATATTCAATGCTAGTCATTGAGTTACAAGAACACATAATCCTAACAGTTAAGTCCTTAATTGTTTCTACCCATTTCTAATAATAATTTTATTTACTGTTTGAATAATTTACTGGTATTTTCCTTAATTTCAGGTGTAAGCGTTGGGAGCAGTGATGCTTTGATACCAACTGTAATCCCCTAGAAATCTAACGCGATACAGTGGCGGAAACACTGTAGAGTCGGAATTAAAACACACTGTAACTATGTCTTAATAAATTAAAATGGTAAACTCAAACAATAGGCCATGAATAAAAATGGCCAGAATTTAAAACAATTCATAAAAGGGGTTTGAACAATCCATAAGACATAATTATTAAATTAAACAAGCAGGATCCACACTGCTCACTAGCCCACACCCGGAACATATATACCTGCCATGTTAAAACATAACAGCCACAATCAGTGGAGAGCAACGTCAACGTTCTCCCAGCCGTATGACATGATTTTAAAACTGTAATTACTATTATAGAAAAATAGTAAAAATGGAAAACAGTAAAAATAATAAAAATAAGATTTCAGTGAAAAACTTCACGTATCGAAATAATATAATAAAAATGAGTTTTCCGGAGAAAACATAAAACAATTGCCAACCTGCAAACCAAATTATATCGATAATAATAAAAATATTCAAAATAGCGTTATGGATAGTATTAGTCTAGACAGCTAGACTTTCACTAGGTGAATACTAAAAACTAGCTTCGAGAACTTTGTTCAAACAAATCAAACTTCGTTCTATAACTAGGCTACTCAACCATAATAGGACGGCGACTTATAAATGCGTGGCCCAAATTTAAGACAATGCACACCCCTCCTGGGATTACCTGTCACCCAGTTCAACTTATGACGCGACTTACTGCGAGGCCTAAGCTTAAGGTCAAAATGTACACAACTCCCGGGATACCTGTCACCCGGTTCAACAACCAATGTACTGATTCCTGATACACTAGCCTTATAGTTGATGGCAAAAACGTAGACCCTAGAATATATTACTCTAACCTCACACTTGCGCGTATTGCATAACTTCAAAACCAAACCACTATCGATATTTAAAAAGATATAATCATTACAAACAATATGGAGATAAAAGAAGTAATCATAATATTCTAAAAGAGAAAAAATTTTCTATTTTAGGAAACTTCTATTTTTAGAAACTTTACTAAAAATAGCATCATATCAAAATAGCGAAAATATTAGTTTATACTAACACAACATTTTAGCAAACGATATAGATTTATAAAACTAGTACTTTCGTCCTTAACGATATTAATTATCAAAGTGAGCATTTAGGTTTATGAAACTATTAAAATACCTTACAAGTGTTTATAAAATGATTAAAGATGTCTTAAACATTTTAATACTACTAATCAGGGTGTTTTAAAAATTTACGAAACTAAAATTCTCCAATTATTATTAGTTTCGACAATACGATTATAAATAGGATTTTACGGCAAATATCAATTTAAATATTTTAACGTCTTTTATTTAATTAAACCATTGAACAAATTTAGAATATGACAAGGGGTGATTTAACTCATAAAGTTTTAGATTTCAACAATCTCAAAATTCCTGGAAAAATCATTCATTTTGGTGAATCGGAGCATTTTAACGATAAACCGTAATTTTGTCCAAAAACCATTACTATTAATTAAAGACTTTATTAAATAGTACAAAAATTACGTAAAATAGCTAAAATATATTATTGGAAATTCTGTCCAGAAAAATAATTTTTCCGTAATCCATAAACTCGGTTTTTTAAAGGGTTTTCTCGTTAATCGTCTAATCTCGACAATAACGATTAATAAAAATAGTAATTACCAAACGATTTAAGTATTAATATCCAAAAATTATTATTAAACTTAAAAATGATGATTTTCCAAAAAATACTATTTTTCCAGATTTACAAAAATTCCAGATTTAATAAATCCCGTTAAAATCGTCTTTAAAACCCGTTTTCACAATTAACGATTCCATTAATAAAACTTATCGTTCCTAACATTTTATTAAAACACTAAAAATCATAAAAATAAATTTTATTATGAAATCATCAGAATCATATTTTTTTCCAGATTTAATCAAAAAACCAGAAATCGAGAATTTAAACGACAAACACGGCTTTAACGATAAACAATGATTTAAAGTGATTAATTAATTCACCCACTTCACAATTCTGAAAAATTATGAAAGAATTCAGAAATTCTATTTCACCAGAAAGTTCACCCACGTCAAATTTCAGATTAAAATAAAATGTTTAAGTACTAGAACTAAAAATTAGCTTTTAATCATTTTTGTCCGTAAACGGTAATAATTCAATAATCGATAACTAAAATATCAGAAAAATACTAAATTATTAAAAATCATCAAAAACCTATTTTTACAGAATATAATCATATATTACAAGTTTAGGCCGAATATTACGATTTTACAAATTAGTATGACGATTTAATTGTTAATCTCGTAAAAGCGATAAAAATACCGAAACACGCAAATTTTCAACTTTTAAAAAATTTCCAGATTATATGACATACATATATTGTCAAAAATGAAATATAAAAATATACATGCAATTACACAAATAAAATCACGAAATACCGAGTAACATCAACGTTACCTCTAGTCCAAACCGGAATCGATAATATACTCGTCGGTCTCGGGATCGTCCACAAAACCTACATCACACGAAAATCATGGTAGAAAAATACCATGATAAAAACTAAGAAAATCAATGGTAAATAACGATCGAAAACACATCGATTATTACCTTAACAATAGGATCGGAAAGAGGATTAATTTGACGATAAAAATGAGACGATTATTATCCGAATTAGAGAAAGAATAATCCTAGAGGGGCTGAAGATGCCTAGGCTAAAAGGAAGAAGAAGGAAGAGATTTTTTTTGTTTAAGTGAAGAAGTGGATGTAAGGAGAAATAGATGGTTTCAAAATATAAATGTTAATGAATTTTTGATAAAAACAAGGTAGAATTTAGTCCAAATGCACCAGCCAGATTAAGGGGGATGAGAATGAAAAGTTTGATAATTAAGCAATGGTTAAATGAAGAAAAAGAATATTACGTATTGACGTTTTAACGTAATAAAATGAAACGTATTATGAAAATGTAGTAAGGGTGTGACCAAAAGATGTGTCGGTCTACAACATGAGGAAAAAGTCTCAAATAATTTGTAAGTTGATAAAAAGAAGGATCGTAAAATAGTTAAAGGTATTTCAAAGCAATTCAAGTAAACATCGCGTTGGAAAATAATTATTTACGAAATTTCGTAATAAAATCATTAATGGTCAAATTTTCGTAAATAAAAATATTTACTAGCTGGAAATATTACATAAATGTATTTAGACACTTGTAGGAAAAGAAATAACTTAAATCCGAGCTTAAAAACGTTAATTCGTAGAGAAATAGAATTCCTCGCGGAAAATAAATAGTTTACGAGGAAAACCAAATAAATAGATTTAAAAGAATTAAAAATCTTTTTAAAATATAAATAAATATCATTAAACTGAAAAATGAAAATAAAGCTTGAAAAAAAAAAGAAACATAAGACCAAAATTTGACAGAGTTATGACGAAGTCATAACGGAAAGGATAAAACGCAAGGAAAAATAGCGGGTGTTAGACGGGTTATAAAATTCAAATCACCTCCATAGTCGGAATCTTTTCCTTCCTTGCCACCCTCACCATCCCCCTCAACCTTCACATTAACATGACCTTCCTCACCCTCATCAAAACCACCACCCTCCACCTCATCCTTACCACTTTTACTGTCACCAATACACCCTTTGCTCGTCTCCTCGCCATCACCACAACCCCACTTCAAATAAATATCACCATCAAAGGGTCCAACACCGCCAAGACAACCCCATGTCTCATTACAAATGCAAGCCCACTCAACCTTCTTAGATTCATTAGACAAGGCATCCTTCTCAGCCGAATAAGTCTTTGACACCTCGCTTACAATATGATCCTCTATGATGCCGCCGCCAGCGCGATCCTCTTTGCCGGTATCATGAGTATTATCATCCGTTTCCTCGCCAGCAGAAAGATTATGCTTTCCATCACCACTGTGATCAGGATCCATTACAAAAAATTAAGTAGAGAGACAAAAAAATTAAATATAGGAAGGAGGAGGAAAACGAGATGGTAAAATAGAGGCTTTTAGGATAAGATCGGGATTGCATGTGAGAGAGAGAGAGAGAGAAAGGGTGTGCGACAGTTTTAGTGGGGGAACACTGAATGTGAATTTGTAGGGATAGGTATATATATTTAGGGTTTGGGGGGAGGTAACAGTAATCCGATTAATAAATTGGAGGGAGAGTTTAGTGAATGTTTAGTCTACTTTAATGATAACATAAATGGTAAATAAGTAAAAGTAGTAAGGGTAGTATAGGAATATGGTTTGCCAAATAAGGAAATAAAAGAAAGGAGACAAATACGGAGGGAGTAAATAACATTCCTTCCCATTCTTTAAGTTATTCATATTTCTGTTTTGGGACATTTACCAAGATGTTCCACATTTTTTTTAGTACTCCATCTGTCTCGTTCATTTGTTTGCCTTTTATATTCATTGTGACCCCGTATTTTTGCATTCATCCGTCTCCACATCTACCGGAATATTTTAATCAAAGACAAACAAATGAATGAAACGGAGGGAGTATATGATTTGTGGTTCTCATTTTTGTGACCCCACATTTTTTTCTCTACTTTCATTTCCCAACACATATATCTTCATTCTTCTTATTTTCTCTCTAAAAGCAAAGTGGAAAACATCATAGAGAAGGGAGGAGTGCATTACATTGTCGTAACTATATGTGGGTCCCAAATAGGATCAAAAGAAGAAGTTTATCAATTGAGATGTAAAGTTCTTCCACTTATAAAGCGGTGAAAGATATGGTGAAAAAAATGTGGCTTGTTGTACGCGTAACCAAAACAGTAACGGACAAAACAATAATGGACCGAGAGGCAACACAGGCAACAATATACCGAGATTGCAAAAACCTGTAGGTTATGAAACCAAGGCTGCAAGGGACTAAAACCGAGAAGGGACAGATTACATAAACCGAGGCAGCAAGTTCAGGACGGCAACGAATTGGGACAGAAACGTGAGACCGAACAGAGGCAGTGTCGTGGTATGAATGTTAGCCACTGACCGAACACGGTGGTTATCGTCTTCAACGCCGCTAGTTCCCCAAGGTTAACACTGCAGCTCGCTTACTCGACCACTCAAGTGAGCGAACTTTGGAACGACCAACCGAACCCAGAAATTATAAAAGAACAGAATAGTATGGAGGAGAAGAAAGGAGAGAGAGAAGATGGGTACGGTTTTTTGTGTGTATGTTGTAAGAGCAGCAAGGTCAGGTATTTATAGGCCAATGGGTCAGCCAACTCAAAAAAATATAACAGCCCAATAAAGCAATAAATGGCCTTAAAGACAAAAGATTATGGGTCATTAAGACACCATAACAGCCAGATTTGACTGAGTCCAATTCACACTAGCCTATGAACCTGGACACCCCAATGAACAAAGACACACAAAACACAAGGAGGCCCAAAAGAGTGAAAGTCCAACCAAGCTCGAGACTGGGCCGCACACGCGTGTTGTCCAATAGCCCAATCACCACTCCTGACCATAAAAGGCCTACTTCACACACACTTGAAACCCTATGGGAAGAGGAGCTATAAGAAGACCTCATAAGATTACTAATCTTCCTATGTGGGATGGAAAAGCAAAAAGAAACAACTACTTCTTTTGCCATCTACCAACAATCCCCCACAGATGGCAAACAGAAAAAAACCAAAAAGAAAGGAAAAAAAAAACAAAATTCCTGGGTAAGGAGGGTTGGATACTTAGACGTTCAATGTCTTTCGACTTGAATTGACGTTTTAGTGAGATGAGGCAACAACTTACTTACAACTAGTGAATATCTTTCGATTTGAATTCCTAGTTGAGCTTCGGTTGAGACCCCCACAACACATATCATAACCTCAAAAGTTGGTCGTTTCGCAATTTCAAAGTGCAACGCTTTTAAAGCCATGCGTTTACTTCGGTTTTAGTGAGTGCTCTGGTGAGAGGTTTTATACTCTCAACTGGATGGCGGCAAAACCATCACACACTCACATAGGTGACTTAGTGCTTCTCAGTAGCACATCTCATGTAAGCCATTAAGGACATAGGTCCAACCTTTATTTACTCACACAATCCATCAAGTGCGTCTCAAAGCACCACCAAAACTGGCTATGGATTATATATCGCCATAGGAATGTAAGCTTTAAGTCCATCAAGATTCATCCTCTAATCTTGACTTAAGGACCTTAGCCCCATTCCTTTCGACGAGTCGAGAACTACTCTTCTCGGTAATCCTTTTGTGAAAGGATCTGCAAGATTGCGTTCAGACCTCACAAAGTCTATTGCAATCACTCCATTTTTCAGGAATTGTTTCACCACAGCATGCCTGATCCGGATATGTCTTTTCTTACCATTGTAGACATCATTCTTAGCAACGCCGATGGCTGCTTGACAATAACAGTGTAAGGAGACCGGTGCAACCTGTCCTCCCCACACTGGTATGTCAGCTAGTAAGTTTCTCAACCAATCTGCTTCTTGACTTGCCAGCTCAAGAGCAATGAACTCTGACTCCATGGTGGAGCTTGCTATACAAGTCTGTTTCGCAGACTTCCACGATATAGATCCTCCTCCCAAGGTGAACACATAACCACTAGTAGAACTCGTTTCATCATTACCTTTAATCCAGTTCGCATCAGTAAATCCC
Source organism: Agrostemma githago (assembly GCA_958450325.1). NCBI lineage: Eukaryota > Viridiplantae > Streptophyta > Magnoliopsida > Caryophyllales > Caryophyllaceae > Agrostemma > Agrostemma githago. The sequence goes on from OY288241.1 coordinate 61,235,290, forward strand.
TCTAACACAGCAGGATATTTACCAAAATGTAGACATGAACTAACTGTCCCTTTCAAGTATCTTAGTAAACAATGAAGGGCATTTCAATGTTCATTGTCAGGGTTATGTGTATACCGACTTAGCCTACTAACAGCATAAGCAATGTCAGGTCGAGTACAGTTCATGAGAAACATCACACTTCCTATAATTTTAGCATACTCTTTTTGGGATACACTCTCACCCAAGTTTTTACACAGAGGTATACTAGCATCATAAGGAGTTCTAGCAGGTGTCACATCAAAACTATCAAATTTCTTCAACACTTTTTCAACATAATGAGATTGACTTAAGGATATTCCGGATGATTTTCTGATAAATTTGACTCCAAGAATAACATCAACTTCTCCTAAGTCTTTCATCTCAAACCGTGACGATAGAAATTGTTTGGTTTTATCTACAACAAATAAATTATTACCAATAATTAACATGTCATCAACTTATAGGCAAATAATCACACAGTCTGATCCAAACATCTTGGAATACACATATGAATCAGAATTGTTTGTTATGTAACCATCCTCTATCAAAGTGTTGTGAAATTTCTCATACCACTGTTTAGGTGCTTGTTTTAGACCATATAGTGACTTTCTCAATTTACACACTTTACTCTCTTGACCCTTTACCACAAACCCCTCGGGTTGTAACATATAGATCTCTTCTTTTAGGTCACCATTCAAGAAAGCAGTTTTAACATCCATTTGATGAACAACAAGATCATGAATAGCAGCCAAAGCAATAAGAGTTAGTCACAGGTGAGTAAGTATCAAAATAGTCATTATCTTTCTTTTTGTAAATCCTCTCACCACAAGTCTAGCTTTGAATCTTTCTATTGTACCATCAGGTCTCAGTTTCCTTTTGAAAATCCATTTACTACTAATCGGTTTACTCCCCTTAGGCAAATCTGTCAATTCCCAGGTCTGATTAAATGCAATAGAATCTAACTCATTTTTAATAGCTTCTTCCCAAAAAATAGCATCTATCGATCTCATAGCTTCATCATACGTTTTTGGGTCATCTTCTATTAAAAAAGCAGACACGAATTCAAAGCAAGCACAATCATTACTAGCATTTTCAGTTAAGAACGTTGTGATAAAATCATCTCCGAAATTCTTTTCAATTCTAGGCCTTTTACTCCTTCTAGGTTCACTAGCATGATCATCAACAGTACTACTACTAGCATGCATAGAATTATCAACAGGATTAATAGGCATATCAGGCAAATCAGGAGGTGAATCAACAATTTTCTTTAAAGGAAAAACATGCTCAAAAAACTCGGCATCTCTTGCTTCAGAAATAGAACGATCATTCAATGACATGAATCTATAAGCAGCACTGTTTTGAGCATAACCAATGAAAATGCAATCATACGTCTTAGATCCTATAGTAGGCCTCTTAAAACTCGGTAAACCAACTTTAGCCAGACACCCCCACACTTTAAGAAAGCTTAAGTTAGGGGCATAACCCTTCCAAAATTCATAGGGTGTCTTGTCTAATTTCTTATGAGGTACTCTGTTAAGAATGTGACAAGCTGAGAGCACTGCTTCCCCCCACATATCATCAGAAAGGCCAGAACTTAAAAGCATTGCATTCATCATTTCTTTTAAGGTTCTGTTTTTACGTTCAGCTACTCCATTGGACTGAGGTTGGTAAGGTGGACTTGACTCATGAATTAATCCATTTTTCTCACAAAAATCTACTAAATAATTAGAGCCGTATTCACCACCTCTATCAGACCCGACTCTTTTAATCTTTCTGTCAAGTTGATTTTCTACCCCAGCTTTGTATTTAATGAACATCTCTTCAGCTTCACTTTTATTCTTAAGTAAATACACTTTAGTGTACCTTGAGTAATCATCAATAAAAGTGACATAATAAAATTTACCTCCTCTACTCATAGTACTCTTGAAGTCAGCTAGGTCGGTGTGAATTAACTCGAGAAGACTCGTATGTCTAGTTTTAACAGGTTTACTAGGCTTCTTAGTAAACTTAGCTTCTTCTACACAACTAGGACATTTAGTGAAGACTTCGGTGGTTAAAGATGGAATAAGCGACATTGCTTTCAATTTTTTAACCGATTCATAATTCACGTGACCTAATCTAGCATGCCAAACATCAATAGACTCAGCGATATAAGCAGAAGCAGAAGAAATATTATTAATAGCAGAAGAGTCAATGTTCAAAATAAATAGTCCCCTACTGAGATAACCCTTGCCCACAAAATCCTCGTTGCGAGACATTACTACCTTGTCAGCCTCAAAAACAAGTTTCACACCAACTTTGTTTAGTAAGGCACCAGACACTAGGTTTCTACGCAAGGTAGGGACATACAAAACATTATGAAGAGCAAGAGTTTTCCCAGAGGTAAGTTTAAGAAAGACCTTTCCTTTTCCTGTGATCAGCGCAGAGGAAGAGTTACCCATGTAAACCTTTTCACCATCAGCCACATCTTCAAATTCAGCGAACAGGTCCTTATTGGCACAAAGATGTCTTTATGCTCCTGTGTCCAGAATCCAGTCACTCGCGTTCGCCACAATATTGGCCTCTACCACCACTGCAGCAATAATATCATCATCTGATTCAGCAATGTTGGCTTGAGTTGCTTGACCACCTTTAATTTCTTTTGAGGACACTGGAATGCTTTGTGACCCGTCTGCCCGCACACATAGCACACCACGTTTGGATTCGGCTTGAAGATCTTGGGAACTGGTTTGGTGGAGTTTCCTTGATTTTTTCCCTTGGCACCTTGACCTTTCCCTTTTTGACCTTTGCCCTGACCCAGACCCAGACCCATCTTATTCTTACCCTTATTATTGCCATGAGATGGACCCCCGGCTTCAACAAGGTTAGCTTTGGTAGAGACAGACGACAACAGGACAGACCTATCCTTGAGGCGATTAGCTTCCTCGGTCCTCATGTGACTAATAAGTTCTTGAAGTGATAGATCTTTTTTCTTGTGTTTTAAATGGTTTCTATAATCACTCCATGACGCAGAAAATTTTTCTAACAACACATTAGCCAAAAAGACCTCATCAAGTTTCATCCCTTCATTTACGACATCAACACACAAGTTTTCGTAAACATGAACTTGTTCCATAATAGGTTTATCATCTACCATAAGAAACCCAAGCCACTGACCCACAACGTATTTCTTTTTGCCTGCATCATCGGCCCCATATTTTTTCTCTAAAGACTCCCAAATAGTTTTAGCAGATTTATGGACCATGAATAAATCAAAAAGGGTATTGGTCATATAGTTAAGAAGATGATATCTAACTGCCTTATTATCTTTATCATATTTCTTAACTTTTTCTTCATTGGATTTAACCGTGGCAGTGGAAGGAGGTGTCGCCGCGGTGGACGCAACAATTAAAACGTGTTCGTCTTCAAACAGAACATAATCGATTTCCAGTTGTTCAAAAAACATTAAAAGTTTTCGAGACCACCTCTTGTAATTAAGCCCATCAAGAGGTTCTAATTTCGAAAGATCAGCAGCAAATTTGGTTGTGACAACAACCATTATACCGTTTTTTTTCCGTTACGTGACACAAGTACGAGAATATATAGTTTTCAAATTGTTGTACGCGTAACCAAAACAGTAACGGACAAAACAATAATGGATCGAGAGGCAACACAGGCAAAAATATACCGAGATTGCAAAAACCCGTAGGTTATGAAACCGAGGCTGCAAGGGACGAAAACCGAGAAGGGACAGATTACATAAACCGAGGCAGCAAGTTCGGGACGACAATGAATTGGGACAGAAACGTGAGACCGAACAGAGGCAGTGTCGTGGTATGAATGTTAGGCACTGACTTGAAAACTATATCGGCACGTCACGGTGGTTATCGTCTTCAACGCCGCTAGTTCCCCAAGGTTAACACTGCAGCTCGCTTACTCGACCACTCAAGTGAGCGAACTTTGGAACGACCAACCGAACCCAGAAATTATAAAAGAACAGAATAGTATGGAGGAGAAGAAAGGAGAGAGAGAAGATGAGTACGTTTTTTGTGTTTATGTTGTAAGAGCAGCAAGGTCAGGTATTTATAGGCTAATGGGTCAGCCAACTCAAAAAAATATAACAGCCCAATAAAGCAATAAATGGCCTTAAAGACAAAAAAGTACGGGTCATTAAGACACCATAACAGCCAGATTTGACTGAGTCCAATTCACACTAGCCTATGAACCTGGACACCCCAATGAACAAAGACACACAAAACACAAGGAGGCCCAAAAGAGTGAAAGTCCAACCAAGCTCGAGACTGGGCCGCACACGCGTGTTGTCCAATAGCCCAATCACCACTCCTGACCATAAAAGGCCTACTTCACACACACTTGAAAGCCTATGGGAAGAGGAGCTATAAGAAGACCTCATAAGATTACTAATCTTCCTATGTGGGATAGAAAAGCAAAAAGAAACAACTACTTCTTTTGCCATCTACCAACTTGGCTTTGGGGCAATAGCAATGGTGTATCATAAGAAGTTTCATATCCTTTAAGAAGCTCCTTACCCATTGTTCCACACAATAAGGTTCTCCCTATACGAAACCGATTTCTAAAGTAAGAAACCGGTTTCATGTAAGAAAAAGAGAGGAAAAAAGGGGACCACATAGAAAATAAAGAACTTTTACCTTTGAGGAGAATTTAAAAGTTCACAATTAATAATTTGGGTTAATGTGTCGGTGAAAAAGTTTACATCAGAACTTTAACCATTGTTATTGCCCTTAGAAGATCTTATTTTAAAATTATCCAACACAAGAATAAAATACATAATTTGTCAAATCTCTTCCAAGATTCATGGAAAGATATTTAATTTGAGCAGTAGTACTTTCAGAAGTTAAGTCAGTCGACTTGTCTTTGCGAAGACAAGTATCCAGTTTCATCAACTTCGAGGCGAAGTTAAATTAATTACTCTTTTCATTCAGAGTAGTTTATTCGTTCCATTAAGCTCAACAACAGAGTTATCATAAGATTGCACTTGATTTGGTAAATTTTAGTTCTGATAAAATAAGACAATATAAATAATAAGGCTTTAATATGCGAAACAACACATCTTAATAATAGTGCTCCTGTGGGTAGTCACTAAAATATTTAAATAATAAAAAGAATGTTACACATGGTAATATAATCTACCTGCGGGTAAATATATATTTTTATATGTGAACGATATAATGACTAGAATGTTACACATGTCAATATAATCTACCTGTGGGTAAATATATAATTTTATATGTGTGAACGATATAATGACAATATTATGTCAAAATTGAACTTAAGTTGTAAATTCATTGTGGTGAAATTTAACCATAAGAATTTCATATTATCATCATCTAAAACCAGATATGAAAATATATTTTATCATAAATCATTATTTGTCAAACGAATAATTATATCGAATGAGCATAAACAATATGGTCAAAACGTATTTCAGTAAATCAAGTAATCATACGGAGTATATCATATCATAATCATATTATCATAGAATTACTCTCAAATAGTAGAATTTTAATTCACTTCATATTAAAACTTTAATCAATAATTCATATAATCATGAAAAAATCAGTTTAACATAATAATCAATGATGATAACAATTTTAGGTTAAACTTTCATTAATTTCCATATTAATAATAAGATCTTTGTCATGACGATAAATTCAGGAGACAACAAGCTACAACTCATTACCAATTCAAACATTATATGATTGAATAATTGAAAATCACGGATTATGGCAATATATGAGACGTATGTGCAACATTACATAGGACATATTAATTCAGTACAATATTGTGAAACATTATCTACAAAACATGCACTTAACTCAATCATTATATGTATGTATGCTGCTTGTGAGATAGATGACCGAGTAGCTTTAGTGACCATAATTTGAAGATTGATAATTGTGGACACATCGTTGTAGACTTTTATCATACATAATCACACACACCATATTAGCATACTCCAAAACGTAATACTAGTACATAATAATAAGAATCATAATTGATAGACTAACTCGTTTATAATGCAGAGTAATATGATGTATAATAATCTTAATTAATGGACAATCATGAGTTCAATAACCTAAGCTCTGATACCACATGTTAGCATATTATTAACATGGAAATTAATGAAAGTTTAACCTAAAATTGTTATCATCATTGATTATTATGTTAAACTGATTTTTTCATGATTATATGAATTATAGATTAAAGTTTTAATATGAAGTGAATTAAAATTCTATTATTTGAGAGTAATTCTATGATAATATCATTATGATATGATATACTCCGTATGATTACTTGATTTACTGAAATACGTTTTGACCATATTGTTTATGCTCATTCGATATAATTATTCGTTTGACAAATAATGATTTATGATAAAATATAATTTCATATCTGGTTTTAGATGACGATAATATGAAGTTCTTATGGTTAAATTTCACCACAGTGAATTTACAACTTAAGTTCAATATTGACATAATATTGTCATTATATCGTTCACACATATAAAAATATATATTTACCCACAGGTTGATTATATTGACATGTGTAACATTCTAGTCATTATATCGTTCACATAAAAAAATATATATTTACCCGCAGGTAGATTATATTACCATGTGTAACATTCTTTTTATTATTTAAATATTTTAGTGACTACCCACAGGAGCACTATTATTAAGATGTGTTGTTTCGCATATTAAAGCCTTATTATTTATGTTGTCTTATTTTATCACAACTAAAATTTACCTAATCAAGTGCAATCTTATGATAACTATGTTGTTGAGCTTAACGGAACGAATAAACTACTCTGAATGAAAAGAGTAATTAATTTAACTTCGCCTCGAAGTTGATGAAACTGGATACTTCTCTTCGCAAAGACAAGTCGACTGACTTAACTTCTGAAAGTACTACCGCTCAAATTAAATATATTTCCATGAATCTTTGAAGAGATTTGACAGATTATGCATTTTATTCTTGTGTTGGATAATTGTAATCAACATTAAGACTTAATTCATTGTATGGACTGAAACAAGCATTGAAACAATAATCTTAAAGTTCAATAAAATCATTACAGATTTTAAAGAAAATATCGTTGGTTTTTGTATAAATCTCAAGATCAGTGGGAGTAAGTTCATATTTTTGATTCGATTTCCAATGAGGCCATAATTATGAGAAAGAAATATTACCATAATAATAAGGAAGATATATTACATATCCCGTAATATTATTATATCATAAAATATTCTTACAAATGTGTCGGTGAAAAAGTTTTAAACGGAACTTTAACCATTGTTATTGCCCTTAGAAGAACTTATTTTTAAATTATCTATTGTGGGTGCTCTTAGGGCAATAGCAATGGTAGAGGTTTCTACCATTTTTTTTATGGTACATCAACTTATCCTATCACATGAAACTTCTTTTTTTCTCCTCAATGGTTAAAGATCCATATCATAATACGGAGTAACTTTTTTGTGAAACAAATTGTTCTTTTATGCATTATTTATTCAATTACCCACAAATCATTAAGTTATTACTACAAGAAATAACAGATTTTGGGACCGCTAATAAAAACAATCCCAAATTTATTTTTGGGATTGCCCACAGACCCAAAATGACTGACGCAGTTGCAAATTTAGGACTACATTTTAAACGGTCTCAAATACTCCGTGTGCTTTTTCAGTCCCAACTTTGGGACTGCGTTTATTTTTTGGGACCACTATCCGTCCCAAACATGTTTTTTAAGATTTAGGACCGCCTCATTTCGCAACTTTCATTGCAGTTCACTCGAACCTTTTTATCACTCAAACTTTTTTTTTCAATTGCAATTCAATATTTCATCAACGTTATATCAATTCTTCATTTCTTCCTCCAACGAAGCTCCGAACTCCGATTGTAGATTGATTACCAGTTTATTTTTTTGTAGTTCGCTCGTCTCCAGGTACTACTTCTTTAAATTTATCGTCCTACCTAAATGTTGAACCCTAATTTCTCAAATGATTGGGACGAAGAACCCTAATTTCTCAAACTTGAATTTTGATGAGTTCTTTGTATCCTATTTATTACGCTTTTGTCAAATTGTTTGTTAAAATGTTGAATGATTATGAATTCTTTGTCAAACTGTGAAATTGTTCATCACAGAGCTTAGTATATGTGTGAATTATGTGTGAATCGATTGGTTCCTGAATTATGTGTTATATTATTGTTCTCAACTTTGATTAGGATCAGAGGAAAAGAAGAGATGAAACAAATCAGTCATTGATGACAACGATAATGATGAGAAAAAGAGGGATATCAAGATGAATCGCACGTCACGCTCAAATTCAAACTCGAACAGTTGCAGTTCAGTTTCGAAATAATCAAATTCGAAGCCGAAAACTTCAAATGTGAAGTCGACAAATAAGAAGAAGAAAGTGCGCATTTGTCACTTCTTATCTCCTCTATCGATCTGATCTCCACATTGGATCATGAGGTAATTTTTTTGAGGTCTGCTTATTTACTCAGTGATTATGTTAGATAAGTTTGTGTTGTTGTTGATGATGAAGATGATGATGTTTGCAGCTTAATTTTTTTTTTGGTAAAATGTAAATATATACTACCTCCGGTTTTTTTAATGTGGCCCATTTGATGAATATATAGATGAAGTATTATATTGAAAGAGGGCAAACATTAAAAATCGGAGGGAGTATTAATAATCTCAAGATCACCAAATACAACCAATTTATCTTGCAAAGTATCACATCATTTCCTTATCTATTCCATATAGTAGGTATGTTCTTTAATTTGATTATAATTCTACTCTGTACACCTCGTTTCAATTCATCTATCAACACTTTTGGATCCTTAAGACTCCCCTCTTTCCAATATCTATTTCCTTCAATCCACAGTCCATAAATGACAGCACAGTACAGACCACAGCAAACAGCCAACGTTTCCTACACCCTGATCTGATCCTTAGCCTCGCGTAGCACAACAGCCAATCCTGCATTGGTACGTCTTGTATCATCCACTCCTACAGCAATCTATGGACTTGGGTACTATAAACACATTCAAAGAATATGTGTCTTAAATTCTCTTCTTGTGGTCCACACAAATAGCATAAGTTGTGACTTACAATGCAAAACCTCATAAGCCTATCCTACTTGAGTAGCTTCCCACAAGCATATAGCCACGCTATAAACCTGTGCTTAGGTGAGGTCATTCGACACCATACAACGCCCCACCAATCTTGCTTCTCCCGCATTCCTTGTAGCACTTCTTGTAACAGCCCTAAATTTTCGCAGTCAAATAATAAACCAAAAACGAAAAACTCAAAGCTGTTACTCCACACTTAGCTTACCGAGCCAAGTGCAAGGAAAAGGATAAATAATACGGAGTAAATGAATAAAAATAGAAATTTGTTAGCTAATTAAATGAAGACGTTGCAGTGGAAGTCTTTAAGTCTTACAAAATCCAAAACGGTTTAAAACAATAGCAAACCAATAAATCCAATAGTAATATACTATAAATAGTTTGGAGTCAAAGTTAAATAATAAAAGTCCTTCCTCACTCAGCATAACCCGATACCAGATTGCACCCGTGCAGCAAATCAAGTGTACCTATCAGCTGTACCCAAAAAAACACAAATAGGTACAGGTTCCAGCAGGGGAACGACCAAAAACAAAAGGACGCCAGCAAAGCTGAGTAAAAGTATAATAATATAATAAATCGTGAAATAATAATAATAATAATAAGAACAACAATAACAATAACAATAACAATAACAATAACAATAACAATAACAATAACAATAACAATAACAATAACAATAACAATAACAATAACAATAACAATAACAATAACAATAACAATAACAATAACAATAAATTGACATTGATTTGATCATTGATCATTGATTCTAATTTGATCATTGATTCTGCTATTAATGACAAAGTAATTGAAAACCCTGTTTTGCCGCCAAAAAATTCTGATTCAAATTGGTCAAAGATTGCTTCTAAGCACAAGCAATCTGGTATGAGTCTTTTTTTCTGTGAGGATAGCTTGCATTCCACCGAAATTGACATTGATTTGGAGGATTTTTGTTCTGAACTAAAATTTGGGACAATACCCTAATGGGTAATGTAATTGGGTCCAAGCCTTCATTACAGATAATGCAGCAGTTCGTTCACAAGAATTGGAAAACTATTGATCCACCTATAGTGCAATACTACAAGAAAGGATGGTTTTCCTTCCATTTTAAATCAAAGGAAGCCATGGATAACGTGTTAAGGGATGGTCCATGGAAGGTGGGGGTTTACTCTTTGATTCTTAAGGAATGGACTCCACTTTTCTCTTCTGAAATGGACAAAATGTCTATAGTTCCTGTCTGGATTTTGCTACCTGACTTAGACCCCTTTCTTTGGTCTGAATCAGTGTTAAGTAAAATTGCTAGTAAGGTGGGAACACCACTTTGTGCTGATCTAGCCACCACAACCAAAGCTAAGCTGTCATTTGCACGAGTTTTAGTTGAGATTGATGTTTCTAAAGAGCTAGTTGAGAATGTGGTCATTAACACTCCTTATTGTGAGCATTCTAGCCAAAAAATCCATTATGAATGGGTTCCCTATTACTGTCAAGGTTGTGGTAAGCTTGGCCACACAATCAAGTCTTGTAAATGGGAAAAGAAGAAGCAATCTGTTTCAGTTTCAGGGCTAGGTGGTACCTCAGTTTCTGATGGTAGTGAGATTCAGTTAGAGGTTCAGAAGGATACCTCTCAGAACTCTGATGTGTCTCTCACTGTTGTTGAAACTGTAATGCACTTAGCATGCCCTCCTAAATTCTATCAGGATGATACATTCATTTCTGTGTCTAAGAGAAAATATTCTCAAAAACCTAAGGAGTTAATCTTGAATCCCTTAGTACTGGAAAACTCTTTCCAGATGCTCCATGTGAGCCAGGTGGTAGAGGTTGGGATTGAACTAGGTGGTACCTCAGGTCTCCCTAGTGAATCCTAGGGTCTTGAGAGTGGGGTTGGATCCGGTTATGGGACAGAACTGATCCCCCATTTCTCCCCTGGTGCTAGCACTAAGGAGCTCCCTGTAATGCACCAAGGATGTTCAATGGTGGTTTTGCAAAAGGAGCCTATCCCTTCTGATAAATCTTGATGAAGATTGTTTCCTGGAATATCAGGGGTTTCAATGACCCTGCAAAGCATAGTGAGGTTCAAGATTTATTGGCTGTTCATAGTCTAGCTAGTAGTAGTAGTTGTAATTTCTTTTTGGGTCTTTGCTCGAGGACGAGCAACGGTTTAGTGTGGGGGAATTGTTGTGTGCTAAATTTAGACCGTTTTTCCCCTCATTTAGACCTGTTTTTCCCTCGTTTTGCGAGTCTTGAGTGCGATTATCGCCATATTTTGAGTAAATCTTGCATTAGCGTCCCTCTTGTGCGTTTTACGTGTTTTTGGTAGTTTTTCTATCATTTTGATAGGATTTTGCACCGAAATCACGATCGAGCTTCCACGAGCACAAGAGAAGGGAATACCGTCCGAAGAGTGAAGCACACAACTTAAAGTTTAAAAGCATCCAATCAATCAACGAAGAATGAGACAAGAAAGAGGCCAAGAAAAATGACCGGGCGAAATTTCACCCGACGGTGAAAGCGCCTCCCGAAGATTTTCCGAGACCTCCCCACCGGGCGAAATTTTGCCCACCGGGTGAAATTTCGCCCGATGGAGAGAAGAGCCGGAAAACGCAAAAATGGAAGAAAATCTGACCGGGTGAAATTTCACCCGGTGGGAATTATCGTCAAGTCCGCAGGGCGAAGTTTCACCCTATGAAGATGCTAAGAGAGATTGTCTCACTAATGGAGCATGAAGTTGGATTTGGGCTTTAGGTTAAATACCCATTAAGAATTTACTATATATATGTCTACCCTACTTAGTTCCCTATTATCTCTCCATTATGCTAAGGAGGAAAGACATTACACCATTCCACCATCCTATTACACCATCTTAGTAGTAGTATTCTAGTAGAAAATCCTCCATAATTCTAGTAGTTTACATAGTAATTTGTAGTAGATCTACATAGTTTACATCAACAATTCTCTAGATTACAAGTTTGTAGAAGATTATTCAAGTTTTATTTGAAGATTTGTTGGGTTTATTGGAGGATTAGTGACAAGTTCTTCATTTTATTCATCAAAGATTCAATAATCTTTATTCATGATATCTTCTTATTTCTTGTAGATCTCCATAGTTGGTATACTTCTCTTCCACTCTCTAATCTCTAGTCTAGTTTTAATGTTATTTTCTCATCTTTATCTTGTCTAGATCATATTAGTGTTGATAGTTTCATTAGATCTATTTTATATGCATATTGTAGAGATATTCCCCTTAGTCAATGTTTTGTTGTTTTCCATAATGATTAGTGAGTAGATTTCTTGTTGGGGAGTTTAGGGATGAGGACTTGGACTATTTGAATTTAGGGGTAATGGTGGGTTGCTTGCATGTTGGTTTATCTTATTTATAGTGTTATGTCATTGTTGTTTTAGTCCGGCCAACTAGACCGACCTTGACTAATTTCTATCAATATGGGGAAACTCGGGGTAGAAATTACCATGACTAGGGACTTACCCTCATTCACCGCGAAAGCGTGTTTTTAGGTAAGTTTATCAATATTGCGACAAAAACTCGATCCCGACCTTCTTAGACTCCGAGTACCGAATCCCGACTTCTCCCTAACACCTTTTCCCTAGATTGACCACCTCTAGCTATCATCGTAGTGATTCCTCTAGTATAGACTCGACTCTTAGAAAACCCCCGTCTAGACATCAAACACGACACTTTAAACCCGTTATTACCACACCGTTCCCTGTGGACCGACCTCGACTTACCACGATTACTTGTTTGTTTTTGTGTGTCATCTCGAGTCTTATAAATATCGTTTGATCCCCCGTCCTTCGTTAACGACCGAACCGATTGGGTGACTATCAAAGTGGCGCCGCTGCCGGGGAACGACGAGTAATTGTTGTGTTTTTAGTCGTTGTGTTTGATTCTTTTCCCTTCTCTCTTTTCCCTAGTACCGTGAGGTGCTAGGAGTCTCATCGTTTAATTGAGTTTTATGCCCAGGAACACGTCATCGCCCTTGTGGTTCGATCCGGAGCCGGAAAGGACTTTTAGAGCATTGCGTTTTCGGAGAAATAACTCAACCACCATCATTCCACATCCTTCATTATCACCTCCTAACCATAATCTCATCCTACCACATACACCTTCATCGTCTACACCTTCTACATCACATCAATCCACTCCAAACAAACCTTCCATACCTTCCACTTCACAAAATTCACCACCATCACCGAAAACTCCACCACCAAATTTATCCCCTCCAAATTCTCCAAATTCACCAAATTCAAATCCACCATCACCACCAATCCAACAAATGGCAACCCTAAGCTCTCATTCCCAACTCACACATGAAGAAACACCTTCTCCCGTCGATTTCGGGGAGATTCCCGAGAATTATGAATTAAAAGCTTCTTTGACTAATGCGGTCCAACAAGACACTTTTCACGGTTTTTCTCAAGAAGATGCTCAAGAACACATTGCTTCATTCAAAGAGAAATTAGTGGGAGCCCGTCTCAATGGATTAACCTCATGCCAATTACATCGTTTATTATTTCCAAAGACCTTGAGAGATGGAGCTCGTAGATGGCTTCAAGGCCATCCCGCTAACACTTTCACAACATGGGCTCAACTATCTAATGCCTTCTTGGAGAAATATTTCCCGCCGCGAAAGACTAACCAATATCACATGGAGATACAAACATTCAAGCAAGATGAATTTGAAAGCCTAAGTGAGGCTTGGGAAAGATTTAGAGATTTGTTGCGCAAATGTCCACATCATGGAATACCCGATTGGCTAACTACCCAAACATTTTATAACACCCTTTCATCTAGAACCAAGGAGAACCTCAATTCGGCCGCCGGAGGAGACTTCTCTTCTCTCACCGATGAGGCATCTAAAATTCTTATTGAGAAGATGGCAAGGAGTGATTCAAGAATGGGTGAATCAAGGGATTCTAGAAAGAAAGTTGAAATGAACTCATCTACGAGTTCTAATGAATTGAAGCTTCAAGCGGAACTTGAAGAATTAAAAAAGAGAATGGATGCCATGAGTTCAAAGCCCACTCCTAGAGGTATGTACCAAATTCAAGGGAGTGTTCCACCAAGGCAACCATCACCTCCAAAGCAATTAACATGGGAAGTTCAATGTGATCATTGTGGCAATCATGGCCATGATTCTATCTTTTTCATTCCTAATGAAGAAGTTTATATTGAAGAGCCAAATGAAGTTCAAGCTATACAAGCATATGGGCAAAGACCTCAATTTGATCCTTTTTCTAATACTTACAATGCCGGCACAAGATTTCATCCTAATTTCTCTTATGGAAATCAAAATGTTCAAAATCCAATGTCGCGTGCCCAAGGGAGTCAAATGAGGCCATTAAATCAAAGTCAACAAAGGCCCTTTAATCAAGGTCCTCCAAAGATGCCCCCATATATGCCTCCTCATCAAAGGAGCAACTTCAATCAACAAGCTAGCAACTTCCATGTTCCTCACAACTACAACAATTACCAAAATCAACATAGTAATCATTTCAATCTAGCATACAATCAAGGGTCCCAAGGAAATTTCCATGGAAACCAAGGTTACAATCAACCACCATTTAATCAACCCTCTCAATCTTATGGCCAACCAAACAATTCTCAAATTGGTCAAGGGGGACCTTCATGGGAGAGCTATAATGATTTGCAAAGAACCGTTGGGCAACTATGGAATGAACACCAAGATACCAAGGCAAGGCTAAAAGTTTGGGAATCACAAGAAGCAACAAAAGCCTTAGCCGCACCAATTCATCCACCCCATGGTTTGCCCGGCCAACCCCAAAACCCAAGAGATCCCAAGCAAATGCCGTCATTTTGAGAGGTGGCAAGGAACTTGAGGACCCATACAAGAATTTGAACACCAAAAGTACCCCATCCAAAGTCAATCAACCAAGTGCACCACAAGAATCATCTCCCACTTCCCCCAAACAAAACCGAGGAATACAAGCGGAGTTTGATATCCTCCAAAATGCGGAGAAAGAACAAAGAGAACAAAGAAAGAAGAAAGAGCAAATGGAAGCAGAAGAAGCAAAGAAGAAAGAGGCGGAGCGATTAGCCGAAAAAGAAGAAGAATCCAATGTTCCACCGCCTCCCACTTTTGTCCCTCCATTGCCTTTTCCCGAACGAGCTAAGCCACACAAAGAGAATGCTCAATTTAGCCGTTTCGTGGATATGCTGAAGAAAGTAAAGGTATCTTTACCCTTCACCGAGGTAATCTCTCAAATGCCCCTCTACTCTAAGTTTTTGAAAGATGTCTTGTCTAAAAAGAGAACAATAGAGGATAAAGAATGTATTCCTCTCACGGGTCATTATAGTGCCATTCTTATGAACGAAATGCCAAAGAAACTAGAGGATCCCGGTAGTTTTTCTATCCCTTGTCGGGTTGGAAACGTTGTTGTTAATCAAGCTTTATGTGACCTTGGGGCTAGTGTTAGTTTGTTACCCTATTCCATTGCTAAGAGACTTAGTGTGGGGGAGATGAGACCCACTAGTATGTCAATTCAACTTGCGGATAGGTCCGTCAAATACCCACTTGGGATACTTGAGGATGTACCCGTTCAAGTTGGTAGGTTCTTCATCCCCTCCGATTTTGTTGTCATGGATATGCCCGAAGACACTATTACCCCCATTATTTTAGGTCGACCTTTTATGGCTACCGGAGGTGCTATAGTTGATGTTAAGAATGGAAAGTTATCATTTAACATAAGGGACGAGTCGGTAAAGTTTTCCCTTTCTCAAGCTCTTAAACAACCAATGATTGAACAAATGAATTCCATTGAAGTTATTGACAGTTTGGTTGAGTATAGCTTGATAGATGATGATAAGCAAGAAGATGAACCATTTGACTCTCCACCCCTTGAAGAAGAATGTTTGCATGATGAAAAGGTAGAACCACAACCGGTGGGTAATAGTATGGTATCTTCTCCTCCTAATCTTGAACTTAAACCACTCCCCTCTTCCCTCAAATATGCTTTTCTCGAAGGAACTAATTATCCCGTTATCGTCAATGCTACCCTTGATGGACCTCAATTGGAAAAACTTTTGATTGTTTTGAGAAAACACAAAAAGGCCATCGGGTATAGCATTGCCGACCTCCAAGGCATAAGTCCAAACGTTTGTATGCATAGGATCATCCTTGATGATGACCACCGTTCTTCGGTTGAGGGTCAACGTAGGTTGAACCTCACCATGAAAGAGGTTGTCATGAAGGAAGTCCTCAAGTTGTATGAGGCTAACATTATATACCCAATAACCGAAAGTAAATGGGTTTGCCCCGTACAAGTTGTGCCGAAAAAAGGAGGAATGACGGTTGTCAAGGGAGAAAAGGGTGAGTCAATTTCTACTAGGACTATTACCGGTTGGCGCATGTGTATAGACTATCGAAAATTGAACACGGCCACCATAAAAGACCATTTCCCCCTTCCCTTTATTGATCAAATGCTTGAAAGATTGGCGCGTCATTCTTATTTTTGTTTCCTTGATGGTCATTCCGGATTTCTTCAAATTCCCATTCATCCCGATGACCAAGAGAAAACCACCTTTACATGTCCCTATGGCACCTATGCTTATAGAAGGATGCCATTTGGACTATGCAATGCGCCGGGAACGTTTCAAAGATGTATGATGGCTATTTTTTCCGATTTTATTGAAAAATCCATGGAAGTTTTTATGGATGATTTTAGTGTCCATGGTACATCTTTTGATTCTTGTCTTGAAAATCTTGATCAAGTGTTAGCTCGATGTGAAGAGTATAGACTTGTTTTAAATTGAGAAAAGTGTCATTTTATGGTTGAACAAGGTGTTGTCTTAGGTCATATTGTTTCTAATAGAGGAGTCGAAGTCGATAAGGCAAAAGTCTCCGTGATTGAGAACTTGCCACCACCTACAAATGTCAAAGGGGTGAGGAGTTTTCTAGGTCACGCCGGTTTTTATAGACGATTTATTAAAGACTTTTCTAAGATTGCTAAGCCTTTGACTTCTTTGCTTATGAAAGATGCACCTTTTGTTTTCGAAGATTCGTGTCTTGAGGCCTTTTGTAGGATAAAGACCGCTCTCACTACTACTCCAATTATCAAAGCTCCCAAATGGAATCTTCCATTTGAGATCATGTGCGATGCATCCGATTTTGCCGTTGGCGCCGTTCTAGGTCAACGGGTTGATAAGAAGCTACATATGATATACTATGCAAGCAAGACCTTAGATGAAGCCCAATCGAGGTACACCACAACCGAGAAAGAGATGCTTGCCGTTGTCTATGCCATGGAGAAATTCCGAAATTATGTTACCCGTTCCAAAGTCATAATTTACACCGATCACGCGGCAATTCGATACATCATGTCCAAGAAGGAGATCAAGTCCCGACACTTTCGGCGGGTTCTCCTTTTACAAGAATTTGATATTGAGATTAAAGACAAAGCCGGATCGGAGAACTTGGTAGCGGATCATCTTAGTAGACTAACGGTTAGTAAAGACAACAAGGAAGAAGATGGTATCCCCATCAATGAAGCTATGAGAGATGAGGCCTTGATGGCCATTGATACTATTACACCTTTGTATGCCGATATTGTCAACTTCTTAGTATCTCATTATATTCCGGACGATTATTCCAAGCAAGAGAGGAAGAAACTACGTTATGAAGCCCGACGCTATTATTGGGATGAACCGTATTTGTTTCGCCGTTGTGTAGATGGAATTTACCGGCGATGTGTTACGGCCAAAGAAGGACATAACATTGTGAAGCACCTTCACTCGACATCTTATGATGGACACTTGGGCAACCAAAAGACAATTGCCAAGGTTCTCTAAAGCGGGTTTTGGTGGCCTTCCATGTTTAAGGACATTCGAGCTTTCATTCTCACGTGCGATGCTTGCCAAAGAAGTGGGAATATTACAAGAAGAAATGAGATGCCCCTTCAACCCATCTTGGAGATTGAATTGTTCGATGTTTGGGGCATTGATTTCATGGGTCCGTTCACATCCTCTTTTGGTAACAAGTACATTCTAGTCGCGGTTGATTATGTCTCAAAATGGATTGAGGCCGTAGCTTCCCCCACCAACGACTCCAAGGTTGTAATCAAGCTTTTCAAGAATGTAATTTTCCCAAGATTTGGTATGCCTAGAGCCATAATTAGTGATGGAGGCTCTCATTTTAGGAAAGATACCTTTGAGCACCTTCTAAGGAAATATGGTATCACTCACAAGATGTCACTAGCCTACAACCCTCAAGCAAATGGGCAAGCCGAGATCTCCAACCGTCAAACCAAGGGAATTTTAGAGAAAGTTGTAAATACACACCGAAAGGATTGGTCATTGAAGTTGAATGACGCCCTTTGGGCATTGAGAACGGCTTACAAAGCGCCGATTGGAACCACTCCTTATCGTCTTGTGTATGGTAAAGCTTGTCATTTACCGGTGGAATTGGAACACAAAGCCGAATGGGCAATCAAAGAGCTAAACTTCGATGAGAGTGTTGTAGGAAACAACCGCCTTCTCCAACTACAAGAATTGGAAGAACTAAGACTCGAAGCCTAGGAAAATTCGAAGATATACAAAGAACGAACTCGTCAATGGCACGACTCTAGAATACTTCATAAGGACTTCTCCGTTGGTGATAAGATATTGCTCTTCAACTCTCGCTTTAAGCTCTTCCCCGGTAAGTTGAAATCTAAATGGTCGGGTCCATTCGAAGTGACCAAGGTGCAACCATATGGATCAATAGAGATATCAAGCCCGGAAACCGGGAAATTTATGGTTAATGGCCAACGATTGAAGATCTACCACCCCGGTCACGTTCGTGAGACCCTTGCTACTATGAAGTTTGGTAAGCTCCCACTGGGGAGCGTTGTTGAACCCCCTCTTGAAGTTGATGTAGGTTTGGTGGTATCCTCAACAACCACTACCTTGTATATATGTATCATATTTTCTTTGAGTTTGTTAGTTTTTCTAGTTCGAGAAGAATGATTGAAATTGGATTTCGCAATGGAGCATAAATTTGGATGAAGATCAAGCTTTTGGAGAAGTTATGGAGCTAAATTGAAGACCACAAGCACGTTTGTGGTAGATATTGATTATGTAATGTGAGTCGAGTCGATATTTGAATCTTTAGGTGATTATTGAAGAGCCATGAAATGGCAAGGTGGAAAAGCGCAGAAAAGAAGACCGTCGGGCGAAACTTCGCCCGGTGAGACTCGACCGGGCGAAACTTCGCCCTACGGAAAGTTGCCAGAAATGCCAGGAACGAAGAAAATACCACCGGGCGAAATTTCGCCCGGTGAGATTTTCACCGGGTGAAATTTCACCCGGTGGAGAAAAAGTTGGCAAATCGATTTTCACGACGAAAGTCCGTCGGGTGAAATTTCACCCGATGAGACCCGACCGGGTGAAATTTCACCCAGCGGTGTGACTTGGCTGGATCACCTATAACACACCTTCTCACTACAATTTCAATTTCCTCCTTCATATTTACCACCCATAACTTTCCCTCCAAAAATTTTTACACCAAATTTTTACCACCAACTTTAAAACTTACACTTTCCCTCCCAACCACCCTTATTTATATCACCCTTTTACCTCACAATTCACTCCACATTTTCACCCATCATAAACTCATTAAACCACTTTCCATACCCATTCACATTCAAACCTCCACTCCATTTCCACTTGGTGAATATTTATTTTGGGTCTTTGAAGAGGGAAGAAGCTAAAGTTTCGGGATTTTTCTTGCAAATTATTATTATGGAGACAAGAGCCCAACGAGCCGCGCGTAAACAAGGTATGGCTTCGACCTCTAATCCTTCTAAGCATTCATCTTCTAGTAAGTCTACTAGGCCTAAACTTTTACCTTGTCCTAATACACCTCTAGTTCAAACCTTCTCCGAAAAAGTTTTCGAGAGTACAAGGTGGCCTTGTCCATTCACAAAGAAAATTTTAGGAATTAAGGACGATATTAGAGAGTTATCGTCTAGGATTGGTATTAGTAAACTCCTTGATTTTATTCGTATCACAAATAAAGACTTGACTTGTGAATTTTTAAATACCTTTACCATCGATAACCCGACCGCACCAAGAGAGTTCAAATTTAGACTCTTCGGTAGAACTCACTGTTCAAATGTTTCCGAATTCGGTTTAGCTCTAGGTTTACCCTCATCGGGTACCGGACTAAGTAGACCCCTAAGTGATTCGCAAAGTAGTGCGACTAGGAGATACTTGTGGAGGCGCATAGCAACGGCTCAACGTGATTTCGAACCCAATTCTAGTTTTACCGTTGAAATCCGTAACCCTGCTATTCGTTATTTTGCTGAAATCCTTTCCCACTGTCTTTTGCCGTCTACCGATAACATTATCAACCTCAATGTGTGTGTCTTACAATTGTTATGTGACTCTTTACTCGGTAACTCTAACCCTCTTGACCTACCTATTGTCGTGGCGTTACACTTTCATTAAATTATCATTGACCAACGCCCCTCTGTCGACTGTGGTGGTCTTGTGACTTTAATAGCTAAAAATTTGGGTTACGCGACCGACCATCTTAAACCACATGACCCTCGTGTCTGGCTTGACGAGGTCTACTTTTCTTCTTGGATTTTTCATGTGCCTGACCACCGCCTCGTCTCTCTTGGCCACGGCCGTGCCTTAATTGTCCCCAACAAAAACCTAACCAATACTTACAACCACCGTAATTGGGACCTACCTCCAGGTCCCTGTGAATTCCGACTGACCGAATCGGGGGAAATAGGAGTTGGGGAGTACGCCGGTGAGGGAACTCCTACGGCTTCTTATGCGTCAAATGACTATTCAACCTAGACACCCCTACAAGAGTCGGTAGATAATTTGGTTTGTGTATGTTGTGGGTATTTGTGTGGTTTATGTCGGTGAGTCTCAATTATTTACAATTGTATGTCCTTGAATTAATATTGTTCCTTGTTTCTTGCACCATCATTATAATCTTTATGATTGTTTTGTCTCGAACAAAATTTGCAAGCTATCCCACCGTCTCACTGAATGATTTTTGCGGCCGTCGCGGTCTTGGTTTTGCTCCCGGTCTTTAGGCGATGTGATTACGCCATTGACCCTTTTGAAAAATCCAAATTCAAATCTATCTTTCTCAAGTTTTCTTAATCCGGGCTAGGTGATGTGACTACACCTATGCCCATTTTATTTTCTTTGATTTTTATTTTCTTAGCCACTTGGCTAGGGTCTAGGTGATGTGATTGCACCTAGGCCCGCCACTATTTTATCGCTTTATTTTATTTTCCTTTTCTTTTTTTTTCAAAATTTTGAAAAACCCAAAAACATTTGAAAAATCCTAAAAATCCAAAAATATTTTTCTTATTTTCCTTTTCGATCTTCCCCTACTTGTCCATTGAGGACAATGTACAGTTTTAGTGTGGGGGAGGAGTCTAATATCTTTTACTTTCTCAAAAATCTTTTCAAAATCCATAAAAATTTGAAAAATAAGAAAAATCAAAAATATTTTCTTTTTCTTTTTCTTTTCTTTTCTTGTTTCTCGTTATGTTTCGTGTCCCGTGTATGGTCTTTTTCTCTACTCTTACAGGTAACCACCACCTTAATAGCATGAATTGAAGAGATTATGAAAGCACCCGCTAGGTAACTTCCTTCCTTCTTTCTTTACTTTCGTAAAGGAGTTAGGTTGTTGCTATTGGAGGCTCTCGAAGTTGAGCATTTTGGTGTTGTGGTTGATTGTGCTTGAATGATGATGGAGTAAGGAGTTCATGACTTTACTTGTGTTTTCTTTTATTTGCTTTTTCATTTTCTTGTGTTTTGTTTTATTTTGTTTTTGTATAGTGTGTCTAGGATTAAAACTTTTCGAAAACCCGATTACAAATTTATTACAAGAGTTTACATTCCATTGTAGATAACCCATTGTAGATTTTGGACCTTGATCTAGTAGAATGACTTTTAATCAATGAATTTGTTGATCCTTTAGCTTGAGTCCACCTTTTCTACTAGAGGTTTACTTCGGGGTTTGCATTTGACCACCTTGACCACCCATGGAGGAGTTAGGCCTTGGTTCCCGCATCCCGTTTTCTAGGTGACCTTGCTCGAATGACCATTGCACCTTTAGTCCAAATTTCCTCCGCCTTTTGTGGGTTATCTGGGAATGGCGCGCGTTCTCGATTACCTATTTTTCCTCCACCTATACATCACCACATTAAGTTTACACAAAAATAACCTCCAAGCTTGGTTACAAACCACATCAAAAAGCCAAAAAAGGGCAAACCAAAGCAAGAGAAAAGGGCACAAAAACATGAAAAAGAAAAACAAAGGAGGAAGAAAAGGAGCTTCAAATGAAAAATCGTATCATCAAAAACATCTCCTTGAAAAAAAAAGGCCTTTGATTGATTCATCGCCGTGAAGTGCCAACTAGAGGACCGAGTCCCGAGGTAGGAAGATAGCGGTGATGAGTCGATCCACCCCAATAGTTGTAAACACTCCACCTTTTTATTTGGGCTAATTTAGGAAATTCGAGTTTGGAACGACCTTCTCGGCTTAGCCAAAGAGAGCGGGACTGCACCTACCTACAGTGTCGAACGAATCCATGGTTCACTTTTTCCACTCCGTTATACGCCCCGTCGTACCCCTTTAGAAGACAAGGAGGACCTAGGCTAAGTATCAACATCTATATTGCTTAATTGTCATAGTATTAGGTGTTGGTCCTTGTTTGCGTGTGTCATCTATCTTGGATGCCTATTGTTGTTTTAGGTAAGTAATCGGTGTCTTCCCCGCCGTCTCGATGAGGGATTCGGTGTTTTATTTTTGCTTTGGATGCATCTATTCTTTCGTGTTATGTGTTTTTGTTGTGTTTAGTCGCATCCACCATTTTGAGCAAGCCCCAACTTGCCTTGCATGGAAGTACTCTACCTCATGGGTATTTCGATGTGAGTTGAAGAGACGGAGCGGGCCTGTTAATTGCCCCGTATCGGCTTAGCATAGTCTAGCTAGTAGTAGTTGTTGTATTTTTTTTGGGTCTTTGCTCGAGGACGAGCAACGGTTTAGTGTGGTGGAATTGTTGTGTGCTAAATTTAGACCGTTTTTCCCCTCATTTAGACCCGTTTTTCCCTCGTTTTGCGAGTCTTGAGTGCGATTATCGCCATATTTTGAGTAAATCTCGCATTAGCGTCCCTCTTGTGCGTTTTACGTGTTTTTGGTAGTTTTTCTATCATTTGATAGGATTTTGCACCGAAATCACGATCGAGCTTCCACGAGCACAAGAGAAGGGAATACCGTCCGAAGAGTGAAGCACACAACCTAAAGTTTAAAGGCATCCAATCAATCAACGAAGAATGAGACAAGAAAGAGGCCAAGAAAAATAACCGGGCGAAATTTCACCCGGTGAAACACCACCGGGCGAAATTTCACCCGACGGTGAAAGCGCCTCCCGAAGATTTTCCGAGACCTCCCCATTGGGCGAAATTTCGCCCACTGGGTGAAATTTCGCCCGATGGAGAGAAGAGCCGGAACACACAAAAATGGAAGAAAATCTGACCGGGTGAAATTTCACATGGTGGTAAATTATCGTCAAGTCCGCAGGGCGAAGTTTCACCCTATGAAGATGCTAAGGGAGATTGTCTCACTAATGGAGCATGAAGTTGGATTTGGGCTTTAGGTTAAATACCCATTAAGAATTTACTATATATATGTCTACCCTACTTAGTTGCCTATTACCTCTCCATTATGCTAAGGAGGGAAGACATTACACCATTCCACCATCCTATTACACCATCTTAGTAGTAGTATTCTAGTAGAAAATCCTCCATAATTCTAGTAGTTTACATAGTAATTTGTAGTAGATCTACATAGTTTACATCAACAATTCTCTAGATTACAAGTTTGTAGAAGATTATTCAAGTTTTATTTGAAGATTTGTTGGGTTTATTGGAGGATTAGTGACAAGTTCTTCATTTTATTCATCAAAGATTCAATAATCTTTATTCATGATATCTTCTTATTTCTTGTAGATCTCCATAATTGGTATACTTCTCTTCCACTCTCTAATCTCTAGTCTAGTTTTAATGTTATTTTCTCATCATTATCTTGTCTAGATCATATTAGTGTTGATAGTTTCATTAGATCTATTTAATATGCATGTTGTAGAGATTTTCCCCTTAGTCAATGTTTTGTTGTTTTCCATAATGATTAGTGAGTAGATTTCTTGTTGGGGAGTTTAGGGATGAGGACTTGGACTATTTGAATTTAGGGGTAATGGTGGGTTGCTTGCATGTTGGTTTATCTTATATATGGTGTTATGTCATTGTTGTTTTAGTCCGACCAACTAGACCGACCTTGACTAATTTCTATCAATATGGGGAAACTCGGGGTAGAAATTACCATGACTAGGGACTTACCCTTATTCACCGCGAAAGCGGGTTTTTAGGTGAGTTTATCAATATTGCGACAAAAACTCGATCCCGACCTTCTTTGACTCCGAGTACCGAATCCCGACTTCTCCCTAACACCTTTTCCCTAGATTGACCACCTCTAGCTATCATCGTAGTGATTCCTCTAGTATAGACTCGACTCTTAGAAAACCCCCGTCTAGACATCAAACACGACACTTTAAACCCGTTATTACCACAACGTTCCCTGTGGACCGACCTCGACTTACCACGATTACTTGTTTGTTTTTGTGTGTCATCTCGAGTCTTATAAATATCATTTGATCCCCCGTCCTTCGTTAACGACCGAACCGATTGGGTGGTGATCATCATCCTGATTTTTTCTCTACTGTCCAGGAAGCCTGGAATATTAGGGTTTCTGGTTCTCCTATGTTCTGTCTTTTTGCAAAGCTGGAAAATACTAAATCCTTTCTTCAGGAATTCCATAAAAAGAATTTTGCTAATATAGCTACTAGAGTTTAAAATGCTAAGGTAGCTCTATAGACCTGCCAGAGATTGCTTCAAGCTGATCCTTTTTCTGCTCTTCTTATTAATAATGAAAAAGATCTCACCAGAGTCTACATGGATCTCAGAAAGGCTGAATTGGCTATGCTGCATCAGAGAGCAAAAATTAAGCACATTCAATTGGCTGATTGCTCTTCTAAATATTTTTACTCTAAAATTACTGAAAGAAGGCCACAGCAGATGATTGGTGCTATTACTACTGACTCTGGTGAGCTCAAAACAGGCTCTAAGGATGTTGCTAAGGCTTTTCAGGATTATTACATCAAGCTTCTTGGTACTAGGACTCCTGTTTCACCTTTCCCTCCGATATCAGGTGGTTTGAATCCTGAGTTAATTGCAGGTTTGATTGCTCATGTCATACCTTTAGAAATTAAAAATGATATTTTTCACATGGATTCTAACAGTAGTCCAGGGATTGATGGTTTCTCTGCTGGTTTTTTCAAATCAGCTTGGCATATTGTTGGTTTTGACTTCTGTAAGGCTGTCTCTAGCTTCTTCAAAACTGGTAAAATGTCTAAGCAAGCTAACTCCACCTTAATTTCATTGATTCCTAAAAAGGTTGGTGCTAAAAGTGTGCTTGATTTTAGGCCTATTTCCTGCTGCACAGTATTTTACAAAGCCATCACTAAGGTTTTGGCTAATAGACTTAAGAGTTTGCTTCCTAACCTTATTGGTGAAGAGCAAGCGGCTTTTATCGATAATAGGAGTATTTTTGATAATATCCTTGTTTCTCAATCTCTGGTCAAGGGTTATTGCAGGAAATATCTTACTCCTAGATGTCTTGTTAAAGTGGACATTAGGAAAGCTTTTTACACTCTGCAATGGGATTTTATTGAGCAGATGTTTACTGGTTTAGGGTTCCCAACTCAGTTTGTTAAATGGATTATGGGTTGTGTCAAGGATCCTTGGTTTTCATTTAAGCTCAATGGTGGTATTGAAGGTTTTTTCATGGGAGAAAGTAGCATCAGACAAGGAGATCCACTTTCTCCTTATATTTTTGTTTTGAGTATGGAAATGTTATCTAAGAAGCTTAGGGTGATTTGTAAGGAGCCTAATGTATCTTACCACCCAAAGTGTTCAAAACTAGGCCTTACACATATTGTTTTTGCTGATGACTTGATGATTTTCTCAAGAGGAGATCTTCCTTCTGTCCTTGCAATTAACAAAACTCTTTTATACTTTGGTGCTGTATCTGGACTTTGTGCCAACCCTGATAAAACCAATACATAATTTGGAGGTGTTTCTGCTGATATTCAAAACCTCATTCTGGATCAGACAGGGTTTAAACCTGGTCTTTTCCCCTTTAGGTACCTGGGGATGCCCCTTAGTGCCTCTAGGATCTCTGTGGCTCTTTTTAATCCTCTTATACTGACGATACAAAACTCTATTGCTCACTGGTCTGCAAGTCATTTGTCTTATGCTGGCAAGGCCCAACTCCTCAACTCAGTAGTTTTTGGGTTGGAAAATTTCTGGTGTGCTAGTGTCCTTTTTCCAAAACTTGTTCTTAAAATGATTAATAAGATGTGTAAAGACTTTTTTTGGGGCATTCAACCTGGTGAAAGGAGATTAGTTTATAAGAAGTGGAAGGAGATTTGCACTCCCTGGAATTCTGGGGGCTTCGACCTTAAGAACTTGGAAGCATGGAATATTGCATTGATAAGCAAATGGGTGTGGCAACTTGATAATGGTAATGAAAGCATCTGGTCTCAATGGTGTAAGGCCTACATTCTTCAACATGATTCCATCTGGTCTGTCACATCAAAAGACTTTCATCCATCAAGCATGAAGAATATTATTTATGTAAGAGATTACATTGTTAACATTTGTGGGACAGTGCAGGAAGCGCAGAGTTTTCTACACTCTTGTGGTAGTGGTTATAAATTCAGGGTGAAACAAGTTTATATCAAGATACTTAGCCAGCCAGTTGCAGTAATTCATAAGTCCTTTGCCTCTAGTTCTCTGCTGGTTCCTAATCACAGAGTTATCCTTTCCCTTGCTTTGAAAGATCAACTTCCTACTGTTGACCATTTTGCCAGGCGGGGTATCTGTATGGTTAATCGATGCTCACTTTGTCTGCAGGCCAGTGAATCTCATAGGCACCTTTTCTTTGACTGTTCTGTTTCTCAGCAACTTTGGTTACAGTGTCAAGCCCGGATAGGGACAGCTTTGCCTTCTTCCTCTTTGAAGAGCATCATCAGATGGGGTCTTCATCAGGTTCATAAAAAGCATTGGAAAATTCCATGGATATGGGAAACCTTGGCAGCAGTTGTTAGTGTGATCTGGAAAGAGAGAAATAAGAGGATTTTTACTGGCAAGTGCATTCCTGTTGAGCATCTCTTTATACAAGTGAAATTCATTGTTGTAGCTCGTTTTCATGGTTCTACTTATCCTCTATATTTTAGGATCTTAGCTCAATTAGAAGGTTAATTGTATTCCCTAGTGTGGTAGTTTTTTTTTGCATAAACCTTGTAATTTCACATCTTTTGATATGAAATGATAATTTTCTGCAAAAAAAAATAAATAACAACAACTGAAATCAGAGTTAAAATAATTGTTTAAATAATAGAATACCATAAAAGAATAGTCAAAACCAAACCAACAAAAATATATATTTTTCGCAACCTGTGTGCCAAGGTCCTACCCTTGCACGGTCTAGAAGTAACCACCTGTGCTTAGCTAGACTCATAATAGTGCGCCCCTCTCACATTTGGACAGTCAGTAGGATGAAACTGCCAAAGGAGAAAGTCTAACTCCCTAGCGAGTGAAGGCCGGACAATCCTCACTCAAAAATAGTTTCGGGACGAAGTCCCAGGAACATCTTAGACGCACCTTAAAACCGTCTAGACCAACAGAGCTCCCAAAGTCTGTTATAAGTTACCAAAAGTTTTAACAAAGCAGTACCAATATGTGAGTCGTGTCACAAACTTCAATATCCAAACATTACGAGTATTATAAAAATATTTACGATCGACAAAATAATTTGCGAAACCATTATAAAAATATATATTGATCCGAACATGCTCTTTACTTTAAAGTGAAAAGGGTAAAACGTCCTTACCTCCCAAGACGGACAAGCACAGCTATTATTAGTCCAAGAACTCTTTCTCCTCGAACCCACAAGCTACAATAATATAAATAAATAATTCAATAATCCACTCCAACCAACTCATATAGCTATTGTCCTAATCTATTACTATAAATTAGAAGTCTCTCAAACCTTTAGTAATGGTTGACATCCATCTTAATTACAACTTACACTAATATCTCGACTTAAACGTAAAATTGGAAACATAAATTACTTACGTATTGTTCTCTCAAAACTCAAAATAAATCCCCAAATTATTACTCACTCTTTCCCCTGCACCTACTCACCCTCTGACAAATCCACTATGCCAACATCATCAATTTCAATGGTGATCCCTCCTACCCATGATAGTAACAAGCAAAACTCATCACTCTTCTTCCACTAAAACTCTCTATCCCTTCCGTACAGAGACTCACAAATAGAGACAACTCACTCCTCATCTAATCTGGCTCAATATGAAATCGTACCTCACAGGTATGTCCAATGTCGGGACAACGTTATGTCGGGAAATCATTACTAATTTATGTCGGGACAACGTTTTGGGAACAAAAATTAAACACAAAATTATAAAAGAAAACGCTAGTTAAGTATAATACTTACAAGTTTGATGAAGAATAAGGTAAAAACGTGTTGGTGCAAGCAAGAATCGAGAACCAGTTTTACCGTGACGGTCGAATTATTTGAAAATAGAAAACTGAGGAAGGTATGGTAGTGCGGCATAAAGATTAAGGAAAGGGTAAATTAAGGTGGTGATGGACATAAGGTGGAGGCATCGAGGGTTTTAATAGGAGTTGGGGCTTGTTATTTGCGTTTGACTCAAGGTCCAACCCGAAACCAGGTCGGTTTATAAAATAACGTTCCACTTTAAGAAAATCAAAACCGATTTATTATAAGACGACCCAAAATACTTTAATTTTATAAAGACCTCGAAAATATTTTTCCAACTTAAAAACCCGATTTAAATAAATTAGAAAAGTAACGTCTTATAATTCACTCGGAAAATAACGGGGTGTTACACTTATACCTTCCATCCACAGTATATCCCTTTACCTCCACGGACCAAACATCACCTTGATACCCAATTTTAAATTCATTTTCAATGCTACATATCTTCCTACATGACCAACTAGAGGCCATAGTATGTCGCCCAATTAGCTCCCTTTAAGTAAATGGCATTCACCCATTTAATCCATAAGTGATCCACCTTTGTATATACCCACCAGACATACTTCCCCATGAGCGCCTTGTTCCATTCTTTGCCTGCCTTAATACCCAGTCCTCCTGCCTTAACTGTGGAACAACATTGTTCCCAGCTAACCAAAGAACTTTTAGAACCTCCATCTTGACCTCTCCATAAATACTCTCGACATATTCTCTCTATCTTCTTGATAACTATGTTAGGTAACAGAAAAATCCTACACCAGTACTGGTATAACTGGTTGAGGACAGCCTTCACCAAAATAAGCCTTCCTACATAACTCAAAAAACGAACCCCCCCTTCCTTGTATTCTCTGAGTAACTCCGTCAATTAGCACTTGACAGTCACTCACCTGTAATCTTTTATAAGATATGGGCACTCCCAAGTACTTGAATGGAAGAGACCCTCTCTAGAAACCACAAACATGCAATATCTTATGCTCCTCAGCAGCACCAACCCCATTCATGAACACTTATGACTTACCCTTGTTCATGAACATTGAGCAAAATACTCAAAAGCTCTGGATAGCACCTGAACAGACTGTGTGTTACCATAGCTAAATACAATTAAATCATCAGCAAAACATAAATTAGTACGCTTCACCCTATTACATAGAGAATGGTACTTAAAATCCTTCTTCAGAACCATAACCTCCATCAACCTGGTAACATACTTCATACACATTGTAAATAACACCAGAGACATAGGATCTCCTTGTCCAATCCCCCTCCAACCCTTGAAAAGACCAAAAGTTGATCCATTCAAGTAAGAGAGAATGAAGGTGTAGTTACACACTCCATAATCCAATCCACCATTTGCCTTGGCATCTGGAGAGCAACCAAAATCTGATGTATAAATTGTCATTCAATTGAGTCATAGGCTTTCTTCAAATCCACCTTCAGAATGCACCTAGGAGTACAACCCTTCCTATTATAAAGTCTTACAAGATCTTGGCAAATTAAGATATTATCCATAATATCTCTTCCTTGAATGAACACACTTTGATTTGGACTCACTATATTAGGTAGCACTTTGATTAACCTCGCACAAATAGCCTTAGTAATGCATTTATATATGACATTACAAAAAGCAATTGGGCGAAATTCTGCTACACTCTCCGATCTATCTTTCTTAGGTATTAAAGTTATGTTTGTCGCATTCAACTGCTTCAACAATTTCCCGGTTCGAAAGAATTCCTGTACTGCCTTAATAGTTAGCTCCTCAACCACCTCAAAGCTATCCTTGAAGAATCCACTGGAGAAGCCATCCGGTACTGGGGATTTGACCTCAGGAATAGAGAACAAAGTTTTCTTAATTTCCAACTCAGTAACATCTCGACATAACTTTCTGCCCTCATGTTCACTGACCACTTTACCTCTATGAACCACCTGCAGGTTTATATTACTAACTTCATGCGCAGAAGCAAGCAATCCTTCATAGTACCTTAGGAACGCATCCTTAATACTATCAGGACTGTCACATACTCTTCCTTGCTCATCTTTAAGACAAAACACATGATTCCTCTTCCTTCTAATTTTGATTGAAGCATGAAAATATCGGGTATTATCGTCACCCTCATCAATCCACCTAGACTTAGCTCTTTGTTTCAAGAAGCTAAGTCTAGCTTCCTCTAACTCACTGTAAGCTGCTGCAGCCTGCTGTTCCATCTGTTGCAGCTTCAGATTCATTGGATTTCATTGCAATCGCACCTGAACCTTGCAAAGAGTATCTTTGGCCAGCTGAGCTGAAGTCTCAATATTTGCAAAACTTATTCTATTTAGCTCTTTTAGTGGCCCTTTCAATGCTTTCAACTTCCTTACCATTTGAAATTGGAACGTCCCATTCATCTCATTCCTCCAAACATGTTGCACAATAGCTTTGAGCTGACTATCTTTGCCCCACATTAAAATACTTAAAACTTCCCTTTCTCCTTTCATCCTGCTGCCATATATTGATAGTGCAACGGCAATGATCAAATAGTCCCTCTGGT
This sequence comes from Agrostemma githago, assembly GCA_958450325.1. NCBI lineage: Eukaryota > Viridiplantae > Streptophyta > Magnoliopsida > Caryophyllales > Caryophyllaceae > Agrostemma > Agrostemma githago. The sequence continues at coordinate 61,266,664 of OY288241.1, forward strand.
TGAAAATGTATCCTGCATTCAGGCATGTGCAAGATCCACTCATCATTACCTATAGCTCTATCAATCCTACTAAACCTTTTATCACCTGGCTCATATTTATTATTTCAGGTGTAATAGGCCCCTGGTGCTAGAAGATCCTAGATACCACATTCATTAACGCAATGCCTGAAATCAATGGTCTCAGCATCAGATACACTACTTATAATCCTCTCATCCCCATTAAGTACATTATTAAAATCACTTACTAACAACCATGGCCCTTGTTCAACCTCATGGACTCTCTTAATAATTGTCCAAAGAGGTCTCCTCTCAGAAACTCTGTTAAAACCATAAATAAATGTCATTCTCCAGCAGCTTCTCCCATTTAAGATATAGGTTACTGTAGTATGGATAAACTGCTCCCCCATCATAATCACCTGGACATCAAATTGGCTATTCCAGATGACCCAAATCCTCCCACTATCATGGTAACTGTTATTTGTAACATAACTCCAATCCAAACCAGCTCCACTAAATACTTTATTAGTAGCCATGGGCCTAACTCTAGTCTCCATTATTCCTAACAATCCTATATTATTCTCCTTTTGCTTATTCGGACTGTTTATTCCCCTCATGTTCCAAAAACCTAGGTTAGCCATGGTCACTATCCCTTGACCAAGTCCTAGTGCACCATCAGTCTGCTTCCCAGGTTCTAGTGAGTTAAGAGCATAATAAAATGACCTTCCGCCTGAATGAACTCACCTTTATTTTGCTGAGTATAGTTTGTAATAATTCTCGCAGGTGTATGAAAAAATATACCTCCATGAGTAGGCATTGGAGTAATTAGAGCCTCAGTCTCTGATAACACATAAATTTGGACCGTTTTACCCCTCATTTAGACTCGTATTTGATTCGATTTTGTGTGCTTTAACGTCAATATAACTCATTTTTGACTATATTTCATATTTTCTGGTTTGAATTTGGTTTTTTCGTATTTATCATCTTTTTCGTAGAATTTGGTACTGCTTTTGTTTGTTTTTGTCTTGTAGGTATGTGTTCGTGAATAAAGAGGCGAGTCGAAGCAAGAGGAGCCAAGTAAAGGTCTGAGTCGAACCCAATTCACCTAATCCGACCTTGACCAAAACAAACCGAGTCAAAGTCGATTTGACTTTACTCATATTACCCTCACATAAACCCATCCTCCACTCATATTACACTAATGACCCAACACAAACCCCATAACCAAATTCAACCCAACCCACTTCACTTAACCCAAATCAAATTCAACCCATCTCATATTTCTAGTCAAGGTCAAATGGACCTTGACCCTAATCCTATCTAATTCAAACTACATACTCCCTCCATCTTCATCCCTAACCTCAAACCACCTGTCATCCGCCACCTTCTGCAAATCCGACCACCGTCCTCATCTCCGGCGAGCCACCCCGCAACCAAGCACCACCACCGCGTCTCCCTCCGTTCTCCGTCTTCCTCTGTCAACTCCGACGAACACGCCCAAAATCGAGGCAACGCCGGCATCTGCACCACCTCCGGCGAGCGTCGTCCACCACCAACAGCAGCAACCGGCACGGCGACAACCACGCGCGCAGCAGCAGCCTCAACCGCCGGCATCAGAACAACAACAACGGCAGCCCCAGATTCCGGCGAACCCAACACCAGCACCACATCTCCGACGTCCTCCCTCCGTTCTCCGGCGAGCGTCGCAGTATCCTGCCCAGACTCCGGCGAACGACAACGGCCAGCAGTCGGCCGTCGGAGATGCAACCACCGGCGTCAACCCCTGCTCAAAACGTGACCGGAGTTCGAGAATTAGAAACCAACATTTGAATGAAGCTCGAAGAAATTGAATTGAAATGGTCGGGCGAAATCGATATACCGCGGGGCAAAGTTTTGACCGGTGGGTGAGTTATGCAAAATCGTGGGGTGAAGTTTCGCCAGATGGAAATCATAGGGTGAAATTCAGTTTATAGGTATTGGGTTGCTATCTTATTGGGCTCAGAGAAGTAGGGTTTTTATTTCTATCTTCTCTCCTCTCTATATATATATATATATGTAAACCCTCATTTCTATCTCACATTAGTAAATTATTATTAGCTTTTAGTAGATTAGTTTAGGGAGATTTTTATTAGTAGATTATTATTAGCTTTTAGTAGATTAGTTTAGGGAGATTTTTGGAAGGTGACAATCCAAAAATCTCCACTTATTATAGATCTAATTAATTTCTTTTTCAATTAATGTCCAAGACTCTTCCTTTATTATAATTAAGTTCTTATTTCTTCTTCCTCTTGCAATTTCCTTCATATTTATATTCAAGTTTTGTAGAAGAATTATAGTTTTTATTGAAGTTCTTTTGGAGATTTTCAAGGGATTAGTGACAAATTCATTGTCATCTTCATCAAGTTTTTTCTTATTTTATTGCATTCTTCATCTTCTTTATTGTTGATCATCTTCATTGTCGATATATTTCTCTCCCTCTCCCTAATCTCTAGTCTAGATTTAATTTCGTACTTTCATTATTGTTCCGTTCTTATTTATTTCACTTGCATCGTTCTTAGATCGTTTTATGTTTCATTTTGTTGATCTTTATTTTATTCATCGTTTCATTGTTATTTTCTCTAGATTTCGTTTTTGTTGCTCTTAGATCGTTTCCTAGTTTATTTATTAGATCGCATTTCTTTTATTTTATTGTTGTTATTTTTCCTAGATTTAATTACTATGCTTGTTTTTGTTGTTTTCTTTATTGTTAATGTTTTTATAGTTTCCCTCATGGATCTTGAGTAGTTTTCTTGTTAGGGGTTAAGGGAGGAAGATCTTGGATAATATGAATTAAGAAATTTTGGTTTGGTTGCATGTTTGTTGATTTATCATGTTTGAGTTTTTCGTGTCTTTGTTGACTTAGACCGCGGCTAGATCGACCTTGACTCACTCCTATCAATATGGGGAAACTCGGGGTAGAAGTTACCTTGACTTGAGACTTACACTTTTTCACCGCGAAAGCGGGATCTAGATAAGTTGGGTGAAGAAATCGAAAGGTGGCATTTTCCCTCTATCGACTTTGTGACTGACCCATAATTCCGAGACTCATAGAACCCGATTTCTGATTCCCGACTCCCCCTAACACCTTTTCCCTATTTGGTTATCTTTTCGTTCTTTATCGCGTTTTAGTCTAGACTCAACCCTAAAAACCCCAAAAATAGACCCCAAACACTTTTTGACTTAGACTCGACCGACTTTACGTAGACCGTCCCTGAGGATCGATCCCGACTTACCGCTACTACGTAGTTAGTTTGTCGTGTTTATAAATTTTGTTCGATCGCGTTAGATAAGCGACAATCTGACGCGCATCAGTCTCCATGATAGGCTCCAACCTGACCACCCCTTGCTCATTCTGCTGCTGATTAGTAGTCATCTCATTTATCCCCTGCTCCTTCTCAGGCTCTTGTTGTACCTGAGGTGGGATTTGTCTCCAAACCTTCTTCCTCGCATGATTAACCACCTGATTCTTCTTCTATCTGCATATGATTTCAGCATGGCCTATACCTTTACACAATCCACAGACAATTGACTTCCATTCATAGTGCACAATTCGTCTATGCATCACGTCCAATTCATCTTGGAATGTTATAAGATCTGGCGGCTTTGAATTAAATGCCACCTCCACCTTCACACGCGCATACGTAACCTACAAAGTTCTTAAGCTGAGTAGCTGTATTACTGCGAATTGGAGTGCAAACCAGGTTCGCAATTTTCAGTATAGCTGGGCCCCAAAATTTGAGAGGAAGGTTATAAAACCTTATCCAAATCGGGACCGATGCAACATCTTGTTTCTCCGACCTCTCCGTTGGTTGCCAGTCTCTTATTATCAATGGTTTGTTATAAAAAAAGAGTTGACCAACCCTCAGCGCTTCTTGCTTACCCTCCAAACTCTTGAAACGAACCAAACAAATACCATTAGATTGAAATGAGATCTGTTCAATATCAATAGTTTTCCAGATTCGCTTAATGTGTCCACTAAACACAAGCCACGGAGGGTTTGTGCCTAAAACAAAGCAAGCAATAACATTCTTCTAGTATTCCAGTTCTGACTTCACGTCGTCATTGGTAAGGATCAAAGATGGCCCGGCTTTCAAAGGAATTTCCTGCCATTGGCCTGCCTTTTCACCCTCATCCTCCAATATATTTTGAATCTCATCATCCATATCATCCTTATCTTCTTTAATCATCGCTGAGTGTTCATCACTGCAATATCCTTAGTTCTCCATATGAATCTGTTCATTAGATCTTCGAGTATTATTACTACTACTATTTTGTGATTGTTTATCATAGAATGAACTAGTATTTAATTTAGCTGAATTACTATTAGCCCAAGAGTGTCTTTTCTTGGATCTAGCCATTGTTAGATTCAAGGAAAAACTCCATAGCTTTCTCTAACTAGCTTTCTCTCAGTTTTTAATATTGTTTAGAATGTTTACTGTCCAGCTTAAATTCTTATCTGAAGATATCCTGATGCACAATTTTCAGGTTATTGCAGCTATCGGGTTTTCGTGGTTTAAGGTATCCTCAAGTACAACGTAAATGCGATTTGTTTCTTGTGTTTCCATTATGTAACGAACAATAGACATTTGCTTGGGTTTAAGGTCTCCTCAGACTTTGTTTTGCATCTAATCTTTAGTCATCATTGTTTTATATAGTGATAATGATATAACTTTAATAATGTGTTGCATGATTTTGATGAATTAATACTCCGGAACTGTTGCTACTATAACTTTGCATTAAACTTCACTCTTCCCCTTCCTATATTTCATGGTAAGAGAATCAAGAAGTATCGTTGAGTACTAGTCTAAGTACTATTACATATTAAACGGATTCTATATATACATGAAGGTCATAGACTTTCATATAGCCGAAGAAGAGGCAAATGTTGGGTATCATGCTGGTTTTGTAGGTCAGTACGGTTCTTTCTCATCTCACTTTCACACAAGCATTATATATACTTGCATTTTTTTTGCTGAGGTTTAAGTGTAAGAACGAACTGAACATGTCAAAAGGATGTTCTTTTATGCTTGGAAGGTGTTGTGTGTCAAATTTGGACCGTTTTTCCTCCCATTTAAGCCCATTTTTCCTTCGTTTTGCGAGAATAGAGTGCGATTATCGCCGTATTTTGAGTATTTCTCGCATTAGAGTCTCTCTTTACATTTTACGTGTTTTTGGTAGTTTTCTGTCTATTTTGATAGGATTTTCGACCAAAAACGTGTTCGAGTTTCCATGAGCAAGAAAGAGAGAGATATCATCCGAAGAGCAAAGCACACGACTGAAAGTTCGAGTAATTCAATCGATCGACAAAGAAAGAGATCGGAAAAGAGGCGGAAAATCATCGGGTGAAGTTTCTCCCGATGAGTCACCACCGGGCGAAATTTTGCCCGGACATTTTCCACCTCCCCGAAGATTTTCGTAAACACTCACCACCGGGCGAAATTCTCACCACCGGGTGAAATTTTGCCCGACGGAAAAGAAGCGTCAAAGTTGCATTTCTGGAGAAAGTCCACCGGGTGAAACCACCGGGTGAAATTTCACCCAGCGGTATTAGCTCGTGAATGCCAATTAATCGCGGGATGAAGTTTTTCCATGTGAAGATGCATAGGGTGAAGGTCTAATTAAGAAGGGAAGATTGGATTATGGGCCTTAAGTTGTGTGACCCATTAAGGGTTTAGTATATATAGTAACCCTAGGTTTTCATTTTAGTTTTGTGCCTTAAGTGTGCCTCCTTTGATTAGGGTAGTTTAGTAGATCTCCATTAGATTAGTTTAGTTCACCCTTGTAGTAGCTCCTTAGAAAACTTCATTTTAGATCTAGAAAATCTTCTTAGTTTCTAGTAAACTTTCTCAATCAGATTGTTATTCCTTGTAATAGATTATTATTACTCTTCCAATTTATGTTAATCTTCCATTTCTACAATCAAGCTTCCATCTTTGTTGAAGATTTGAGTTTTATTTGAAGATTGAAGAGTTTTGCAAGAATTGGTGACAAAGTTCTTATCTTTTCTCTTCCAAGATTCAAGCTTTATTAAGATCTTCATCTTCTTCCTTTCATTTTGTTCATAGTTGGTAGTTTCCTTCCTTCTCCCTTCCTCCATTAGTTGATTAGTTTTGTTTTTAATCTTTTCTTAATCCTTTGGTTGTTTGTCTTGTCATTGTCTTGTTTTGATCATCTTTATTTATGTTGTCTTAGATTGTTTATGTTTTATTTTGTTGAATGTTATTTTTATCATCTTAGTGTTGTTAGTTTCTCTAGATCTAATTTATGTTGTCCTAGATTATTTTCTAGTTCATTTTGTTGTTTTAAATCTCATTGTTAGTAATTTCTTGTTTTTCTCAATCCTTTGTTTGTTTCTCCATGGTTTGCTTGTTTTTCTTGTTTTTCTCTCTCCTTTGTTTGTTTCTCCATAGTTGTTTGTTTGTTTTCCTTTATTTTTGCCCTGTGTTTATTTCTTTGTTTAGTTATCATTTTAGTTGCAATTTCCTTTCTTTTCTTTTAGATTAATTTTCATTCCCTTATAATCATCATGTTTTGTCTTTCTTCTAGTCCCCATTTTATTTGTTTTATCATGTTTTGTATGGATAGTGAGTAGATTTTAGTTAGGGAGCTAGGGGAGGAGGAATTCTAGATTCGGGTTTCATTTTATGAGAAATATTGCATTTGAGGGTGATATGTCTTGCATGAGATTGTTCTGTCTTGATTGACTTAGCCTGATCAACTAGGTTGACCTGACTCACTTGAACCAATATGGGGAAACTCGGGGTTCGGGTAATATTGGCTTGAGACTTTAGTGTATTCGTCGCGAAAGCGAGCTTAGGCTAAGTTGGTAGAGAAACCGAAAGGTGGCACCTCCCTTATTCATCTTGTGATAATTTTTGTGCTTGTACCCTTATCTTAAATTCCGACTCTCCGATTCTCCCTAGCGCCTTTATCATTATTGTTTCTCGTCTTAGTTGTTTAATTTGCTTGCCTTAGTCTACCCTATTGCAACCCCCTTTTCTTTGATCCCAACCACTTTCAAACTTAGACTTGGCCGACTACCCCTGACCGTCCCTTTGGATCGATCCCGACTTGCCGCTACTACGTAGTAGTTAGTTGGAGTTTATAAATTTGGTTTGATCACGTTAGATACACTACAAGGAAAGGTGCCCCAGGCGTCCACCCAGTGGCTTTCGTCAATGGACGTTATACCGGGACGGGCGTCTGCAAACAGACGCCAGAAAGTGGAAGCCACGACCGGTCGCCCATTTTTAAACCGGGTGTCCACTAATGGACGCCAAGCAAACGGGCGTCCGACAGTGGACGTCAAGTGTGGCGTCTTACTGTGGACGCCATTTACCCCTGGATGGCGTCCACAGTCAGACGCCATCTGCTTCATGTTGGCGTCCGACTGTGAACGCCATCAGGGGTAAATGGCGTCCACTATCAGACGCCATATCCCCTGAATATCTGCCATTTTCCTTCGATTTTAGCTACCTCTGGCGTCTAGCATGGCGTTCGTTACTGGACGCCATGTATGCTGTTGCATGGCCGTAAACATGCGTTCGATGTCTAGCCAAAACCTGCAAAATAAACCACATCCACAACTCTCAACCAACCACAACTGTCGACCATCCACAATACCTCAACCTCATTCACTCTCAATCAACCAAAACACTTCATCACTCGACACATTTATGCTGAAAAAACATTCATATAAAAAGGTTTTAACAAACGGTTTGAAGGTACATAAATCTAAACTAGTTAGAAGATAAATAATCCTTAAATCCAGTTACAACAACAAAAAACAATCAACTAACTGTGAAGCTAGCTGAAGCACCAGAGTTACCACCATCTCCGTTAAAGGGGTCTCTGTCGTCTGGAGGGGGTTAGGACCTTGGTTGCATCTCTCAAACATGGCCTGAAACATGGCCATCTGTTCCTGCATTTTCTTTATTTGCTCCTGCTGTTCCTTCATTTGTTGCTGCTGCTATGTCAGCTGTTCCTTCATTTGTTCCTTCTCCGGGTCGGGATGCTTAGATCCTGCCGGCGTGTACTCCATCTGTGTAGAGGTGCCGAGACGTGCTGGGGGAGGTGTGAAATACATCCCGTGTGCATTTCCTACACCGTACACGCTTCCTTTCTTCTACCCCGAGACGATCTTGAAAAATGTTTGACTTGGGTTGACTTCGGTAGCATCAGGGGCAGTCTCAAGGTTCGCTTGCTCATTTTTGTAGGCATCCTGCGTACACAACAATGATTTAAATTCAAGTTAATATTAGATAACATCTTTAAAGATAGTTATCTACCACCTAAAGTATAGACAAAGTTGATTTATTTGAAGTATTTAGTACTCACACAAATGGCCTGATCTCTGCTCGTGACAAACCGAGTCGTCCCTTCACCATCGCTCTTCGCGTGCATGTCTAGGAACAGCTCGAGCGCGGTTGGCATCCTCCCGAGTTCAGCTTCAAGCTATTAAATGAGTATGAACATTAGGCGAATATATATTATGCGAACATAGTTTAGGATTATTTAAGTAATAGTACGATATTAATAGAAATCATATACCCTCTTGACACGACGGTACGAAGACTGAGAACCCCGATGATGTGTCGGGTTTGCCTTCCCCTCCAGCTCACAGTTCTTCATTTTGTTTTTCTGTGCTCTCTCCGACCTGACCTTGAATTCGGCGGTGTCGTGGTACGCAACCCACCTCTCCAACGCTTCCCCTGAAATATGAAGGTACTAATATATTAGTTATTACAGTAACAGATTGAAGTTAGATTGTTTGTTAAAACTGAGCACTATTAAAAACTACACCTTTAAGGTCTTTGAGCGCAGTCCCCCGCGTGTGGCGTTTGTTCATGACGCAACCGAAGCGTCGTGTGCAGGTCTCGTTATATCGGTCCCACACCCTTCCTTCTAACTCCGTATTCCAAGTGAACTTCAACTGCACAATCAAGGCGGATTATCAATTAGTAGTTAAAATATTTACAAAGTCTACATTGTAAAATAAAAACTCGATAACAAAAACAATCCACGTACCCGGAAGTTGTTGAACCACCACTGTCGTACGTCCAACGGAACCTGAGACCAGCAAGCATACCCCCGCCCTTTGTCGACCATGTAGCTGGTAGTACAGCCTGCGGCGACCTCCCCATGCAGAAACCTGCACCGAGTCGAGAAGCACATATATGCGTGAAATCTGACAAGATATAGTCCAAGAATTCATTTGTTACAAAAGAATCGACATGTTAGATTATATTACCAAACGCCACCAAGGTCGAGAATCACCCGGCCGTTCTCATCCTTCTCCAGCTCCTCCTGCAGCCCTTGCTGTTGCCCCTGCTGTTGCTCATTCTTCTTCGGTCCCATTTCGGGGACCCGTTCTTCCTCCTCCTGCTGCGTGGTGGATGTCTGAACATACCTACTTCCCCCACCACGTCTCCTGGTCGATCTACCGCCTGCCATCTTAACCTTGCAACAAATTAAACAATGTCAACAACAGTTAGCAATTACAATCTAAGTTGATTAAAATAATGTACCAAATAATTACCACAATGATCAATATAACCTACTACAACAACTCTAGTACTCATCTTCGCTGTCGTTATTGTCGTCAGCCTCATCCTCCTTAGTCTGATCTTCCTCCTCCGTCTCCTCGCCCTTCACTTGATCGTCCTCCAAATTCTCTTCATCGTGTCCGTCATCCTCCTCAAGGATCTCCCGAACATTTGTAACCATGTAATCTCGTAGTCCATCGATATCGTCATCATCCTCTAAATCTTCTTCTGCCCCTTCATTTTGATCTTCACTGGAGAATATGGTCTCTTCACTTGGAGATAAGTTTGTACCACTTAAAGCCGCATCTTCCTGGAACAGAGAACTGTCTATTTGCCCCCATGGTTTAGTCGTGAAGACTTCCCACCATTGACTTTGATTTCTGTCATTTTTCGTGTAAGGATAAGGAGCAAAGTAGACTTGCTTCGCCTGATGCGCGAGTATGAACGGTACGTAGGATATTTCCGGTGTGATTAACTTCCACAATCTTGTAACGTTCATGCACTCGGGTCCCGTTCACGGAGCTGTCTTTCCACTCACATTTGAATATCACAGCTCTATACCCTCGTTCTTTGCCAGCATAACACAACTCGAAAATATCCTCCAAAATACCATAGTACTCATCACCATCAAGAGATGACACACTCACACCAAAATTGCATCTAGCCTTGTTCTTCCCGTAGATGAATATGTGAAAATTGAACCCATTCACCGAGTACCGGTTCCAGGTTTTTACCGCTCGAACTGGACCGTATGCCAAACTTCTAACCAAATCATCATGTATGTCGAAAGCAACTACGTGATCCTTGAGCCACTTAGGAAAATGTTCGTCATGCTTACTCCAAACGTCATCCGGGTTCACGTCAGGGTTTGCAACGACATATTCAGTTACAAATTGCTTCTCATAAGGCTCTAAGATCTCACAATTAGAGAGTAGGTAAAGGTGCGCTCGGTTGTACTCTTTCTCATCTAGCGTCCTAGAACCCTCAACGGATGAAGTTCCTTCATCGTCCTTCTTTTGAAAAAACTCGGGTATAGTAGGATCAATGGACACCAAATGTTCTAGGTTCAGGTTCTTGGTTTTTGTTTGAATATCTTTCTCGAAGTAGTGGGAGCAGAAGTTTGCAATCTCTTCTGTCAAATATGCATTACAAATAGAACCCTCTACCCTAGCGTTGTTGCCAATTTTCTACTTCAAATGATTGAGGAACCTAAATACACAAGTTATGTAGTTCAATTAATAAAAGTTCGCTATGTTTAAATTAAATTTATAAATGAAGATACTAAAATTTATGTACCTTTCAAATGGGTACATCCATCTATACTGGACAGGTCCTCCAACCTTAGCCTCGTAGGGCAAGTGGACAGGTAGATGCTCCATGGAATTAAAGAACGACGGTGGGAAGATCATCTCAAGTTTGCATAGTATATGTGGAATTTGATCCTCCAGCTGAGTCATGTCTTCAATTGATATTGTAGAAGAACACAAATCTCGGAAAAATTGAGATATCTCAGTTATAGAATTCCACACTGTCGGTGGCAGAAGTTGCTTTAGTGATACCGGAAGTAACCTTTCTAAGAAGACGTGGCAGTCATGACTCTTTAACCCTTGCAGCTTCAGGTTCTTAAGATCAACACAGCGTTTGAAGTCGGCGGCGTACCATCAGGGAACTTCAACTTCTCTACCCACTCCAACAACGCCTTTCTCTGAGCTTTGTCAAGGGTAAACAAGGCTCTCGGTTTCGATCCATCCCGTTTTATGTGCAATTGCGGACGGTCACAAAAATTCTTTACATCTCGCCGGGAGCCTGTAGTGTCACAACTCTTCCCCTCCACATCCATCACAGTGTGAATCAACTGCTCAAAAAAGTTTTTCTCTATGTGCATCACATCTAAATTGTGACGAAGTAACAAAGTTCTCCAATATGGTAGGTCAAAAAATATACTACGTTTAAACCAACCATTTTTCAACTTTTTGAGGTCTTTGAACTCCTGCTCGGTACCGTCAATAGTGGACGGGTAATCGGAAATAAACTCCCATATTTCATCTCCTGGGAGTCGATCAGGTGCATCGTCAAGCACAACCTCACCCTTCTTGAATGCCTTCTTATTCTTTCTATATGGGTGACCTTCTGGTAGAAACTGCCTATGACAGTCAAACCAACTTATTTTACTAGAATTTGGAAGATAAAAAGCTTTGGTCTCATCCATACAACACGGATATGCTTTCTGACCCGCAGTAGACCACCCTGAGAGCATACCGTACGCGGGAAAGTCGTTTATAGTCCACAACAGAGCTGCTTTCATCTGAAAGTTTTGTCTCAAAGAGACATCATAAGTTTCCACCCCTACCTCCCAGAGTTGTTCCAACTCCTCAATAACAGGTTGCAAGTAAACATCCAAATGATTTTTCGGATTTTTGGGTCCAGGCACAATAAGAGATAGGAAGATGAAAGGTTTCTTCAAACACAACCAAGGAGGTAGGTTATAAGGTGTGATCATCACAGGCCAGCAAGAGTACGACTTACCAAATTGGCCGAAAGGTGCAAATCCATTAGTACACAACCCAAGCCTTACATTTCGGGGTTCTAACGCAAAGGATGTAGTCTATCGAAACGCTTTCACTCCTCACCGTCACTTGAATGACACATCTTCCCTGGTACCCTAATGTCCTCCTTGTGCCCCTCAAAACAATATCTCCCTCAACCGTCTTATACCTACCCTTACCACATCTCCTACATTCATCAAGCATCGCATCGTCCTTCCAAAATAACATGCATCCATTTGGACAAACATCAATCTTTTCATGCGGGAGTTGAAGGCCCTTCACAACCTTTTTGGTTGTGTAGAAAGTTTGGGTCATGATATTGTCTTTTGGGATAACTCTCTCAAGCAAGGCAGCAATGCCATCGACACAAGCAAAGGGTAGGTTGAACTCACATTTAAGGCTAACTACCATAGATGCGACTTCTAACAAAGTCACATCGCACCCTCCGTATAACGGTTTCTCCGAAGCGTTCAACATGTCGAAAAACGCCTTTGCTCGTGGGTTAGGCTCTTGTGGGTTAGGTGAGTCTTGTGGGTTGGGTGAGTCTCGTAGGTTAGGTGAGTCGTCAGTCCTATATGTGTTATCGTTATTGAACAAGTTGCACTCCACAACGTCAACTATCATACCTCTCAACCCACCCTCATTTTGTCGGTTTTCGGGTTCCTCAGGCCAAGATGGTCACCATGACAAATCCAATTATAATAATTGGGTGAAAAACCATTATAGACAACATGTTCCTTAACCACAACAACCTCAAAAAATTTTAGGTTCTTGCATTTAGTACACGGACACCTAACCTCCCCTCTCGATGCGTAGTCTAGTGACTTTTTAGCAACCTCGACAAATGATTCAACACCTCTCAAAAATTCGAAGGTGGGACGTCTTTTCTTATCAAGTCTTCTCTCATACATCCATTTCCGTTCAATTCTCTTCATTTTCTATGTCCAAAAAATATATATAACAAATTAAAGTTTAATTTCCCTAACTTAATTTTGAAGTTACTAAACAAACATTTAATTACCATTTAACTTAAACGTAATTTCTCTAACTTAATTTCCATAACTGAATTTTCTCAATTTAATCACAAATACGTCAAAGTAAACCCAAATGTACCTTACGAAAATTAAACCCAAATCAAATGTCTTACTAATGTAGAATTGACCTTACGAAAATTAATCACCGAATTTAATCACAAATGTAATCACAATTTAATCCCAATTTGCAAAAATCCTAATTCATCAATTTAATCTCAATTAAACTGAACAAAACACAAAAAAAAACCATGGCTTAGATCACACAGAAACAGCTTAAACAGGTCAAATAAGGTCAAATTTTCGGATAGAGATATATAAACTCCGAAAGCACCGCTAACACCTATTTACGACTCCGATCACGATGTAAGTGGTTTCGGGAAAATCCGGCATTATTACGACACCTTTTGGTCCGTCCTAAGTCACACAAAACCTCACGGAAGGCCCTAGAGGTCATTCTAGCTCAATTCAACCAAATTCATCAAACCCTAATCAAAATTGAGATGGGAAAAACTAATCTACCTAATCGAATTTGGGCTAAACTAATCTACCTAATCAAAATTTAGACCTAAACAATATTAACTAGCATACTACCAATAAAAAATGATAAAAATCAAAAATAAGAACTAATTATAATGAATAAAAACTAAGTAAAGTAAGAAAACATACCGAAAATTAGGAAGAAGGATGGAAAATGAAGGTGAGGAAGGGCGAATTGGGTCGGCGTAGGTGTAGAGAGAAGGTAGAGAGTGAAAAAAAAATTTGGGAATGAAGGGGGAGAAGGGGCTCGGCGAATATTTGAAGCGTGTCTGGCCAACGGGCGTCCGACAGTGGACGCCATATTCAACAAAACTGGTGTCCGACTGTGGACGCCATATTACACTAAATGGCGTCTGACAGTGGACGCCATTTAGTGGAATATGGCGTCCGCTTGTGGACGCCCGTCAACCTGAATTTCTTACTTCCCTCCTTCTGTCGGACGCCAAGTATGGCGTCTGACGGTGGACGCCCGTTTGTATTTTCAGACGCCATATAGGCGTCCATATGCCCAAGACGCCCACCAGGTGGACGCCCAGAGCTGGTTTTCTTGTAGTGATAGGCGACAATCTGACGCGCGTCAGAAGGCGGTGACATCTATTTTATGGGGGTGATTGTTGATCGTTATGGTCGAAAGCCTATTATTATCTTTGGAACATCAATTGTGTTAGTATCCTTCTCTATTTGGTCGAAAGCCATATTGTTTTTTTTGCTTATCAAACAATAGAAACTCATTTCATGTCGTTATTATCGTTTTCCAATTTCATTCAGGGTCGTATTCAACAGTCTTTTTGGTCTACAAACTTTTGGATGGCAATCACATCAAAATTATATTCATGTGAAAAAAATTGTTATATTCATGTCTAATTGATATATTAGTAGCAATGTCTAGACACCCACATTTGGCCATTAGGTGTCTATGGTAGTTTCCGACAAACACCCGATGATGATCGGACGCAAACATGCTTTAACGTACTCGAATATGGGCTCAAAATCATGGGCATTTGGCTTGGGCTTTTTACAGAGTACAAATCTAACAAAATCAACTCAAAATCAGGCCCAGTGGATTATTTTGAGTCAAATAAGACTAATTTGGGTCGAATCCGGTACCAGGGGCAAAACCGTCTTTTAGCGACCGAGTCAAAACCCGGTCAAAGATATTTTTGAGACATACAAACCGGCCGTGTCACCCCATGAGCCCGGTTTGAGCTCAAACACTACAAAAATCAGCCACAAAAAATATTAAACAATTCCGTTAAGGGTAGAATTCGATCTCCAATAGGAATCCTATCCGAACACCTGATCCAACACTCGACCGAGCATAAGGATACTCGGCCGAGCAGCCTGATACTAGCCGAATTCCGTGACTTCCTCATCAATGAACGGAGTTCTCGTTCCTCTCGACTTCTTATATTTCCTATCCAAACCGGTATTTCTTGTCGTCCAAGCAAGAATACCTCTTCTAGCTTCAATCGAGGACCTCTCCTATAAATAGGACTCTCACATACACATTCAAGACACATTCATCATACGTTGAAATATCTATAACAATACAAATTCCCGACACCTCATACACATAACATCGAAAAACCGATAATACAAACTCGAGACCCGAAGAAACCGGCCACCTCGACCCGACACCCTACACGTCCCATACCACCATAACTCACTTACATTACCTCGACGCTCCCGTGCCTAAGCCACATTCCGACGAACCCCGTTCCGAGTAAACAAAGCATGTAGGTTGAGGGTGTAAAATCAAACCCGATTTCTCCTTTCTCTCTTCCCTTCTTCTCGTTTTTTTCCTTTTTTTCGTCGGTCCGTTTTTTTATGGGTCTTCGTCACATCTTCTATTTTCTATAATATCGATACTACAAACTATTTTTATACAAAACAATGTTCTTAAAATACGATATCGATTCTCTAGTCGAATATCGTATCAAAAAAGAACTAAATCGATCTCGTTGATGCTAAAAAATCGTCCTTTGGTTTTAAATATAATATGACGATTTTGATGCGGAGAGAATCAACATCTTTTGATTCGATTTTTTTTTCAAAACGATTTACAAAACACCTTTTTTTTAAATCTTTTTCTAAAAATTCATTCCGAATATTTGATATCAATTTCATAATCGAATATCAAATATAACGAATATCGCAAAATTAATTCGAGTACAAATTAATCTATATTTGTACGCGATTTAATAAAATTATCGATTTCTCTAAAAATGAACTCGAGGGCAGCCCGTCACGCGACCCGCACACATCCCGAGCGAGTCGCCTGACCCGCGCGAGTCGCGCCCTTCTCGGGCGAGGTGCGCGAATGCCTGAAAACGCGACACAAAATTTCGTTTTAATTTTTTCGAACATCGTTTCTCTAACGAAACAGTGGGTTTTTTCGGCATATTTTTGACCTCGGTCAACACGTGCTTAATCCATCACGTGTCACAAACTTTTCAAAAATCATTCATGTCATCGTATCTTTTTTATTATTATCTACAAATCGTTACTAACTCGTTTGCTCATGTGTTTAGCGATTTCCTTTCATCTTTTCTTTTTGTTTTATTATACTAAAATGAATCTCGCATGCTAAAACAACTTCGACGTTAAATTTTAGATGCATTAAACCGACTTAGCAACCTATTCAATTCTCGCATGTTTAGGGAAAATAATGTTTGCATATCATTTCATCGTTCAACTAACACGCGTATTCGAGAGGCAAACGATATCTTAGTAGAGGCCGCTAATGTGCGGGCGGGGTTGAGTGTTCTTTGTGAACTTCTCAACACGTACCCTCACCCCTTACTCAGAACCATGGTTTCCGGATGTCCGAATCCATTGGCAAACGAGAGTCATTCAATACACGGTATCCGATAATGTCGGTATCGGTATCAAATGCTAAGGGACGAACCCAATAAACTCTGACATCGGAAATGGGCCATACTTTGTGCATGGCCCACTACGACATAGAGTGGGTTCGAACGGGCCCGAATCCCACAAAGTTCGGTGGCGACTCCAACTTTGATTTAAATTTCAATTCGACCCATCTCAAATGGAGATTCATTCGCCTCCCCAAACCCGCGCGTGGCCGCATCTGGGTGGACCTATGTCATGTCCACGATTTGGCGACTTCGCTGGGGATTAACTGATGTGTGACTTACCATCGGCATCCTCAGGGTGAGACTCGAAAAGAAATCGTTTGACTAGTACAATACGCGTTTTAGTTTTACGGTTCATGCATAACCCCATATTTTCCCGGGCCGGTACTGGTGACCGACGTCCCACTATACCATTGATGTAATCCAAATTGGATATGTCAAAAAGTGTTCATAGCAGATTCGTATGGGTTTTACGGCATGTTCTAAGCTCAACTCGACTTAGGAAGTCCGCCCCGATTCTCGAATAGGCTATGTACACTGGTATAGACCCTTATAGACTAACCGAGACTTAGTTTAAGAGCATACATGGTATCGTTATACTGTTTCCATGACTACGTGCTGCTAGATCTACATCCTTTTTAAAACCGTCATTTTCAAAAATTGCATCCTTTTCAAAATATTCTTTTTCAAAACCCCGGGCATATACCGAATTTAGGATTTACGATTTTACTCAAAATAGCCCTTCTTCTTGCCAGTATTATGCCCAATTTAAAACTCGAAATTATTTTCGAACTTACAAAACCGTCGCCCGGTTCGATTTCTGTTTTTTTTTTCCCTTCGAAAAAAAAACCGGGCCATTCCCCGAATTTTTTCGGGCTTTCAAAAAAAAATCCATTTCAAAACCCTCCTTTTCTTAGGACTTCCCGTATTTAGCAGTGTCGGGTCGTGTCGTAAGTCATCAAGGTTTTTAGCGTCGAAACTCCGTCGATCTTACATCACGAGTTTCCTCCCCGTCCCAGTCCGCCTTATTTAACTAAGGCAAGGCCCACCTACGTTGGACATACTCCTACAAAGGAGGGCCCGTTTACACAATCGAGTCCAAAGTCTGGGGAACGTCCCACGTGAACCTCCTTTCAAACAGGACCCAGCCCACACAGCTGGATCCTAAGGGAGGCCCACTTTTCACAAGCCACCCGGCTAGGCGTCTTTTCTGAGTCATTTCCTTCCTAGTATACTTTTCCCTTGCTCGGGATGTACTTTTGCTCTATGATTTGGGTTAGTTGCTGACTGCGCAATATTCTTACAGACAGGCCGCCCTTCACTCGAACCATGACGCAACAAGCCATAGATGAGTTGAGGGCCTCATTGACCAAATTGGAGAATATGATCACGACGATGAGGGGGGATTAGATCGCCATCCTTACCCGGGTAAGTGCCGTGGAGCAAGGTACTCTCAGTGGCGGGGTCGAAACCGATGGGCCGTTAGCTGAATTGGCCAGCGCGGTCCACAAACTGCAGGAACAGGTCCATTTGTCGACCCAAAACTCAATCCACACGGAGAATGCTCGAGCTTATGCACCCCTGACCGATGAGCTGCCTGCCAATCTCAACCTGACGGGCTTGCCAATGTTCGAGGGTACTGAAGACCCGGTCCACCATATCCGGGCTTTCAAGGAGTTCATGGCCCTTAAGGGAGTTAAGTCAAACATGTTCAAGCATCTTTTCGCTTCTTCCCTCGAGAAGCACCCGAGAGCCTGGTACTACAGGCTCGATTCCAAGAAGTACAAGACTTGGGGCGATGTAGCCACGGAGTTCGCCTGAAACTATGCGGACAATACCGAAATCCAGACTACCATGCGTACTCTGGAGGTCATGGCCCAAGAGCCAAAAGAGGGGTTCACCAAGTATCTTCAAAGGTGGAGGGCCGAAAGCGTGAAGCTGGTTGACAAGCCCAGCGAAAAGGTGCTAGTGGAGGCCTTTGTCAAGAACCTCCTTCCTTCTTACCGGGTCCATCTCCGGTATGCCATCATACCCAATTTCGCTACCTTAACCGAAATGGGTACAAGAATTGAAGATGACATAAGGCTAGAAAACCTTACTAAGGCCTCTACCAAAGGGTATCAAGGGGCCAGCTCGTCTGCCAGCAAGCCCGCAACTCCAGCTGCAACCCGCAGCATCTTTGACGAGGTCAACTCACTAGACACCTCATCCAAAAAGAATACTCCAACTCGGGTATTCACAGACATAGGGACCACCTACGCTCATGCCTTAAAAAGGCTATCCTCGAAGGGCCTGATCCAGCCGATAGGCCAAACTCCGGAAGTCCCAGTCGAGAAACGATCCAAAGCCTATAATATCCAGGCCTATTGCCATTATCACCGAGGCAACGGGGACGATACCGAGAAGTGCTGGAAGCTGAAACATCTTATCCAGGACTTGATCGAGAGCGGGAAAATTCCATTGCCCGGGGACAAGCCGAGTAATAAAGACAACCCGTTCAGTACTCTTGCCATCTTTTCCGGGGATGTGATCGACTGTTCCCATCTAATCTCGCCTTTCGTCCCACAGATTAACGGGATCTGGAATGACGATGAAGACGATGTTTACTTACCAAAAGGGGAAGCTGTCCCTATCACCCCTGAGGAGGTCCGGAAGGCCAAATGCAAAGCCTTAGCCGGCAGCCACCACGTCACCACCGGCCGCTCCGCCCTGGAAGCCGCCACCCAGCTAGCCCAAGTCGAGCCGACTCCTGAAGAGCCAAATACTGATACAGCTCTGGTCAAACAGCTAAAAAGGGCTCGAGTGGATCTGACCATATGACATCTTTTGGTTAGTTCCCAAGCACATCGAGAGGCGCTTACTAAGGCCCTCGATCAGATCAAAGTTGACTCATTGGTTACCCCAACTGAAACGGTAGCCACCGTCATGCCCCATCTCAAGGGCAAATCTAAGGAAGAAGGTCTGCTCATCACCTTCTCAGAGTCCGACCTGTCGCCGTTGGGGACGGCCCACAACTTAGCTCTCTATGTTACAGTGATCTGCCGGGACAAATACCTCTCGATAACCATAATTGATGACGGGTCTGCCGTAAACGTCCTTCCCTTAAGGACTGCCAAGGCCCTTGGCATCACCGAGGCCGATTATCTTCCGACGGTGCAAACTATCTAGGCTTTCGACGGAAGCCCAAAATCAGTTGTTGGGGCCGTCAAACTAACAATTATAACCGGCCCGATAGAGAAAGAGTTAGAATTTAAAGTGATTGAAGTCACTTCATCTTTCAATCTGCTGCTCGGGAGGCCGTGGATTCACGCGGTAAAAGTCGTATCCTCTACCCTTCACATGAAGGTCAAGATGCCTCCACAAGATGGGATCATCACTCTCGAGGCTACCCCCATAGCCGTGTCAAGCTACAACACGGCAGGCCAGACTGACCCACGAGGTTTCAATTTCGTGGGAATGGTTGAAGAAGAGTATCTCTTCAAGCCTTACTTCACCACCAGCATCGACACGATGCTGCAGAACTTGGGCTATTTGCCGGGGGCTACTTCAAGGCCCTATCTCCCAGCTGGGAAGGTTCTCGAGGTCCTAAATGACGGACAATCTCGATGCGGTTTGGGTTACACTATGACCCCAGAACACATGGACAGAACCAATACAATCAAGTTTGTCACTCCGATGTTCGTAGCTATTCAAATAGGCCTCTATCAGCCCGCTATCTCGTATCCCGAGGCCAAATTGGCTCGGGAATGCAATTTCATCCCGGATGACATCTTTGCCCTCATCCAGGCCGAGTCGAAGAAAGGTGCGAGCAATACTGAGCCCGTACTTGGACTCTTATTTGGGGAAGATAAAGTCATCCCGACTCCCAAGGAAGAACTAGTGAACCTGATCCTCCGCAGCAGCAGGTTCGATCCAACCAAGCTGATCTCCGAAGTTGGTGCTGACACTGGGAAGAGAGCTTGGAGGAAGACAACCAAGTGGACCGACAGCCAGGGTCGAGCCTACAAGGTGACTACCGGTGAAGGGAATATGCCGGATACTGAATCTGAGTCCGAGTCTGAGTCAGAGTCGCAGTCGGAGTCTGAGTCAAAGTCTAGAGGGTCCAGTACTAGGATCGAGTCTGTAACCCCTTTTCCTTCATTAGCACCCATCTGAGCCCCGAGGGCTCTCCCTATATATCTCGCCACTGACCAACGATCAGATGGCCGCTCTCTTCCAGCTCTTTTCAAAATTTACTATCAATAATAACGAAATCTGTTCCGCTTACGACTTGTCTTATTTCCAAAACTCTTTCAAATCCAAAAATTTTATATGCAATGACATTGAGAAGCCCGATGAACAGGTACCTCTACCTCCACATCTGATCGAGCAGCTCGAACAAAGGGAATCTCGAGATCCGGTAATCGAAGAAACCGAGTCCATAAACGTGGGAACCACTTTAGAGCCCCAGATGCTTAAGTTGGGTTTATCTTTAGATCCCGAGGAGAGAAAACAATTCACGGATCTCCTCCAAGAATTCAAGGACGTCTTCGCATGGTCCTACAAGGACATGCCGGGGATAGATCGGGAGATAATTGAGCACCGTATACCCATTAAAGACGGGTGTAAGCCGGTAAAGCAAAAGCTCCGAAGAATGAGGCCCGAATGGTCTCTCAAAGTCAAAGAAGAAGTCGATAAGCAGTTCAAAGCAGGCTTTATACAAGTGTCTGAATATCCAGACTGGGTTGCAAACATCGTGCCGGTACCCAAGAAAGATGGTAAAGTATGGGTATGTGTAGACTTCCGGGACCTTAACAAGGCCTGCCCAAAAGACGATTTTCCGTTACCACACATCGATATACTGATGGATAACACAGCCGATCATGCCCTTCTATCATTCATGGACGGGTATGCCGGCTACAATCAAATCAAAAAGGCAGAGGAAGACATGGGTAAGACCACCTTCATCACACCTTGGGGTACTTACTGTTACACCGTTATGCCATTTGGGCTCATCAACGCCGGGGCCACTTATCAACGGACCGCCACCACTTTATTACATGATATGATGCATAAAGAAGTGGAGGTCTACGTGGACGACATGAACGTCAAGTCCAAAGACCGAAACGGGCACATTGCTTCTTTACCCGATTACGCAAATACAATATGAGGCTAAACCCTCAAAAATGCAGTTTCGGGGTAACATCGGGCAAGCTGTTGGGCCATATCGTCAGCCAACGCGGCATTGAGGTTGACCCAGCCAAAATCAAGGCCATTACCGAGATGCAACCACCCAAAATCGAAAAAGAAATGAGGGAGTTTCTCGGGAAAGTTCAATATATCAGCCGGTTTATTTCAAAGCTAACCATGGTCTGTGAGCCCATTTTCAAGAAGTTGAAGATAGGAGAACGAACACTGTGGGACGATAAATGTCAAAAGGGTTTTGATAAGATCAAGGAGATTATGTCCTCTCCACCGGTGTTAATGCTGCCTCAACCAGGCTTGCCTTTGTCGTTATACCTAACAACGACCGAGACAGCCATGGGGGCTATGCTGGCCCAAACAGTCGATTCTGAAGAACGGGCTATCTATTACATCAGTAAAAAATTCTTAGAATACGAGCGCAAGTATACGATGCTCGGAAAGACGTGCTTAGCTTTAGTTTGGGCCACTAAAAAGCTCCGACACTACATGCTCAGTCACGAAGTACATGTGCTATCCAAAATGGATCCCATCAAGTACTTGTTCGAAAAGCCCATCCTTAACGGCCGGATATCCAGATGGACTTTGATGCTAGAAAAGTTTGACCTCAAGTTCGTACCATTAAAGGCCATTAAAGGCCGGATAGTAGCAGAGTTCCTTGCCGATAGCCTGATATCCGAGGAGGGACATACCGATACTTGGGCCTTCCCAGATGAAGATATATTCCTTACTGACACCGAAACATGGGATTTATATTTTGACGGTGCATCCAACTTCCGAGAATTTGGGGTCGGGATTTTGCTGATCTCACCACAGAGGGAATACACTCCGTTATCCATCAAGCTGGACTTCGATGTGACTAACAACGCAGCCGAATATGAAGCATGCATTCACGGGTTGCAAGCCGCTGATTTAGGAGTAACAAACCTCCGGGTCCACGGTGACTCATCTTTAGTCATAAACCAAGCTTTACAGAAGTGGAAAACTCGGAACGCCAATCTCGTAGCTTACCAAGCGCGAGTAAGGGTTCTCGAAAAACAGTTCCAAAAGGTAGAATACATTTATCTACCCCGGGAAGAAAACCTATTCGCGGATGCACTTTCCAAATTAGCATCCCTGTTAAACATCCCGAAGCACCTAACCAGCATGTCGAGCTGCGTTGAAAGACGGTCCGAGCCGGCATATATCTACGCTATTCAAGATATCGAAATAGCTGATCCAGAACCTTGGTACCAAGCCATTCTAAACTATTTAACGTCGGGAAAATATCCCTCGGGAGCTGAAAATCGTGCCAAGAAAGCCCTGCGAAGGTGGGCCACCCAATTCATCCGCACGGACGATGGGCAGTTGTATAAGAAGACGGCGCAGGGGGCTTTACTCCTATGCATCAAAAAACGCAAGCCGAAATGGTCATGGCCAAGGTACACGATGGTGAAGATGGTCCGCATATGAACGCCCACATGCTAGCCCGAAAAATCACGAGACTCGGGTATTATTGGAACACCATGGAATCAGACTGTCAATTATACATCAAACACTGCCATAATTGTCAGATCTTTGCTAATGTACAACATATGTCGTCATCCCTGTTATATACCATGACATCACCATGGCCATTCTCGACATGGGGAATAGATATAACTGGGAAGGTGAACCGTTCCGGGACAGGGGGTCACTGCTTTATTTTGGTGGCTATTGACTATTTCACCAAATGGGTCGAAGCCGAGTCATACCGGATTTTGAATGCCAAACATGTAGCTAAATTCATCCAAAACAAGATTATATGTCGGTACGGGATCCCGCACGAGTTCATCAGTGATCACGGGACCCATTTCCAAGCTGAAACCGCTACTTTACTGGAAAAATATAAAATCCAAAGGCATACATCTTCGCCTTACCGTCCCCAAACAAATGGAGCGGTAGAGACAGCCAATAAAACGATTGTCACCATACTTAAAAAGATGGCTGAGAATTACTGAGATTGGCCCGACAAAATTCCGTTTGCCCTATGGGGGTACCGGACGTCAATTCGCACCGCAACCGGAGCAACTCCATACTATTTAACGTATGGAATGAAGGCGGTCCAACCAGTCGAGCTAGAAGTACCATCCCTCAGAATTCTACTTGAGAGCCAAGTACCGGAGGCAGATTGGTTCCAAACCCGATATGACTCGTTAGTTCTTTTCGACGAATGGCGATCCCGAGCCCTTAACAATATTCAGATATATCAAAAGAGAAAACAATGGGCTTTCAACAAAAGAGTTAGGCTCAGAAATATCAAAGAGTGGGATCTAGTCCTGAAATCCGTACGGGCCTTACTACCAGTCGACCCAAGAGGAAAATTCAAACCCAATTGGACCGGGCCATATTTAGTGAAAAAGGTTCTATCAGGAGGAGCAGTGATGCTGACAGACTTGGACGGGAATGAATTCGTCAACCCGACCAACTTGGACCCGTTGAAGCGTTACTACCAATAAGCCTTATCTCAATGTCATTTGCAAGAGTTTATCTTTTTGAAAATTTTCAAAAATTATAAGCAAGTCAATAAGTTAGGATTATTCATCCTACCGTCACACATCTCGAACTAATAGTCTTGATGTATTTCGAAAATTGCAAAAAATATTTGAACTACGTTTGGTTTGATTCCACTAATTGTGGATATGTAGGCAACCCTTCAAAAGGGGTACAACCACTGCAATAACGAAAAGACGGGAACGGAATTCATTAATATGTCTTTTATTAAAAAAAACCGATAAACTCGAAAATTTAAAAAAAAATACATCACAAAAAAAAAACAAATAACAAAAAATCACACCACAAAAAAATAGTAGTACTTAAATAATAAAATTTAGGAGGCTACTGCTCATACATTTTTCTTTTCCCCTTGTCTTTTGGGTCACGCGGAGCCCGAGGTCGACGGGGCGGGAGCGAACGTTCCCGAAAGTGGAACCTCTTTAGCTTGAACCCGTTTCTTCGACAACGGGTCTTCTGTCATTGTCACTGGTCCAAACCGAGCCCGTACGTGCTCGGGTAGCCTGTCTCGAGGACCAAGTCGGTCCTTAACCGCCAATCTTGGACCAAGTCTCCTTTCCAGGTCTGTCTGGGGGCTCACTTTCCCCCGTGCACCTTTAGTGTTGGACCCTTCAGATTGAGCCCTAGTCTTCCCTTTGTGACCTGACATCAGCCGGACCAAAGTAGCCGGAGTATCACCTTCGTCAAAGAAGCTTCTGTTATCTTTAGCATGTTCCCGGCGCAACAGGTCAAAAGCCTCATCCAGGTATCACACATCACATCCGTTAGCTGAGTAGATTCGCTCACGACCGCCTCAATTTCTGGGATTCTTTGGGCCCGGCCATATTGCCTAAGTATGCGATCGGGATAAAGGTGAATTGTCTGCCTAAAAAATAGGATCACCTGATATCGTGCCCTATCTCTCGATTCCAAGTCGGTCCAAACATAAATAGGCCGCCAAGGCACGGTCCATCGGATTTACGGGCCTCCATGGAAAGACAGCACTTCGTCCCAATATTTCTGAGTATTATGACGAGTAAAGTCAATGGTTCGTCTCCTCGTCATCACTTGGTTGGGGCAATATCGGGTCACGTCAAGCGGAGGATCCACGATTGATAGCCTCTCAAATAGCAAAAGCTGAAAAAACCGCGAAAAAACCAAAATCGCGAAAAATCGGAAAAACCGCGCAAAAAAAAACAAAAATCGCGGGAAAAATCGAGAAAATCGCAAAAAATCGGGGAATAGGCATATACCTGTAGAAGACGACGGGTGCTCCTGGTCAACCGAATCGACGATCCCTTTTGCGATTGTCCAAACCTTGGATAATCTCTCCTGTAATCAACCAAGCTGGACTGTGCTCCGTTTCCATCAGGTCAACCACGGTGAAAAGTCGGACATGGCCCATGCAAGATAGCAAATCCATATGACCTTCGAAGGCGTAAACATGGAGCATACAAAAAGCGAAGGCCCTACGGTTATGAACCGACTTGACCCGGACATCGTGTGGATTCATGAATTTTTCAGCCAGGTCAATCAAAGAAACAGTATCTCCCTCCAGCATACGAGATACCTCCATATGAGAAAGCCCTAAAAATTCCCGTAGTTTTCTCCTTGGATCGTGAACTGAAAACGGGATAGCAAGACGAAGTATGGGATTCCACCCACCTACGGCAGCAATTTCCTCAGAAATAGGAAAAATTTCGCCTCGAGGGAAGCCAAAAACATGATAAGTATCGTCCCAGTAAGACAAGCAAGCATCCAAGAAATGACGGTCCACTTGCATCTGACGGATTGTGAATAGTTGGTGATTGGGGTCGGCAGACTGACACTAATAGCCCGCCAGGCAGGCTCCCAGAGGATTGCCCATTAAGCCCAGAAACCGACCCTGCAAACAGTCAAGGTAAAGCACATAAAAGTGGGAAGAGCTAAGGAAAGCAGCC
Source organism: Agrostemma githago (assembly GCA_958450325.1). NCBI lineage: Eukaryota > Viridiplantae > Streptophyta > Magnoliopsida > Caryophyllales > Caryophyllaceae > Agrostemma > Agrostemma githago. Next base: position 61,292,870 of record OY288241.1, read on the forward strand.
GACCCCTAGGCCACCAGGGTGACGCGGCCAGCCAGAGCCTAGCACTCACAGTTCAAAACCCGCCTGCCCCCTAGGGACATCTCCGCGGACAAGGCAGGGATCCCCCGGGGCCCTCTCGTCATTCTGCCTAAGGTAATTGAGAGTGGGTGGATGAGAAGATGCCACTTGTCACCTCCTCATCCACCCATTCTCCTTCTATTTCCCTCTCTTGTGGGAAGGTATAAATACCCTTCCATTTCCCACAAGAAAGGGGTTGGATTTTCTCTCTCTAGAATTCTTACTCTAAAATTGCCGCCCAGTTCCTCACGAGCTGGGTTTCTTACGGCATTCACGGACTAACTTAGGCATCGGAGAGAGTTTCCTCGGACAACCTCCGAGGCCCTGTGCGTTCTCTGTGCAGGGAGCCTGCCCAATCCGCCGGGAAGGTCCGACTGAGGGAGAAGGAGGAAGGAGAGTGTCAAGATTGATCAGCGAACATTCAGAGCAACACCGAATGATTCAAACCCGAATCCACGTCGGGTTAATTGATTCCAATAACCGGAACAATTTGGCGCCGTCTGTGGGGAAGATCTGGTTGTATCCACGAATTACCCACAAAAATCAACCATTCCCAATTACAAAAACTAAACCAATCAAAGCAATCATGCCGGAAATCGTTGACACCAGTGTAGGGGTAGGTCCGACGGACCCACCGGTGACCCCCCTATACGGCATGCCGCAGCCAGAGAGGGCTCCTCCCACCACGACCCTGGGGATGGGAGGAACCAGTCTCCTGGGCATGCCAAATGCTGCTGTAGCACCAGAGTTGGGGGCACACCCAGGGCACACTCTGAACCTGACCCCAGCTCAGATGGTACAGACAGCTGCCTTCTTCTCTGCAATGCTAAACCAGGAGTTCACTCCTGAGGACCTGGTAGGCAGGGTTGCAACGACCCCCAGGCTGCCACTCTCAATGAACAGGGATGGAGCTGGGGGCACGAAGCGAACCGCCGCCAGAAACGCCCAGAGGAAAGCAAGAAGGACAGCTCAAGTATATGCGCAGGTGCAGAAGCGTATCACAACAGGCAGCCAAGAGCCACCTGCCCAACAACAGGCGTTCTCCATTCACACAACAGAATCCGCGTCTGGAGAGCAGAGAGGTCTATCCCAGGGACTGCGGGAGCGGATGAGGCACAAGGAACCTGCATCTAAGCGCCTGGGAGAAAAGCAGGGCGGAGTCTTCTCCAGGTTAACGCCGGCAGCCAAGGGACAGTCAGCGGGGGGTTGTCCCAAAGCCTGCAGTCTAGGCTTAACCGGGGGCAGCCGCTTGAATCCAGATACCACCAGGATGACAACCTCTGCCAGTCTCGGAGGAAGAGACCCAGACAAATCTCCCCTGAGGTAGAGGACAAAGCAGCGAGCAGGCCGCCACCGAGGCACCGCTCCCCCAGTACTAGGAAACCGATCCCTAGACAATGGGATATCCACGGTAACCAGTCTGGGGAAAGCAGCTCACGAGTGGTAGGCAGGCCTACGAAAACCCCTCTTCATCCTGATGTACAAGAATTCCCCATCCCAAAAATCAAAATGCCTACCGTCAAGTTCGACGGGACCGCAGACCCAGAGGATCATCTGGCAGCATTTGAGAGTCACATGGGCATGTATGACGTGGATGACGCAATCTGGTGTAAAATCTTCACAACCACCCTGGTAGGACTTGCACAAGGATGGTTCAGGGACCTTCGCCAGGGATCGATCAGCTTCTTTATAGAGTTAGCCGAGGCCTTCCTTGAGCAATATGCAGGGAACAAAAGGAGACGCCTCACTCGTTTCGATCTCATGACCCTGAAACAGAAGAAGGGCGAAAGCGTCAGGGAGTACCTGAAGAGGTTTGACTTGTTCTATCAGCAAGTCAGAGAGATCAATGATTCTACCGCTGCTTACGCCCTGACAATCTCCCTGCTCCCAGGGGAAATGAAGAATCAGATGATCAGGGCCCAGCCTGAAACCTTGGCCAAGGCCAGGAAAATCGCTGAAGGGTTTATTCTGCAGGAAGAGTTTCACATCCTGCCGGACACCCCTGCAGGCCAAGCAAGGCCGCAAGGGGGACCGCAGGGTGGACGTGGCATAAACGAGCCAGGCAAACAGAGAGAAGAGGGAGACACCCCCAAGAAAGAACGCACAACATACCAGCCAAGATTTGACAGCTACACGGCCCTCAATAGGCCGAGAGCAGAAATCTTTGAGTTGGAAAAAGAAACAGCAAAATGGACTCGTCCAAACAAGTCGCGCAGCCCAAAGGGGGATCCCAAAAAGTTCTGCACGTTCCACGATTGCATAGGCCATACCACGGAGGAATGCCGACACTTAAAAGATGAAATAGAGAAACTTATAGGAAACGGCTGGCTGAGTAACTATGCAGCAAGGAACAAACCCCAAAAGGAGGCGGCGGACAAACCTGAAGGCTCAGCTCAAAATCGCATGGTCATCCATGTAGTGTCAGGAGATGCAGAGGGGCGGACCAGCAGACGAGGCCAGAAAAGGCAGATCCGCGAATTGCGGAACCAAATTTGCTACGCCGAGAGGGCAGGAAGTCCAAGAGGCACTACCCTAAGCAACACCCCTGAAGATGCAGGGAGAGTCGTGTACCCGCATAGTGACCCTCTGGTCTTAACTCTTGAAATTAGCAATCACATTATCAAGAGATGCATGGTGGACATTGGCGCCTATAAAAACCTCTTGTACAAAGACGCTTTTGAGAAAATGAATCTAGAAAAAAGACATCTGAAGCCAGCCCCTGGGTCTTTGTATGGGTTCAGTGGGGCAGGTGTGCTACCCATGGGAGTTATCGACCTGCCGGTAACATTCGGGGAGGGGGCCTCGGCCAGAAATATCAGGGCATCATTTGTTGTGGTGGATGCCAAGTCTGCGTAAAACGCCCTGATAGGGCGAGCCACCCTAGATGAAATAGAAGCTGCTGTATCAATCAGGGCCCTCACCATAGCCTATGTGACAGACTTTGGCATGGAGGGGAAGGTCCATGGGGATCAGGAGTCGGCCAGACACTGTTACTTCGTGGCCCTGCAAACCCATGAGACAGAAAGGAAAGGAAAGCGAAAAGCCGAAAGCTCTCCCAGCAGGGAGGGCGAAATCCCGGCTGCCCAGCAAGAATCAGCCCACTTAGAGCCTGAAGGGGAGAGCATGCTGGTGGACTTAGAACCAGGAAGGCAGGTCCTCATAGGGGCCGACCTGGAGGAGTCCTACCAAAGGGAGTTAATTGCAGTCCTGAGAGAAAATAGGGACGTATTTGCTTACTCTGCAGATGAGATGCCAAGGGTCGACCCGGCTTTTATTGTTCACAAGCTGAACATTAATCCGGAGGCTCGCCCTGTGAAGCAGAAGAAAAGAAACGTGTCCGTAGAAAAAGACGCGGCGATAAAAGAAGAAATAGACAAACTCCTAAAGGCAGATTTCATCGAAGTCTGTGACTACCCTGAATGGTTGGCAAATGTTGTGATGGTAAAAAATTCGTCAGGTGCATGGAGAATGTGCGTAGACTTTACAAATCTTAACAAAGCCTGCCCAAAGGACTGCTACCCTCTGCCCAGGATAGATCAACTGGTGGATGCCACTAGTGGATACACCACGCTAAGTTTTCTGGATGCATTCTCAGGGTACCATCAAGTGTACCTCTAGCAGCCAGACAGGGTGAGGTGCGCCTTCATAACCAGCCATGGCACTTACATGTATAAGATGATGCCATTTGGGCTGAAGAATGCAGGCGCCACCTATCAGCGGTTGGTGGACAAAGTCTTTCAAAATCAAAAAGGGAGAAATTTGGAAGCCTATGTCAATGATGCGATTGTCAAGAGCAAGGGGGACAAGGAGCATCTAACAGACCTTCAGGAAACATTCTCCTCCCTGCGGTCATACAAGATGAAGCTGAATCCGAAGAAATGCACATTCGGGGTCCGATCCGGAAAATTCCTGGGATTCTTAGTCAGCTCCAGGGGGATAGACGCCAATCCCGAAAAAGTTCAGGCGGTTCTAGATCTCCCAGAGCCTAAAACCATCAGGGGCATTCAGCGGCTTACAGGCAGGATGGCCGCCCTGGCCCGATTTATCGCCAGGTCGGCAGACAAGTCCACCCCCTTCTTCAAAGTATTAAAGGGCAACAAGCAATTCAAATGGGAGGATGAACAAAAGAAAGCCTTCGAACAATTGAAGGAACACCTGAAGAAACTCCCTACCTTGGCAAGACCAGTGGCCGGAGAAAAACTGTACCTATACATTGTTGTCACCAACACGACAGTAAGTGCAGTCATCCTAAGGGAGGAAGCAAACTCACAGCAACCCATCTACTTTGTGAGTCACGCCCTGGGGACAGCCGAAAGAAATTATCCTTTGATTGAAAAGGCCGCCTATGCATTCATCATCGCAGCCAGAAAACTCAGACCCTACATTGACGCACATCCCGTTGTGGTCCTCACCGACCAGCCGCTGGTAAAAGTGTTGGAAAAGTTTGAGAAATCAGGGAGGCTGCTGAAATGGGCGATCGAGTTAAGCGGGTTAGGGATATCATACCAGCCAAGGACAACCATCAAAGCACAAGCCTTGGCTGATTTCCTGGATGAATGTTCCCATTCAGGGGAAGAGGAGCCCCCCGCCAAAGAATGGATCGTGCACACTGACGGATCCTCAACAGCCAATGGTGCAGGGGCAGGCGTTGTACTGACCAGCCCAGAGGGAGTGGATTTTGAGCATGCGCTCAGATTCACCTTCCCTACATCAAACAACGAGGCAGAGTACGAGGCTATACTTGCAAGGATAAATCTGGCTAAGGCCGCAGGGGCAGAGCGAGTTATACTAGCAACTGACTCCCAGCTCATTGCTAATCAAATTAACGGAGAATATGAGGCCAGAGACCAGACCATGGCCACCTACCTTGAAAAAGTAAAACAGGAGTTATCAAGCCTGAAGTCCTATGAAATCCAGCAAATACCCCGATCACAGAATAATCGGGCCGACGCTCTGTCGAAGCTGGCCAGCTCTAGCCTGCAAGACATAAGGAGGTCGGTGTGGGTTGATGTTATGCATGAAAAGTCCACCAGCGCCTGTCAGGCAATCAGCACCATTGAAGAGGGACAGGAAAGCTGGATGACCCCCCTCATCCAGTTCAAAAAGCACGGCATCCTGCCACCAGATCCGGTGCAGAAGAGGAGAATACAGGCCAAAGCAGCCTGGTTCATAATCATTGACGAAGAACTCTATAATAAATCTTTCACTTACCCCCTACTCAGATGCCTAGGGGCAGACCAGGCTGCCGAAGTCCTAGAGGACATCCACTCAGGGATCTGTGGACATCACATCGGAGGAAGGTCGTTGGCCCACAAGGCCCTCAGGGCAGGCTACTACTGGCCTACCATGCTAGCAGATGCTAGAAGCCTAACCCAAAAGTGCAGAAAATGCCAACTCTTCGCTCCATCAATCCATGTCCCAGCCCAAGAACTCAGGCCGATTCTATCTCCCATTCCTTTCGCCCAATGGGGAATGGACATACTGGGTCCATTTACCACGGCTACAGGGGGCCGAAAATTTCTAATCGTAGGGATAGACTACTTCACAAAGTGGGTTGAACCTGAAGCAGTCCCAAACATCACCGAGCCGGCGGTCAGGAAGGTCATTTGGAGGAACATTATAACAAGATTCGGCCTCCCAAAAACATTAGTATTTGATCATGGGAGGCAATTTGATAATGACCCCCTAAGAACCTGGCTAGAGGGGCATGGGATAGCCATCGCCTATTCCGCCGTCTTCCACCCTCAGACCAATGGACAGGCGGAAGCCGCAAACAAACAGATCTTGAATGGACTCAGAAAAATGGTAGATGACCTCAAAGGAAGATGGGCAGATGAGCTGCCGAGTATCCTCTGGTCAATAAGGACCACCCGAAAAGAGTCAACAGGTCAGACACCATTTGGTCTGGTATATGGAGCAGAGCCTTTGCTACCCATCGAAGTGCGAGTTCCTACCCTGCGATCTCAGCAATACAACCAGGCTGATTATCATGAAGCAATGGCCGAAGCTCTTGACCTGGTCCAGGAAGTCAGGGAGGAAGCCTGCACCAACATAGCAGCCTACCAGCAAAGGATGAGGAAGGCATACAACAAGAGGGTGCATGAGAGAAGATTCCAGGTAGGAGACCTGGTATTAAGGAAAACACAGGCTGTTGGAAAGTCTAGGGAACATGGCAAACTGAGCGCCAACTGGGAAGGCCCATATCAAGTAACCCAGATCTTGGGGACGGGAACATACAAAATCGCCAACCTGACTGGCCAAGAGCTGAACGCACACTGGAATGTCGACACCCTAAAAAATTACTATGTGTAACTAAGTCTTAAAGAGAATCACGTCTATAGGAAAAGTTACTGGCGGAGAACGATCAAAAAAGAAATGTCGACGGCTCCGACCAATCTTATATTTTTTCTATAAAAGAAATCATACTCGTTGTCTGTACAAGCTTGCGCTCACACACACAAACGAGCAGGGGGCAATAGGGGGAGGCCCCCCTGTTGCCAGAACCAAGAAAAATGGACCCCCCCCCCAACAAAAATTTAAACAAGGAAAGGAGAGCGAGCCTCACGCGCCAAACTAACAAGGACTGGGGGCAACTCCTCAACCTTGTATAAAAAACACAAAAAGCCTTCCCTGCCTACCCCTGGGCAGGCAGGGGGCAGGCTCCCTGGACCCCGAGCAGAGGCCAGGGACCGGCCAGGCTGCGCACAACTAACAAGGACTGGGGGCAATTCCCCCAACCTTATATAAAAAACGCAAAAGCCCTCCCTGCCTACCTCTGGGCAGGCAGGGGGCAGGCCCCCTGGACTCCGAGCAGGGTCCAGGGACAGGCCAGGCTACGCACAACTAACAAGGACTGGGGGCAATTCCCCCAACCTTGTATAAAAAACGCAAAAGCCCTCCCTGCCTACCTCTGGGCAGGCAGGGGGCAGGCCCCCTGGACTCCGAGCAGGGTCCAGGGACAGGCCAGGCTACGCACAACTGACAAGGACTGGGGGCAATTCCCCCAACCTTGTATAAACAACGCAAAAAGCCCTCCTTGCCTACCACTGGGCAGGCAGGGAGCAGGCCCCTGGACCCCGAGCAGGGGCCAGGGACGGGCCAGGCTACGCACAACTAACAAAGACTGGGGGCAATTCCCCCAACCTTGTATAAAAAATGCAAAAAAGCCCTCCCTGCCTACCCCTGGGCAGGCAGGGGGCAGGCCCCCTGGACTCCGAGCAGAGGCCAGGACAGGCCAGGCTACAAACAACTGACAAGGACTGGGGGCAGCTCCCCCAACCTTGTATAAAAAAAACAACAAACCAGGAAAAGTATTCCATAAAAGACCCATGAATGGTGGAAAAGTTTTTACAAAGTAGTTAAGGCAAAGATCCAAGAGAGCAGATATTATAGACAGCTGGCCATGACAAAGGCTCAGCGCAGAAAATAAGACTATTACAAGAAAAAGCATCATGGAGCATCCTGGCTAGGGCCGGCAGCTGCCTCAGGTGGTCTGGCCGCCCGAGCCTCATTCTTGGCAGAGTAGAGACTCCGGAAGGCTTCTTCATCAAAAGCGGGGAACATTTCCCCAATCACCTCCATCACCAACTCCAGGGAAGAGTTGGCACCACCCACGAAGCTGGCATCCACCGCAGCCTCGGTCTCCTCTGCAAGGATCTCCTTCTCCTTCTTCCACTCTCCCTTGGCCTGTTCAAAGGCCGAGTCAGCTCTGGACAATTGCTCCTCCAAGTCAGCTACTTTTCCTTTCAGATGCCCCATTTCAGCCAGAGAGAGGGTAGCCCGCTCCATTGACAAACGGCTCTCCTTCAGATCAGCCTCCAGCTTGGCTACTTCCTTCACAGCTCTCTCTCCCTGAAGTTTCCACTGACCAGCCTGGTTCTTTGCCTCCTCCAGCTCACCCTCCTGCCTTGCCAGCTTATCCTTCAAGTTGTTTATCAAGGTAATGTCCTTCTCCACCATAGCCAGACGGTTAGGAGGAGGAGCCCCTGGCGTGACAGTCAATTCTTCGTCACTCAGGCGGCTGAGAGCCGCCAGCTCGGCAGACGCCAGCAAAACCTTAGAGGTACGCTGGATGTATTGAAGCACCTGGTGAGAAGTTGAAGTCACGGACTTTGTGAGGCGATCAGCCAAGACAACGCCAGAGTCAGAAAGTAGACATGATACGTCCACACTATCACCAGCAGTATAGTGGAACTCCGTGTTTTCCTCCGGAAAAGGAGTACTCGGAAGTTCGCGAGCAGGACGCTTTGCTTCAGGGGTAGTAGCATCCGCCTCCAAATCCACCACATCAGCTCCAGAAGGCTCTTTATCCCTCTTTCTCCTAAGCTCCAAAGGGACACTCTCCCCGGTCCCCTCAGAGTTTACAGGGCGCGCTCCCTGAGAAGTTTGGGGCCCAGCTGAAGAAACACCCTGCTTCTGACCAGGGGAAGGGGTGGCCCCTGAGGTGACCTCAGCCTCCCCCTCATGAATACTGGGAGTAGGGGTCGCCGGCTTTGATGACGGCAGTCGAGGGGGAAGAGGCAGTCTTCGACCAGCAGCGAAATCCTTCACAAGCTTCATTAAGCCTTTGCTCCCTTTCCTGAAATTCGCAGGGAGGGAAGGGCGCTTCGAGAGAACGACAAGTTCCTCGCTCAAGCCTAATCTCCTAACCTGCTTCTTTGTCCAGCACCAAGAGGTGGAAGCTGCAGAAAAGGAGGGACATTCAGCTAAAAAACAAAGAGAAATAAAGTCTCTGAAAAATCGCGACAGTAAAAACCCCCTAGAACTACCTTCAAGGCCGGGAATCAGGCCCAAGGGGAGCAAATACTCGTCTGTCGCTATAAGCTCCGCGTGAGGAAGCCAGAAAGCAGGGCCAAAAACGCCGTGTTTATCCGCGACAATTTCAAACTTTTTGATCAAAATCTCCTCCTTTGGACTTAGCTTAACCTCCAGGGCCTTCCCCCCGACGCCTGGGTGGTATTCCTCGCGAGTTTCCATACGGGTGTGAACATGGTTCCTAAAATGCCTAGGAATCCTCCACCCTGACGCGCTATGTATGTACAAAAAATTATTTTTCCAGTCCTTCAGGCTGCTCAAAGCCGGCCAGACCAGGGCGTATTTCTTTTGTCTCTGCAGAGACCAATAACCAGGGGAGCCGTCCCCCCCTGAGGAGGATACCATTTGGAGACCAACCATGAAACGAAGGGCATCAATGTAAGGCCCCTCGCCATGAAAGAGACAGGTCCAAGTGTAAGCTATCAAAGACCTAATAGCTGAAGCAGTCAGCTGAGCAATAGCAACATTCATCCTCCTGAAGGTCTCCTCCAGGAAGGGATGAAGAGGGAATCGCAGGCCGAATTCTAAAGCCTTGTGATAGACAGCCACACAACCCTCCGGGGGACAGCATACCGTGTCCTTTTCCCCTGGGACTACGACTGTATATCCTTCCCCAAAGTTATAGAACTGTTCAATTGCCCCGGCGGCGTTGCTTTCCAGAATCAAGTCCCTGTTCTTGGCCTCAGGGTAGGTCTTTAAGGGAACCAAGTACTTATTCTTATCCAATTAATAAGTCTTCTCCCTCTCCCTACGGATGAGGGGGCCGGCAATCCTGGAAGGATCCACCTCCAGAGCCTAATCATCAGAATCAACTACATCAAAGGGAGCAGGTTCGGGTGATTCAGCACCCTCCCCCCTGTGATGGTCATCCTCTCCCCTGGGGCCAACCCCAGAAGAGGAGGCTAGGTCACGCCTATCAGCGTCGCCATCCCCAGTCCTCTCAAGCAAAGAATTAAAAGAAAGGGGGCAGACTCGCGACATACTGGCTATGAAGGGAAATACCAATGAAAGGGAAAGAAGGGGAAACATTTAAAGAAAAGCTTCTAACCTAGAACGCCGATAGTCGCCGGAAAAAGTGACAGAAGATACTTCTTGTTCCTCACAAAATTTTCAGCAACGAAGGCGGTTTGGGAGTATGAGGGGAGTTATGAATTTCAAAAAGAGTAAAAAGAAAGAATGGAGGAGGAGAAGGGCTTATATAAAGCCCAGGAAGCCTAAAAAGCCACCTCTCTGACAAGACGCCCCCAACAACCTCCCACGTGTCGCGCGCTGAACACAAACTGTTTACTCCTTCCCAAGAAGGGCCTCGAAAAATGAAAAATGTCAGGGGAATAGCCGACTGACAACGTCATCCCCGCATTCAAAAAAAAAAAAAAAAGTAGTCAAGTTGCTCAGATCTTTTCATTAGCCTTAATGGAAAAAGGGCAAGTTACATATCGTGCCAGGCAAATAAAGAAAATACATAAAGCCTAAATTTCCGGCTCGACGCGCCTACGCCCTGCTAAGCAGGTCTAATTATCGCCTAAGTCTGGAGAGTGGTCTCCAAGGCTACTTTGACCCCCAAAATCCGATCCCCAATCCCAGTCTGGGGAGTCCTTGAAAGGATCATCAGGGAGTCCATCCTCATCCCTGTCGCTCAAACAGCCTAGACCCTCACTGTCATCGGAGTCTCGGCTACTGTCATCCCAATCCCTGCCATAGGGAACAGCCTGGGATTTATCACAGGTACGACAACCTGTTCTCTTCACAGGAGAAGAGGGGCCTGACCCCAGGGAGGAATCTGCGTCAGAGCAGTCAGGGTTAAATTGCTGAGGGTGCAACCACGGGAAGCATTCGTGGCATCCCCGATCAAAGCACCCCCCTCCCTGAGGACAGCGCCTAAATCTGGAGGCAGCGGGGGGCGAAGATCTCTTAAAACGCTTGCTCGCCCTGATGGAAGCTTTCCTGTCACTCCGATGAGAGTAAGGCCGTGAACGACAGCAGCGGCAAATGGCCCGGTAAGCGGCTCGAGCGTACCGGAGTCTCCAAATTCCTTTGAAAAGAAAAATGACAGTGCTAACTCCATGGCGAGTCACGATTTTTTTGATCGAAACCATGGTTTAACGAAGAGAGTGGAGAAATTGAGGATGAGTTAAGCAAAAATGACGAGGAAAGCTGGGATTTATACAAGTGAAAATGCAACATTAATGGCATGCCATCCACCCTGGAAGGGAAAGCCACCAATCGCAAACTCTTCACGGTTCCCAAAAATCCATCAAGCAAAGAAGTATAATCATTGCAAGAAACCCCTCAACTCTTTATTTGACACAAACTGCGCTTCATTCCTCGGGAAGGCTCAAAGCATTAAATGCTGCAGCAAAAGTGAAAATAAGTCAACCTCCCTCCAAGCAAGAGTCGCCAGCCGGAGGGGAGAACTACTTCCCCCCCCCCCCCCCGGCTAGCGAGGGCCAATTGATTGGGGTCGGCAGAGTGACACTAATAGCCCGCCAGGCAGGCTCCCAGAGGATTGCCCATTAAGCCCAGAAACCGACCCTGCAAACAGTCAAGGTAAAGCACATAAAAGTGGGAAGAGCTAAGGAAAGCAGCCGACCCCTGGGCCAGCAGGGTGACGCGGCCTGCCAGAGCCTAGCACTCACAGTTCAAAACCCGCCTGCCCCCTAGGGACATCTCCGCGGACAGGGCAGGGATCCCCAGGGGCCCTCTCGTCATTCTGCCGAAGGTAATTGAGAGTGGGTGGATGAGAAGATGCCACTTGTCACCTCCTCATCCACCCATTCTCCTTCTATTTCCCTCTCTTGTGGGAAGGTATAAATACCCTTCCATTTCCCACAAGAAAGGGGTTGGATTTTCTCTCTCTAGAATTCTTACTCTAAAATTGCCGCCCAGTTCCTCACGAGCTGGGTTTCTTAAGGCATTCACGGACTAACTTAGGCATCGGAGAGGGTTTCCTCAGACAACCTCTGAGGCCCTGTGCGTTCTCTGTGCAGGGAGCCTGCCCAATCCGTCGGGAAGGTCCGACTGAGGTAAAAGGAGGAAGGAGAGTGCCAAGATTGATCAGCGAACATTCAGAGCAACACCGAACGATTCAAACCCGAATTCCACGTCGGGTTAATTGATTCCAATAACCGGAACAGTTGGGTTATACCATTCTGATTCAGAATAACTTTATCTGCATCTCTGAAGTAACGGGACCAATCCTGCAGCATTCCGATTAATCGGTCGATTCCCATAATTGAATTTCTAAAAAAGGAATAATATTTTTGTAGCTCGTTTCTCTTTAGAAGGGAGGGAATTGTGAGAATTATGAGGAAAATAAAGCAAGGCATGGGTATTTATAGCTTTAAATCCAGACTTTTTCTCCTTGCTTTAGGATTCCTAATCCCAGGAGGTTTAGCATACAGGACCTATCTCAGAGTCTAGCCAGATCATCCCGAGCATTTCTATTCCTTTTCAGAGTCAAATAATACTCTAATTTTCAAATTTTCTTCAAATTCAAAAAAATTCAAAACCTTTCCTCAAAATTTTTATTCCCCAGCGCGAGTCATTTCTCCAAAAAAATTGTATTCCCCAGCACGAGTCATTTCTCCTAAAAATCATTACAGGACGATTCAAGCAAGACCATACGACTAAGCTCCCCAGCGGCATTTTCTACGGGATGGACCCACATATAGGTACACCCGGGACTTACGCGACAAGTCCAAATTCCCCACGGAGTTATCATCGTCAGCTCAGGTATATTTCTAATCCGTGGCCGGCGGGCCCTTTAGGCAGAGTCTAACGGACTTTAAACGACCCGATCGGAAGTCTGCTAGGTCTTAATTTGACCTGGTAGCTACTCTGACTTTCGCCCTGTCCAAGCCTCAGTCAGAGTGGGGGCTCTGTAGACACCCACATTTGGCCATTAGGTGTCTATGGTAGTTTCCGACAAACACCCGATGATGATCGGACGCAAACATGTTTTAACGTACTCGAATATGGGCTCAAAATCATGGGCATTTGGCTTGGGCTTTTTACGGAGTACAAATCTCACAAAATCAACCTCAAAATCAGGCCCAGTGGGTCATTTCGAGTCAAATAAGACTAATTTGGGTCGAATCCGGCACCAGGGGCAAAATCGTCTTTTAGCGACCGAGTCAAAACCCGGTCAAAGATATTTTCGAGACATACAAACCGGCCGTGTCACCCCATGAGTTCGGTTTGAGCTCAAACACTACAAAAATCAGCTACAAAAAATATTAAACAATTCCGTTAAGGGTAGAATTCGATCTCCAATAGGAATCCAATTCGAACACCTGATCAAACACTCGACCGAGCATAAGGATACTCGGCCGAGCAGCCTGATACCAGCCGAATTCCATGACATCCTCATCAAGGAACGGATTTCTCGTGCCTCTCGACTTCTTATATTTCCTATCCAAACCGGTATTTCTTGTCGTCCAAGCAAGAATACCTCTTCTAGCTTCAATCGAGGACCTCTCCTATAAATAGGACCCTCACGTACACATTCAAGACACATTCATCATACGTTGAAATATCTATAACAATACAAATTCCCGACAACTCATACACATAACATCGAAAAACCGATAATACAAACCCGAGACCCGAAGAAACCGGCCACCTTGACCCGACACCCTACACGTCCCATACCACCATAACTCACTTACATTACCTCGATGCTCCCGTGTCTAAGCCACATTCCGACGAGCCCCGTTCCGAGTAAACAAAGCATGTAGGTTGAGGGTGTAAAATCAAACCCGATTTCTCCTTTCTCTCTTCCCTTCTTCTCGTTTTTTTTCCTTTTTTCGTCGGTCCGTTTTTTTATGGGTCTTCGTCACATCTTCTATTTTCTATAATATTGATACTACAAACTATTTTTATACAAAGCAATGCTCTTAAAATACGATATCGATTCTCTAGTCGAATATCGTATCAAAAAAGAACTAAATCCATCTCGTTGATGCTAAAAAATTGTCCTTTGGTTTTAAATATAATATGACGATTTTGACGCAGAGAGAACCAACATCTTTTCATTCGATTTTGTTTTCAAAACGATTTACAAAACACCTTTTTTTTTATCTTTTTCTAAAAATTCATTCCGAATATTTGATAACGATTTCATAATCGAATATCAAATATAACGAATATTGCAAAATTAAGTCGAGTACAAATTAATCTATATTTGTACGCGATTTAATAAAATTATCGATTTCTCTAAAAAAAAACTCGAGGGCAGCTCGTCATGCGACCCGCACACATCCCGAGCGAGTCGCCCGACCCGCGCGAGTCGCACCCTTCCCGGGCGAGGCACACGAATGCCTGAAAACGCGACACAAAATTTTGTTTTAAATTTTTCGAACATCGTTTCTCTAACGAAACAGCGGGTTTTCTCGACATATTTTTGACCTCGGTCAACACGTGCTTAATCCATCACGTGTCACAAACTTTTCAAAAATCATTCATGTCATCGTATCTTTTTATTATTATCTACAAATCGTTACTAATTCGTTTGCTCATGTTTTTAGCGATTTTCTTTCATCTTTTCTTTTTGTTTTATTATACTAAAATGAATCTCGCATGCTAAAACAACTTCGACGTTAAATTTTAGATGCATTAAACCGACTTAGCAACCTACTCAATTCTCGCATGTTTAGGGAAAACAATATTTGTGACGGGTGGGATTTGCCGTGGATCCCGCCGATCAAAGTAAACCAACTAACCTGGGCTTGTTAGCTAGGGCAAGTCGGGTCGATATCCTCAGGGACGGAAAATGGGTTTAGACTAATGGGTGCTAAGGTCCTAGACTAGGTCCGAGACAAGCTAAACTAGGGTGATGGCTATAGACTATCCTAAACAAGTAACTAATGACAAAAGGAAGCTAAAAAAATCGATAAGAAGAAGCTAGGGCTAGGTCGGGCTCATGGGTGTCAAGGAGATAAAAAGAAGGAAACGGGGGTCACTAGCATGCTCTCGTAGCCTAGGTTCCGATCGGGCTCTCGCTACTTAAACGGCCTAGGGGTCACCCTCACCACGCTCTCGCTACTAATGAGGTTACCAAACCTACAACCAAACACAGACATACAATAGAAGAGGCAAGAAAAACAAGGATTGATCGTCTCGAGTCTCACAAGCATTTCATCGAACATGTGGAGTGCAAGGCAATTGGAAACAACAAGAACAATATCTAGCATCACCAATTTCCACCCTAATCATCCCTAATCAACACCCAATCCCCCTACTAACCCTAGGGGATAACTACTCACACATATCTAAACTAAAACAAGAAGAAACAAGAGAAGAAATCACAAGAACAAAAGAAACATTCATAATGAAGAACAAGTATAAACAACAAACATAAACAAAGATGAAAACTTGAATAACTATAAAGATTAAGAGAAAAGAGATAAGAAGGATTATACCAAACTACAAAGGAATGAAAAAGATGAACACTTGCATCTTAAGAACACCCAAAACCTCCATCAATGTTGTCAAGATTGAATGGATTCTTCAAGAGATCCCTTAATACAAGATTAGCTAACTAGATTAAAAACTAATTAAGGACTAATCTACACTAATCTAACCTAAAGTAGTCTAGGGTTTAGTGGGTAATGTTTAACATAAGCTAAGATTACAAGAGGGGGGGGGGGTATTTATAAGGTTACAAGAGCAAAGGAATTGAAAGGAAGTCACGCGGTGCTGTATTGGGCTCATCCCGGTCGGGATGGATGGTCCCGTTCGGGATGGCTTCATGGTCCCGTCCGGGATGGCTCCATGGTCCCGTCCGGGATGGCTTCATCCCGTCCCGGTTGACTCAGCAGAAGAGCTTCTTTGTTTGCACTTCATCCCGGACGGGATGAGGGTTGTCCCGACCGGGATGGGTCTTGTAGGCCTCTAATATGGTCCCAAAGGTCCCTCCTTGCTCTTGTTAGGCTTCTCATCGATTCTAGGTGCTCGGGATCGGGTCCAAGGGGCTCGGAAATGGGTCCCAAGGTCTCGGGATCGAGTATAGGCTACCGAGTGATCGTCGCTTCTCTTCGAAGGCTTCAAATGTGTCAGAAACGAGTCGGAATCGCTCCATATCTCCAATAATGGTCCTAGGAACCTAACAAAAGCTAGAAGAAGCGTAAGTAGCCTCAGAAATCGCTCCAAAGAGCGATTTCACAAGAGAAACCGGGACTAAACACAAGAAAATAGGCACTACAAACTACACTTATCAACTCCCCCACACTTAACCCTTACTCGCCCTCGAGTAAGCACAAACTAACTAAAGACTAAAAGAAACTAGACTACTAGCCGAGCGGGTATTAGCGCACCCTTCGCCCTTTCAACTCACGCGAGAACACTTAGAGGACAAGTGCTCTCCGCAAGGCAAGTGGGGTCTTGCGACAAAAATGTGGATGCAACCGGACACGAAAACACTCAAACAAACAAACACATACACACATAAACACCAAACGGTTGCATCCAAGACAAAACAAATACCGCTTCCCTCAACAAAGCGGTGAAATAGATACCGATTAAGGACTCAAGGCAAGTGACAACGTTCCCAAGCTAGCAATACAAACCGAAATGGACAAAACCCTAATAGTATGACAACAAAGCAATAAAAACATTGGTAACTTACCTACGTTCCTCCTAACCTTCTAAGAACGTACCACGGGACGATAGGCGGGATGGAAAAAGGATGAACCACGGAGTTAGTCGACACTGTAGGTAAGTGAAGTCCCGCCCCCTTTAGCGTTAAGCCAAGAGGGTCGTCCCATATTCAAAATCGCCCAACTAGTCCAAGTAAAATGGTGGTCAAGGTTGCAAAATGAGGGAAGACCGACCATTACCGCTATCATCCTTCCTAGGGACTCGGTCCTTTGGTAGGCTCTTCACGGTAATAGTCGGAAAAAGGCTTATTTTTTAGGGTGAGGGTTCTTTTTGTGAGATGATTTTCTTTGGCATTCTTTTCTTTTGCATTTGACTTTTGAGTTTCAATGCCACATCTTTTTTTTTCTTCTTTTGTATTTTGTTTTTCTTTTGTTGTGCCTTTTCTTTTTTTTTCTTCTTTCTTTTCTTTTCTTTCTTTTTTTCTCGGTTTGCCCTTTTGGCTTGATTTTGTAGGCATTTCTTGCAACCAAGTAAGAGCTTCAACAATTTTGCAACTTATTTGTGGAAAATGTGTAGGAGGTAGGGAAATGGGTATGTCGGGACGACGTCTTCCCTTCACACCCACAAAAAGGTGGAAAACTTGGACTAATCAGACAATTTCGAACACGGTCACCTAAGAGATGGGACTCGGCAACCAAGGCCTTTTCACTTCGTGGGTGGTCAAAATGGTCAAAATGCAAATCCCGTAGTAAATCCCTAGTAGACTAGGTGGACTCAAGGTAAGAAACCAACAAAATCATTGATTTAAAGTCATTCTACTAGACTAAAGTCCAAGACTCGATTCACATCAATAGAAGGGGAAAGTAAACACTTGCGCACTAGCCTCAAAACCGGGTTTTTGAAACCCTTTTATTACACACTAGACACAACTAAACAAGACAAAACAAAGACACAACGAAAACGAAAGGAAAAGAGACAAACACAACAAAACAAAACAAAACAAACAAACAAACAACCCCACAAAATAAACAATCACCACCCCGAAATATCCAAACAAGCCACCTCATCAACCACAAACTCCAAAAAGCTCCACCCGAGCACACACCATCACACAACAACCTCCAAACTCCACAAAAAGGAAAAAGGAGAAAGAAATAAATGAAGGGATATTACTGGGTGTCTTGAGCTTTTCGAAACTTGTCGACGATCGCGTAACCTACAAGGAATTCGGGGAAGCAAAACACACAACACAACAAATATACGGCACAAGGACACAAAAGAAAAAAAAGACAAAAAGAAAATCTCTTTGGTTTTTTATGAAATTTTTCAATTTTTTAGAGATTTTTTAAAGATTTTTCGAAAAAAAACTACGAAAATGAAGCTAAACTAGACTAATATATCGCTCCCCCACACTTAAATCGAGCAATGTCCTCATGCTCGATCGGTAGTGTGTGCGGAGACACTAAAAAGAAAAGAAACTACAAAAATAAAGCTAAAAATCAAAAAGAAAAGTGGAGAAAAGATAGAGTGTGTCCGGTCGGGGTGTAGTCATCACCAAGGGCCGAGACAAGAGAAGATATGGACGGGAGAAAATATAAAAAGAAGAAAATAAAAGGAAATGGGAGGGGAGGTCTAGGTGTAATCAAGTCACCTAGCCCGGATTCTGCCTAATCCGATTAAATTCTACCAAAATGAAATAAAAGTGAAATTACTCGACAATTTGGATTTTTGAAATGACTCTCGATGTAGTCACGTCATCGAGAGTCGGGAGCAATGACAACCAAGGCCCCGAGGGCCTCCAAGACACCATAATGATAAAGGGAAGGGGAACAAACGAAGAAATACTAAGCAAACAAAAGACGGATAAGAAGGAGAGTCGCCTTACCAAACGGTTAGCAACTCAATCAACTCCATCGTCTCAATGATCATTATAGGCACATTTGCTTGTCGTCATTGATATTCCTCCCCTTCCTCAATGTAGTCTCAAGTATCGGGCTTGCTTAGGTGTAATGAGGTTGGGATTTGAGGTTAAACTCGGTATGTAGTGAAGAGAAGATGAGGTGGGGATGTATATAAGAAGTACATGGGTCAGGGATAGTAGCAAGGGTAGGTAGGGAGGTTGGGAGGGGGTATAAAGTGGTTGGGTGGGCTCAAATGTCGAAGAAGATGCAAAAGGAGGAGTTGGGCACCATCCCGGTCGGGATGGACTTCTTCCCGGTCGGGACGGTTCCTTCCCGATCGGGATGGACTTGATCCCGGTCGGGACGGCACATTAGGGAACCCACTTTTCAGCACACTCGTCCCGATCGGGATGACATCCTTCCCGGTCGGGATGAGTCTTCTAGCCCTTCATTTTCTTGATAGCATCACCCACAAGGCCACCAATACATCGAGATCTAAATCTCGTCCCCAAAAGCTTGTCAAAGCTCAAAAAACCGACTTCCTCCACCAAACTCCAAGCTTCTATCATCAACTACTTCTCTCAAAGCTTCGTCCTCACTATGACCTATCAAATAAACTCAATAAACACCATCAAATCCCTCCCTCACTTCGCTCATCAAAATACCGAATTACAAGATTTCACAAAAACTAACAAATCCTAGAAACTAAACTATCCGAACAAACATATACAAAAACAAAAGCTCAAAAGAAAAGGAAAAAGATATTTACAATAAGATACTCTCACCATCTACCCCTCCATAGCCATCAAGAGCTCGAAGGAGTAAGTCAAATGCCCTAGCAACATCTTCATTAACGCTCATGTGGCCGATCCTAGCCGTCAACAAGAGTTTCCAAGTCGGAGTCGAGAAGCAATCATCTAATCCAGTACGCTCGGATTTCTTGTGATCTTCCGGGTCTTCCGAACCATCATAGCAACGACTCTTATGACCATCCGGTAGGTATTGTGGTCTAAAGTCATGCTTGGCGTTGTGATTTGGGAGATCACACCCTAAGGGCGTTGCTTCTTCTACGAGGTCAAGAGTAGCACTCTTTTCCACCGTCCGGCAAGGGTCCTCTTCATCAACCATCTCACAAGACAAGGGACTTGAAATCGAGTGCGATAGAGGAGGAGAAGGCATCAAGTTTTCTTCATTGGAGGCAATTGGCTCCTCCAATTTTCCATTCAAGGCGAGTTCTAAGGCATCTACCTCTTTTTCCCATGTATTACGTTCCTTTTCACTCACCTTGTCAACTTGGTCTTGAGGGGTCATCTCTTCACTTGCGTTTGGATTGTCAACATCCGGTTCATCACGAAGAAAGTCATACAAATCCAATTTAATAGCCAATACATTAGCTACCCAAGAGTTATCTTGATAATCATGTTCAAATCCCTCCTCATTGTCGACCCTTGAAGCTTCAACTTCCTCCATTCTTCCCATATCTTCACCATCCAAGCAACACTCAACAATGATCTCTTGATTTACCCTCTCTTCTTCATTCGTGGCTTCATGATCGGGTTGACTTTCTTGTGGAGACACCCGACCTTCTTGCCCAAATGAACCTTCCTCAACAAATTGTGGAGCTCGAGTGGCCGACATCGTGATACGAGCCATGAGTGCATTGATTCGAGCATCTTGCACCTCTAATTGGGCCTTGAACTCCTCTTTATCCCTTTGCATTTGAATCATCATCTCTTGTTGATTCCTATTCATTTGAATCATCATCTCTTGTTGAGTCTTTTGCATTTGAATCAACATTTGACAAGTCTCAAAGTTGGGGATTTTTGGTTGTGGGTTGTGTGAGGGTATTTGGTAGTTGTTAGGATGTTGGAATGATCCTTGACAACTTTCATGGTAATCATATGGAGAGGGTTCATAATATTCTTGATGAGATTGGTATGGTTGGTAAAGTTGTGGGTCTTGGCAATTAGCCCCTTGATTGTCCTATGATGATTGATGGTAGCTTGGATGCCACATTGTCGTAACGTTGCCTTGATACATTGGATGCACTAGAAGCACTTGAGCAAACGTTAGTAGCCTAGTGCTTTTGAGGCACTAGGATGGGAGAATAGCACACAAGAAGTAGAACGGAGATACACAAGGAGAAGAAAACACAAAAATCAAGAACAAAGTCTAAAACTAAGCACACAAAAGTCTAAACTACGCCGTCCCCGGCAACGGTGCCAAATTTGACGGGTGGGATTTGCCGTGGATCCCGCCGATCAAATTAAACCAACTAACCTGGGCTTGTTAGCTAGGGCAAGTCGGGTCGATATCCTCAGAGACGGAAAATGGGTTTAGACTAATGGGTGCTAAGGTCCTAGACTAGGTCCGAGACAAGCTAAACTAGGGTGATGGCTATAGACTATCCTAAACTAGTAACTAATGACAAAAAGAAGCTAAAAAAATCAATAAGAACAAGCTAGGGCTAGGTCGGGTTCATGGGTGTCAAGGAGATAAAAAGAAGGAAACGGGGGTCACTAGCATGCTCTCGTAGCCTAGGTTCCGATCGGGCTCTCGCTACTTAAACGGCCTAGGGGTCACCCTCACCACGCTCTCGCTACTAATGAGGTTACCAAACCTACAACCAAACACAGACATACAATAGAAGAGGCAAGAAAAACAAGGATTGATCGTCTCGAGTCTCACAAGCATTTCATCGAACATGTGGAGTGCAAGGCAATTGGAAACAACAAGAACAATATCTAGCATCACCAATTTCCACCCTAATCATCCCTAATCAACACCCAATCCCCCTACTAACCCTAGGGGATAACTACTCACACATATCTAAACTAAAACAAGAAGAAACAAGAGAAGAAATCACAAGAACAAAAGAAACATTCATAATGAAGAACAAGTATAAACAACAAACATAAACAAAGATGAAAACTTGAATAACTATAAAGATTAAGAGAAAAGAGATAAGAAGGATTATACCAAACTACAAAGGAATGAAAAAGATGAACACTTGCATCTTAAGAACACCCAAAACCTCCATCAATGTTGTCAAGATTGAATGGATTCTTCAAGAGATCCCTTAATACAAGATTAGCTAACTAGATTAAAAACTAATTAAGGACTAATCTACACTAATCTAAGCTAATCTAACCTAAAGTAGTCTAGGGTTTAGTGGGTAATGTTTAACATAAGCTAAGATTACAAGAGGGGGGGGGTATTTATAAGGTTACAAGAGCAAAGGAATTGAAAGGAAGTCACGCGGTGCTGTATTGGGCTCATCCCGGTCGGGATGGATGGTCCCGTTCGGGATGGCTTCATGGTCCCGTCCGAGATGGTGATCCCGTCCGGGATGGCTCCATGGTCCCGTTCGGGATGACTTCATCCCGTCCCGGTTGACTTAGCAGAAGAGCTTCTTTGTTTGCACTTCATCCCGGACGGGATGAGGGTTGTCCCGACCGGGATGGGTCTTGTAGGCCTCTAATATGGTCCCAAAGGTCCCTCCTTGCTCTTGTTAGGCTTCTCATCGATTCTCGGTGCTCGGGATCGGGTCCAAGGGGCTCGGGAATGGGTCCCAAGGTCTCGGGATCGAGTATAGGCTACTGAGTGATCGTCGCTTCTCTTCGAAGGCTCCAAATGTGTCGAAAACGAGTCGGAATCGCTCCATATCTCCAATAATGGTCCTAGGAACCTAACAAAAGCTAGAAGAAGCGTAATTAGCCTCAGAAACCGCTCCAAAGAGCGATTTCACAAGAGAAACCGGGACTAAACACAAGAAAATAGGCACTACAAACTACACTTATCAGTTTGCATATCATTTCATCGTTCAACTAACACGCGTATTCGAGAGTCAAACGATATCTTAGTAGAGGCCGCTAATGTTCGGGCCAGGTTGGGTGTTCTTTGTGAACTTCCCAACACGTACCCTCACCCCTTACTCAGAACCATGGTTTCCGGATGTCCGAATCCATTGGCAAACGAGAGTCATTCAATACACGGTATCGATAATGTCGGAATCGGTATCAAATCCTAAGGGACGAACTCAATAAACTCTGACATCGGAAATGGGCCATACTTTGTGCATGGCCCACTACGACATAGAGTGGGTTCGAACGGGCGCGAACTCCCACAAAGTTCGGTGGCGACTCCAACTTCGATTTAAATTTCAATTCGACCCATCTCATATGGAGATTCATTCGCCTCCCCAAACCCGCGCGTGGCCGCGTCGGGGTGGACCTATGTCATGTCCACACAATGACACTCTTACAAGTAGTAAGGTTAGTTACCGAAAGTGTGTCTTAGTCTTTACCTTGATCTTCTATTTTCAAACTCATCTCCTTTAGTTTGTGCAGCAAAGCACAAACATCCCACAGCTACATTCGCAATTAAGATTTCTTGATGATGTATGAGATAGCATTTACCACAAAAATCTTGTGTACACTCAATCCCTACCTCGTGGTTTCTCGTCATAGACAAGAGTTTAGGACTTAGGAGACACAAAGGAATGCTAGCTATATAGCCTTTATATTGTTCTTCCATACACCCTTTGATTAATAGTATTGTATATGTTGTTGTATTGTATGTCATGCAGGTACTAATCCTTTCCTGCTGACACTCCTATAAATCTATAGTGTTGATATCTATTCTCTGTTGCATCTACATTCATATCAAGAACAAAAAGAAGTTATCACAGACAAGGTTTTTGCTGTTTATTTCCTAACATAAACTCAAATTTTCTCTGTTTCCATAAAATAGAATCTGACAATTCTTTTTAATGCAGTTCTACTAGCAGTATCTTTAAAATGTACCTGATGCCTTGTGGTGAGTCTATGACAACAAATAGAAGCACGATTTCTCAAGATACAAGAACAACTTATTTGTCACAACTTCACTTCTAATTCTCGACCGATGAGGATCCATTTGGTGGTACCAATAGTGGTCTAAATATGATGGAACCATAGTCAAGTGTTGAAATTTATATCTTACTAGTTTGAAATGACATTTTCTAAGTGCTTGAATTGTATTTGATGGGGGTCGGCACCACAGGTAGCCGGTAGCCGGCAATTCAAGAGGGGCACTTCACCCAGCAATCAAACCACGCCGGCCCCCCGTGGCGGAGGTAGACGCCGGCAGTACAGTCCGTACGACTCCAGCCCTATAAATACCAAGAGAGCCACCACAAGAAAAGGGGACACAAAATAGATACAAGACATCATCTCTCTAAAAAGTTAAGTTATATCCTCCATAACCCTAGGTCGACTTCTTTGCCCACGTGACTGACTTGAGCGTCGGAGAGGCAACCTCGGACACCCTCCGAGGCCCTTGTGTGCTCCTTGTGCAGGTCAGGAGCTCAGAGCTTACCAGGGGCGAAGAAGGAGATTGTCGGCTGTACCCGGCTAGAGGTCTGTGATTGTTTGATACCCAAACAATTTGGCGCCGTCTGTGGGGAGATTTACAAAAAGCTCCTCGCTCTAACAAAAACCTATCAAAATAACTCAGGGCCATGGCAGCTAACGACGCCACGGATGCCGCCGCGGCGGTAGAGAGGAATGCCGAACTCGAGGTCGTAGAGACCTCCCCCCCCCCCCCCCCCAGAAGACCAAGCCCGAAGCAAGGATAGGGGTAAAGGTCTCATGGCCTCGATGTCCACCCCAGCAAGAGTACTCCCTGCCCACGTCCCAGCGGACACTTTCACCCCCGAGCAAATGACCGCCACCCAACTTTTCCTCGTCGTCCTCTTAAGGCCGCCCCCCCCCCCCCCCCCCCCCCCCCCCCCCCCGTCAGCCTTAACGACGCCGCGAGCAAGAGAACCTCCTGAACAAATAGGGGAAGCCCACCAAAGAGCAAACGTCTCCCCCAGAGAACTTTTTCCCAACCGGCCGGAGACGCTAACGCTGGAAGAAAGAAAACGCCGGTACCTAGAGAAAGGCAGACGCCTGGATAAGGAAAGGATCGAACTGCACCAAAGGAGACAGGAATACCGGACCAGAGGGCACTCGCCATATCGCCCCGAGATTGTCCTAGAAGCCCTATCACCGGTCATAAGCATGAGGGGAGACGACGACTCCCCACCAAACGAGAGACAGCGCGAAAGAAGCAGAAGCCACACCCCCACGATGCGCCATCAGCTTGGCCCGGGCACCCGAAAAGCCAGAAGAAGCCACAGTTCTCAGAGAACAGTTCACCACCGCCTGGGCCAGAGGGAGAGAGAGGGAAGACCCGTAAAAACCTTAAGAGACCGACTAGGCGTCGGGGATCGCGGAAGGACGTCTGCCAACCCCGAAGAGCGAGGCTCGGTCTTTACCCGACTGACGACTAGCACCACCCGGGGGAATGAGAACGCGCACCGGGAAAGGTCCCCCGAGCAAGAAACATTTGTAACATGCCGGTCCAGGAGGAACGCGCCCACCAACCAAGAAGAGAACGAGGGCGAATCCGAATCAGCCATGCCCATAAAGAAGATGCCCAAGAAGGGACGACCCACGGTATCGCCCTTCCACTCGGAGATTACGGAGCACCCCATGCCCCGGGTAAAGGTGCCGAACATCCAGTTCGATGGGATGACGGACCCGGAGGATCACTTGGCAACATACGAGAGCTACATGGCCATGTACGAGCTCAACGACGCGGTGTGGTGCCGAGTATTTCCCACCACACTCACCGGATACGCCCAGTCATGGTTCAGAGGCCTACCCCGAGGATCCATCCGAAGTTTCAAAGACCTCAGCACGGCATTCATAGACCAATATGCCAGTAGCCGACGAAGGCAGAATGTTACAGTGGACCTGATGACCATGCGACAAAGGCCTAAGGAGAGCATTAGAGAGTATGTCAGGAGGTTCGACCTAGAATGTCAACAAATCAGAACAATTGACGCGTCAACAGCCGCCTGCGCCCTGACCCACACGACGACAGAGGGCCCCCTCAAAAGCCACTTACTCATAGAAAGGCCAACCTCCCTGGTCGAGGCTCGGCGAATAGCGGAAGGATACATGAACGAGGAAGACTACAAAACACGGCGCGAGGACCCCTCACCGCCAAGGTCCCGGCGCCCACCCTTGGAAAGAGCCTCGAGCCCAGCGAGTTAGAGGGAACCTCCCAGAATGATGAACAGAGGCCGCGTAGAGAAAAGATCGGAGGGAATTCGTAGGGAAAGGTTTGACCGTTACACCGCCCTGACCCAACCCAGGGCTGAGATCTTCGACATAGAAAAGAACAACGGAAAATGGGGTACTCCCCGGACCATCAGGCCCGGGCCCCATACTGACCCAAAGAAATACTGCGCGTTCCACGGTCAGACGGGGCATACGACGGAAGAATGCAGGAACCTAAAAGACGAAATCGAAGCCCTCATACGGCGCGGTTCGTTAGCGACATATGAGGCCAGAACCCTGCGCACCAACAACAACAAGAACAACAACGACAACAATAGACGCGGCTTGGCAACCGGTAACACCAGGGACCGAGCCGAGACGAGGAAGGAGCACAATGTCATTAACATGACGTACGAAAATGAGCATGGAGCGGGGACCATCCGGAGGCAGATCAAGCGCCATCTAAGAGAGCTGACCCAGCACATATGCTACGCCGACGAGTCCAAGAAAGACGTCATCCCGACCTTCATTGTCACGGCAGAGGATTACAGGTGGGTGACATACCCCCATAGTGACCCTTTGGTGTTGGTCATCAAAATAGGCGATCACACGGTCAAGAGATGGATGATAGACACAAGCGCCTACACGAACTTGCTATACAAGGAAGCTTTCGAACAAATGGGGTTCGACAAACGACACCTCAAGCCGACCGCCGGCGCCTTATACGGTTTTTCAGGAACCGGAGTTGTACCCATGGGTACGATCGACCTGCCGGTCACATTCGGAGAGAGAGAGGACGTGAAAACAACGACGGCCCAGTTCGTAGTAGTAAACGCCAAGTCCGCCTACAATGCCCTAATAGGCCGGATAACCCTGGACGGGGTGCACACCCTAGTATCCATACGAGCTCTGACACTGGCCTACGTCACCAACAGGAACACTGAGGGAAAGCTATATGGCGACCAGTACTCCGCCAGAAATTGCAACTCGGTGGCCCTTAGGCGATCCCAGGAAGAAATGAAGGGGAAGCCCTCAGGATAGAAAAAGCTACAGTCCCCAACTCCGAGCGCCTCGAGCCTGGCGGGAAAAGCATGACAGTAGACCTGGAGCCGGACCGATCCGTTCTCATAGGGACCGGCCTAGAGCCAGACTACCAAGGACGCCTCATCAGCCTTCTGAAGGACAACACCGACGTGTTCGCATACTCAGCAGATGAAATGACGGGGGTGGACCCGGAGGTGACGGTACACAGGTTAAACGTCGACCCTACTTTCCGTCCGATAAGGTAGAAGAAGAGAACCATGTCGGCAGAAAAAGTCGACGCCATCCGATGTGAGGTTGACAAGTTGCTAAAAGCCGGCTTCATAGAGACTTGCAACCCCTGACTGACTGGCAAACGTGGTAATGGTAAAAAAATCTTCAGGCGCCTGGCGCATGTGTGTTGACTTCACCAACCTCAACAAAGCATGTCCGAAAGACTGCTACCCCCTCCCCAGGATCGACCAGTTGGTGGACGCCACCAGCGGACACACCATGTTGAGCTTCCTAGACGCCTTCTCCGGATACCATCAAGTCTTCTTGTGGGGGCCGGACAAGGTCAAATGCGCGTTCATCACCAGCGCTGGGACATTCATGTACAAAATGATGTCGTTCGGACTAAAAAACGCAGGCGCCACCTACCAAAGATTGGTGGACAAGATCTTCAAAGGTCAAAGAGGCAGAAACATGGAGATATATGTGGATGACGCGATCGTAAAAAGCAAAGCGGACGACCAACATCTTGTCGAATTGGAGGAAACATTCCAGTCCTTAAGGAAATACAAGATGAAACTCAACCCCCAAAAATGTACGTTCGAAGTAAGGTTCGGGAAATTCTTAGGTTTCCTAGTAAGCGCCAGGGGAATAGACACCAACCCTGAGAAGGTTCAGGCCATCCAGGACCTACCGGAGCCGAGAACCATCAGAGATATACAAAGACTCAAGGGAAGGATGGCGGCCCTGGCGCGGTTTATCTCAAGAGCAACGGATAAATCGACCCCTTTCTTCGGGGTCCTCAAAGGGAATAAGCACTTTAAATGGGAGGAAGAGCAGAAGACGGCGTTTGCCGACCTAAAAGAACACTTGAAATCCCTCCCAACGCTGGCGCGACCAACGGAAGGCGAGAGGCTGTATGTTTACATAGCAGTCACCAACGTCACAATAAGCGCCGTCATCCTTAGAGAAGAGAACCCAACAACCGATATACTTCGTCAGCCACGCGCTGGGACCGGCAGAAAAGAACTACCCGATGGTAGAAAAGGCGGCGTACGCCGTAGTCCTAACCACCCGGAAGCTGCGCCCATACTTCGACGCACACCCTGTGACCGTCCTCACAAACATGCCTCTCGAAAAAGCCTTGGAAATATTCGAGAAGTCGGGGCGAATGCTGAAATGGGCCGTCGAACTGAGTGGCCTGGGAATAACGTACCAGTCAAGAACGGTGATAAAAGCTCAAGCGCTGGCAGACTTCATAGCCGAGTGTTCCCACTCGGAGGAGGATGACCCACCGTTGGGGGTGTGGGAGGTATTTATCGATGGGTCCGCCACCAGCAACGGTTCGGGGGCCGGTGTTGTTCTAACAAGTCCCGACGGCGAGGAGTTCGAGCACGCCCTAAGATTCACCTATCAGACATCCAATAACGAAGCCGAATACGAGGCCGTCTTGGCCGACATTCATCTCCCCAGGGCTGCCGGCGGCGAACGAATCGTACTATCAACAGATTCGAAAGTGGTGACGAATCAAATTAACGGAGAGTACGAAGCCAGGGAACCCTCAATGGCGCTCTACCTAAAGAGGGTGAAGGAAGAGCTGTCCCAGCTCCAGTCATATGAGGTCAAGCAAGTGCCCAGGTCGCAGAATAACCGGGCGGACGCGTTGTCAAAACTAGCAAGCTCAAGCCTACAAGATATCAGACGTTCGGTCTGGGTGGACGTCAGGCAAAAGAAGAGCATCGCGACGAATGAGGACAGCCAGGACAAGATCCACAACATAGAGCACGAGAGCGACATCGATTGGCGGGCGCCTATCATCGACTACATCCTCTACAAACGATTACCGGGGGACCCGCCAAAGCAAAGCGAATGCCGACGACCGCCTCAAGGTACCTAATAATAGAAGACCAGCTCTACAAGAGAGGAACAGCGGCACCAATACTAAGATGCTTGAGTCCAAGAGAGGCAACGGAGGTGCTAGACGACATCCACTCGGGGATGTGCGGACACCATATAGGCGGCAGGAACCTAGCGCACAAGACGGTCCGAGACGGCTACTATTGGCCGACCACCCTACACGACGCCCGGGAACTAACTAAAAAGTGTCGGAACTGCCAAATCCACTCGCCAGTGATACACGCACCGGCCAGAGATCTCCAACCCATCCTGAGCCCCATCCCCTTTGCCCAATGGGGGATGGACATCCTGGGACCCTTCCCTACGGCGACCGGGGGCAGGAAGTTCGTAATAGTGGCAGTACACTATTTCTCAAAATGGATAGAGGCGGTAGTCGTCTCAAACATCACCGAGCCGGCCGTACGTAAGGTGATCTGGCGCAATGTCGTGACCCGGTTCGGCGTGCCCAAAGTACTGGTCTTCGATCACGGCCGGCAATTCGACAACCTCCCATAAGAGAATGGCTAGAAGGATTGGGAATTGCCGTAGCGTATTCAGCCGTCTGCTACCCCCAAACCAACGGCCAAGCCGAGGCGGCCAACAAGCAAATCCTCATTGGGCTACGAAAAATGCTGGAAGACCTAAAAGGAAGGTGGGCGGACGAATTACCAAGTGTGCTCTGTCCCTAAGAACAACACAAAAGGCTGCAACAGAACACTCACCG
Source organism: Agrostemma githago (assembly GCA_958450325.1). NCBI lineage: Eukaryota > Viridiplantae > Streptophyta > Magnoliopsida > Caryophyllales > Caryophyllaceae > Agrostemma > Agrostemma githago. The sequence goes on from OY288241.1 coordinate 61,322,200, forward strand.
TTTGGCCTCGTGTATGGGGCGGAAGCCCTCCTCCCCATAGAGGTGCGCATTCCCTCTACCCGTAGCAAATATTACAAGGGCGACACGAATGAAGCCGCCATGGAGGAAGCCCTAGACCTAGTGGAAGAAACCAGGGAAGAAGCACATATAAACCTGGTAGCATACCAACAGCGCATGAGAAAGGCGTACAACCAAAGGGTCAACCACCGAAGATTCCAGATAGGGGATCTGGTCCTCAGAAAATCCGCGGCGGTCGACAAAGCAAACGAACACGGAAAGCTTAGCGCCAACTGGGAGGGACCATATGAAGTCACCAAAGTAATAGGACCGAGTACTTATAGGCTGAAAGATGGAGAAGGGCGAGACCTGCCGTCACACTGGAACGCAGACACCATCAGAAGATACTACGTCTAAGCAACAAGTAGACGAACTGTTGTCTCAATTTCATGCAGGGTACCATCGGACTTGTCGACGACCCTGCCCACAGAAGCTTGTATAAATTTTAATAAGGAAGGCATTTTTCTTTGCTAAATCTACTTGCTCCCCATTCTTTACATTCTCGAGCAGCAAGCAGGGGGCAATAAGGGGGGGAGCCCCTATTTGCCTACCACGAAGAATGGACACCCCACCCAAAGTGTGGGGGCATAAGTCAGGAACCGCCTGTGGTCATGGCCACAGCCGGCCCCCTGGCCAAATCTCTCACACCCAAAGTGTGGGGGAATAAGTCGGGAACCGCCGGTGCTCATAACCACAGCCGGCCCCCTGCACCCTAAGTGTGGGGGCATAAGTCGGGAACCGCCTGTGGTCATATCCACAGCCGGCCCCCTGGCCAAATCTCCCCCACCCAAAGTGTCGGAGCATAAGTCGGGAACCGCCTGTGGTCATATCCACAGCCGGCCCCCTGGCCGAATCTCCCCCACCCAAAGTGTGGGGGCATAAGTCGGGAACCGACTGTGGTCATAACCACAGTCGGCCCCCTAGCCGAATCTCCCCCACCCAAAGTGTGGGGGCATAAGTCGGGAACCGCCTGTGGTCATATCCACAGCCGCCGCCTTGGCCAAATCTCCCTCACCCAAAGTGTAGGGCATAAGTCGGGAACCGCCTGTGGTCATATCCACAGCCGGCCCCTGACCAAATCTCCCCCACCCAAAGTGTGGGGGCATAAGTCGGGAACCGCCTGTGGCCATAACCATAGCCGGCCCCCTGACCAAATCTCCCCCACCCAAAGTTTGGGGGCATGAAATTAGAACGAGGGGCGTCAACATGAGAGGACTTAAAACAACATAATAGGACTTAAAACATAACCAAAATGCAAGATAAAGGACGTCAAAAGCGCCGAATGTTGGTTACAACAGGAAGTCAAAATAAGGCTACGACTATTACAAGTTCAGCAGCCGTCCCCAAAGGATCAAGCGCCACCTACAAATACGACAAAAAAGGGGAAAAACGATGAAGCGTGGAGGGCAAACCTATGCCTGAACCTCAAAGGGTAGGTGCGAGGAGATCCACAAAAAGCCTCAAGAGGGGGCAGAAGAGTGAGCGGTGTCAGCCGGCTCTTTTGCCGCCCCCTCCTCTCCCTCCCTGAGGATACATGAGGCACAGGAGGACGACGGCCCGAGTTCCTATTTCGAGGAAGACGGAGGTGCCGCCTCCGGCGACCCATCCTCATGCTCCTCCTCCTCAGCTTGAAGACGCTTGTATATCGGATTATACCGACCAAAATCAAAGTTGGGGTCATACTCAAGAAGAGCTTTGGACGTCAAGGCAATAACAGCATTCATCCCATCCATATAAGCCTCACCACCTTCCTTCTCCAACTCAGCAATTTCTTTAGACTTTGTCGCCACGTCCTGCTCAGCCGCCACCAGCTTCGACTGAAGGGACTCCATCTCGGCGCGAGTAGACGCCGTCTCGACGCAGGCAGCCCCCAACTGACCCTCCAAAGCCTTCCTGGACGGCTCGCAAGAGGAGTGGACCCCTTGGAGAGCCTCGAACTCCATACGACCAGCCACCTCTTTGTCCTCCACCTCCAGCCTTAACTGCGTTTCCGTCTCCAATTTTAGCTCCGCCTCCTGCAAACAAGACATCAACCTAGCGCCCTCCTCCGCTGCCTTCTTGATCTTGATAATGGCTTGAATAGACTTAGAAAGATCCTCTACCATGCCACGATAGACATTCTCCAACTGAGCAGGAGTCTGAATCCGATCAACGGACAAAATGTCCCCCTCCAGCATCCTAAAAAGGGAGAACTCAAACAAAGTAGGGATGGGCGTGTCAACGGCGGCGGCAACGTCACGCATAACATCCCGCTCTTGAGAAGCCTCCAGGCGGATAACCGCGTCCCCCAGGTCGGAGGGCGGCTCAATAGCCTCCGGCGGACCCGGGAAGGCAGCCACGGTAACAACCGGAGAGCCTGTCGTCCTCGGGGAGGTGACAACCACAGAAGCCCCAACATCGGCCTGCACGCCGGCGACGCTCATAGCCGCCTCATGAACGGCAGAAGGCGCCCCCACAGCTTGCCTCTTCGGAGGAGGGACATCCCTGAATTTTGATGGAGCAGCATCCCTCCTCGTCCTGGCGAATCTCGACTTTCGGAAGGTCATGATCGTCGGGCGGTCTAGCGGAGGAGGCGGCGGCGTAGTGATGAGCGGGCGAAGGGAAGGATCTAATCCCAACAAGTCAAGCTCCTCAGACGTCCAAGAGGCGGCCGACCTGCTGCCTGCAAAATTTGGCAGAAAAATGGGCAAAGGATTTAGGGTCTGCTTGCTATCCAAAAAAGTGGACGGCACAAGTGAGTAGGTTGGTCGCTAGGTACCTGGGCCGGCGACATGAACGCTCATGCCCACCCGTTCCAAGTAATCGTTCCTCAAAATTAGGTCAAAATGAGGCAGCCAGATTGAAGGTGTGGCCACCCTCTCCCTACCAATCCACTTCATAACAGCGGGGAAGGCGCCAACAATCTCCCTACCTGGCAGTCCCAGGCTGGATTCCCTAAAATCCAGACAGCGCCCCACCTCCTCATCACTCTCCATGTTGACACGGACATCCAACTGAAACAACCGAGGAACGACCCATCGCCGAGCCGAGCGCACATACAGGAAGGCGCCCTTCCATTTATGGCAGTTTGAAAGTATGGGGTAAGAAGTAACGTACTTGCCTCGCCGACCCAGAGCCCAATAGGAAGAGGACGACACTACTTTGAGATGCGCCATAAACTTAAACGCCTCCACCGAGGGCCTCCACTTCCTAAACCGACACACCCAACAGTATGAGATGATGGCGCGAAAAGCCTGAGGAGTCAGCTGACCCAACGCCAGGTTCATACGACAGAACACCTCCTCCACAAAGGGGTCAAGGGGAAAACGCAAACCAAACTTCAGAGACTCCACCGACAAACCGACTGACCCGGTTCCGGCAGTACATAGTCATAACCCTCCCCCAAAGGATAGAGCTCCCTGGCGGTGTCAAGGCCGTCGGCATTAAGTACTTTTTGGCGCCAATCCTCATCCACCAAAGTATGGGCATGACGAGGAAAACGACCACCACTCTCAATATTCTCTAACCGCCCTTCCGCCGACCCAGAAGTGGAGGCCGGACGGCAGTGAGATGGGCCATCCACCTCAGAAGAATCCCTCCCACGAGGGACGCCTTCTCGAAGGCGGCAGCGTAAAATCATCGAACTACCCCCAACCACCTCTCCCCCAGAAATGCCAGAAGACGGCACTTCTTCGCCGCCCCCCGCGGGATTGGAGGTCCCCCCCCCCCCCCCTCCCCCTCGAAGAGGCCCACAAGCAGAAATACGCAAGGTCCGAAGAGGGACCGGGGATAAAGGCTTCACCACCTCTACAGACGCATCAGAAGACGCGTCGCCGGCAGCCTCCCCAGATCCACTGATCTGAACCCTGTCGTACGCCGACATCGCCTCGTCGCCCTCCTCCTCAAAACGAACACGACGGGAACAGGTGGACATGATGCAGAAGCAAAGAAATAAAAAAAAAAAGACAAAAAGGGATATGAGACTAACCTAAACATGCCGGCAAAACTAGAACTTCTGCGGCAGGAGACGGCGACCTAACAAAAACAAGAAGTGAAAAGGGCGGAAAAGGGGGTATGCTTTGCTCTTAGTGAGAGAATAGGAAGTGCAAATGAGGGCAAGTGAGGAAGAAAGCCCCTATTTATACAAAGGGGGGCCCCTAGATCCACCCACAAAAAATCTGACAGGAGACAGATGACATTCAATGCAAATTGAAGAGTGTAGAACACGAAAAGACAACACAAAGAAAGAGGCAGACAAGTGGAAAAGCGTAATCTTGGCACAAAACACAAGAGTCCACATTCAATAAATAGCCAACTTACAACCAGACGCCCTAACAACCGCAGCCAAAGGGAACCGGCATCCCAATAATACAAGGCCGGTATTCGGAAAACAAAATAAAAAAGGGTCGGCAACCCACTACACAATCCGACTAGAAAACTACCTAAAATAAGCAAAAGAGCGACAAAATGAAAGCCGAGGACCACCCGTGAAGCATCACCGACATGACCACACGGCCAAAAGTAGACCACCTTCTCCATCTACTGACCTCAACCGGCAAAACGAGGTCCGACCAAGTAGAGGAGCTCTAATCCATTTCTTCCCCCTCAGTATCCTCCTGAGGGAGGGAGGAAGCCGAACTGGCAGTCGAGGACGAGGAGGCGGGAGAAGGAGGAGGGGCATGAATCCCACGGAGGGTATCAAAACCCTCCGCCATTTCGCCCGAGGAATCACTAGGGCATAAGGGTCCGGTCATCCACGACGGTCCGGATGAACGACTGCTCGAAGAATAGGAGCCGGAGGAGTCACCCGAGGATGGACAATCCGGGTCAACGTCCGGCTCAGAAACCCCGAAGTGCACCATGGCCCTCCGGCGGCGGCGACTGCTGTCACCATCACGAGAACATCCGACAGCCTCCCCAGCAGGAAGAGAATGAGGAGGGGCTGCGGCGGCGGGTGCTGGTAGACGCGACGGGGGCCCACGGGACACCTAGTGCCCGAAGACAGGTCTGGAAGTCTCCGGAGAAGGGGAGCGCCTCCGACGCTTGGCAGGAACTTGGGGATGCTCCACAGTAGACGGGGGAGAGTTGCTACCAGAAGAAGAAGACATGACTAAGCAGAATTTGTGAAGAATGAAATAGGGGAGTGATGCCAGAAATGGCAAAGAAATTGAGGGTATTATATAGTAAACACATATCATGCATGCACCACATTAAATGCACAACTACCTAGCAACCTAGGGAAGAGTAAAGGTCATCATTACCTCTATAAAAGGCACCCCAGCCACGGATAGGGAAGGCAAACGGATTCTCTGCAAGACGCCAGCAGCCCTGTTACGCCTCGCCCTGGCACTGATAGCTGGAACCAGCCTACGGTGACCCTCGGCAGGCAGCCAGCAATGGGGCTATTGATGGGGGTCGGCACCACAGGTAGCCGATAGCTGGCAATTCAAGGGGGACACTTCACCCAGCAATCAAACCACGTCGGCCCCCCGTGGCGGAGGTAGACGCCGGCAGTACAGTCCATACGACTCCAGCCCTATAAATACCAAGAGAGCCACCACAAGAAAGGGGACACAAAATAGATACAAGACATCATCTCTCTAAAAAGTTAAGTTATATCCTCCATAACCCTAGGTCGACTTCTTTGCCCACGTGACTGACTTGAGCGTCGGAGAGGCAACCTCGGACACCCTCCGAGGCCCTTGTGTGCTCCTTGTGCAGGTCAGAAGCTCAGAGCTTACCAGGGGCGAAGAAGGAGATTGCCGGCTGTACCCGGCTCGAGATCTGTGATTGTTTGATACCCAAACAGTATGAATACTGGTTTTATATCAGTTATAAATTGAAACTTTTCGATTAACATTCGAAGAATGCGATTGGTGTCATCCTGATTATTGGTTCGTAGCATGTTATTTGGTTTAGATATGCAAGTTAAATTTAATAGGTTGGTAGCCAATAGTAATTTAGGACCGACCTTAGTCTCTTTCTTCTATTATTTCATTCAGTACATTTCCGTTCCTTCCTGCTTATAGGGATGGTTCACTCAAAGAAGTCCCCACCCCATTCAACGAAAATGCATTATAATAGGATTCAATCTAGTAAGGAATAGAAGTTCTTACGTCTTCATGCTATAGAGTAGTCAATAGGAAGTCCACCTAAGATGAGCTTCCTATTGACTACTCTATAGCATGAAGACGTAAGAACTTCTATTCCTTACCAGATTGAATCCTGTTATAATGCATTTTCATTTAATGGGGTGGGGACTTCTTTAAGTGAACCATCCCTATAAGCAGGAAGGAATGGAAATGTATTGAATGAAATAATAGAAAAAATAGACTAAGGTCGGTATCTCCAACTACTAGGCAATTTTGGGACCGCCTAGGCAATTTTGGGACAGACTTCGGTCCCAAATTTAGGACCGCTTAACACCATAATCAGTCCCAAATTTGAGACTGAAAATAGTATTTGAGACCGCTTTCGTCGGTCAAAAAGTTAGGACCGAGTTGCTTTTCGGTCCCAAATTTTTAATGTTGTTACCAGATTTTGCAACCGCTCAAAGGCGGTCCCAAAACAGACATTTGGGAGCGATTTTTCAGTTTTGGGACTACTTTTGGCGGACCCAAAATCGCCTTTTTCTTGTAGTATATGAAGTTCGTTCTTTGTTTTAGAAACCAAATTCATATAAGGAACTACTTATTGTGTGGAATAATGGGCGAGGAGCTCCTTAAGGAATATAGATTTTTTTTTATTTAGCACTATTGCTATTGCCATTAATATTTACACCGGAGTCATTCGGGGTCCACCAAATCCCAATAGATGGTTGCGCATGGGCCTAACCAAGGATAAGGTTACGGAGCCCACTATATGCAAGTGATAATCGCAGTGTAACATCATAAAAAATGCGAAATTCCGGTGGTTCACAAGCAAAGATCAGCTCGAACTTCCTCCAAATTGATCCCGCAGCATCTCATACTTCTTGAGTTCAGCTAAGGAGAGAGAAGGACTTAACTCTCCCAGCACCTGCCAACACAATCAAAACCCCAAGCACATAATACAGCCTGTCAGTAAGCGCCATGAAATTCATAGGGTTAAGCAAACCAAGTTTGGTCCGACGAATTTTTTACTATGATTAGAAAACAAACTCTCTACCAACCCTGTCGTAGTGTCACTGCCACATCTACGTAATTAAGGACCTCAAGTTCAGAGCATGGTTAACCATTTTTCCTGTTTGCATTTGGTCTGATTTGTGCTATGCATTAAAACCTAGTACTCCTTTTACTTTTATTACTCTTCCCCTTTATATGAATTAAGGACCTGAAGTTCAGAATATGAAAATTTCTTACCTTGATGAAGTCGTCATATTCCACCACCACTGAATCAGTCTGAGTTTTGTCGCTAGATGAATCTGCTTCTGAACTTAAGGCCTACATGAAACAGTAATTGAGAGACCAATGTAGATACTTGTGAAGGTGTGAGCTTTCAAATGTCAACTCTCCAGAAAAGAAAAATGATATACCATTCGTTTTGCAGCTTGAAACCAAGCATCTGCGCACAAGGCATACATATCTGCTCCTGTGAAATTTGGGGGGCATCTTTTTGCAATGGAGATAAGAGATATATCTTCATGTAACTCGAACTTCCTGGTTAGTGCTTTAAGAACTCTGCATGAAAGAAGATTATATTGCACGGATAAGTTACACAATCATAAAAAAGTATTTCAAATTTTTGATAGATGATCCACTAACCGCTCTCTGTATGAGGCATCAGAATTTACTCCGACATAAAGGAGCTTGTCAAATCGTCCAGGCCTTAGAAGTGCCGGGTCAATCAGATCGGGCCGATTGCTAGCCCCTATAACAAAAAGGTCCTGACAACAAAAATAGAAAAGACAGCGAGCAGCATTAAACTTAACCAAAACAGCTCTATTTTGATTCACTGTAAAATTCAAAGTAAAACTCAAGATACTGCCGGTGCTCAAAACTGATATCACTAGAATTTGAAAAAATTTACACTTTCTACATGATTGTTCTATTATGACGCATTAAATAATTCGACTATCAAATTATGTCCAACTTTCATTACAACATAGCTTGTACTTTGGGAGCTCCAAAATAATGACTTGGACCAGTAACGCCAAGTAGAAGCTCACTAGGCACTAGTATATGCTCTTGCAGCAAACCACATAAGCTTGCTTCTTACTCAGTTAATAACTAATAAAAGACTACGTACAGTTGACCGCCCTGACACTGCCATTTGCGAGAACTCGAGGCAGTAGGGCAATGATTGTATTGTCAATTTGTCATCTTATGCAAGGATGAAAACAAACCTGAGTTGAATCATTGAGCCCATCAATTTCGGCAAGCATCTGCAGAGCATAATGTTTCACAGTAATCAACAAACGGTTTGGATATAGAACTGATTACCACAGGTCTAATAGTTATTGCACAAACTTCTCCAGAATATTTTACCTGGGAAACTACCCTGTCCATAACACCTCCAGAATCACCAGAAATACCCCGAGCTGGTGCAAGTGCATCAAGCTCATCAAAAAATATAACACACGGACGTGCTGATCTGGCCTGTCGTGATTGACAACTGTTATTCCTTGCTTCAGTCATTGGATTCAAGTATAAAACTAACTCTTTAACTGACAGCAAAACATTATAACGGTTAACCTTTTTAAATATTTCCCGAACATTTCTCTCGGACTCCCCTATGTACATATTTATCAGCTCTGGTCCTTTTACGCTAAGAAAGTTGAGAGAGCACTCGGTTGCCACAGCTTTTGCCAGCAGAGTCTGTAGTTAGATAGCCAAATAATAAACAGCCAAGTGATGCAGAGTAACTAACGACAGTCACTTGGAATGCTAAACTCTTCAAACAAGAAAATACCTTTCCAGTTCCTGGAGGGCCATAAAAAAGAACTCCAGAACGTCTACGTAACCCAGAAGAAAACAATTCTTTGTGCAGGAGAGGGAGCTGCAGTGTGAAACGTCAGTAAGAAGTACTCTGTTAAACACTAACCAATTAAAAGACGGGTACAGCAAATGTAGGCATGGTATAGTTGAATATATATATATATATATATATATATATATATATATATATATATATATATATATATATATATATATATGTTTGCACAACAACCACCTTCTCCAATACAGAAACTTTAAAAAACAGAAAGCATCAAGAGGAATGCAATTCACATACCTTTCCATTTACCCATACACAAATACAATAAATTACAAAATAGAAATAACATCTCAGTCCAAGAGATTATGATAATGGCATTAAAGTAAAAAAATGCAGCATCTGTTGGAGTTGCAGTGATGGTTGCAAAGTATCAATGGAGACAATGTTATCACTCATGTCACTAAACATGTCGACAGTGAATGCATTACTTTGAACTTTTTCTTAAGATATTCAAGTTGGATTTCTATTTTTATAACCTATCCTATCTCGTAGCGTAACGTTTTTCGTAATACATGCACCATTTTCAAGTCTCAAGCAGAAATTTCCCCCAACATTTGCTGCCTAAAAGAACAGGTAGTATCGATGAAGTGTATAAAATATGGGTCAAGTTACAGTGATTAGTAAAATGATGGTTGAAACAGTCAAAAATATCAGGGAATTTCTATGGGGGGAACGGAGGGTATATATAATGTAGGCTGAAGTCCGCATTGGCCTGTGACTCTGTCATGTAATGAGGATTAAATAACATAATTTCAATCTTCGAAAACCTGACTTGAAGTACCATTCAAGCTGCACAATGAGAAAAGGAAAGAAAAAGGGCACACTAAATTTTCTGTTGTCACAAAACCAGATAGTATCCCAACTGAAATAATGAAAGCGGACACCACAAGTTAACAACTTGTGCAGTTTGAGTCAATGCAAATGCAGTGACAATTAGCAGAACCTGAACAGTATCCAGAATAGCTTTCTTCACATCTTCAAGCCCTCCAACATCTTCCCATTTCACGTTGGGAACCTAATGTAGAAATGTGAATAATTAAACAAAATAGCATTTAGACAAAGGGTAGCATTTAGACAAAATAGCAATTAAACAAAAAATATAATAAAAATCACTGAGACTCAGCCGAAAATTATGGTAGGTCAATTTTATTTTACCGAATAAACTTTGACTCACCCTAACTCTGCCCATTTCTCTTCCTTCCATCTATATAGTCTTTTTGGTTCTAAAGAATTTTAACTTGTCCTAATTAAACCTACATTATTCTCAAACAAACCAGCACTTATCCACCCTTGAACTGCCATAGTTTCGACTAACCTTAATCACATCAATTAATAACATACAAACCCCAATTATAACCTATACCTCGCCCATCCATCAACCGTCATCCACTTCCACTAATGAGTCATGGCAGGGACTAGCCAGGCGACCACTGGATACCACGCACACCTCCTCCCTTGACACCCCCACTCTTGATCCTCAAGCCCCTTCATATCAACCCTCGATCTCACTCTCCACACCATCTCCTTCTCCGACTATGGAGCACCGATCAGATATACTTACTAGCTACGTCACAGGTGGTAATCTTTTAGGACTAGGTGGTAGTTTTGCAGGTGCGGGTGGTGGGTCAGGCATTTTGTGTTTTTTCTAGGCCAGGTGTCAAGGCTAGGTTGTAGGTGAGTGGGTCAAGAGGTTGGTTTTAGGTGGGGTCAGGGAATGGTGTTTGTGGGAATGGTGCAGGAGGAGGATGGGATTGGGCGAGGAGAAGAAGAGAAGTGAGGCTAGTCAAGTGGTAGCTGAGTTAATTTTAATAAGAGTGAAGATGCAAATGGGACGAAAAAAGAAAGTATGATGTACTTAAATTTTTAAGCCCTTAGTTACAAGATTTACAGATAACTACCATCTAAAAGAAGACTGTCAGATATTCCGCCATTTGCAGATGAAATCAAATTTGTCAGAAGCTACCTTAGGAGCACCCAATGCAGATCCAATCCTCTTCTTTGAACGGTCTAATGCTTTTGACAATGCTTCTTTTCCGGGACTTTGACTAATGTTTCCAGCAGGTTTGGACTCTATATTGTTGACCGAAGCAGATTTGTTCTCAGCTGTTTCTCCAGGTACACTATGAAGATTATGCTTGATAATCAAATCAGCTGCAGCATCAGCAACTAATGAACGCAAATCTCTCAAAGTAAACCCTGATGTCTGAGAAACAATATCTTTCACAAAATGCTCCAGTTCACCCTGCAGCATAAAAGTCAACAACCTAAAGCAATGACTGAGAAATACAGTATGATGTCATAGTTCTATAGTAAAAATCTGCTTCACATCCTCTGTAGGGGAAAAACTTGATTGATACTACCAGATACACATACAAGCTGTTTATGAATGATCTATAATGAAAATAGCGTGGAGAATTGTTTTGAAGTATCATTCTACACTTTGAACAGAAACATAAATTGTTTAGTGAGCCAATACTAATGCTTTATTTGGATAACAAAAATGGAGGGAAAGGAAGGGGAGGGGGAAAGGGAGAAAGTAAATGGAATGAGAGGGGAAATGGAGAGGGAAAGTTTTCACTCCAAATGTTGGAGGGAAAATAATTTGCCTTGTGGGAGGGAAATGAAGGGATCCAAATCCCTCCAACCTTACTTTGATATCCAAACGAGAGAAATTGTCTCCCTTCAAATACCCCCCTCCCTTCTAAATCCTAATATCCAAACAAAGCTTAAGTCTTTGTAACTAAAGAAAATGGGAAGTGAAACAAATAAATCACAGACAATGGAATGAACCGTTACACAATTGAGACTCTGCAGCTACCGTTAAAACATGCAGAGCTTGAAAGTCAAGAAAATGTACAATCCAACATACATCATCAAAGAAGTGGGATACGCTTTGCAGTGATTCGCTTATCACTTCGGCTCTTTCTTCTTCAGATAAAGGAGATAGACTGAGTTCATGGGTAAAGCAACGTCTAATTGCAAGCGGTAGACCTTCAGTATTTTCTGTTGCTGCAACTAAGAATACTTGAGAACGCCTTACTAATTCGCCACTCTTCAGTAGCTGTATTAGCATGCAGCAAACATATTAGATTACCTCATTAGAGCTTGTATCCAAGAATTTTATAGATTATAAGTCTCATACAACTTCCTCGAAGAAAAAAAACATCATGTTCCCCATTCTGGTCCCATGAATGTAGCTCTGAGACCCTGCTTCGTTGTCAGCAATCAATGCTAACTGAAAAAGTGTATCTTTGCAGGAAAAGCTTTCAGAGTTGGAGCATAAATTGAACTTACAGGTGCTCCGTTTAAATTTCCATTGCCAAAGATTTTCCCATCTGTGCCAAGTTGTTGAGTGTATTTTCTTATAACAGACGCAATCTCAGAGGTAATACCAGCATGATCAGATTCTACACCCTCAAGGGAAGGCCAATTGCGAAAGACATCAAAATGCCGCAGTAACAATATGGCAGGGGAGTAACTGTAGAAATCCAATTTTGCAATAAGTGAATTCACAGGAATACTGATCTCCAGATAAAAATATTTTGGCAAAGTTATACTAGTACTCTGTAATAATCAGAAAGAAACAGAAAAAGTATTCCCCGAATGAATGTTAATGATCAAAAGTGCAATCCACAACCGAGAATAGTGCTGAACTGAGACATACACCAGACTTCACAATCTAGCAAATAAAGATGTGAATATAAGATAAGAATTCGATAGATAATTGTGTCTCCGACAGATTCTGCATGGACATGTAATTCGAGTGTTGCCATATCAGCAGGCTGATACTTGTATTACTAACAAACAGCTAACAGAAACTACCAGAAAAAGTCGAACAAGAAACCACATCAGGAAACGAGTTGGGTTGCTTTATGCGTCAGAAAATACCTATGAGCCGCAGTGAAAGCCTCATCTAGTAAGGACAGTGTTTTCTTTTCAGACGCAGCCATAAAAGTGTGACAACCATATTCCACAACATGCAGGCCCAATCGCTGAGAAACATGTCTGACAACAGTCCCCTTTCCAGAACCTGCCATTGCAACAAAATCAGTCCCCAGAACCAAGTTGACACAAAATCAGTTCCTAAAGCGTTACTCCTTACTAGTACTCTTTTGCTTTAATTTTTTTTTAATAATATCAAAGTTGTACACAAGTTCCATGCATTTTTATGAAGTAATCGAGTATATTAATGACATTGAAATAAAGCATGATCGTTGACAGACACAGACAAACATGAATTCTATCATACTTGAGGAGTCAACAGGTGTATGTAACAAACTTATTCTCTACTGATTTCTTGTGAAAGAGAATTTCACACTAACACGTGGATGAAAACACAAGTTGGACTTGAGTAAAGATGTGAGGTCAAAACAACAATGACCGCAAATGAGATCCAGGAAAAAAACATCAAATTGAAATGTTTGTTCCTGCACACTGAAACAAGAAGCTCATTCATGTATAGAGGGAGTACCTCAGTAATTACTGGATTCAGAGTTTTCAGACCAATTTTCATCAAGACCCCCTATAAATAGTGGGGGTGTTGACAGGACCAAAAACATACTATAAAATGGCGTTGTGAGATGAAGAGTCAGGCACACCTGCCAAACCATGCAGTAAGATGGCAACCCGACATTTCGAAGAAAGAACAGATGGACATAAAACTGGCGCAAGAATAGATCCCAAGGCCTTTATAGTACTCTCCTGTAAAGGGGCAAGCTTAATTGGCTTGGAAATTAACAGGTCTGAGGGAAGAGCAGCAGAAGTGCTTCCTCCAAGCACAAGGGCAGTTTTCTTACTATTGACACGAAGAACAACTTCATTTGGAGGATCTAAAGCTACAACCTGTTGACACGCTCACAAGTTACTAAGCCATCATCATCTAATACAATTAGCAGATATGCAACCAAATGGAATAGAATTCACCTTAAAGTAAACAAAATCATGTTGCTCATTTTTCGCTTTCAAGCGACAGCTGACACACATTGTTGAGTTGCAATTCCATTTTATTTGAACTCGGAACAAATCATCCTTAGAGAGATATCTATCAATGTTAAAATAGTCTTGTAACGCCACATCAATCATCTCTTGGCGGTCCATAGCTTCAACGGAGGATTTTCCTTTGAGAGATTCGATGACACCACACTCGGGTATCTTTACAAAAGAGATCCTCAGATGTGAGGCGTATCGTGGCACATGAAGCCAAGGCTGCAGACTTAAATTGACAGTGTACTGATCAACCATTTCTTTACTTTTCTCCGCACACTCTTTGACATCAAACAAAGCCGCTAGAGTCTCCTTTCCATTTGAAAGGAGAGATATCAAGCATGATGTCTGCAATGCCATATTAAACGCCAGTAGAGGTGAGAGATAGGCAACATTTGGGCTTAGTATCTGGTGATGACTTGGAGGGAAAGTTATAGATGGAAAAACAAGCATAATATTGGAGTCGGAAGAAGTGTACACGTCACCATCCGGTAACAATTCATCTTTCGAAGGAGGGGGGTCAACCGCTACAGCTTGTCCAATTCTCTGAACATTGGTATAGTTGTTCTTGATGAGAACCTATAAGAAAGGAAAACAGCAAAACAAAAATCGAAAAAGCGTCACCCACCAGACATTGCACACAATTTGAAAATTGCTATGGTTACTATAGGACCAAATTTCAGATTTTGATATTTGGTTCCCAAGTACCGATAATTATCTCAAAATTAAGCAGCATGATTCAATAGGATGAATTTCTTCTATGCCTAAAGGGTCTCTTTATACATGCATTCCTGATTTCGCAGATTACCCATTTACGAATACATTTTTTTCAAACAAATTGTGGACTTAGTCGTATTACAATGGCAGGAGGAAATCACACGTCTTAACCACTAGAGGAAGACATCTGCGGTTTACGAATACATTCATTGAATGCATAAGCAAATAGATACGAATATTCATACGCTAATCGAGGAAAAGACCCTATTACTAAGCATCAACAATTGCCCACATAATAATTACTAAAATAGAAGTGGGGGGGTAAATAATAATACCAGGGATCCAGAAGTGAGACCAAGTTGTTTAAGGTGAGCAACTGAGAGAAAAACAAGGGAAGAATCATCAATTGTTGTTGAATTGACATCTGTACCGAGTGGAAAACGAACAATTCCAGCTTTTATTTGTAGAGTTGCATCAGTAGATGATTGAATAGTAGAGGAGGTTGGGGGGTGAAGTGATTTGATGAGGGCCTTTGTTGAAGCAAGCACTAATGGCTTCCTTCTAGTTCTACCCACCATTGAGATTCTTCTGATTCAACTCAATTCCAATGCAAAACCAAGTCTCATACTTCCACTTCTCACTACTAAGTACTAACTTGGATTCGACAAACTAACCGTGGGCGGTGATTCAGACCCGTCGGGTCAATATACATGTTATCAAGTCGATGTTTGATGTTTATGCCACTTTTCTAAGTCAATCATAAATTTATAACATTTGTATGTTGTTGGAAACTTGGAATGCCAAATTTCGTTATTGATTTCATTATCAGAACTCGGTATATATGCTGAGAATTAAGAGCAAGGTACAACGAATATAACTAATGATGAAATACAAAGCGACGGGATGTGAGCGGCTATACACTAATTACTTGTAATTGAATGACTAATCATTGACGAATACGTCCCCTCAGTCGGAGTGGAAGAGGATCGGACGCTTAGACTAAACTGAAACCAGAGGAACAAACGCCGAGGCAGGCCATTCGTAAAAAATATCATCATATCGGTTCTCAGAAGGAACATGCATGACTCGAACGTGGCCAACCCGAACCTTTTCGCGAACAAAGTATATGTCAATCTCGATGTGCTTAGTTCAATTCGCTGATGCTGAACTGGGTTGCTGGATAGATAGACGGCAGAGACGTTATCACAGAAAATAAGTTTGGCATAGGTTGGAGGCATGTGTAGCTCAAACAGAAGATTACAGACCCAATTGGTATCGGTCAGGACATTATTGACGTTGTGGTATTCTGCCTCGGTACTGGAGCGAGAAGTGGTCGGTTGACGTTTCGAGGACCAGGAGATGAGGTTGTCACTCCGAAAAACACAGTAGCCGGACGTAGAGCGACGACAGTCGCGGCAGCCTGGCCAACTAGCATCGGAATAGGTGGTTAAAGTGTGAGAACGAGATGGTGATAAGGTAATGTCGTGGTCAAGAGTCCCATGTATGTACCGGATGATGCATATATTGTAAATAGGGAACGCGAGGAGCGTGCATAAAGAGGTACACTTGCTGGACGACATACACGATATTTGGACGAGGAATAGTGAGATACTGAAGAGCGTTGGCCAGTGATCAACGCTTATTACATCTATGTCTATCGCTTCCTCGACGATCGTTTTATCATGTATTTCCTTCTTAATTGAGCTTCAATTGTCGATCTTTGCTAGGAAGTCGATACTGCCGTATCTCGGGTTATTTTGCAGGATATGTGTGTTTTTGGATGCATTTACATTTTGATGGACTAAAAGGACTAAGCAAAGGACGGGAGTGAAAATCAAGAAGGAAAGAGACGTCAAACGAGATGAAAGAATGATCGCCTACACAAGGGTCAACTTCAAACATCCATATCTTGAGTTTTACAACTTCAATGAGGGTGATTAAGGTGGTGTTGGAAAGCTCTATCTCTTAGATTTCCAACGATATATTGCATGACTAATTTGAACAAGTAAAGAAGAAATGAGAGCCGTTTGAAATAGAGTGCGCAGTGCTATGACCTACAGTGCTACTCGATTGAGTCACTCCTTGGACTCGATCAAGTTGCTATCTTAGAATGTCTTGACCAGTTTTTGGGGGTCACTCGACCGAATCCATCCTTGACTAGATCGAGTGGACCTCTTTTCGGGCCGCAAACCTTTTGTCGTAAATGACTTGTTTCAGGCCCAAATTTCTATCCTATTAGTTTGTGTTGGGACTTGAGATGACTTTCTTTTTATTTTTAGTTTCGGGACACACTTTTGATTACCCTAGTTTTAGGATTAAATAGAGAGCTTTCTTAGGAATAGAAGTTTTACGTACGTTTGCCCAAGTTTCTCACATATGCTTTTGGCCTTTTGCCATAATTCTTCGGTATCAATCTTTCAATTTTAGTTTTAATCTTACTTTTCTCTTTTGCTATTTGTTTAATTTCATGCTTTGATTGATTATTGCTTCCGTAATTACATTGATTTATTGCTTTAGTATAGATTATTTATTGTTCTTCGTAATTAATTCTCATCGTTTCATTATGTTTAATTTTGATTCAATCATTTTTAGATTATTTAATTTGAGTATGTGTAGCTAATTTTCCTCCTAGAGTTTAGGGGGATCTATGAATATTATGAGGGTTATAATTAATTGATGAATTGTTATTCGCATGAATTATCGCTTGATTATCGTTTTAACTCTGATTGATTAATTAGTGGTCACGATTAATTGATTAGTATAACAATTAGGTCTTTCCACCGACATGGTTAAGAACTAATCAGGTCACGATAATTCGGGTAGACTAGCTTAATTCTAGCGACTGCAGGTTAAGTTTAACTCTAAAGGTTGTAGTGTACTGACCGGACCTGCACCCTAGGTAGTTCGATTAATGGTTCAGTTAATTAGTTTCCTGACCTGATTAATACTCATAGTGAATTCGAGACCCCAGACTTTTCTCCTTATTGTTATTTTGTCTTAGTATTTAGTCTTTACTCTCTAAACGAACCCAAACTGCGACCCATAACCTAGAGTCTAAATCTTAGGAGTAGATAACTAAATCATGTCTCCTTATGGTTCGACCCCTGACTTCACTATCTGCATTATTTGGTGTCCTTAGGGTATCTTTGAATAGGGATACGACTTTCCCCTTCAAATTTTGGCACCGTTGTCGGGAAGACGATGTTATTTAGTTGTTTATTTTTTGTTTTAGATTTTAGGTTATTTTTTGCCCCGGGGAACATCAGTTCCTTGGAGCAGCTCTCATTGGTTTTTTGTAGTTTCCTCTAGTACCCAGGTTACTACAACTAGCCAAGATGCCTCAGCTTGCTAGCCATTCCGAGCCAGTGAGGACGGATTTGCCAAAGCCAATCAAACGGTCCACTGCTACAATTGGGTCGTTTGAAATACGTCCTCCTTTCATCATGTTAGTGGAGAAAAACCAGTTCGGAGGTACCGTCGATGAGGATCCGGTGAAACATATGCAGATCTTCACCGACTATTGCTTCACCATTCCACTCCCGGTGGGAGTTACTCATGAGCAAGTGACGGAGATGTTATTCATGTTTTCCATACGTGACGCTGCTAGGGAATGAATCACTGACTTTGATCGCGTAGCTGAGGAGATTACCGACTGGAAATCTCTTGCCTTAGCGTTCTACAAGTATTATTACCCACCTCAGAAGACGAACATGTTAAGAAGTCAGATAACTAATTTTCGTCAGACTCCTCACAAGAATATCCACGAGAGTTGGTGCGATTTAAGAAGTTGGTGAAAGGATGCCCACATCACGGGTTTCAGGTATGGTTTCCATGCAATTAGTTTTATAACGGTTTATATGACGATTCTCGTGCTACACTTGATTCCGCAGCTAATGGGAGATTCCAAAACAATGTCGACGATGACAAAGCTTGGAAGACGATAGAGGATATGGCTACTCAGCATGCCCGATGGGGTAATCCACGAGGTAACACTCGCGAAAAAGGTTTATAGAGTGGGACAGCCAATGTTGTGGCAGCACAGTTAGCGGTATTGACTAAATGTTTTGACGCCTATGAAGCCTTTAACTCCAAACGGGGTATTTATCAAGTCAATGCCATGATCGAGCTGAATTGCGATAATTGTGGTAATTTGGGGAATTGTGCGCATGAATGCATGGGAGTTCCGACGCAAGTCAACGCGTTTCAAGCTTCCCGTCAAATCTTGCCTTATGTGAAACAACCACCACCACCCCTTCCATCTAATGATCAGGTTGTTCCCTATGTCACCTATCATAATCGTAATTTTCAGTCTAACTTTAACAGGCATAATTAAGGGGGACAATAGTGAATACGCGGAGATTAAAGCACTGGAGCTAAAAGGCTTGCAAGCTCACCAAAAGCGGGAAGCACAAATTAATCATTTGATTGCACATCACAAGATTTTAGACAATCAAGTTGCTCAGCTATCCGCTCAAAGAGAACAAAAGGTCCTAGATGCTCTACCGTCTCAAAGTCACCAATCACATGAGCAAGTCAATGCCATTACCATACTACTCAGGCCCGGTGAAGGTTATTTAGTCAACATTGTCGATGAGACCGAATTGGAGAATCAAGAACTCGCAGACGAATTAGTTGAGCAATCGGCTTTAAATAAGCCAACTCAAGGAGGTAGAGAAATCCCCAGGTCAACTCGATCGAGTCAGCCAGACGGACTCGATCTAGTGACCACACGAAAAACAACCAGGGAGCCTTTGGACGCTCAACTCGATCGAGTCACGCCTGAATCGATCGAGTCACTACCAACTTGATCAAGTGGATTTGATCGAGTCGTGCTGGACGAGCCCAAAGTTTGTATCTTGCCATCTAATGCTTCATCTTCGCCTTCATCTCAAGCTACTCCTACTCCAGCTCCTTCCGAGAAAGCTAAGGAAGCGCCGATACAAATTGCACTTCTCTTTCCAAACCGACAGTGCAAAACTCAGTTGGATCAGCAATTCAGTAAATTCATGGAAGTAGTGAAAGACCTTTAGATAACCATTTTCTTCACTGAATTGATCACGCAGGTACCTACCTACGAAAAATTATTGAAGGAAATAATTTCCCGGAAGAATGCTTTCAATAAGGCCAAGATCGTGGCATACGCTGAGGAGTACAACACAGTCTTAAATAGCCATTCTCTGCCTAAGCTTAAAGATACATGGAGTTTCTCTATTCCTTGTACTATTGACACTTTTACTATCGATAATGTTCTTTGTGATCTAGGAGCAAGTGTTAGTGTGATGCCATTTTCTATTTTTACAAAGTTGAACATGGGTAAGCTGAAAAGCACGAGTATGACCTTGCAAATGACCGATCGTTCTCTTAAACGCCCTCTAGGTGTCTTGGAAGACGTCCCGGCCAGGGTTGGGAAGTTCTTTTATTCCCGTAGATCGATTTTGTGATTGTAGATATTGGCTGAGGACTCTGTGATTCCTATCATCTTAGGTCGACCCTTCCTACACACTGTGGGGGCGGTTATAGATGTTAGAAACGGACAGCTAACACTATCGGTATGAGAAGATAAGCTTTCCTTTGGTTTTGACTTGACTCCGAAACGTATAGCTGAGTCGTGTTATACTATTTCTGCTATTAACATGTCATCTAATGAGCCTGCTAATGCTATTCACAAGAATATTGAGGAGGCTACCATGCCACCTAACCTTGCTGAGCTGGAAGCGCGAAGATGTAGAGAGGAAGTGGATGCAATCGAGCGCCTGCTGTACGGAGACCGGTGGCCAAAGTACCCACTTGGAAAGAAGAGGTCGATGAAATTGAACGACTGCTGAACGGTGAAGTGTCCGACATCAAGGTGAATCCTATGAACGATTACGACGGGTAGTCTGATTTTTGAAAAGTCAAGCTCGATGCGATAGAGGCAGCCCTCCGAGAAGACAGGCCCCTCAGGACAGTGAAGGAGGACTTACGCGAAATCAGTGACAATTTTATCGAGACAAATCATCCCCCTCCATTATCCCGGGCAATGATTCGGGACCCATTTCTCGATGCATGTGAGAACGAGCTTCCTATGCCGAACAAATTAACCGTTCAGGTTTACTTCATCTAGGTTGCTCATTTAGGTGAACACGATCCACCGAAAAAATTCTATTTATCCCATTTTCATTTTTTCAATTTAATTGACAAAGGGAATTTTAAAACTAAACACACGGAGCACTCTTATAAGCCGTCAACTAAGTTGAGACGGTTTGATTTTCTGAACTTTAACGCTTCCGTGACTATATGGTGCTACTTATGCTCATATGTAGCACATGCCCTAATGTTCGATTTTCTCCTACGGGCTCTGAGTTGTTTTGACTTCGACATGGAGTATAATAACATTTCTTGAAACGGGCGAAGTGGTCTTGTGGGACCTATCTGAAACCAACGCTAGTTGGGAGGCAACTCGACATCATTTGTATATGCTACCCCCCGCTTCTCAACTGGTTTGAGGGAGCTACCTTTGTATACGATAATTTCTTTCCTTTTATTTTCGTTTTTCCTATTTTCGTAGTTTTTTTATCTTCCCCTTAGGTTATGTTGTCCTTAGAATTGGCTGGGGATTTCTTGTTTTATATGCTGTAGAGTCACATTGAGGACACTGTGACATTTAGGTTTGGGGGAGAGTTTGTGTGCTTTTGTGTGATTTTTGTCGTGTGTTTTACTGCTTTCCAAAAATTTAAAAATCCAAAAATATTTTGATTTCTGTGTGTTTTTGTGTTGTGCTTGAATTTATGTATTGCTTGAGATGAGATGATTTTGATGTGAATGCCTATTGAATTATTAATTGCCAAACTAGTAAATTTGACCATTTGTCGGCAAGCCACAAAATTCTGAGGTTTTAGAGCTTCCTAGGCCAGTAACATTCATAACTGATCTCATTATTATATAGGATTGAGTGGTTTTATCCTTGTGGAATATGTAACATCAATTTGTATAAATATGACGTTCGTCTCTTGATATTCAATACGTGGTTGGTTTGAGGAGGAAGTACATGAGGAAATGCATTTCTATTTTTGATGAGCTCACCCTTCGTATTTGATGACTCGTGTCTTGAGGCCTTTTGTAGGATAAAGACTACTCTCACTACCGCTCCAATTATCAAAGCACCCGATTGGAATCTTCCATTTGAGATCATGTGTGATGCTTCCGATTTCGCCGTTGGTGCCGTTGTAGGCCAACGGGTGGACAAGAAGCTACATGTGATATATTATGCAAGCAAAACCCTAGATGAAGCCCAATCGAGATATACCACAACTGAAAAAGAAATGCTAGCCGTTGTCTATGCCATGGAAAAATTTCGAACATATGTTACCGGTTCCAAAGTCATTATTCATACCGATCATACGGCGATTCGATACATCATGTCCAAAAAGGAGACAAAGTCCCAACTTTTTTGATGGGTTCTTCTTTTACAAGAACTTGATATTGAAATTAAAAACAAAGCTGGATCGCAGCACTTGATAGCGGACCACCTTAGTAGATTAACGGTTAGTGGAAGTAACAATGAAGATGATGGCATACCCATCAATGAAGCTATGAGAGATGAGGCCTTGATGGCCATTGAAACTATTACACCTTGGTATGCCGATATTGTAAATTTCTTAGTGTCTCATTATATTCTGGACGATTATTCCAAGCAAGAGAGGAAGAAACTACGTTATGAAGCCCGACGCTATTATTGGGATGAGCCCTATTTGTTCCGCCAATGCGTAGACGGTATTTATCATCGATGTGTTATGACCGATTAAGGATTTAATATCGTGAAGCACCTCCACTTGACATCTTATGGTGGGCACTTGGTCAACCGAAAGACAATTACCAATGTTCTCCAAAGCGGGTTTTGGTGGCCTTCCATGTTTAAGGACATTAGAGCTTTCATTCTCACATGTGATGCTTGCCAAAGATGTGGCAATATAACAAGAAGAAATGAAATGCCCCTTCAACCCATCTTGGAGATTGAATTGTAGGTTACATGTTGATGATTGTAAGTTGATGATTGTATTATGAATGTATTTTGGCTGATTGTACGAGAATGGTTTGTGCGGTCACGACATTGGGCATAGATCTCGTTTACAAATCTAATCGTATTAGTTATTCTTCCGCTTTTGCAGTTGTTTAGATATACCATGTAGTTGTAACAATGCAATTTTTATACCAAGTCTTTAAATTGGGTGGTTTACGTGTTGTATTTTAATGGACTACTTCCTCGGGTTATACCGATATGGTAACGCTTCTATTTTCTCGGGAATGTCTTGGTAAAGCTCCTGGGTAAACGAGGGTGTTACAATGATTGTCCTTTAAATTAAAGTACATAATTCTTCGTTCATGGCACGAGCCGAATTCGGGTCACAGAGGGCGAGCTCTGGGGATTTAGGGATTGGGGGATTGCGGGTTGGTGAGTCGAATGGAAGATCTTGGTTTTGAAGATACAATTCATGGCATAGGCGATCATACGGTGGGTAGGTCGGGGTAGGACCGGGGTGGTGATGAAGGTGTAGGTTGAGAGGGGATGGATAAGATAAAGGGAAGCGGGAGTGGGAGATGTAGAGTGAATCAAGTGTAGGGGCTGAATCAGAAGTGGGTGTCAAGGGAGTTGGATGAGGGATGCCGGTTGGATGAAAGAAGAAGGAATTGATGGTAGAGGAGTACGGATCAAAAAAGGTGTAGGTTCGGTCATGGGCGAGGTTCGGATTGGCGAAGGGAAAGACAGTTTCATTAAAGGTAACATGACGAGACACGATGAATTTACTAGTTTTAAGATCAAGGAACCTGTGTCCCCGATGACCAGTTGGATACCCGAAGAAGACACAAAGATATGACTTAGGTGCAAGTTAAGGGATCTGGTGGCAGATAGATTAGGATAGCAGGCACAGCCAAAGACGCTGAGGTGGTCATATGATGGGTTTTTGAGGTAAAGAGCGGAAGTGGATGAGTGGTTATGAGGAGTTTTAATGGGGAAAATGTTATGTAGGTAAGTATTGGGCCTAGTGGCGTGGAAGGCCTCAACCCAAAAGAAGGAGGGGAGTGAGGCGTGGTGAAGGAGGGAGAGCACGATTTCATTAAGGTGACGGGTCATGCGTTCGATCTTGCCATTTGGGAAGGATGTATATGTATATGGACATGAGAACTGAAAGACGAGTTCGTATGATTGGGGTAATTTTGAGAAGGTGGAGTTATCAAATTCACGACCCATATCATATTGGAATGATTTGATCGGACGGTTAAATTGAGTAGAGATGAGAGTGTAACATTGACTGAGTTTAGCAACGACCTCAGATTTGTATTGTAACGGGTAGACCTACACAAATTGGGGTAAAGTCGTCTACTAACACGATACTCCCTCCCCCCCCACATTGATGTTCCCATTTCAATATGGCACATTGATTAAGAAATCAATAATGAATGGTGGTAAATTGTTTGGTGAGGTTCAAGATGTCAAATCACAAAAAGTAACCAATAGAAAGAGAGTAAATTGGATGAATAAGGAAAGTTATGAAATGGGAAAATCTTAGTGGAGTTTCCTTTTAAGGAAAGTGGAAAAATCTTAGTGGAGGGGAGGGAGTACAATATTCAAAGTTTGTTTTGCTTAGTAAGGGGGCCGTCCATAAATCGGCGTGAATAGTAAGGATTCCTACTTTGTGTTTGATGTTGGATACAGACCTACGGTATATACGGGATGGAGTGGTTTTGCCGAGGCAGAGTTTTTGCGATCACCCATGGTTACTATGCGTGAGGCAGAGATGTTCTGTTCATAGGAAAAGAAAGAAGAATAACGCCTTGTTCTTTGGGACTGAAGTGTATGCTGAACTAATATGAACTGAAGTGGGCTGAAGTACTGAGATAAAGTGAGTCTCGTGGGGCAAAATTGAACTGAAATGAAGTGAGATGAAAATAAGTTGAAAAGAACAGGGCCTAAGAAAAAAAGAAAAGAAAACATGAACTATTTGTCGATTATCAATCTAACGCTCTATGCCATGTTGGAATGAAAATTTTCGTTATCGGTTTCATTATCAGAACTTGGTATATATGCCGAGAATCAAGAGCAACGTACAACGAACATAACTAATGACGGAATATGAAACAACGGGATATGAAAGGCTATACAGTAATGAATTGTAATTGCATGACTGTAATTATTGACCAACGGTTTTTAATCTAAATCATATTCAATATTTAGAGTTTTTATCAAGAACTTTTTGTCATAATTCACCTAATACTATTTAGGTTATCTATGAATGCAACACCTATGTTTTTTTCCTCAAGAAGAACCTAGCATGTACGAACCACATTTTTTTATAGCAACTAAATTCTTTATTCAGTAAAAAAAAAAATCAACATTTCATCTGAAACTAACATATTTGTTGAGATGGCATTGATTTTTATGTCTTCTCTCAACAAGTTTGACACTCTCCATTAGCCATCAATCCTACCGTAAAGTAATAGCATCCCATCCTCAACCACTAGCGAACCAACCCCGACTTTCTAGAAACTAACATTGAATTTAGCTAAGGTGCACCTGAATAATCCTGGGCCACCAATCCAATCTTAAAATAACCATAACTCATCCCTAACACTCATCATGAACATCAATGTAATTGACACTAACGATGGTGATTGATGCCCTTTTAATTTATCATTTTCCTCCGTAACCATCACTCCAGTAACACCTCTACTGAGAAGCCTTAAAACAAGACCTTCCCGACTAAATAAGAATGTTCCCATCTCGATTGCCCGAGGCAGTAGCGTCATCGCAAAACAAAATCGAAAGAAAATGACATAAATAGTTTAAGGGATTTTCTATGCGGTACCCTTATATTTTTAACTTTTCTACATGGTACCCCTACCTTTTCTACGTCTATACATGGTACCCTTAAGTTTACTATTAATTTAACTAGCGCCCCGAAAGTTTTTTCCATCAAGT
The DNA here is from genome assembly GCA_958450325.1 of Agrostemma githago. Taxonomy (NCBI): domain Eukaryota; kingdom Viridiplantae; phylum Streptophyta; class Magnoliopsida; order Caryophyllales; family Caryophyllaceae; genus Agrostemma; species Agrostemma githago. Next base: position 61,347,866 of record OY288241.1, read on the forward strand.
TTTGTCGTTAAATTATGTTTTTAGCGTATGATTAAGACTTCAATATCATTTAACTTAGATAATTAACAAGTAATTGAACTTAATTTAAGTGTTATTATTTGATTTGACAATATAACGTCAAAAATATAATCCGTTTAGATTCGGAGTATAACTGCAAACACGTACAAAATTGTTAGTTTAAATTCAATTATCGGTTAATTAGGTATGTTAAATGATGTTTAACTTTCAATCTTGAACATAAAAAGGTAATTTGTTGCCAAAACTTGACCGGAAAAAAGTTTAGGGGTACCAATAAAGATAATAATAAAGTTTGGGGTACCAAAGAAACTTTTAGTAAAGTACAAGGGTACCATGTGTATATGTAAAATTGGTAGGGTACCATGTAGAAATGTAAAAAGTTCAGGGGTACCACGTATAAAATTATTATTATTATTTTTTTTTATATATTTTTTTTATGAACGGAGAATTTTATTGATGAATCAAAAACCAGTTTACAAAAAATTGGTGGGTAACCGAGATACAATTTGGGCCCCCACCCATTTAGCTATAGCGAAGCTAAGTCTGGTAAAAATAAAAGGAGCAGCGCGTGCTCCGACATCCTGTGCTATCGAAAATTTTTGAATCCTCTTGAGTAAGCCGATAGCATCCGCCTCCAATTCCCCCAGCGAAGAAAAGGAAAAGGGCAAAAACCCATACCCAAGCCCCGAGCATTATTATTATTATTATTATTATTATTATTATTATTATTATTATTATTATTATTATTATTATTATTAGGGTTATTTCATGACAATAATATCAACTATAAGGAGACTTCTTAGAATAATTTCAACTATACGTAATCTCATTTTAATATGAACTATGCCTTCATTAATCTCGTTTCGCTATGGACAAAATTATGACCTGCTATTACAGGTAATAGTGACCGGTTGTGACTTTCTAGGGTCCTTGAATGTTCCGTCGTCGTTCATGAAAGCCAAAACAACAAGAAAATTAAAGCATTTTTCTCATGGTTTCTATAATACTAATCGGAAATAAAAAATGGAATATGAATTTTGGGAAGATTCAAAAAAAAATAATCAATAGCCGAAACTGAAGAAAAAGGTTCAACCGGTTTTCTAGGTAACCGGTCACCTATATCAATGAGGGATTAATGAAGGCATAATTCATATTAAAATGAGATTACGTATAGTTGGGATTAATCTAAGAAGACCCCTTATAGTTGGTATTATTGTCATGAAATAACCCTTTTATTTATATAGTAGAATGTCATCACCTTATTATAATTTCTCGATGTGGGATAATTTTACTTAAATTTATAACTATATGAGCTTATAAGACTAAATTTTTTTTGGTTGATATCTAAAAATGAATGATTCTTTTATTTGTAATATAGAATTTCATCACCTCAACATTATAATCTTAAAAATTCTTTGAAAAAAGTCTCTTTTATATTACATATATATTGCTTATATCACCTTATTATAATTGTTCAATGTGAGATAATTTTACTTACTTTTATGGAGTGCGTAATAAATTCATCACTTTTTTTTCGAGAAAATAATATGAAATCTTGTTTATAATATAGAATTTCATCACATCATAATTTGACGAATGACTACTCTTATTTATAATAGATAATTTCATCACCGCATCATAAATTTTCATTGTGGGATAATATACTTAAGTTTAATTTCACCACTTTATTATAAGAGATTTTCTACATGGTGTTTCTATGTTTTTAGCTTTTCTATATGATATCCTTGCACTTTTATAATCACACATGGTACCCTCACTTTTAGGGACGTTTAAGGGTATAGAGACATAATACACTAAAAGTGAGGGGTACCATGTGTGATTATAAAAGTGGAAAGGTACCATATAGAAAAGCTAAAAACATGGGGGTTCCATGTATAAAATCCCTTATTATAATCTTTGAATGCGGGATAAACTTTACATAAGTTTATAGTCTTCTGAGTTTTTTTAATAACATCTTATTATAGTTTTTTATAGCATATCCAAAAAAAATTGAGGGGGTATCATCTTGTGGACATGACATAGGTCCACCACGACGCGGTCACACGCGGGTTTGGGGAGACGAATGAATCTCCATATGAGATGGGTTGAATTGAAATTTAAATCGAAGTGGAATCGCCATCGAACTTTGTGGGAGTTCGGGCCCGTTCGAACCCACTCTACATCTTAGTGAGCCATGCATAAAGTATGGCCCATTCGGATGTCAGAGTTTATTGGGCTCGTCTCTTTGCATTTGATACCGATACCGACATTATCGGATACCATGTATTGAATGACTCTCGTGCGCCAACGGTTTCGGGCATCCGAAAACCATGTTTCTGAGTAAGAGGTGAGGGTACGTGTTGGGAAGTTCAGAAAGAACACTCAACCCCGCCCGCACATTAGCGGCCTCTAATAAGATATCGTTTGACTTTCGAATACGCGCGTTAGTAATTCGATGAGATGATATGCAAACAGTATTTTGACTAAGCATGTGAAAAATCGAATAAGTTGCTACGTTGATTTAATGCATCTAAATTAACGTCAAAGTTGTATTTAGCATGCGAGGTTCGTTTTAGTATAATAAAACAAACGATGAATAATAAGAAACAAAGACAAAGAACAAACGGGTTAGTAACAGTTTGTAAATTGAATAAAAGATGTAAATATGATGACATGAATGATTTTGAAAAGTTTATGACACGTGATGGATTAAACACGTGTTGACCGAGGACGAGAAAATATTAATCGAAGCTTTAAAATATGCCGAGAAAACCCGTTGTTTCGTTAAAGAAACGATATTCGAAAATTTAAAACGAAATTTTTGTGTCGCGTTTTCAGGAGTTCGCGCGCCTCGCTCGGGAAGGGCGCGACTCGCGCGGGTCAGGCGACTCGCCCGGGATGCGTGCGGGTCGCGTGACGGGCTGCTTTCAAGATCGTTTTTTAGAAAATCGATAGTTTTATTAAATCGCGTACAAATATAGCATAATTTATACTCGACTTAATTTTACGATATTCGTTATATTCGATATTCGATTATGAAATCGATATCAAATATTCGGAATGATTTTTTAGAAAAGGTGAAAAAAAGAGTTTTGTAAATTACTTTGAAAACCGAACTAAAAAAAAGCAATGTTGATTCTCTCCGCGTTAAAATCGTCGTATTTTGTTTTTAAAATTATGTGACAATTTTTTAGCATCAACGAGATTAATTTAATTCTTTTTAGATACGATATTTGACTATGGAGTCAATATCGTATTTTAAGAACGTTTGTTTTGTATGAAAACTAGTTTTGACCCGTGCAAATTGCACGGATGATGTTAAAAAGATAAATAAAGTGTTGGAAAAAAAGATGCTTTGTTTTAGTAAACACAATCTATTGTATTTACGTAAATAATGCATACAGGAGAATTGTGCTCGACAATTCTAAATAAATTCGACAACCAACTTAACGGACCATTATCACTGTTATAAGTTGTAACAACATCAACATGAGGATAATTAATGAATTACTACTATATAAAGTGAACAAACATTTTATCGGTGTGTTGTCGAAGATTTGTTATAAAAGTATACTCCTTTCATTTATTAATGTTAGTTGCATTTTTCACTTTGGGTCTTTTTTTATTGTTCACTCATATGTATTCTTTCCATATTACTCTCACATCTTCATTTTTTAAATATTTTCTACTATGACCCACCTGTATCAATTTCTCTCCATTCTCATTTTTCATTCCATAATAGGACTAACATTAATTATTGGAGGGGGTAATTCGTTGTCAATAAAGTAATTTAAAGTTGAAGTGACATTGAAGCAACATAAATGAAATCAATAACAAAATTTAAATAAAACTACCCAAAATCCCTTTCAAATATTGATTTTTTTTATAAACAACATTAATAGTAGTTAGACAGGTCAAAAACTGACCAGACCCGAAAATTTCTCGAACACGAAACTGACCTAACTCGATAATGATCAAAATATTTTGGGTCAGAACCTCCTCGACCTGTTACCCAACCCGAAATTTGTAAATTTTAAAAATAATGTTGAGATAATAGATTATAGTATTTCAAAAATAGTATTGTAGGAAATATTTTTTTATTTTAAAAATTTAAGAAATAAAATTCTTATATAGGAGTATTATTTTTTAGTATATTTTAAATCATGTTTTTAACATAGGGTGATTATAATGATACAAAAATTCAATACAATGAGTCAAAGTTTATTATATACGTGTAACAAATTTAAGTAACAATATATCCATACTTCCTATAGAAATGTAATACGGAGTGTCAATTTATAGTACGTAAAAATTATATCAAATAACACTCCATTCGAGTTCCTATGTTCTTCTCCTTTGTCTTTGGGTAAATGTAAACCACACATTGATAGCCTAAAAAATAAATAGGAAAGATGATTAAACTCAACTTAAATAGAAAACAGGGGAGGTTTTAGGAACTCAGAGCGAATATATGGCTACAACATCATTTGGGTGTTGTTTGGTCTAGTTTCTTGAGGTGATTTTAGAATTTTTTTTAGAAACTAAAAGCTTTCATTTAGGTCCTGTTCTTTTGGACTGAAACTGACTAAACTTAAACTTAACTGAACTTAATTGAACTGAAGTGGACTGAAATATTGAGACAAAATATGTCTCCTGGAGCTGAATTGAATTGACCTGAACTGAAACTGACTGAATATAAGTCCAAAATAACAGGGTCAGTCAAACAGACTTTGTTGCATAGTAAAAAACTACGGAGTACTCAAGTATTTTTCAAACAATTTTTACCACCCAAAAGCAGAAACGATGCTTCTGACTCATACTTTTGTCTTTATGATATTTATGCTGAGATGACAAATTTGTAATAATTCGTAAACATTTTAAAAAATTGAATAAATATTTATTTGTTCATATTTTTTAATTCTCTACAAATAGAGACTCATGTTGCTATACTTTTAAAATCTATGGAGTATTTTTTTATCTTTTATTTGCTCAAGTAGAAAACTCTTTTTAATAAATAGTTTTGTAAAACGATGACCAAACCGGTAGAGTTTTTTCGAGAAGCAGCTTCTGAATAAATTATTTTAAGAAACAAACTCTTTTAATTAAAGCTAAGCACCGCCTTGATTTGCCTCGACATCTCTAACAAATTAGTTTTGCGTCGCACCTCGTTTTTACCTAACTTCTTCACAAATTAGTACGTACCTATAAAGCTACAACAAATGATATGACAAAATGTAGTATGAAGTATCAAATACTCGAAAATAATAAAATAACCACAATTATTACTCGTATGAAAAACTATTAATTATTAACTATATTGTTCTTATATTAGTAGCTATAGAGTATTTGATATTATAGGCTTTAAATAATTATTACTCCGTACTACGTATGATAAAAATGTTAATTACTAATCAAATTATAGTACTCATACAATTGTATTTGTAATACTAAGAGCTATTCCTTGTCGTCGGCGTTTCAGCTGGATCGTCGGCGCTTTATAACGTGAATTGACGTTTTTGCCCCTCCTTTAACTTACTTCATTAACATTACTAATTATTGTTTATTTGGTTATTTGTGAAATATACTCGATAACGTAACGGTTTTGGTTATTTTGTAAAATCATCTTTTTTTGGCACTTTTATAGAGTACTCCCTCCGGTTTTAAATTATTGCCCCATTTCAATATAATACTTCTCACATATATTACCCAAATGGGGCAATAATTTAAAATCGGAGGGAGTATGTTATTTCGGCGGAGCTTACGTCTTTACGTATTTCTTAATTTTAAATTAATTGCGACTGGACAACCAGATTTACATTTCGGAGTTAGTTATTACTTGATTATTTTTATTCGCATTTTCGTTTGTGTTCTTCCATTTATAACTATCGTATTTTCGAACATTGTTTAATTTTTATAAATAAAATACGTAGGATGTTAGATTCGTTAGTTACGATTACATATGTTTTTTAGGTGATTATGGTTTAATTAATCGAAGATGTATATTAAGGTTTATTTTATTTTTTAAAAAAAGGTGCAAAACGTCACAGATCTGTAAAATGTGGCATACTCACGTTTTACGAATCCGCAAAAAGTGAGTACCTCACATTTTACGGATCCGCAAAAAGTGAGTACCTCACGTTTTACGGATCCGCAAAAAGTGAGTTACTCACGTTTTTCAGATCCGCAAAAAGTGAGTGTTATTCACGTTTTGCGGATCCGTAAAACGTGAGATACTCACTTTTTGCGGATCCGTAAAACGTGAGATCTCACTTTTTGCGGATCCGTAAAACGTGAGGTACTCACTTTTTGCGGATCCGTAAATATGACATACTCACTTTTTGCGGATCCGTAAATGTAGATATCCCACATTTTGCCGATGGATGCTATTACGATCTGTAATATTACGATGAACTCTACAAACTATTATCGATAAAAATTTAAGACGTCACATTAACATCAAACTTAGTTTAAATTGTCCTAAGTTTAAATTGTCCTAAACTGTCCTAAGTTTATGAGAAGGGCAATATGATCCCGAGATTTATGGGGAAACGTGTCACAAAAACCGTTAAATTACAAAAACCGTGACAAATTAATACTCGGAAACATAAAATTAGATTTATATACAAAACCAATTAATTATATTAATGATTATTAAAGAAGGGCAATATGGTAAAATCACGTATAAAGCGCCGACGATCCAGCTGAAACGCCGACAACCCAAATGAATTGCTTGACATTTGACTTTTGGCTTATAAAACTTTGATTTGATTCTTATTTTACGACATTGCGATTTTTACGTAACCCAAAGATTATTAAATTTTCGTTTTTTCAATGTGTATATTGATTTTTTTTTTGTATCTGTGTCCTAAAAATTTTGAACATCGTATCACGTGTTGGATACGTCTTCATATCTGTGTCCATGTGAGTGCTACTTAGACGAAAACAGAGTCAGTGACATGATTTTCTAAGATGTTCAACTATGAAGAACACAATCTTTCGCAATCCCAATTAAACAATTGTGTACAAACTACAAACCGACTAATTTGCAAATCTTTTAGCGTCATTTACTCATTTTGAAAACTTAAATAATGATGTAACTGTTTATTGGTTTACGTGTAATACGACTGTTTGATGGTAAGTACTGTAATTAATAATAATAATAATAATAATAATGATAATGATACTATATAGTACGGAGTAATGAATTACTCCCTCGCTCCATTCATTTATCAAACCAACATAATTGATGAAAGACACCAACACCCTCCAACACCCTCGGTTTGAACAAATTTATAAAATATGGAGTATACTGTATTATATTGGCCTACTCTTTGTTCACGTCATTTCGAAGATTATCTCGTCTCACTTTAAGAATTCCTCTCCGACTTTTAGAATGTTGTCTAGCTTCTTTTACACCAAAACCTCCTTCACTCCAAGGAGCATATATAAACTACTTTCTTGCACATTTTAATCATTCAAGTGTTCCCTTGCGTAGTATTCCATTGAAAATTTCTAGAGAATTTGTTAATCTTCTTAACGATTCCCTTCGGTAGCAAAATAGTGTCACTCCAAAAAAAACCAAACCAAATATCACATAATATTCTTGATAACATTGGCAAGACTAATGATGAGGTGAAATGCACCATAGTGCAGCAAAGGGGAGAGGAAAAGATGTCGGATTTTATGACCCTAAATAATACTCCGTACAATAGTTTTAGACTTCGATTGAGTAAAATTTGCAAGAATAAGCCGGCTAAGAAGCATTAGGATTTATGATTTTAAAACACATCTGAAAACAAATGAACAATTGTCATTTACTTACATCAGCAATTTCAAGTAGCTAACTGAATTCAGTGTTTTGGGACATGATAGAAGAACCTCCTGAAAAGGAGGCTATGATGCGATATTATGTTATTCCCTTCTCTTTCAGTTTACGTGCAAATAAGAAAAGAAAAAGAGAAACAAGTAAAGAGTTATTAACGTCTTCAAATTTCTCCGCTCCCATAGAGAATTTTATACTCCGTACTTGCAAAGAGGCATGTTACCTTTGTATTGGGTAAGTTCTCAATATGTTGCATGAAAGTAATGGCTGCATGGCAGATCAAGGAGCTCTACTCGTCGATCGTCTTCATATGAACTAAAACATATACAACATCCTTAAATTAAAGGTAAAAATAAAAAGTGAGTAGAATTCGATGTAGTCTCTATCCGGATACCAACATTAAGTTTGATACAGAGAGAAAAAATGTAAATAAATAATGTGAAAGACTCATCTAACAAAGTTCCAACATTTTGAATTGATAGCAATACACTCTTCACAACTGTACATAATCCAAAGATAACGATTTTACAACAAATATTAAAAATTAGAAGAATCGAATTCAAAAATAATGCAGGCAATAAAAGAAATTACACATTAATACCATGCATGGGGGGGGGGGGATATTAGTAAAATTACAAAAATATATTAAAATCCTTAACTTTTTCATTAATTGTAGTTGTAATTGAATTCTCTAACTCAAGTTCTCGATTCCAGTAAATTCGGATCAATTATTTTCACATGCTTTGAAAAATATGGTTTAAATGACTCATACATAGATCTCATTCTTTGAAACAATGGAAGTCATTTTCAAATAGACGAAAATAAATAATCGTAAATAAATCAAAAATAAAAGCTCAATCAATCGACAATTGACTTGGCCTACAGAGTAAACATCGATGAAACTTACGAATCAGGCTCACAAAATAAAGCTCCACTCACACTCTTCGACACCGCAATTTTGGTTTCATATCCTTTCAAGTGATTTGAACAAATTATTTAACCGAATTCATTCGAGTGATCAAATACATGTCTGATCCTACCAATTTATATCAAACCAAGATAACAAACATCTTCTCCAATGAATTCGGTTTGATAATTTGTTCAAATCACTTGAAAGGATATAAATCCAAATGAACAATTATGTAAGAAGCAAATGGTGAGAGGGTAAGAAACAACAAAGCTTATTATAAACAGCATACGAAACGTCATAATTCATTAAATAAACTACATATAATACATATGAAGCATCGCACTTCACATAGTGGAGTGAATTACATTAAGTGGAGGCTGATTGCATACCAAAAAACTAACAAGGAGATGACAATGTATTCACTCGATTCGTCTTGAATACCCGAAAAAGTAAATGGGAAGAGTTGTTCTACTTATCCAATTGATAAAATTGAAGAAAACTCAGAAAAAGAAAGAAGTCGCTCACAGGCTGAGAAGATGGGATACAATATGATCCGAGTAACGTTTAGATTCCTTGCAATAATTTAGCTCATTCCTCTCTTCATTGCCATCCTCACTCACTTGATCTATCACACCTGCACAATCATTTACCAAATACATACAACAATTTTTAAAAAAAGGTTTAATACTCAGGAGGAAGCCTTACCTTCTAAACCGATACATCGTGTCGAGACAAATGATGTAAATTGATTGCCCCCTACAAAATATGATCATGTTGACCTGTCAAATAGTACAAATAGTATGCACGGATCATATTTCTGTCGGTAGTTTATTACTCAGTAGTATTTATCTTGGCTCTGGTTCTCCGTATAATTTGTCTTAATTCACTTGGTTAGTCATCATTGAGCTCAAACTAATTTCAGTTTACTTTTAGACTAAGTCGATTAATTTGGGTTAGGTTCTAAATCCAAATAGAGTTTCCAATGTTAGGGAGATCAGCGCAAACTAAATAATACTTCTTAAAGATTAATGATCTACAAAATATTGCCCCGTGCAATTTTGTAGACCGACCCATAATAATATGATCAATATTGACCCGTGCCAAGGTAAATCATGTTGACCCGTGCAAATAGTACATATGTTGCCATTAATTGATCAATTAATCGATTGATTGAATTTTTGGGTAAATTCGGTGTTGTAAATCTAGTGTAAAACCCTTATTTGTGTAAATTGGGTATCGTAAATTCTATTATTTTCCTAGTGAACTATTAAACTCAAACTATGAAAAGAAAATAGCATGATCAATAAATGAAAAATCAATAAGCAATAATTGAGTGAAGGAGATAGAACAAAATGGTACCTTGTAAAAATTTCAAGCACATATCCGATTATTTTTGTATCTAATGTGTCTGATTTCGGTTCGTCTTCTGTTTTCTCCGTCGGAAAGCTTCTTCAGGTAAAATTTAAACTGAAACCATTATAAAAAATGATGAAATGGAACTGGGTTTACTTGAAAGAGGAAGAAAAAGATGGAAAATTTATTTACCAACGTGGATTTCCTTGATTGAATCCAAAGTCAACCTTCATATCTATCCAAAAAGAAATGAAGATGAGAAGAAACATCACATCTGAAATACTAATAATAAAAAATAAATTGGGCACATATATATTGAAAGGGATGATATTGATGGGGAGATTATATTGGATATTATACCGGAGATCCCCCGATGCCGGCGGCATCGCGACGGCAAGCGCATCCACATCACCTCACAGCTCCGATTTTACATATTTTTGATTTGCGTATAGCGCCATTAATCAACATATAAAGTTCTCCAAGTTGATCTGCTATGAAGCCATTGAAGAATGAAGAAATTAGTAGTAATAATCAATGCAAATTATTGGATGAATAGATATTATAGGATAGGATTATTGAAGTTTCTAATACTAACTACTGAGAATCATGATATGAGAATTGAGGGGAAATGGCCTGGTAGTGATGCAACGGATTGATAGGTGAGAGATAAGAACTGCTTTTGATCGGTTATAATTAAGAATAAGAGGGAAAGTGGTATAAGTGGATGATACAGTTTCTAGACTGCAATGAACCGTCATCTTCAGTAAGTTTGTGAATATTTTTGACAGTTTTTCCAATTTTCTAATAGTTTCCAAGTTCCACATAGGCTGCCACATGCGATCCACGTCATAGTCCTAATCATAATCCTAGGTGGCTCAATGTGGGAGGAGGAAATGCTGCAGTTTTATATAATAAGGGATAGTTTATAGTATCGATATTATAGAAAATAAAAGATGCGACGATGACCCATAATAAAAAACGGACCGACGACCAAAATAAAAAAAAACGAGAGGGAGAGAAAGGAGAAGACGGGATTTTGATTTACACTCTCAACCTACATGCTTTACTTTCTCGGAACGGGGCTCGTCTAGTTGTGGCTTAGGCACGGGAGCTTCGAGATTATATTGGAAGAGTTATGGTGGTTTATAATTGGGAATGGATTTGACGAGTTTTGCTCTCGGGTCTTTGACGAGTTTTGATATCGGGATTGTGTATGATTAGGGAAGGGATTTGACGAGTTTTGCTCTCGAGTTTCCTAAAGGATATCTAGAGGAACGGGATTGTATGGGATTGTATCGCCTAGGATGTTTTGTGTGTTGTGTCTAGATGTGTGTTGTTGATTGTAATTGTTGTGGATGTTGTAATTGTGTGTGCAATGGGGTGTATTTATAGGAGAGGTTTCCGGCTTTGTCTAGGAAACAAAACTCGGCTTGGATGGGAAGAAACACCCACTTTGGATAGGAAAAGGTTGCTTGGAGGGCAAGAAACACCGGTTGGGGTGAAGTAGGATTCCGGTTTTTGGATGGAAAAAAGGAATCCGGTTTTGGATAGGAAAAGCTTGCTTAATTCTTCATCATTGCTGATTTTTTTTAGTATTTGACTCCGAATCAGATTCGTGAAAGCTGCGTGACAGATTTTTCCGCCTCGGAAATGTCTTTGACCGGGGTTTGACCCGGTCGCTAAAAGACGGTTTTGCCCCTGGTGTCGGTTTTGACCCAAATTAGTCTTATTTGACTGGAAACGACCCACTGGGCCTGGATTTGAGGTTGGTTTCGTGAGATTTGTACTCCGTAAAAAGCCCAAGTCAAATTTGAGTCCATATTCGAGTATGTTAAAACATGTTTGCGCCCGATCATCATCGGGTGTTTTTTGGAAACTGCTATAGACACCTAACGGCCAAATGTGGGTGTCCACACATCTTATTAAGAGCTTTTTTTAAGATTAAAAAGTTTTTTGTTGATATTTAAGGACGAATGATTACTCTTATTTTTAATAAAGAATTTTTATCACCTCATCATAATTTGGAGAAATGATTACTTTTATTTGTATAATAGAATTTCATTGTCTTATTTATTTATATTTACAATAAAGAAAATATGATTACTCTGGTTTGTTATATAGAATCATCATCTTATTTTAATTTTTTCGATGTGGGATAATTTTAAGTTTGTAGTCTTATTAAGAGTTTTTTTAAGACTCAAAAGTTTTTTGGTCGATATTTAAAAACAATGATTACTATTATTTTTAGTATAAAACTTCATAACTTCATCATAATTTTTCGATGTGAGATAATTAATTAAAGTTTATAATCTTAATCTTAAGAGTTCTTCAAGACTCGAAAGATTTTTGGTGGATATCTAAGCACGAATGATTACTCTTATTTATAATATAGAATTTCATCAGCTTATTATAATTTTTCGATGTGGGATAACTTTATTATTTTTACGGATATTTCCCACGGTACCCTTGAACTTTTACACATTACACATGGTACCCCTCATTTTAAGTGTGTTCCTATGGTAACCTTGTGTTTTGTGTTTTGTGTTTAGTGTCCATGGTACCCCTGATCAATTTTCTGTCATAACGGCGTTAAAAGTTAGTTTAGTTAAAGTGATTAATTTGTTTCATAGGAAAAATTATTTAGAACAATTAACGAACTTCTAATTAATTGAAAATTAAGGGAATGTCCATGATACCCTTGTGTTTTCAATGTTTTGGCCATGGTACCCTTAAATTTTAAATTCCTTGCCCATGGTACCCTTGTGGTTACAATTCATTCAGGGGTACCATGGACAAATAATTGAAATCACAAGGGTACCATGGACAAAAAATTGAAAATACAATGGTACCATGGTTAAAATACTGAAAACACAGGGGTACCATGAGCATTTCCTCAATTTCAACTATTTTAATTTGAATTTCATTAATTTTCTAACTAATTTCACCAAAAAAATTAAAATCAATCACTTTAACTAAACTAACTTTTAACGCCGTTATGACGGAAAATTGATCAGGGGTACCATGGGCACTAAACGCAAAATTCAAGGTTATCATAGGAACAAACTTAAAATGAGGGGTACCATGTGTAATGTGTCAAAGTTCGAAGGTACCGTGGGAAATATCCCTTATTTTTATATGTAATAGATTCATCACTTTTTCGAGCAAATAATATGAAACAAATTATATAAAATTTATACTCAAATGAACGCATTTTCTACCAAGATTCCAATTATATCATTTTTATAAAAAATTTTACGATAATTTTTTGTCAAACGAAATTTAAAGGTTTTAAGACGAAAATTACAAAACATCACATTAATATGATAGATTAAATATATGGCTATTTAACAACAATAATACCAACTATATGACGTCTTCCCAAAATAATATCAATTTTAATAAATCTGAGAATAATACGTATTATTGGAGTAGTTAAACAAGAGTAGTATAGGTGACCGGTTACCTGTAGAACCCTTCCACCTTCCTTTTTCATCTTTAATTTTATTTAACGGCAATAATATCAACTATGGAACGTCTTCCAAAAATAATTCGAATTTTAATAAATCAGAGAATAATACATATTTTTGGAGTAGCTAAACCAGAATAGTATAGATAATGATCAGTTAGCGGTAAAACCCGTTCACCTGCCCTTGCTTTTCGCCTTTAATTTATTTCATATCACTTCACTCTTTTTCACTTAGCGTACGTGGCATTAAATGTCATTCATGTCCTCCGTCTTCCTATTCCTTCAAGTTTTCAACCTCACTAAATCTAGCTAAAAATATAATCCTACACCAAAATCAACACATTAATCTAAAACGAAACATATAGGAAAAAAAACTAAAGAAGGATGAAGAGTAATGGAGAGAGAGAGAGAGAGAGAATGATGGAGAGAACTAAGGAGAGGTAGACCTGACAAAATTGACCCGACCCGAATAAGCCAAACTGAACCCGACCCGACACCTGAATTGAAGACTTGATTTTGACCCGTAATTCGAAATAATCCGAGCTAACTCGAAACTGACCCGACTATTATTATAGAAAACGAGTCGATATCCCTAAAAAAGTTGAAAACAACAAACCCGAGAATGACTCGAACCCGAAATTATCCGACCCGACCCGAAGTTAACCCGATTATTATAATACAAAAGTGGTCCGACCCGAAACTGACCCAACATGGTTCACCCGTTATCCAGGTCTAAGTAGGAAGGATGGAGCATAGGTAACATGTTAAATATTAATTAGATGACCTGATGTAACAGGTTATAAAGTCACTTATATTACTCTTGTTTAACTACTCTAATAATACGTATTATTCTCAGATTTATTGAAATTTGTATTATTTTGGGAAAACGACCTATAGTTGGTATTATTGTCGTTAAATAACCCTTAAATATATTATTATAATAATAAAAAGATTCACTACTTGATTTTTTTTATTATTGATTATACTTTCCAAAATTAAGTTTAGATGTTACGGACCAATGATATCGCTCGAAAAGTTTCTCCTTTATATATATATATAGAGAGAGAGAGAGAGTAAAGATCAAGTGAGTCCTTTTTTTTTGAGTCCATGAGTCCTAACTACAACCATTGATCTAGAGTGGGATGGATGGTGGTGATTGATTCTAGTAATTAAGGCAATAACTAACATATTTTGGTAAAAATAAAATCAAATCCTCTCTCCTCCCTTAATTATCTCCAACCACTGATACACGTTACTTCCTGACATTCAATTTTTTCATTCAAACTCACCCGCCTAACTGAAACCCTTCACCTTCATCATCCCAAACACAATCGCTCGACTTCTGTTTCTTTTCAAAACACACTCGCGCATCCTCTCGTCTTCAACTCAAGCAAGGCTACATTGAAGCAACTCTCTAACTTCAGCAAATTAAAGATAATCTTCAGGCGGCATAATACAAGGTAACTCGCTAATACTCGATTGTTGTACTAAAGAACTAGGTTTAGTTTATATTCGTATCTGATTTCATTAATTTTCTCGCTAATTATTGATTGATTTACTTTGCTGCGTTTGTGCCCTATAATTAATTGGTTTCACTAAAGATTGTTGCGGTATCTGAATATGCATCTGTAGAGTTTAATTGAATTCACCTACTTCATACTATGCTTCTACTATGCTTCTACTCTTCATACTTAGTCTAACATATATTGAATGTTACACTAATGCGCATATTCAGTTACTGTAATAAACTTGAGGTGTTACTGTAAGTGGTTGTTCAGTTAGTGTTACACATGTATGATGTTATTTTAAAGATGACCATGTGTTACTGTAATGTACAAGACGTGTTACTTTTAATCTCATCTTTGCGTTACTTTGAATGCTAGTAATCTGGTACATTTAATTGTGTAGACGTGTTACTCTAATTTGCACTCTATGTTACTCTAACACTTTCTTTGTGTTACTTTAACGCGTATCAACTGTACATATGGTGTTACTTTCACTCGTATCAGTTATACTTTAATTTTATATACCAGATTAAACTATAACAATAGTTGTACATAATTATTGTACTTTTCAAATGGCAAAAGGAGAAGACAAATCAAGGTGCGATCGCGGTTGTTGGATAACGTAGATAAGTATGTGGACATGAGGCAAAAGATCATTGATGGTCCCAAGAGCAAGCCAACAAAGGGTCGAAAAAAAATAACGTGTCTAATGAATTATGTCATCTTTTTCTAATTACGAATAATGCTTTGTATCGTTTTCGAAACTTGTTATGTATATTAGTATTTTGATTATCACCAATGGAACAACGCTGTTAAACTCTGTTACCCTGACTAATTGTTCCTGTCACTCTAATTAACGACTGGTGTTACTATGGGAATGAATTAAGTTTACCCAATATACAAATGTGGTCTCATAATCATTGTGTTACATTGACGGATTATAACTGTTACTTTAATGAACAAATGATGTTACTCTAAGTGATTAATGGTGTTATTCTTAGTCTCATAGTTAAACAATGCTATTATCATCAATTACTCTGACGCATTATATATGGTTCTTTAAAAAACGAATGTTGTTACTTTGGTAATGAATGGTTCTAATCCAAGTTATCCTCAGTTACTTTGGTAATGAATTGTTTAAACAACGTTGTTGTCCTTAGTTACTTTAATGCATTATGTCTGTTACTGTAACTAACGAATGGTGTTACTCCATTAGACATGAGATGTTACTCTAACCAAATACACATGTATTAAATAAATATACAGTTAATTGCAACGTAGCACAGCGCTATGTGTAAAAAAATGTGTACAAAATCCAGTTCCTGTGTTTTGCCAATATTCCCCTCCCCCCAGAATCCGGCTGTCTCTGCAACCTGAACTCCCGAATTAATCCGCAAAAGCTTTCCACATTTGCCTTGTCTTCTGCCCTTAGAAGTCCGTATCAGTGAAGCTTCAATGTCGTGTCTGCTTCAACAGAAAACAAAACATTAATATCAGTGAAGCTTACGTTAAATCCGGGATCTATAGTATCAGTGTATATCATGGAAAACCTAAATAACAAACATAAAACTCTGAAATCTATAACAATTAACCATTGATATGAATCTATGATGAATGAAATGACAATGAAAGCAATATCAACCTGAAAATTGACGAAAAAAAGAACGCAAATTGACGCACGACGTATCCATGAATAAAAATTGAAGCAAAACGTGAAAAAAATATCCAAACTCACCATTGTTATACTTGATTAATTGCTTATCAACTGTTGATGAAGATGTTGTGCTCATTGAATTCATGGTAACGGGATTTCGAACTCAGATTTGATTGAATGAATGACGGAACGTGATGACGAAAAAAACTCACCATTTCTGTGCATTCGGTTCTTGGCAAATGCTACCTGCAAAAAATTAAAAATCGTTAGAAAATGATACTCGTTTTGTGTTACTCTAATTAAA
The DNA here is from genome assembly GCA_958450325.1 of Agrostemma githago. Classification (NCBI taxonomy): domain Eukaryota; kingdom Viridiplantae; phylum Streptophyta; class Magnoliopsida; order Caryophyllales; family Caryophyllaceae; genus Agrostemma; species Agrostemma githago. The sequence goes on from OY288241.1 coordinate 61,364,898, forward strand.
ATTAGGTGTTACTGTAATTTATAATGTATGTTACTTCAAAGCCGTGTCTACTTCAACATAAAAAAAAACAATAATATTAGTAAAGCATACGTTAAATCTGGGATCTATACTAAAACGAGAGTAATGAACCACTGTTATTAATCCATGATTAATCAAATGAATAAAATTCCACCTTTTCCACTGCTGTCATGTGCGTTCGCTTCTTTGCCAATACGACCTGCACAAAATTAAACAACGTTACACCCATGCAACAAATGTGTTATATCAATTCATAAGTTGTGTTACTCTAACTAGTACACTACGTTACTTTTAACATCATCATCAAAACCCCTTTTCTAAACGTTCAGTGTGTTACTGTAATTGCAATTAAGTGTTACTCAGAAGGTATGTTACTTCAATGACGTTTCTACGTTAATATAAAACAAAACAATAGTATCAGTGTATATCATGGAAAACCTAAATAAGAAACATAAAACCCTAGAATCTATAAAAATCGATAGAACAACTAACCATTGATAGGAAACTATGATGAATGAAATAACAATGAAAGCAATATCAACATTAAAATTGACGTGCAACAAATGTGTTATATCAATTCATAAGTTGTGTTACTCTAACTAGTACACTACATTACTTTAACATCATCATCAAAACCCTTTTTCTAAACGTTCAGTGTGTTACTGTAATTGCAATTAAGTGTTACCGTAACTCAGAAGGTATTTACTTCAATGACGTTTCTGCGTTAATATAAAACAATGCAATAGTATCAGTGTATATCATGGAAAACCTAAATAAGAAACATAAAACTTTGGAATCTATACAGATCGAGAGAGTAACTAACCGTTGATAGGAAACTAGGATGAATGAAATAACAATGAAAGCAATATCAACATTAAAATTGACGTTAAAAAGTAACGCAACAATGAAAGCAATAGAAATAATGAAAATTGACGTGAAAGAAATATTGAAACTCACCATTGTTATACTCGGTCAATTGCTTATCAACAATTGAAGAAGATGACGCGGTTATTGAATCCATTGTAACGGGATTTCGAGCACAGAATTGATTGAATGAATGAATGAACGTGATGAAGAAAGAGTTTTTTTTCCCTCACGTTTGAATGAATGAATGAACGTGATAAATGATAAACGAACGTGATTAAGGGAGTGATTGTTTCCTAAATTCTTGGGAGCTATTTTAGGAACGATTTTTTTTTTTTTTTTTTTTTTAATGGATGAGTTGCTAAGCAAGGAAAATAGGGGTATTGCAGCGCGGCCGGCAGTAGTATCAGTTGAGTAACAGGAAGAAAGGGAAGTAACAGAAACGGCCGTGTGTAGAATCTAAAAATCGGGGGAGAGAGATGACGAGAGCCGTAGCAGTAGCGGTGTTAAAGAGAGCGGCTTCCCTTCCGCCGTCTCCTCTAATTTTCCGTTCTCTTCCTCACTCTTTCTCCTCACTTCTTTCCTTTTCTTCACATTCACACTCACAACCTCCTCCCTCCACTACTGACCATGTTCCTGCTGATAAAACTCCTCCTCCTCCTCCTCCCTCAACTGACGATATTCCTGCTGACGTCCCCACCCAAGGTTATTCCTTCCCCCCCTCCTTTCTTCTTTCTTGATTGGGTAATTCGTTTCAGATTGGATCCCGCAATTGCTTCTCACCCCTCCCCCCCCCCTCTCTCTCTCATTGCCTCACAACTATCTACACCCGACCCGACTCGGTTAGTTACCGTGTGTTGCACAGCCAAGGGGATTTTGTTGGAGTAGGAAGGACTGTAGCAGCAACACTTTTTTCTAACTCTTAACTTACTTTCATTATGTAAAGATCTCATGTACGGTAGTACTGTATATTTGTGCTGTCTCCTGCCTTCCTGCAGACCCCTGGATTCATACCTCCATTTCTACTGGAATAGTCCCTTTTAATGAATGCAATGCGGCCATGTAGCACGATGACTTCTTACTTGCGACAATGCTACCTTTTTGTTCAACTCAGAATTTCTAATAACACAATTATCCATCACTATTACTTTGATTTTTACTTCCATTTGACAACAGTTGAAGTAATGTCGCTCGTTTCACATGTTTATCTCTGAAATCATGCATAATGCTTTTTTTTTTCTAATCGCAGAATTGAAACATAGAATAAACAAATATCTAAGTGGTGATGTAGAAGCTCTTCCTTCCATCTTTGAGGCAATACTTGCGAGGAAGCTGAGTGGTAATCATGAGGATAGCGATGATGAGTTGATGGAAGAATTTGGATCAGATAGCAGCGAGGATGAATTCTCTAGTTCAGACGACGATTCCTCTACGTCCGATGATGAACTTGGCGATGGAAGAATGAATTGATTGGGGTTTGTGGAGTGAACAAATCAATGGAACAGTGACAAACACTCTGTTGTTGGAGTTGACGCGACTTTGGTTTCAGTATAAAAGCCTGTATCTTGATACTTCTTTTTATTTTGGAGGCATTTCCCCTTTCTTTTTCTACTAATACCCTATTTGATGTGATATTTTCCACAGTGCACTATTTATCTCATTCCTTCTATTCCTTATCTCTGCACAAATCCCCGACTTTCCTGAACCACTATTTAGCTGGACGCTTGCTAGAATTCTGGCCGTACCAACTAAACTAATCAAGTTCAGCCAACAGTACTCAAGTCGCAACTTAAAAACTGCACAAATACATTTGTCAACCTACAGCAAACTACATCAAATTACGCTCCTTCTAGACCGACATAACCATCTTCGTCTCTTCCCGTACATATCAAGTGTAAGTCAATATAGCGGCCTCAAAGTCAAAGTGTGCATGCCGTGGTAGATCCAAAGAGGATAAGGTTTATCCCGGTCCTAATCTAATGTGTTTTCTTATGAATTTGTGGCTTTGTGCTAGATATGTCATTTATTGTGTGCTGTCTGAATTTTATTGTTTTGTTATTAATTTTGTTGTTCGATTCTCATCTTCGACGTAGTACGCTCATCCTTATACCAAAAAATCATCTGACCTTCCAATCCAGATTTAGATCCAGTTGAGTACATTTCTCACTTTTGTACGAGAGCTGAAGTTAACTTTTATATCTCTATGCTTGGAAGAATCTACCTCAAAACTAAGATAAAGATATGATGATTTGATGAGTTGTTTCTAATGCTTCAATTCCGTGTATATGTAATACACTTGCTGGAACTTCTTTTAGGGGAGTCATAACCGACACACATAAAAATGGTTGATGAACCCACTTGGCCCATCCCTCTTGAACTATTTCGAGATTTAACCGACTCAACTGCTATTTCTCCAATGCTCATTGCTCATTCTTCTTGAGCTATTTCTCCAGTGCTCAGTGCTCATTCCTCATTCTTCTTGAGCTGTTCCTCTTGGTTGCTTGTTGGGTTGTTGCTACTCTACTTAGTTAGCCCAAATACTCTTAACGGTACGGATTTTTTTTTTATCGTTGCTATTCTACTTGGTTAGCCTAATTGCTTATGGAAATTTTTGGTACCCCATGCTACATGTAACGGAAACAAGGGAGATTGAAATTTGTGAGAAGTGACGAAGCTACGTTAGGGGCAACATGGCCTTCGCCCAGGTTAAGTCTTAGGCATTGTTCTTTTGGACTACTTTTAGCTCACTTCAGTTTAGGGGTTCATTTTATCTCACATACTCCAACCTAGCTACTTCAGTTCTATTCAGTTCAACATAGTTCGGTCGAAAAGAACATGTGAGTAACTTATAACATAAGTATCAACAAGATAAATGTCCCAAGATTTCCTTAAAGATCTATCATAATCAATCAGTAATGGATTATCTTGAATGATACTACTAATTATATCCCGCCTCTGTTGATTAATTTGAGACTATTTGTCTGGCCAATATCGTTCATTCAATTCAAACCACAATTGCTTAGAAGAATGCACATACTTGAGAGAGGTTGCAAATTAGTCCAATCAGGTCTGGTCACGTCAATTTTGGTGGGTCATTTCAGGCTTGTCGTACATTTTGGGTCGGATCATTTCAATGTTGGGCCACTTTGAATTGGGTCATTTCGGGTTGGGTCAATGTTAAACATTTTGAATATACTCTGTACAAAATATTACTCGTATAACTTAGGAGTCATGAACCCTTTGTTTTGATGCTGATAATACGAGTATTAAACGAAGTGTATGAGCTAATATCCATCATTGCGGGTTGGGTTAGTGACTACTTGGGAATGGATTGGAATGGATTTGCTCCATTCCAATGTTTGGTTGGAGTGTTTAGGAATGGAATTGGATACCTAATGGATTCCAACTCCATCCAAATCCATGGGAATCCCATCCCCACCCTTCTCCCATGGATTCCAAATCCATCCCTTCTTTCTTAAAAATAAAATGAACCAAACAAGTTTAATAAAGTACGGATTTAGAATCCAATACCACTATGGATTCCGAATCCAATCCATTCCATACCTAAGCATTGAACCAAACAGCCCCTTAGTGTTGGGTCAGGTCAACTCGGGTCTCGGGTCAACTTTGCCGGGTCTGAGATTAGCATGAATCGATCCAAGTATCGAGATAGAATGGATCATCGTAAAATGGAGAGTTATTCTCTTCAACAGATAATGTAGATGAAGGATTAACTGCAGACGAGAATTATAAATTTATAATTACAGGATTACAGCAACAGTCTACCTTGAGTATGCACTGCTCGATCATTCTCCCAAAGGCACAATCATTATTTACAAAAAGTAAACCATGGTACTCCGTATGTAGGAGTATAATACTTCAACAAGAATTATAAATTTATAACAATAAGGCATAATAATAATGTTAGTATTTAGCTAGTAGGTACGCCAACTAACTGCCATCAGAAGCCAAAGAGCAAAGCAAATCCATGTTGATGAAACTACTGTTATCCTTGTGGATGCCCCTGCAAATTATATACTCACAAATTTCGTTACACTGGAGATGGTGGATATGACCGCGATAATTAAGTTTAAGGACGTGAATATATAAAACAGGAAGCAATACTCCCATCTTTTTAGACAATCATCCTCTTGAGTCTTGACTTTTGGCACCCAAAATAATTGTACAAATAATTCTTAAATGTCAATTGTCATAATCAAAACCTCAAATAAAAAAAATGGTCACCACTGAAATGATAATTTTTTAATATGATATATCACCTTGCTCATATTTGATCAAATATGATGATTTTTTCGAGGCTAACAAACGGTACCTTTTATAGGTGGCGGTGGCGGCAGGTCCGCTGGCTCCTCAGGATCAGAGGTCTGGGTTGGTGAACGCGGAGACGTAGGCGGTTCAACACCAGCATCAGTCATGATAAAGGGGGCAGCATCATATCTAAGCCAGCAACTAGGTAAGTAGATCTCCAAGCTGACCCTAGAAGTCCCACAACGCCCCATCATTCTACTTAACCCAACCCGAAGACATCTTTCACATAAACTACCTACAATGTCCGGTGTACAAATCCCCATAATGTACACCGTCTCCAACAACGTCAGCTCTGCTTCGGCCGTCGCAAAGCCCTTCTTTGTTGCATTATATGCGGCCTGCACGATCGTATCATTCATCGCCGGAACCAGTATTGTCTCAAAATTTTCGGGGTCAGTCACATTGGCGATGCTCCATGAAGTGAGCAGAAGGCTTTCGTCTTCGTAATTGGATAGGGAGCGGTTAGAATACCGAACCAAACATTCCTGGTACCAAACAAAGGTCTCGATTTCATAAGGGCATGTCTCAGATAGGGCTGTGATTGCGCTGTCCACACAATCATGACATTGTAGGGTGTCGTTGAGGTCACCTCGACACAAGTATAGACCGTATGCTTTCTCCATGCCTCGGCCAACCGAGTAGGTGTTGAAGAGGGATTTTGAGGCTTGGCGCGTTAGGTTAGGAAGGAGAAGATCGAGATTGTTTTTGAATGCATTTTTGTTTGTGTAGTTACCCATTGTTGAGTCACAGTAATGACCAACGTAGTGAAATTGGGAGAAAACTTGTTTGAAGTTGATTAAGAAAAATAGGATGGTTACCAATAATAATGCGTTAACCATAGGAACTTCCATTTTCCTTTGCTTGATTTTTGATTTGGAGTCCTACGCAACTCTCTGTTTACCCATATTAATCTAGATTCATGTGACCTATTAAAAGTATACTCCGTAATATATTAGAGCTATTTGCAAAGGTATATAGAACTAATCAAATGGTCGTCCGTTGTCTTCTTCCTCATTCCGGAGTGGGAGACTTCTTTTAAAAATTGATTCATCTAAAAGTCTTAACCTTGGGAGAGCAATGGATCCAGTACCCTACCCAGATCCCGTCGGATTTTACCCTAATGGGTCGGGTATGGAACTTTTTTTTTTGACCCTGCGGATATATGTAAGATAGAGTTCTGAAATGTATGGTTCCGAGTCCTAGGTGTGTGATCCAGCCCTATGTTAGACTCTTAAATTTAATAACTAGTCGTCATGTCCGTGCACCGCACGGGATTACTAATTTACTTGTCTAACTTCCATGTGGTTGTCACGGCGCGTGCTTGTAGAGGGTGTCGTAATCGTGAATAGCGCAGATGTTGCGAAACTCGAATCATCAAAGCTACTAAAAGACGCATGAAATGTAAATATAAAGAACGAAAGAAGTTGACATGATCCAGTCTAAGGAAGAAACAGACATTAAAAATATTAGTATACTATAAAATAATTGCAATATGTAATTTGCATAAATTATGCCCTTGTTCTTCTGTGTTTTTCTCTGTCGGGGTCCATTTTGTCTTTTCAACTTTTGGCCTCTTTTTCTCTATTGTTTCCTTCGCTACGGATGCTTCTTTCGCCGACACTTCGAAGCTGTAAGTCATTTTTGGTGTGGAAATTCTGTTACTGAAATAATATAAGTGAAAAATTGCTTGTAGTTGGTGTACGTAATAATAATTAACTTACTGCTTGTCTATCTTTCTCTTCTCATTTTTAACTGAGGTGTTCACCGGAGGGTCGGACTTTGTTGTAGGCTGACTTTCTAAGTTGTCTTGTTGTGGTTGCTCCTGCGAAAACATTGGAGTTGTTTGGGTATATGGTCTCGTGTGTAAAAAGATGCTGGTGTTTTTGGGTAAGAATTGTTGTTGTTACCTCTGTTATTTTGTCCCCCCTTTCCACTGTGGTTGGAGTTGGAGGGTCCTTTGGCGCCGGCAATACCTTTTGACACTTTAGTTCCCGTTCGGAGTTGTATTTGGTAATCCCAATCTTGACTTTCATGGTGTATTCTCTCCCGACACATTGTTGGAGTATGTAAGACATACTTTCTCCTTTCCCCCATCCTATTTTTCGCTCTCTTGTTAGGACAAAACGGTTAAAATTTGTTTGAGTAGTTGGTGTGTTATTTGTTGTGCGTACCTTTTCATATTGGGTTAGTAATGCTTCGATTGGTCTCCCGACTATCTTCTCAGCTTCTCTCCCAAAAATCACCGAAGATGCGTACGCTATTTCGTCCGCTATTGTAGTGATTAATTTGTGCCTGTGTTGTAGGTATTAACATATTTGTGATATTGTCTAGGAGCAGTAGATAGGTTTAACATACCGTACGGTGAGTTATATTTTTTGTGTTTTTTCTTACCTTTGTTTGGGGTAGGGTATTGGTTCGTTACATTGGCGACACTTTCCGTCCTCGTCGATTCCAACGGGGCATGGTGTGCAAGACTGATACCGCCAGTCAACATCTGTTCTTACTTCTGTTATCGTTCTGTGGCATTTGTATACCTCATTCTGTTCCAATTGTTTCATTTAATCGGAAATGTTCAATGGTATATCATATCAGTAGGTATGCGATGTCTGTCGACATTACCTGATCGTCGACATCTTCTTGTAGAAGCTCTGCAATGGTTGAAGTGACCATATCTTCGGCGACCTCAGTATCGAGAACTCTTATTTGAACGGGTTCCTGGTCCCTGTAGGGTGGTATGGCAACGCAAATAATAATATGTGGCTAATCTAGTATATGTGAGATCGGGGACATGGTTCATGTGCATTTTTTTTATTGTGGGGGCAAACGGTTACCTTTGCAGTAATATTCTAGTCTCTGGCAAGTCCAAGTCGAGGAAGACCGTGGTCCCATATGTGGATTGTAATTGGTAATCTCCTACATCAGTGTTGTAGTCTTTGTTAATAAGTATGATATGTGAAGCATTATTATATAGGTAAAAAGATCAGTCAAATGTGATTAGAATAACCGTAATTAAATCAAAGCAATTTAACTAATATGATTTGTAACAATAAAAAACTTAAAACCAATTAGTTTAAAATGGTTCCTATGTGACTGCAAATCAAGATTCAACGGGTACCTAATATTTATGTTAATAACATATTAACGCGTGTCCATTAGACACATGTTAGAAAAACCGTTAACATAATACCTACATAATATTAAGTGACATTATAATATTTGGCTTTATTATACACTTTAACTAAGTTAATAACATAATATTAAGCCTACGTCCCCTTTCTATTGTCCTTTCGACTTTGTATAGTCGTACTAAACCACGGGTTTATAAACAATCGAGACGAGTGGAGAAGTACTGTTTAGTGCTAAGCCGAAATGCGTAGAAATCAGAAGTAGCAGTAGTAGTAGATGAGTAGGAGTGAGGTTGAAAGAGGAGAAAAGAGAAGTACTGGTAGTACGCTGCTGTGTCAAAATATGTGCATCCACATACACATGTTACATGTTACATGTTCCATGTACATTTTCCTTGGCATTGAAGTGGCGTAGGTTTATGTTGCCTTATTTTCTCATATAACACAATACAGAGTAGTGACCAACCTTTTTGAAAATCATGGTTTTGATAATCATATGTGACAGACTCGAGCATGTAAATCTTCATATATTCAAAAAGATGAACGATAAAAGTTGATAAACAAAAGTTTATTACCTTCATAATTTATGACCCTTGCAGATGTGATGACTACGACCATGTCATGTCAATTTTGCCGGCTAATTTCTTCTGTAATGTAGTCAGACACATCACTCCATAAAGTCACGTTCACTATTTTTTTCCTGCATGTAGTCATTATTTTGCGGTAAGTTAATTACTTTACACGTAGCTATATGCGTGGTGAAGGTGGTGAAGGTACCTTTCATCTTGTATTTGTATATGACGTAAATGTGTCGACCATTTTTTTTGTTAGCACCTCCCTTTTCTCCTCGATCGTTTCCAGGAAGCCAACAACATCTGCACCATGTTGTTAAAAAGAGTGAATAAGCAAATAGAGTGTTTAGATAATAAAAATTGTTGCATTTTATAGTGCATGTGTCGGTGTACTTGCCTATCAAATAATCATTTTTGTTGCTGCGTTCTTCCAATTTGTCGAGTGGGTGGAATTCAAATTTGTGGAGTGGAATACTTTGAGTTTGGTCCTTATCCTCCTGTATCGATGTAAAAGGGGTGTATTTGATGATGTGTGGGTTTTCTTTTACTGGTTTGTACGATCTATTATTTTGCGCCACCTAAAAATGTTGGAGGGTGTAAATTTTCCCCTCGTGCAGCAACGACTTCATATGAGGTCACCCACCGTTTGGGTATTGTTGCATGTATATGGTTTCCCTGGTCTGAATGAGATGAAACAAAATGTTCAACAATTTTTTAGAACCGGCAAAAATAAACAGGGAATCAAAATGGTTGTCCAATTGAAGGGTTGAGACCTCACCTCCTTGTCTAATGGCGTCATGTCTAGTGACAATGGGGGCTGTTTTTGTTCGGTGTTACGCGCCATATCCTTGTGGCTCGTGCTGTTATCTGATATTTGGACTTTGAGGGGACCAAGCCTGCAATGATAGTTCTTATTGGCGCCATTTGCTTCCTTTGTTGTCTATGGTTTGGTTATTTTGTTGCAATATTGTGTCGCGTATTTTAGCTTGGGTGTTAAAAGAGTGTATCGGTAGAGTAGTGTGCATGAGATATTTATATGCGGCGAGTATAGTAACGTGAGAATAAATGTTTAGATGAATCATTTTATTCATTACGTAATTGAATGTGTCATTATCATTGTTATTTAACTAAATATTTTGAGGAATCTTGTCACCTAGGATTCTACATCATCAATGAGGAACAAGTTAAACAACTTACATTTCAATAATAACCGACTTTGATTGTTTTACCTAGGATTCTACATCATCAATGAGGAAGAAGTTGATGAGTTCCTCACCTTAGATTCTACCTAATGAATGAGAAAGAAATTGAAAGAGCTTACATTTCAGCATATTAGCTAATGAATGAGAAAGAAGTTGAAAGATTGTAAGTAATAATAACCGACTTTGATTGCTTTACCTAAGATTCAACATCATCAATGAGGAAGAAGTTGATGAGTTCCTCACCTTGGATTCTACCTAATGAATGAAAAAGAAGTTGAAAGGTCCTGACTAATAATAACCGACTTTATGTATTCAACTCCCGTCTTTTCAATTCCTACCCAATCGCATCACGCCAAGTGTCCTACCTTAGAATTGAACATTTGTTGAATAGAGCATGGAGAGTGCTTTACTTTCTATTTAATATATACCTAATGAATGAGAAAGAAGTTGAAAGGTTCTAACTAATAATAACTAACTTTATGTATTCAACTCCCGTCTTTTCAATTCCTACCCAATCGTATCGTGTCAAGTGTCCTATTTTAGAATAGAGCATGGAGAGTGTTTTGCTTTCTATTTAATATATTATAAGATAAGATTAGAAAGGAGAAAAAGAATACTCCGTAGTAAATATCAAACATTCAGAAATGATGACCGGAAAGGACTCTGGAGGAAATCTTAGTAAGGAGACCTCAGACCTCGGATAATGAGTTATGGCTTTCGAAGATTAAAGAATCAGAATAGGTTTGGGTCATTAGGTAGTCTTACTCTCAATCAATGGTCTGTGAAACGTCTATAATCTATCTGGATGCTTGTTGGCGCACTAACGGGCTAGCGGCTGTTGGGTGGATATGATGCTTGCCACTGAAAGGGACGAATTATCATTTCATCAAAACATGGTTAGGTTTAGAACGGAATAATTAGCATTACAAGCGGAAGCTGTCGTCATCCTTAATCCTATTAAGTAGCTAACTTTCACCAATGTCCCCCTCTTATTGATTAATTCCTCCCAAGTGTTTGTTATTTTGCCTAGACGAGTTAAACCTTAGGTTTCACAATGAACCCCCATGTTTGTTTGTTCTTGAGTTATAATCACCACTACTTAACTTAGAAAATTATTTTCGTTAGCTCATTAGTTAATCATAGTATTAGTCTCTGTTTTCGCATAAACTTGTCATGATAAATAATGTTTGATCAATTAGATTAGCTATACAACGACACAGTGAAATCACAACTCGTCGTGACTTCATTTATAATAGTACTAAACAATCACCCAATTACCTTTTACTCCACATTGTTTTTAATTGCACAAATGTAGAAAAGAAATATAAAATCACAATAGCTCACAACCCTTCTATCAAGAGTTTCAATTTCCCATTGACTTCAAATAAATGAACAAACGATGAATATTATCATAAATATAGTTAGTTAATGGCAAAGACGTGGTCGACAGAGATGGAATCAACGGTTAGCCGGAGTAAGTGGCGAAGACGTGACCGGAAAGATGAACTTGACAGTGTCATACTTCAAGAAACAACTAGGTATAAGGACGATAGCTTGTTGTGACACAAGGTCGGATGGAATTCTATCCAATGCATTGCTCAAACAAGTCTTGCACTCATTCAATGTTATGTCAGGAATACACCAAACCATAGCATAGAACCCTTCCCATTTTGTGAAGCTCTCACTACCTGTGGCGAAACGGTTATTCCCTGGCAGTAAAGCCGTTGCAATAGTCTTGTTCAAGGTCTTGTTACGTATGTCTGGGAATTTTTTTGGTTGAGTTACGTTGAACTTCGTCCATAACTGTTTCGATGGTTCAATTTGTAGCGTGGGGGAGATAGTGTCATTCGTGTATCGAACCATGCATTGTTGGTACCTGTCAAACACAACAATAATATTATGGCGTGGCGTAGCCATCAAATTAATTATAGTTCGTATTACTGTACGTATTAGTTTGTCAGGCCGCGACTTGTTCATGATTTTGAATTAGCTTGATTGGGTACTCACTCTCTATTTCCTTTAGCAAATAGCAGGGGGACTATTAAAAGATTTCGTTTTGATTAATGCGATCAAATGATTCAAATTTAATCACGAAAAATTAATAAGGTAAAAATATTCCTTCCGTCTCTTTCATTTGTTTGTCTTTCAGTAAAATACTCTTAACAATGTATATAAAAAACAAAACAAATGAATAAAACAGATGGAGTATTTGAAACACAAATGCAATTTGAAATGATCATATGAGAGAGATGATCCCTCTATTGCTTTTAGGAAATAGAGACTAGAGAGGATCCAATGCTACTTACATGATTTTGTACGCCGAATTATACTAATAAGATGGAAAAAAAGCTAACCCACCATATACAATTTGAAGGGTAATGCATGCCATGTTTAATATAACACTGTTCGTGTTTTTTTTTTTTTTTTTTGAAAAAGTTCGAGAAACTAAAACTCGTCCAAGAATCAATTAAAAAAAATTGTATCTGCGACAATGATTTGAATTGAAACACATCATGAGTATCTAAATCGCCTATAGCCTCTCAATAAGTAACTAAATTGGAAAAAATAAATCAAAAATAAATTGAAGGCAAATTATAGAAGATAGAAGGTAGTTACGACGTATGTACCATACGATGGCTTGCTTCTTGTTATAGCATAGTCGATTGAAAAGAGTGACAGCGGTGTTGACACAAGAGTTGCACGTATCCAAGTCGAGATCAGGCCGACAGTAGAACTGACCGTTAACAGTGTTGGCCCCACTGCCGGAGGAGGTATTAAAGAACCTTGACAGGGAGGACTGGTTGATAAGCGTGTTAAGGACGGTGACAATGTTGTCATGGTAAAGGCCGTTAACACTTATGTCCTCCTCATCCGTTCTGGTAGTGCAAATACCACTTTCGAACCCGATTTGTTCTTGCTGGCCATAATTGGAATGATTAAGGAGTGACAGAATTGTGATTTGAAGGACGACTGAGAGAATAACTCCATTATTGATGCCTACCATCTTTTAATTTACTTCTTAGCTTAGCTTGCTCTCTGATTGTACATGTACATACATACATGCATTAATTATTCGGGTTTTAAATGATCAGAGTATTAACGATTCAAATAATAGGGAAAAAAATGTAGCCTCTAAGTTTGTTAGAGTTGGTTGACTTAGAAGATCAAACATTGTATGTAATTATATATTGTTCCTTATTGGATTTTTTTTGATTTAAGTCACCATCTTTAATTAGGAATCGAGACAAGGTCAGAGGAGATTAATCAACTTGAACTTGATAATTACATTTTGTTCATAGATTATTTAGTTGGCCAAAGCGTCGAGTAGTGGACTGGGACATACATACAATTCAATACTGCGGGTTGATATGTCAATGTACATTCTACTTCTTTAGTTTTAGTGCAGATTTCAATATCCCCTAATTCCTATGGCCCTATTAAACTAAAACAAAGGGGATAAAGTACCTCATTTCAAGTTATTAGTGCAGAGAAGGTGATGAGAAGAGGGCTAGGATAGACAATGGTTGATGTGAATTAGACTTGTGTTACTAGAGTCAAATATAGGGTCCAACACTTGACAACTATAGACTTGATGTATAGGTTTGCTTTGTGCATGTAAAAAAAACAACTGTACAAGCCTTTGTATACTGGACAATAACCAACACACTGCAGTCTCCCTTCCTTATGTATCCACTACAAGTTCATCGCAACAATTTTCAATTCCAAGTACAACAAAATACAACTCAACAAAACTATTTTCCTGTGTTCATGAACTCACAATTAATGTCTTCTACTTCCTGAATTCCTACTACATAACACAATATGGTATCAGAGCCTCAAGAATGAATAGACATCTAACAATTTTGGAGTAAACACAGAATGATGGACCTACTCGAGTACAACAACATTGAATCCTAGCTTATTTAAGAAGCTAAGCTAGCCTGGCTTGTTCATTCTCACAAATCTAATCACTCAAAATTTCTGGTGCAGAAGAAAACCCTCCTTTAAACTCAAACACTCCAACACCAAAAAGCAACTTCCTCAATCGATCCGCTGATCCATTGTACCTGCATCTAGCAGAATGTGCTCACCCACTTGTGGTTGACACAAAGCTGTCTGGCATTGAGAACTACCTTGAATGAAAAAGGCAGATGAATATTGCCATTTGCTCAAAAAGGAATTCCTCATTGGTGTAATCAAAAGATATGCAGATGATTCACTGAAACAAGAGGCTTGGGACACCTGCAATAGTCTTTTGATCTCATGGATTCTGCATTCCTGCATAATGTTTAAAATAAAGCCAATCAAGAAGTCTGTACTACACACTAAAACAGCTAAGGAGATATGAGATTATCTCCAAAAACAATTCTCTGTAAGTAATGAAGCTAAAAAGTTCAGATTGAACAAAGAATTGGAGGCCCTAGAGCAAGGAGAGAAAACCATATGTGAATACTTTACAGAACTCATGATTCTTTGGCAAAATCTTGAGATTATGTGTGACTGGCCACCTGTGACTCAGATACTGTTGAAACTAATGCTTGGCTGGAGACATTTTTGAGAGAACAAGAGGAAAGGAAGTTGTTCCAATTTCTGAATAGATTGAATGTGTTATATGCAACCATGAGATTCAATGTTTTAATGATGACCCCTCTTCCTACTGTAGAGGAAGTTGTTGCTATCTTTCAACAAGAAGAAACTCGGAGAAGGAACTATAGGACAAATGTCAAGGAAGAATAAAAAAATGCAACATTCTTTGCTAGTCAGAGAGACCAAGATGATGCACTAACTTTCTATGATGTATGCAACAAGAAAGGTCAATTCAAGGATAAGTGTTTGAGAGTAGTAGGATATCGTGCAGATCACCCAGTGTCTAAGAAATTTTCTGAGAAGTCTCAAGCAAATAGAACCAGATGAGGATATTATGGTTCAACTGGAAGAGGATACATGCCTAGTTTAAGCAGAGGGAGAGGGAGTTCAGGACAAAACAAGCAAGGAAGAGTAGCTGTTAATGCTATGATTGGTGAAGATCAAAATGAATTAGGAGGAGCTATAACTCTCACAACTCAACAATTTGCTCAACTTATGAGCTCTCATAAAGGAAATGAAGCTAGTATTCGGAGTTGGAAGATTAGTTAAAAGTTAATTTCGCAGGTATGGCATATTTGAACTCTAATTATGCTTCCAATACTCCACATGAGTGGATAATTGATTTAGGAGCCTCAAATCATATGGTGTCGGAGGTATCTATTCTGGAAAATGTTAGAGAACTAGCAAGCAAACCCAAGATAAATCTACCAACTGGAGACACAACAATGGTCTCTCATGTTGGTTCTTACTCATTCCATAATGGACTAATGCTGAAAAATGTTCTATTTGTACCTGCTTTTAAACATAATTTGCTGTCAGTTCACAATCTCACAAGAGATGAGAAATGTCATATAACATTTTTTGATGATATGTATGTTATATAAGACTCTCAAACTAGGACTACTAAGTGTGTTGGAAGAGAGAACAAGGGGGTCTACTATGTAGTAAACAATGTATCCCCACCTGGGTTATTAGATATTGATGAGGTGGCAAGATATTGATGAGGTGGTTGCCAGCAAACCTAATAGTTGTAATGCAGTTGTGTTTAGTAGTAACTCTGGTCAAGAAATACAATCATGTAGTCCTAGCTTGGAAAGTGATTGTGTCTCTGATAATGTGTGTAATGATATGCTCATTTTCAATGAAAAAGACTCAAATGTCTGGCATTTAAGGCTAGGACATGCCTCTGTAGAGAAACTAAAACACATCCCAACAATCTCTAAAGAACTTTCCCTAAATCCAAAGAGGGAGTGCATGGTGTGTTCTATGGCAAAACAAACAAAGACTTCCTTCCCTCTGAGATCACAAACAACATCTGGCATTTTTAACCTTGTTCATATAGATGTGTGGGGACCTTACAGAAAAGAGACAAGGAAGAGGCACATTCTTTCTTACCCTTGTTGATGATCATAGTAGAGCAACATGGTATATCTCACGGTGCATAAGTCTAAGGTAGCTGCACTACTTGTCCAGTTCTACAAAATTGTCAAAAATCAATTCAACACCACAATTAAGGTCCTAAGATCAGACAATGCTCTTGAAAAAATAGAAGAAGATAGCAAGAGGTTTCTATTGTCTAAGGGTATCTGGCATCAAACCAATTGTGTAGATAGGCCACAACAAAATGGGGTGGTTGAGAGGAAACATAGACATCTTTTAGAGATAAGCAGTCTATCAGGTTGTTAAGGGTTGCCTTTATCCTTTTGGGGTGATTGTGTGTTAACAGCAACATATATCATAGATAGACTGCCTACACCATTGGTGAAAAACAAAACTCCATATGATATTATCTTTCATAAGCCACCAAATTATGAAAGGATGAGGGTATTTGGATGCTTCGCATGACCTATAATCCCAGTAGAATAAAAGACAAGTTTCAACCAAAGGGTGTTCCATGTATATTCCTTGGTTATCCACTAAATCAAAAAGGATACAAGATGTATGGCATAGTTAAAAAGACTGTCTTTTTTATCAATGGATGTCAAGTTCTTTGAAAAAATCTATCCTTGTAAAGTCAAAAACTTTGCTCAACATATTCCTACATTTACTCAGGCAACTATCAAGACATGAACATTCCTTTGTTTATTGAAGGTGAACATACTTCAAATGATCAGCTTAACACTGCCCCTGACATAGTTCTTACTGCAGAAGATCCTCCCCTTAATGAACTGATCCCACTAGAGACTAAAACTCAATCAACTGGTCATGTTCAGGACAGACCAAGGAGAGAAAAAAGAGCTCCTGAATGGACAAAGGAATTTGTGCTTAACAATCCCGTCATGGCTCCTTCTAGTGTGGCTAATGTAGTGCAACTACATCTTGATAAACCATTTGCAGGTCACATAGAATTGGCAACATGGATTGCTGATCCCTTGACTTTTCAAGAAGCTATCAAAGAACCTAAATAGATTCAAGCAATGCAATCAAAACTTCGAGCTCTACATGAGAATAACACATGGACACTCACAGACTTTCTAAAAGGGAGAAAGGTTATAGGGTGCAAGTGGATCTATAAAACCAAATTTAATCCTGATGGATTTTTGGACAAGTACAAAGCCAAATTGGTTATTCAGGGGTTTATACAGCAGTATGGGATAGACTTTGATCAAACATTTGCACCTATGGCCAAAATGTCCACAGTAAGGGCTCTTCTCTCAGCCATTTCAATCAATAACTGGGAAACATGCCAAATGGATGTGGCTAATGCCTTTCTACATGGAGAGTTAGAGGAAGATGTCTACATAAAGGTTCCTCAAGGGTATTGTGATGGAATAGTGCAACATGTTGGAAAGGGGGAGCAAAACAAAACCACAAGGAAGGTATGCAAACTATTCAAATCACTCTATGGACTAAAACAAGCCCCCATACAGTGGTTCTTCAAACTATCAGCAACTCTTTTTGACTATGGGTTCAGGCAATCTCATGCAAATCATTCCCTTTTCATTAAGCAACAACATGGGAGTACTACTGTTGTTTTGGTCTATGTTGATGATATGGTGATAGTAGGTGACAATTCTAATGAAATAAAGTCATTAAAGGAACATCTGAATTCTGTCTTTCACATGAAGGACCTGGGTGAGCTAAATTATTTCCTAGGTCTGAAAGTGACCAAGTACAACACTAGCGTATTAATTTCACAACACAAGTATACTATGGACCTTCTAAAAACATTTGGTATAGATAAATCCAGGTCATTTTAGCTACCCCTCAATCCAGTACTCAAGCTAGAGCTTGGTAAAGGAACACCATAACCTCAGTCTGAAACTTATAGAACACTGGTGGGAAATTTGATCTACCTTACCATCTCTCGGCCTGCCATAGCCTTTTCTGTTCAACTTTTGAGCCAATTCCTCCAAGCCCCCACCTCTGGCCATATGCAAGTAGCCATAAGTACTCGGGTATCTTAAATCAGCTCCAGGGCAAGGTATTCTCTTTGCAAGTCAGTCAGCTGCATAACTCACAGTGTATTGTGACTCAGACTGGGTATCATATCCCTTCAGTAGAATATCCACTACAGGGTATTGCATACAACTTGGTGACTTGCAAATATCTTGGAAACCCAAAAAAGTAATCAGTAGTGTCTCAATCCTCTATTGAAGCAGAATACAGGGCTATGATAATGACCACCTGTGAAGTTTCTTGGTTGTTTCAACTTCTCCAAGATCTAGGTCTCAAGCATCTTGGTCCAGCACATCTCAAATGTGATAATTAGGCTGCCTTAGCCATTGCAGCCAACCCAGTTTATCATGAACGTACTGAACATATTGAGGTAGACTGTCATTTTGTGCGAGAAAAAAAATACAACAAGGCCTACTGACCACTTCCTATGTTAATATCAAAGTCAAGTGGCGGATGTGTTTACTTATATGTCATGCTCTATTGCTCAACACCAACACCTATTGTCCAAGATGGGGTTACACATTCCCTCCACTCTCATCTTGAGGGGGAGTAGTGTAAAGAAGGTGATGACAAGAGGCCTAGGATAGACAATGGTTGATGTGAATAAGACTTGTGCTACTAGAGTCAAATATAGAGTCCAACACTTGACAACTATAGACTTGATGTATAGGTTTGCTTTATGTACAAAACAACTGTACAAGCCTTTGTATGCTGGACAATAACCAGTATACTATAGGCTCCCTTCCTTATGAATCCATTGTAACTTCATTACAACAATTTTCAATTGCAAGTACAGCAAAATACAACTCAAA
Source organism: Agrostemma githago (assembly GCA_958450325.1). Classification (NCBI taxonomy): domain Eukaryota; kingdom Viridiplantae; phylum Streptophyta; class Magnoliopsida; order Caryophyllales; family Caryophyllaceae; genus Agrostemma; species Agrostemma githago. Next base: position 61,383,806 of record OY288241.1, read on the forward strand.
AATAACTATTTTCTTGTGTTCATGAATTTATAATTAATGTCTTCTAGTTCCTGAATTCATACTACATTTAACTCAATAATTAGAATATAATTAAGTACACGGTAGTTAATGGTAGTAATTAGTATAGTCTCTTCGTATTTCGTCATTAGTACTCCCTCCGATTTTTTATACAGGTAGTTTTAGGTGAATGGAAATTTTATTTTATATAGGTAGTTTTGCAATCATTTATACACTATCTCCTTTAATGCAATTATGATTTTTAGATTTCATACAATTCCAACACTCTTCATTTAATGCATTACCATTCTCTCCCTATTATTTTTATTCTTACTCTCTAAATTCATTCAATTTTTTTTTTCTCAAAGCATTACTCTACTTTAATTAATGTACTTCAATCATTGTTAAGTAGTTCCTTAATACTCGTGCATTTGGGTAAAACTACTTATGTAAAAAATCGGAGGGAGTATATCTCTAGCTAGATTGAATGTATCTCGTGATGTTACTCAGTATATAAACTAGACCTGATCATGGGCCGGGCCTGATAGGGCCACGGCCGGGCCAAACCTTAAAAAAAAGTCCACGTTGAAGGGCTGGGCTGGGTCGGGCCAAGATACAGGGCCTATTTTCAAAGACCATACCCGGCCCAAGCAGGCTTTTTAGGGCCCATGGGCCATATCGAGCTTTTTGGCCCATAGACTCGTTACTTTACTAAAATAACAAAATTTCAAAATCGAAACAAAGTGAACTAAAATAAATTTAATTAGGGGCCCTTTTAGTGTTTATTTAGGAGGATCAAAGTATAAAATTTAAACAAAGTGTACTAAAATACTCCCTCTGATTCTTTTTTTTCTTCCTACTTCATTATTATATATACCTCACATATAATAGGGGAGTAGAAAGAAAAAAAGAACTGGAGGGAGTAATTTTTACACATAGTAGCACTAAAGTGAACAAAAAAACCTATTAGTCTTAAAAGAAACAAAAAACAAAAGTATAGTACTCCATAGTACATTAGTTATTTAGATTATACATGTAATCTAAAAGACAAATAATGGCAACAACTTGGATGAAACAACTCATTTCTCTTTGTTCTCAAGCAGATCGTACGAGCTTGCAATGCACAATATTCCAAAAATCTCAATAAGGAATAGAAGGTTTCATTTGCCTTCATTCTCTTCGTCATCACCGTCATCTTGGATATGATCAAAGTTCGATGACCCTTTAGTAAAACAAGTGTACAAAAAATACATCAAAAATATACTCAATTGTAATATGTAAAGAAAATGTATAATAAAATTTCTGAATAATAATTACATTACTTACTAAGATAGAAGCCCTTTCCACGTAACCAATCCTCATAACAAGCAAGCGATCCAATGGTGAGTGTTGTAAGAGAAGCCAAGGAACATAAGAAATTAGAATAACAAGTATATCACGAGCCAAGGAAGCAAGTCGAGGATACCTACTTGAAGCACCTTTCCAAAAGCCTAATATATCAATTTCAATAATGAAATCGACATTCTTTTCCTCCAAGTACATATCCAATTCAGATTTATTAACCTCCACTCTTATTCTCTTATTCATCCAGGAACCAAAATTTTCTAACCTTCCATTTATAACAAGAGAACAATTATCATTCACGCTCACATTATTCACATCACTATTGACATTTTGCTCACCCATTTGACCATACTCTCTATATAAGCCACTTAAAGTAGCTAGCACTTATGTCGTCTTCTCCTTAGCAAGTGATTTACGGTAAAGAGTTGTGTAACAATACTCGACAAATTCAAAATTATAACGTAGATCCAAAACACAAGCACAAGATAACAATAAATTGTACTCAGTCCAATATTTATCAAATTTGTCTTGCATCAACTTCACCATATCCACCATAAATTCATGCGGACCTTTAACCATATCTAATAACAAGCATTGTATTCCTGATGACGGGGATTTTTCGTGAATCCAAAATCGATCAAAGTAAAAACCCTAAGGTCAACTAACTAAGGTAGCTAGTGGAAGTAGGGGTCGAATTCCATAGGGACGGTGTAGCTAAATGAAGGTCTCAGTCTAGCTAAGGTATTAGTCGAAAGAAGAAATGGTTTTGGTTGGAAGATGGTTCTAAACTAGCAAGCTAAACGAATCAAACAAACAAATGATGACAAATGCGATAAAACGGACTAGGTTCAAGGTCAACAAGGTAGCTTCAAGGGAGTTATCGGGGTTCACAAACTAGTCGATTATGGTCGATGATTCGGGAAGATAAAGGGTCTCTCTCGAGTCTCTATCTACCCGGGACGGTCTTAACGGCTCTCGCGACTTGCTAGGTAGACCCACCCCAAAGAAATCTCAACAAAATATAACTCACCCATCATGGCCAAGACAAGAAAATCATACAAAAATCGCAATCAATGGAGAATACCAACAATAATACAAGATCATAAACCAACAACAAAACCCACAATTGAGAAAAACCAAGTCTTCCTCAACCCTAGAAATTAACTACTCAAACATGATTAAAAGTAAACTAATTAAGGTACCCACTACTCTAATCATAATAATAAACATGAATAATTAATAAATATGCAAACTTTAATAAAAGAGAAAGAGTAAAGAGATTATACCAACTTGAAAGAAGAATTGCATAAATGGAGGAGAATGTATTGTAGAAGATTAATCCAAACTAATTACTACTAATACTATCTAAATTAAACTAGATTATAAGGCTAATCAAGGTGAAAAAAATTAAGGGAGGAAAGTGAAAGAAAGTCTACTGCTACAGTGCTACTCTACTCCAATTACTACTTTGTGTGTGGACATGCGATAAGTCCACCCCAATGCGGCCACGCGCGGGTTTGGGTAGGCGAATGAATCTCGTGGTAAGATTGATTTCAAATTAAAATTTAAATCGAAGTTGGAGTCGCCACCAAACTTTGTGGAAGTTCGGACCCGTTCGAACCCACTCAATACTTAGGCGTATCGCGCACAAAGCACAACTTGCCTTATAGTACTAGAGCTTGTGGAGTCATCCCTTTGCATAACGATACCGATGTCAAATTATCAAGTATCGTATATCGAATGACTCTCGTTGCCAATGGTTTCGGGTATCCGGAAGCTAAAGATTCTGAGTAAGGGGTAAAGGTACGTGTTGGGAAGCCCACGAAGGACACCCAACCCCGCCCGCACATAGTGGCCTCTACTAAGATATAGATCGGTGTTTAAGTGCATGCGTTAGTAAGACGATGAAAATGTATGACAACCATTATTTTATGCTATACATGTGAATTGTATGTTCACTACGTCGTTTTAATGCATCTCGATTTGTATTGTCGAAGTTGTTTTAGCATGCGATGTTCATTTGAAAACAGTAAATGCCAAACAATGAATTAAATAACTTGAAAATAGATTACAAGTTACACGCGCGAAATAGAACCCAGAATTCACAATATGGCAAGCAATTGTAATATCGAGTTAGAAACGGTAACGTAAACTATAAACGAACCCGTAAATAGAAACGCAAACAGAAACCGTAGACCGAACAATTGGACAGACTCCGATCAGTTATGCATTATGTTGCGTATTGATCAGAGGACAGAGGTTCAGGCGCGCGAGCTCGTGCGACCTGGAACTCACGCGCAGGAGGCTTAGCGACTCGTCTCCATGCGCGTGAACTGCGGCACCTGAATGAGCAGCGTACGGGACCAAAGCGTGATGCTAGCTCGATCTCGAGGCCTCGAAGTCTCGTCCCGACTCATCCTAGTGAAATATGATTGCCTTGATTCGTCGATATAAGATTAACATCGCTAGGCGTTCACTTGAAGTCGTAAAGGGAAGATGATGGTAGAATGAAAATAGACACGAAATATGGGTTTTAAAAGAAAACACGCGATAGATTGACGCGTGCCGACTAGCGTCGCAAATATAATTCCCTAGGCGGAACTTGTATCGTTGTTTGACTGTTTTGGAGGTCCACGATACCTCGTTTTGGTCGTCATTGGGTATTTGTTCCTACTCATCCTGATTTATGATTTGGATCGAACGTATCGACTTAATACAAATATCGGAGCCCTCTGTATCATAATGTTGTTGTCGGGTCTTGTGGACCGTACGACGCTCGGATTGACGTCATTAAGTTTCATACTAGTTCGATTCTCAATGGCTCTTTATGCGTGACATTCGATTACAAAATCTACATCAAACATTTAGAGCGACGCTTATGAATGACATCGAAAACACACGACGAAAGATTCCACAATTGCGTCATAAGTCGAGGGTCAGGCGCCCAATCTTGGGGCCCCCTAGCCATCAGGCGCCAGGCATGGCGCGCCTTAATAGTGAGGCGCCACCACCCTAGCGCCATATCTGATGGTTATGCGGTCTTTTGGCAGATTCGATTATCAAGTGCGTTCGATTGAAAGGATCGATTCGTCATGGTGAATGTTAAATCCTTTTCACTATTGACATCGTCGTTTGGCCATTAGGCCTAAGGCGTTCAAATGTCATCATCGGATATTCGCTCGAAACCAATAACGACTCGTCATCACAAACATTAGGTCCTTTGCATTCCGGCATCATAGTTTAGCCATTAGGGCCTACGATGCTCGATTTAGCATCATCGGACGTCTGCTCGAGTCGTGTTGCTGAAAATAGTTTTATTATATAATATTAATAAGAAAAAGCGTAAAAGTGTTTTAGGGGGTTGACTCGCCTTGAACAACCGAATATGAGGGGTGACGAGATAAGCGACCGGCGACTCCAGTGGAGTACTCTTGTGTTCGTGTTTTCTTATTTCGTCACCCTTAGTACTCGATATGTAAAAGAATGAGTATTTTAGCGTCGAAAATTTAGGGGACGTTTGGTCAGAACATGGGAAAGGGAAAGGGAATAAACATGGGAAACAAGGGTAAAAGAAATGGATTTCCTTAGATTTTTCTTGTTGTTTGTTTAGAAATTATAGGGAATAGAAATGACGAGGTGGTGATGGTGTCGGGGTGACGGTAGGGACGAGATCGGTGGTGGTGTCAAAGTGGTGACGGGGGTTGTGACATTGGTGGTGGTGCCAGAGTGGTGGTGATTTTAGGGTGGTGGGTGATGAGTTGGGGTGGGTGAGGGAAACAAAATCCAAACCCTAGGGGCTTGGGGGATTGAAATTAGAGGAGTATGGGGGTTTGAGAGGGAATACAAAGGGGGAAAAGAATGCAAAAAACTGAAAACAAACAACTACAAAGGGAATGAAGAATGTTGATTATTCCCTTTTCCTTTTCTATAACCCCTCAACCAAACGCCCCTTAGTAGTTAGATGTTAGGAACGAAAAATAAATGTTAGATGCAAGAAATTAAATGTTAGCGTAGTTAGAGTACGGTAAATAAACAAGTTTAGATATTAGAAATGGGATTTGGACATCCTCAACCTATATGTCAATTGCTTCGAAATATGGGCTTGCGGAGTATCGTTGTAGACACGGGGAGCGATTCGAGGTATGTAGGAAGAGTTAGGGTGTGTTTTATACTTTGGGATTACCGGACCCTTGTCGAATGAAGGGAGTAATCTTTTGAAATGGTTGAAGAGAGGTTTTGATCTTGGGATTTGTATTCGGAAATCAGAAAAAGTGGTTTTCCGACCTCGGAATTGCTCTCGCACTTTTGATCTAGCATTCGGAAAAGTGAGGAAGTCCCCTTGAAATGGCGTGCATAAGGGTATATCTATAGAGTTTTGCGAAATGTTCTGATTTCAAAAATCAGGCGCCTGAAGGCTAGCGCCTTGAAATTCAGGTGCCTCCCTCGGGGCGACTCAGTTCTGAGGCGCCTGGGTGCAGGCAGTTGAAATCGCACGTATCGGAAGTTGCTCAAAATACGGATTGATATCCGTGTTATTTGAGATAAATGGGAATTCTGTTTGACTTTGATTGATTTGTGTATTTGGACACTATTTTGAATCTGGTTTGTTTCGGGTTTTCGGCTTTGACTGGGTTAGACTCGGTCGACAAAAGACAGTTATGCCCCCGGTGGTGGTTTTGACTCAAAGTTGCTTTTATTTATTGAAAACGACCCACTAAGTCTAGATTTTAGGTCGGTTTTGAGAGATTTGTACTCCACTAAGTGCTCAGGTCGGATACTATTGATTCCAAGTTCCTATTCGAGCGTATTGATGCAAGTTAACATTCGATCATTTTCGGGTGTTTTGTTGGAGATTGCTACAGACACGAGCAGGAAAAATACATTGTCTTTAAAGCCCTCACTTTGACTGAGGCTTGGACAAGGCGAAAGTCAGAGTATCCACCAGGTCAAGCGATGATTACAACCTGGGAGCCTTTCGGTCAGGTCGTTTATAGTCCGTTAGACTTGCGTGAAGGGCTCCCCATTCATAAGTAGAGGATCATACCTGTCTTGATAGCTCCGTGGGGACTTGCTTTCGAAGTAATGAGCGTACCTGTATGCCGACACATCGTATCTTGGATGTAGCATTTTAGGAGAAACACCGACTCAGATTTTCCACTGGGGAGTGAAGGTCTGTACCTAAAATGTTAGATACGCAAGTAAAAATAGCGGATATAGTAGATAGCAAGATAGCACAGAGAAAACGCAGTTAACATCTACGGACCGGCTTACGTTGGGGAACAAATTTTTGCTTCATTTTGAAATCAAAGTCTTGATAATAGCTGACGTGTTAGGGGATAGGTTTTCAAAATTGAAGGTTTAGAAGAATATTTGCAGTTTAATAGACCAATGTTTGACCTTGTCGAAAAGGATTTTTTTTCAAATGGCTATGTTTTGCAAGTTTCAGAGTAGGAATTCAAAGAGAGACGCTTACCGACATACTCGACTCTGGACGCGACAAGACGAGTTGATAGATTGGATCGAGACTCGGTAGAAGGGGGGATACTTAAGATGACAAGACTCTTAAGCTGCGCTATTTCTTAGCCTAAACGAGTGACAACACGGTCGAATCCTCGAAATGGGAAAGATATGTTATAGGGGAATTGCAATATTTTGCAATGAGACTGTTTCTGCATGACAGGACTTAGCAGTAGCAATGATGTAGTCTAGTGCTCTTTTGAATTTTCAGTTTTGGAATACCTTCCCAAAGTAGGTGTTGCTTCGAGTCCCTGACAAATTCTTTTCTTCGACTGAGCCGAGTACTAGGACACTATAGAAAGGTGGCTAGATTTTTTAAAGTCTTTTGGATTTTGTGAGTGGATGAAGAACTTCTACCTAAGAGAAACCCCCCCAGGACGACAAAGCAAACTGTTGAGAACATGACAGTGTCGTGATAGGAATAATGGTGCTTTTTTGAATGTGTGGTAATGTGGGTGGTTGTGCCCTTGTCGAACGGCTGCCTACGTATTCACGTGTAGTGAAATCAAACCAGACGTAGTTCAAGAGATTGAAACATATGTTATGGTGCTTAATTTATTTGGGCTTTGTGTGTAACTAGCCATATTGACTGTGTAGGCTAGGTGCATTCCCAATGATGCCTCGATTAAAGGGTTAGAAGAGTTAGGATATTGATCCTGCTGTGACTGTGAGCGTTCTGCGGGGTAGCCTCCAAAGGTGGTGTGAACTATTTGGGCATGTTCTATGCTGCCGCAAGTTGAATTCCCGTCTTTAAGGCTGGTAACTGGTTTGGATGTTTTTGGAAATGTGGTGCTAGGCAGTAAGTGACTTTGATGATTTGAAATCTGGAGCTCGATTTTGTGGAGCTAAAGCTTCAAGGATAAGGTATTGTAATGTGGTAGGAAATGGGGGAAGTTGAGTAAAAATGACTCGAACTTCGATTGGGTAGGATTAACAATGCGGGATCTAATTTCCATGTCTGGCCCTAATGCTTAGGGGTATCCTATGGAGCTTGAATCCTCAAAATTTTGGGCTGTCTCTTAGCCTAGGTCTCGAGAAGGTCTTGAGGGTTGTAATATGGAAAGGCGAGATGCGGTTTAGCTGACTAGCCTGATTGTCCCTCATCTATTTGATGGTATGGGCATTGATAATTTTTGAATTGACTGTACCCCGGTCAAGGGATTATTTTTTGGGTACACCGTTAGCCACGGTCATGGGCTTTTGACCGTTAACCATGATCAGGGGCTTTTGAGTTAGGTTGACCGTTAGCCACGATCATGGGCTTTTGACCGTTAGCCACGGTCTTGGGGTGTTTTTTTCTTTTTTTTGTTGACCTCTTAATCCCAGTTATGAGATTCTTCATTTGAATTGACCGTACCCCGGTCAAGGGAATTCTTCGTTTGAGTTGACCATACCCCGGTCAAGGGATTTTTTTGTTGACCTCTTAACGTCGGTCATGGGCTTTTGACCGTTAGCCACGGCTCTGGGCTTCTTTTTCTGTTTTCACGACTATTCCGCCTATGGGGTTGGTAATAAGCATGAGTATTCCTGGATCTGTAGCGTCTATATGTGAGAGGATCTAGGGTTGGGTCTATCGGTTGGATTAGGCCTTTTGAGATAAACCTTTGTAAGGCGTTAGCACAATTGGTATTTATGTGAATGAACACTCGCAGTAGAGTACTCTATAGTAAGCATGGTAGTTTGGATCTCGGTATTGTCAGCATAATTCCGAGCAAGCTTGGTGAAACATTGTCCCAAGTTGGGTATTTCATGGCATCAAGTCTATAGAGCCACAATGCTTCTTTTTTCTTTTGGTCAGACTAACGCCTAAGGTAGATATTGGTCAGTCTTATTGGAGAGGTGTTTATTATGGGAAATGGGCTTGCCTCCCGTCTTGAACCCAAACTAGAAGACTTCCTGGATTTGTCATAGGATTCAATACCGCTCATGCTAGGGGTAGTTATGGGCTTTCTATACCAGACATGCAATAGGTAAAGGGAAACACAAGCTTGGTTTCCTGCAGTCATTATAGATGTGCCTATAATAGTCACGTGCGTGTGCTCACAGTGTGTGATGGTGCTCATCATGTTCTCGGAAACACATTAGAAAAGCATATATGAGAGATCAAAAAAGCTAACTTTGTTGAATTAGAGAAGAGGACAGAATACAACTGACTCTGACTTTGATTTGGAAATGATGATGTAGGGTATCCTAGACTCAGACTCAAACTTAGACTCGAATCAAATCCAGACTTTTGGATGCTCGGTTGGTTGTTTCTTTTTGTTATGGTCCTTGATTGGAGAGAACGATAGGTGCCACGACTCACCTAAACTCGGCTTTGCGCAAATGCAAGAGAGGGAGTCAAACTAGACACGGCCCGCCGCGATGAGAATGACTAAGATTCTTGGATCGGGATACTCAAACGCCAACCTAGACAGGGCAACAACTCTGGTTTGGACTCGACCATGAGACTTGAGCTGCATGAGGGTGAGGCCGAAAATGGGGAGACTGTGTTTGACTGCGTCGCGTGCTCAAAACAACCGTGGCGAACTAAACCTTTAGGAGACTCGAGTGTTCGTAGCATATGTACGACTCAAAGAAAGCATCATAAGGACGCCGGTGTAGGATGAACATAGGGTACCCCTTAAGGTGACCGTGGTCGACTGCTCGGTTGGAGAAAGTCCCTAAGTGAGACTGAGGACTCTGATAGGACTCAGATGGTGTGGTATATAAGTGACTTGAAAGTGTCATACGTGAGACAACACGTGTAGGACATAACCCTTAGAGCAACCGTGATCTATTGTTCTGCTGAGGGGTAGCCCCCGAGTGGGATTGAAGGTTTTGTTAAGACTCTAGTGTCGCATGAGTGACCCTTGGACATAAGGTGCACAAACCTTTGGCTAAAGGGCTATGCCTTGTAAAAGGTTGACTCGGCCTCAAGGAAAGGCAGACATGGTAAGGGAAGAAACTTACGATGTGAGATTGGCAGAGCTTCGACGCTAGAGACGCTTGACTTGATTCGAATAAGGATGGCCCTGGGATTAGGGAAGACCCTTAAGTTAAAGGATTCTTGAATTGGGATGACTTGACTAACGGATTGAAAGACGGGCAAAATTCCCTCAGGAAAGGTCGTGGGGTCTGTCCTGTCGGAGGGAAAGATCACATGGGACTTTCTTGTTAAGACTCGAGTGTTTAGACGAACCTTCCATTTTTGAGTGTATGACTCGTGTTGGTTGATTGTGCCTTTAGGATAAGGCGGACTAGGATGGGGAAGAAACTCGTGATGTAGGATCGATGGAGTTGTGACGCTATACACCTTCATCAAAGACGGTTTTGCCCCCGGTGGCGGTTTTGGCTCAAAGTAGCTTTATTTTATTGGAAATGACCCACTGAGTCTAGATTTGAGGTCGGTTTTAAGAGATTTGTACTCTTCTCAATTCCCACATCAGATACTATTGATTCCAAGTCCGTATTCGAGCTTATTAATGCATGTTAACGTCTGATCATCATCGGGTGTTTTGTTGGAGACTGCTGCTAAACACGAGCAGGAAAAATGCGGGTGTATACACTCTGCCTTTTCCTAGTGCGGCCTATCTAGAAATGAGGGTTTCAATTCCCTTTTTATAGTCTCTTGTCAAATGTCAGCTCCCCAAACGAAACGACATCCCCTTGCAAACAAAACGCAGCCACTATTAAATAAAGGGCAAATCCGTCTTTTTACCCCTTTCCCAATCTTCAATAATTTAAACAGACCCAAGTTCAATCACTCAAATGTTTGACTCAATCTAGTCCTCGAAATGGGTCACTGACACTGCTGGTGCGACGCCGGTGGAGCTTTACCGGAGAAGGGAGGTTCGTGGTTGAGCACGGTGGAGTTGGTCGCGAATTGAGCCAATGCTCGGTGGTTTTGGGCACCAAAGTGGGGCCTGACGGTGGAGGTCGAGAATGTTGCGCAGGCGTTCGTCGGAGCAGGGTTGTCGTTGGTTGTGGACGGTGGTGCACCTGGTATGGTCGTGGGTAATGCATAGCTGGGTTGGACAGGTGGTCGCTTCGCCAGTCAGTTGAAGGGAGGAGAGCAAGGGCGATGCACCTGGTGGGGAAGCAGGTGAATGGAGCAGCTGGTGGTTGTTAAGTTAGATTGAAAATGGAGGTCAGATGACAATGTTGATTGACTGATTGAATGAAGTCGGAGGTAGTAAAATGGTGATAATGGAGGTTAATTAAAATGGTGGATTGAGGAGGGTGAGTTTGATTATAGTGATGGAGGATGAATGAAGCCTGATTGAATATGGTGAAAGGACGGAAAAAGGTGGCAGGGGATTAAAAATTTAGGAGGGATTGGTTGGTCAAACTCGACTTTGACTCGGGATTGACCCGTCTCTTCTCGCTAATCCCCGCTCCAACTCCTACAAAATCAAATCAACAAAAAGCAGTATCGATTCCTCGAAATATAACATTATTAACAAATAACTATAATAAATATACTAATTACTAATTAAGTACTAAAATGAGCTATAATAACAATTAAGCACACAAAATCGAGACAAATAAGGATATAAATGCGGGTAAAATGACAACCAAAATGATGTCTATCAATTTCCCATACCCCAATCTTCATCACTTAAAATATATTTTTTAAGATCATTATCTTTCTCAATAACATGATTGATTATCTGCTTCAAGTAAAGAGCACACTCAAGCGTCAAATAAGTTGAATTCCATCTAACACAACAATCACCACAAAGTCTTTTTTTTCCATCCAAATGATAAATTTGTTGTGCTACTTCAAAAAACTAATTTTCTTTGGTATTGAATGTTTGAAATGAGTAGCAATTGATCTAAGTTTAATAACAACACTATCAATGAGCTTCAAGCCAACTTGCACAATAAGATTAAGATTATGACAACAACATCGAATTTTGAGAAATTTCCCATTAATTAGAAGTCTTTTACACTTCCAAGTAGTTGTCTTTTTATTTCTCCAATCATAACATTGTTGTAAGAAGCATTGTCTAATGTAAAACAACCCACTTTGCCTCCAACATTCCATTTAGTCAAACAATTACACACATCATTTCCAATATTAATCCCATCAAAAGGTGGAGTCAAAGCACCAAATCTAATGATTCCCTTTTGCAAATTCCAATCACAATCAATCCAGTGAGCAGTGATACAAATATATTCATCTTGAGTACTATCGCATCTCCAATTATCAGTTGTTAATGCAATTTGACCTGGTACCTTAGCAAAATCACATTCCACCACCTTTTTCTCCTAATTATACAATTTAATTAGTGAATCTCTCTGATAAGTGTGCCTACTCATAACCTTATAACTTGGACAAAAACAAGAAGTCATATACTTACAACTAGGTTCTTCAACAATAGAAAATGGGTGAGCACTGGCCACAAAGAACACAGAAATAGGTTTTCTAATGTCATCCTCACTAATAATTTGGTCTCTTAAAGTCATAGTTTGTGTTACATTGGGTTCAACTTTAGATCCAATACAAAAACTCCTAATATCAACATTGCGACGAGCCAAACATGTTTTTATATGTCGAGCCATATGGGAGGTACTATTACCCGATCTTGCAGAGAATATCTTAAGAAAATAATTACACCTACCTTTCATTTCAGTCTTATTGGTAGACGTAAGCTTAGTCATATGCTTCCATACCTTGAATCCTTTATGACTTTCATTCGCTTCAGGTTCAAATGGTGTTAACCCTTCGACATCTCCTTCGCCACCTAAATCCTCATCATTTTCTTCATCAATATTGACTACTGTTGAATTGACTTTATTATTACTCATTTGTCTGTACAAATTTGATAAAGAAAAAAATTTTTGGCCGAGTTGCATTATCATGAATTCATGATGTTATTACATAATAAATAATACACTAATTTCATTCAACTACTATATCTATTATTCTATTATTCCAAGCTTTTTTGGTTCATGTTCTGGGTATAGTACTATAATATCATATACTGCACAATATGAGTATGAAATTGATCAAGCAAATAAAATGAATGAGAATTAGAAAAAATCTTTTGATCAATTGGCGAGGACTCAAGGAGACTGATGAATTGGGACTTGGGAGGGAGTATCACAGCAGTTAGGTTTTATGGAAATTGGAATCTCTGAAGTTTGAATTAAGAAAATGACGGTTTTATGGGTAGGTTACTAGAATACTAGGTTACTGGTACTTACTAGGTTATTGGGAATTTGGGATTATAAAAAGATATTAAAAAAGCAACTGGCGCACTCATATTTCAGCAAGATTTTGGGTCTTTTGATGGTCAACCTTTGTACTACATATCAAGTTATTGAAAAAACGGGTCGGGGCGGGCCATAAAACGGGCTATAAATTAGGCCCAAGCCCAGCCCAATTTGTACAACGGGCTTTGGGTTTTTGGTTTTTTTAGGGCCAAAAATTCAGCCTAAGCACAATAAAAAATCCTTGTCGGGTCGGGCCGGGTTTTAGGGCTTGGGTCGTTTGATCGGCTCTAATATAAATCGAGCTTGATTAATCAAATACACAAGTCATTACGTAAACTTACATGGTATCAACCTTAATCGATCTCTCCTGAAACAAACCTTCTGCTAGCTACAACTTCGTGCTTTAATAGCTGCCCGAAGATGGCTATCTTATTTTCCATCTCCGACGAGCACTCATTGTCCAAATTTATCATGCAATAACATATTATGGTACTGTTTGGCCTAGTTTTAGGAAGTGCTTTTGGTTTTTATAAGCTTGTACTTGGCCAAACAAACCATTTTTGCAACTTAAAAACTCTTTTTAAAAAGCTCAAAAAATGGTTTTTGGCCTTAAAAGTAGAAGCATCAAATTGATGCTTCTACTTTTAGTTTTATCTTTAAGATGTTTGATGCACAAATGACAAATTAATACTCCCTCCCATTCTTTAGATTCCTACCATTTGATTAAAATACTACTCACATATAATCAACTTATGGTAGGAATTCAAAGAATGGGAGGGAGTATGTTTTTAAACAATTCAATGAAAAAAAACATAGGAGTACTTGTTAATTCATATATTTTCATTCTCTACAAATATAGACCCATTTTGATATACTTTTATACATATTTTAAAAAAATTCATCTACTTAAAAACAAAAGCTCTTATTGAATTTTTTTTTGCAAAAAATAACCAAACATCAATTTTTTTTTACGAAAAATAGCTTATGAATATGCTCCTTCTAGGAAATAAAATCCGTTTTACATAAGCAAGGCCAAACGACACCTATAATCACTTATGGAGTACGTAGTAGTGTGGACATGACATAGGTCCACCCCGACGCGGCCATGCGCGGCGAATGAATCTTATGTGAGATGGATCTCGGATCGAAATTTAAATCCAAATGGAGTCGCCACCGAACTTTGTGGGAGTTCGGGCCCGTTCGAACCCACTCTATATCTTGGTGGGCCGTGCACAGAGTACGGCCTATTTGGATTTCAGAGTTTATGGGGTTCGTCCCTTTGCATTGCGATACTGATTCCGACATTATCGGAAGTTGTGTATTGAATGACTTTCGTATGCCAACGGTTTCGGACATCCAAAAACCACGGTTCTGAAAAAAAGAGGTGAGGGTACGTGTTGGGAAGTCCACAAAGAACACCCAACCCCGCCCGCACTTAGCGGCCTCTACTTAGATATCGTTCGTTTTTTTGTGTACGCGCGTTAGTTTGACGGTTGAATGATATGCAAACAACGTTTTTTGACTTAAACATGTAAATTATGTTTGATTTACGTTGTTTAATGCATCTTTTAATTATGTCGAAGTTGTTTTAGCATGCGATGTTCGTTTTAGTATAATAAAACAAACAACGAAATAAAAACATAAAAGTAGATTACAACATGCGAGGGGCATACCACCCGGAAATACAATACAACAAACTACAATTTGCCGCAATTGCGATAATAACGGAACATAAATAAATTAGATGATGTAAATATGATACGATGCGTTGTTTTGAAAAGATTATGACACGTGATGGACTTGACAAGTGTTGACCGAAGTCATTAAACATGATTTATCAAGGCTTGAAGTATGTTGAAGGCTCACGATTTTGTCGTGATGAAGGCCACTCGATCGAGTCATTGAGGGATTTGATCGAGTGGTCCTCATAAAAAACCTTCTGCCCAATTTTTGGGGTGTCACTCGATCGAGTCATGGATAGACTCGACCGAGTGGTCCTCAAAAATTACTTTCTGACCTGATTTTGGGATGCCACTCGATCGAGTGGGCTAGGCACTCGGTTGAGTGCCCTCTGTACAGGCAATCGATAATTTGGCTAAATCGCGTGAAAATATGATATGATTTACACTCGATTCAGCTTTTGATACTCGTTATACTCTATACTTGATTATAAAATCAATATCTATTATTTAGAGTGGATTTTGTAAAAGGATATTTGTAAATCGAACTAGGACGAGATGTTTCCCTCTGCGTTATAATGTCGTATTAGTCTTTTCGGACCATGTGACTATTATTTCGGCGTCAACGGGATCGTGCTTAATATGGTTTATTGATTGATTCCTTTGGATCCGACATTCGACTATAGAGTCGATATCACATCCTAGGAATAACGTTTTATTTATGATAGTACGATAATATCGATATTAGAAACGAGAAAAGAAAATAAGATATTAAAAAAACGTGACTACGACGACACTAGACGGACGGACGAGAAAGATGAAAAGGGGAATAGAGAAAAGGAGAAAGCGGGATTTGTAACACACTCAACCTACATGCTTAATTATCTCAAAACGGACTCGTAGAAGCGGTCTAGGCACGGGAGCGTTAAGATGTATATAAGAGAGTTATGGTGTGTATAATTGGGAAGGGATTTGACGAGTTTTACTCTAGGGTTTCCTAAAGAATTTTTAAGGGAAAGGTCGGAATGGTAAAAGTATAGGATTGTATCGCCTAAGATGTTGATGGTTGTAAGGTTGTTGTTGTTGTGGTTGTAGTTGTGAATTCTGTGTGTGTATTAAAGGTTGCAATGAGGTGTATTTAAAGGAGAATACCCCGACTTTGGATAGGAAAGGTACCCTACTTGGATGAGAAGAAACACCCGCTTTGGATAGGAAAAGCTGGTTTTAGATGGGAGGAAACACCCGGTTTGTATAGGAAGAAATTCCAATTTTGGATAGGAAAAGGGGCCACTCGATCGAGTGGTGCATGGCACTCGATCGAGTGCTCGGTCTGATACCAGTTCTCGCGGGTTATACGAGCCTGCTCGACCGAGTGGGCTGGTCCACTCGATCGAGTGGGCCTGGTCGGGTGAGAGGACTCTCTTAGAGATAAAATTTTATCTCTAATGAAGTTGTTTAATCCTCTCCATAGCTGATTTTTGTGCAGTCTTTGACTTTGATTCAGATTTTCAAAGTGGCGTGACAGATTTTTATGTCTCGGAAATGCCTTTGACCGGGGTTTGACTCGGTCGCTAAAAGACAGTTTTGCCCTTCGCGTCGGTTTTGACCCAAATTAGTCTTATTTGACTGGGAACGACCCATTGGGCCTGAATTTTAGGTTATTTTTGTGAGATTTGTACTTCGTAAAAAGGCCAAGCCAAATACTAACGATTTTGAGCCCATATTCGAGTATGGTAAAGCATGTTCAAGTCCGATCATCATCGGATGTTTTTTTGGGAACCGCTATAGACACCTAGCGGTCAAATGTGGGTGTCTACAGAGCCCCCACTCTGACTGAGGCTTGGACTAGGCAAAAGTCTGAGTAGCTACCAGGCCAATTGAGGATTAGGACCTGGCAGACTTCCGGTCGGGGCGTTTATAGTCCATTAGATTCGCGTGAAAAGGCCCGCCAGCTATAAGATAGAAATCATACCTGAGTTGGTGTTACCTGGGATAGCTCCGTGGGGGACTTGTTCTTGAAGCCCTGGGTGTATCTGTATGCGGATACATACCATCTTGGAGCTGCGTGGGAGCTTGCCTAAGAAGCCCTGGGTGTCTCCGTTTGCAAACACATCCCAATCCGGAATTACGCGGGAGCTTGCCTAAGAAGCCCTGGGTGTGCCCGTTTGCAGACACATCCCAATTCAGAACTACGCGGGAGCTTGCTTAAGAAGCCCTGGGTGTGCCCGTTTGCAGACACATCACAATCCGAAATTCGCGGGAGCTTGCCTAAGAAGCCTTGGGTGTGCCCGTTTGCAGACACATCCCGATCCGAAATTACGCGGGAGCTTGCCTAAGAAGCCCTGGGTGTACCTATATGTAGGCACATCCCGTGTGTCTTTAGGAGAAATATCACCTTGGGCTTTTTGCTGGGGAGTTTTCGTGAGTTGTGCGGGCCTGCATCTGAAGCCTTGAGTTGTACATGCTTACAAAACTTTGCATGTAACATTTAGGTAAAACATGACTCACGCTGGGGAATAAAAACTTGATGTTCCGTTGGGAAGCCAAGCTGGTACCTGAAATGTTAGATATATAGGCCGAAAATAGCAAATATAGCAGATAGCACAACATACAGGAAATGCAGTTAGCATCTATAGACTGACTTGCGCTGGGGAAAATGATTTTTGCTTTATTTTGAAATCGAAGTCCTGAAAGCAACTCACGTGCTAGGAGATAGGTTTTCAAAATTTGAAAGAGGTAGAAAAGAAATTTGCAGTTTAAAAAGACTGAAATTTGACCTTGTCGAAAAGGATTTTCTCAGATGGCTAAGTTTTGCAAATTTCAAAGTGAGAATTTGAAGAGAGGGGCCTACCGACAGACTCGACTCTGAACGTGACAGGACGAGTTGACAGACACCGCTTGGACTCTCGAAGGGTTAGACTGCGACTCGGTGGGGGGGGGGGGGTGGGTCATCTAAGATGACAAGACTCTTATGTTGCGCTATTCCGTAGCCTAGGCAAGTGACAACACGGTCGAACATTGAAATGGGAAGGATGTATTGTAGGGGGATTGCGGTAGTCTGTAATGTGACTATTTCTGCATGACAGGACTTAGAAGTAGCGGTGCTGTAGGATAGTGCTCTTTTGAAACTTGCTTTGGTTTTGGGGTATATTCCCAAAGTAGGTGTTGCTTCGAGTCCCTGACGGATTCTTTTCTTCGACTGTGCAGAGTACTAGGACACACTAAAGAAATGTGGCTAGATTTTTTAAAGTATTTTGGATTTTGTGAGTGGATGGAGGTTTCTGCCTAAGAGAAGCCCCCAAGACGACAAAGCTAGCTATTGAGAACATGATAGTGTCGTGATAGGAGTGACGGTGCTTTTTAAATGTGTGTCAAGTGGGTGGTTGTGCCTTTGTTGAAAGGCTGCCTACGTATTCACGTGTAGTGAAATCAAACCATGCCGTAGTTCAGTGGATTGGAAGATATATTATGGTGCATAGTTTATTAGGGCTTTGTGTGTAACTAGCCATAGCGATGGTGTAGGCTAGGTGCATTCCCATGATGTCTTGATCAATGGGCTAGAACAGTTAGGATGTTGATCCTGTGACTGTGAGCGTTCTCCGGGGTAGCCCCCAAAGGTGGTGTGAACTATTTGGGCATGTTCTATGCCGACCGCAGGTTGAGTTCCCGTGTTTGGGGCTGGTAACTGGTTTGGATGTTTTTGGAAATGTGGAGCTAGTTCGTAAGTGGTTTCGATGTTTTGAAATCTGGAGCTCCATTTTATGAAGCTAAGGCTTCGAGGGTAAGGTATTGCAATGTGGTAGGAAAGGGGGAAGTCGAGTAAAAATGACTCGAACTTCGATCGGGCTAAGTTGATAATGTGGGATCTGATTTCCACGTCCAACCCTAATGGTTAGGGTATCCTATGGAGCTTGAATCCTCAAAATTCCGGAATGTCTCTTAGCCTAGGTCTCGAGAAGGTCTTGAGGGTTGTAATGTGGGAAGGCTTGATGTGTCGTTAGCTGACCAACTTGATTGTTTCTCTCCTATTTAATGGTATGGGCATTGATAATTTTGGAACTGACCGTACCTCGGTCAAGGGACTTTTGCTTGAGTTGACCGATAACCATGGTCATGGGTATTTGAATTATTTTTGGTTGACCTTTTAGCCCCGGTCATGGGTGCCTCTTTTTTGATGATGGCTTGCTTTTTTATTTCGGCCTTTTGCTTTTTTCTTGGACTTTTGATTTTTTGTCCAACATTTTTTTCTTTTTCTTTTTTTGTTGGTCAGACTAACACCTAAGGTAGGGATTGGTCGACCTTATTGGTGGGGTGTTTATTGCGGGAAAGGGGCTTGCCTCCTGTCTTGAACCCAAACTAGGAGACTACCTAGGTTTGTCATAAGATTCGATACCGCTCCTACTAGGGGTAGTTATGTGGCTTTCTATGTCATACATGGAACAAGTAAAGGAAAACACGGGCCTCAGTTTCCTGCAGTCATTATAGATGTGGCTATAATAGTCACGTGCATGTGGTCACAGTGTATGACGGTGTTCATCATGTTCTCGGAAACACTTAAGGAAAGTATATATGAGAAATAGAAAAGCTGATTTTATTGAATTTTGAAAAGAGGACAGAATACAGCTGACTCTGACTCTGACTTTGAAATTGAAAGAAATAGTACATCCTAGACTCGGACGTAGACTAGAACTTAAATCAAATCCGGACTCTTGGATACATGAGAGGTAGATTGGATGCTTTGGTCATCGAGCCCTGTATAGTCCATTAGGGGGTTTGCAAGTGATAATGTCACCATGACGGGTGTCCTCCCGGCATCGAGGAAATCTTGGATGAGGTGTTTCAGTTTCCAGCATTGTTCTGTATTGTGCCCCCTCCCCATGTGGAATTGGCAGTAATGTTCAGCGTTCCATCCTTTGGAGCGTTTTTCTGAAGGTGTATCGGCTATTGGGCCTATAGGTAGTATTAGGCCCTTCGAAACCAACCTCTGGAAAACAACGGTGTAGGACATATCCAAGAGGGCAAATGTCCTTACTTTTGACCGGTTCTCGATTTTCGGAGAGGTGACTTGAGGGTTACCTCTCTCGGTCTTGCCATCCTGGGGGTATCGGACAGTTTCGTAAGAGTCTTTACCCTTCAAATGGCCTGGTTGGGTGATTGGCTGCCTTACCCGCTCTAGTTGTGTTAGATGAGATCGGGTTCTTACAAGATCTTCTTCGATGATGGCTACCCTGGAACTTAGGTTATCTAGGGCGATATTGATTTTCGAGAAGATATTGTTAATGGAGCAAGATAGCATAAGCATACTCCCCTGAATATCTCTTTTCTCGACGACGCGGGATTTGTCGTGGTTTGGTAGTGTCTCGTTCATTGGGTCCCTGATAGGAAGAAACGACAGGTGTTAGAACTCGCCTAAGCTCGGTTTTGTGCAGGTGCAAGAGAAGGAGTCGAACTAGACACGGCCCGGGGTGACGGGAATGACTAAGATTCTTGGACCGGGATACCCGAACGTTGATCTAGACAAAGTAACGACCGCGACTCGGACTTGTCCATGAGACTCGAGCTGCACAAAGGTGAGTCCGAAAATGGGGCGAACGTGTTCGACCGCGTCGCACGATCGGACCAACCGCGGTGACCTAACCCTAGGTGACTCGAGTATTCGTAGCATAGGTACGACTCGAAGGAGGCATCATAAGGATGCCGGTGTAGGATGGACGTAGGGCACCCTTAGAGAAACCGTGATTGATCGCTCTGCTAGAGGGTAGCCCCCGAGTGAGATCGAAGGTTTTGCTTAGACTCGAGTGTCGGACGAGCGACCGTTAGATGTAAGGACCAAGAACCTTTTGTTAAAGGGCTATGCCCTGTAAAAGGTTGACTCGGCCTCGAGGAAAAGCAGACAGGGTAAGGGAAGAAACTTGCGATGTAAGATCGGCAGAGTTTCGACGCTAGAGACCCTTGACTTAACTTCAAAAAGGATGGCCCTGTGATTAGGGTAGACCCTTAAGTTAAAGAGTTATAGAATTGGGATGACTTGACTAACGGATTGAAAGACGGACGAAATTCCCTTAGGAAAGGTCGTGGGGACCGTCCTGCTAGAGGAAAAGGTCGCGTGGAACTTTCTAGTTAGAACTCGAGTGCTTAAACGAACCTTCCATTTACGAGTGTATGACTCGTGTTGGTTGGTTATGCCCTTTGACGAATAGGGCGGACTGGGATGGGGAAGAAACCCGTGATGTAATATCGACAGAGTTTCGACGCTATAAACCTTCGACGACTTATAAAAGACCCGACACTACTAAATGCGGTAAGCCCTAAGATAAGGAAGGTTTTGGAAGGGTCCACTTCCAAAAATGAGGAAGGTTTTTGAAAAGGTCTGACTTCCTAAATAAGGAAGGTTTTTGAAAAGGATTGAAGTTTGAAATTAAGAGGACGGTCCTGAAATTGACAGCGGGCCAATAGGACCAGGCATTTTGAAATTTAGAATAGTTGCGAGTAATTTCGTGTTTTGAAAAATTGGGGAACGGTCCTGTCTTTTGAAATTGGCAAAAGCGCCGTCGAGGCCGGTTTTTTGAAGGTTTCAAAAATATTTGAATTTTTAAATGGGCAGCATACCGGCTAAAAAAATAGGCTTTTTTGAGTCAAATCGTAAGTCCTAATTTCGGTAGCATCCCGGGTTTTGAAAATTGAATAATTTTTGAAAAGATGCATTTTTTGAAATAACGGTTTTTTGAAAAAGATGGCATGTAAATCAAGTAGCATGTAGTCATGGAAGCAATATATCGACACCATGTAAGCTCTAAAGTAAGTCTTGGTTAGTCGAAATCGGGTCTATACCAACAACGACGGCTTTCTCGTAAATCAGGACGGACTTCCTAAGCCGAATTGGTCTTAGAACATGCCGTGAAACCCATACGAGTTCGGCCATAGAAGTTTTTAGCACATCCATTTAGGAATGCACCGCAGTATAGTGGGACGTCGGTCACAAGTAACCGGCCCGGGAAAATTTTTGGGTAATGCATGAACCATTGAACTAAAATGCTTACACTAATAATCGAACGATTTAATTTCGAGTCTCATCCTAGGAACCCCGATGACAAGTGGTACATCAGGTATCCCAAGTGGAGTCGCCAAATTGTGGACATGACATAGGTTCACCCCGACGCGGCCACGCGCGGGTTTGGGGCGGCGAATGAATCTCATGTGAGATGGATCTCGGATCGAAATTTAAATCTAAATGGAGTCGCCACCGAACTTTGTGGGAGTTAGGGCCCGTTCGAACCCACTCTATATCTTGGTGGGCCGTGCACAGAGTACGGCCCATTTGGATTTCAGAGTTTATGGGGTTCGTCGTTTTGCCTTGCGATACTGATTCCGACATTATCGGAAGTCGTGTATTGAATGACTCTCGTATGCCAACGGTTTCGGACATCCGGAAACCACGATTCTGAGTAAGAGGTGAGGGTACGTGTTGGGAAGTCCACAAAGAACACCCAACCCCTCCCGCACTTAGCGGCCTCTACTTAGATATCGTTCATTTTTTGTGTACGCGCGTTAGTTTGACGGTTGAATGATATGCAAACAACATTTTTTGACTTAAACATGTGTAGACACCCACATTTGACCGCCAGGTGTCTATAGTAGTTTCCGACAAACACCCGATGATGATCGGACGCTAACGTGCCTTGACATACTCGGAAATGGGCTCGAAATGATGGACATTTGGCCTAGGCATTTTAAGGAGTACAAATCTCACAAAACCAACCTCAAATTCAGGCCCAGTGGGTCGTTTCGAGTCAAATAACACTAATTTGGGTCAAATCCGTCACCAGGGGTAAAACCGTCTTTTAGCGACCGAGTCAAAACCCGGTCAAGGATTTTTTCCGAGACTTCCGGACTGACCGTGACATCTCACATGTCCGATTCATATTCAAATTCCACAAAAATCAGCCATACAAAAAATAATAATAAACAATTCCGTTTAAGGTAGAATTCGATCCCGAGTAGGAATCCTATCCGAGAACCGACTCAAACACTAAACCAAGTTGAAACACTCGGCCAAGCAGTAGAAGTCAGCCGGTTTTTTTCCTCTTTTCTTCCCTCACAAGAAAACGGAATCCTCGTTCCTCTCAGCTTCTTACTCAAGCGGTAATTCTAGCTCAAACGGGAATCCTATTAAAAAATCAACTCGAGCATCCGACCGAGTGTAAAACACTCGGCCGAAACAGCCCAAAAACAGTAGCAAACCAGCCGAGATTCTCTTTCTTCTTCCACAAGAAAGCGGAATTCTTATTTCCCTCAAATTCCCTCGTTTCCTATCCTAAGCGGTAGTCAAACTCTCCTAAGACAAGGTCGGGAATTTCCTATAAATAGCCCCTTGCATCCATCAATTAAACACACCAATTAGCCATCAATAATATACCGAAATTATACATATACACACACGATTTTTCAGCAATAATTATCTAGCATCCCGACACACATAATTCCTTAGCATCGTTAGACCGATATTACGTCACAAACCCGAAGGAAAACCGGTTCCCATACCCGAGCCTTCATCCGTCCGAGCCTTCACCTTAGCCGAACCAAATCTCGACGCTCCCGTGCCTAGCCACATTCCGACGAGTCCCGATCCGAGTCAACAAGAGCATGTAGGTTGAGGGTGCAACAAAACCCGATTTCTTCCTTTCTCTCCTTCTCTTTTCTTCGTCCGTTTTTTTATTACGGGTCTAGAGTCGTTTTTATTATTATTTTCCTAATATCGTTATTAACGAAAAACTATTTTCATAACGTATATTCTGAAAAATATGATATCGATTCTTCCATAATCGAATATTATATTGAAAGGAATTATATTAAGGTTTCGACGATACTAAAAATCGTTTCATCTTTTCTTCGTTAAAAATTCTTTTCTTTTCTCGTTCAAAACCAATCTTTTTTACAAAACCTTTTTTTTTTTTACTCATTCTAAATATCCAATATCGATTTCATAATCGAATATTGGATATGACGAATATCGAAAATATAAGTTGAATACAAATTAATTCATGTTTTGTACGCGACTTATTAAAAATAACAATTTTCGAACAAAATCCCAAAAAAACCGGACGGCACACCGTCCGGATCTTCTTCCTCTTTTTTTACGTTTTCGCTCGTTTATTATTTATTTTTCGATCGATTTCTATAATTTGCACCTTTTCTAAAAACTATTCTAAATATTCGATATTAACTTCGTAGTCAATTATCGAATATAACGAATATCGAAAATATTAATTCGAGTACGAATCATACAATATTCATACGCGATTTAATACGAACTTCGAGTTTTTCAAAAACCGGACCCGAAACAGTCAGCCACGCGACCCGCCGGCGTCCCGGGCGAGCCGCGCGGCCGGCTGCTTGCCGCGGCTTTTTTCTCCCCTTTTTTTATTTTTCGAGCTTCGTTTTTTTATACAAAACAACGTTCTTTTCAACAATATTTTTCAGATTTCGATTTATTTTCTCGATCTCGTCTATTTATTTGCTATATTATTATTTACAAATCAATACTAACTCGTTTGTTTGTTTTGTAGCAAATTCATTCTTTTTATTTCATTTGTTTTATTATACTAAAATGAATCTCACATGTTAAATTTGACTTTGACATTAATTAATTTTTCATGCATTAAACCGACTTAGCAACCCATTCAATTCCTCACATGTTTAGGAAAACAATGTTTGCATAATCATTCATCGTATTACTAACGCGCGCATTAAAACGTCATTCGATATCCTAGTAGAGGCCGCTAATGTGCGGGCGGGGTTGGGTGTTCTTAGTGAACTTCCCAACACGTACCCTCACCCCTTACTCAGAACCGTGGTTTCCGGATGTCCGAAACCATTGGCAACGAGAGTCATTCAATATACGATTAACCGTCCAGTCGGCATCTATATCGATATGCAAAAGGGACGAGCCCAATAAACTCTGACATCGGAAATGGGCCGTATTTTGTACACGGCCCACTACGACATAGAGTGGGCTCGAACGGTTCCGAATAACCATAAAATTCGGTGGCGACTCCGACTTCGATTTAAATTTCCATTTGACCATCTCATGGAGATTCATTCGCCTCCCCAAACCCGCGCGTGGCCGCGTCGGGGTGGACCTATGTCATGTCCACAATTTGGCGACTCCGCTGGGGATTTTCTGATGAGTTAATAACCTTCAGTGTCCTCAGGGTGAGACTCGAATAGAAATCGTTTGACTAGTACAATGCGCGTTTTAGTTTTACGGTTCATGCATAAACCCCATTTTCCCGGGCCGGTACTCGCGACCGACGTCCCACTATACCGTTGATATAGTCCAAACTGGTTATGTCAAAGGTGTCCATTAGCCGATTCATATGGGTTTTACGGCATGTCCTAATCTCAACTCGAGTTAGGGAGTCCGCCCCGATTCTTGATAGGCTGTGTACACTGGTATAGACCCTTACAGACTGACCGAGACTTAGATTAAGAGCATACATGGCGTCGTTATACTGTTTCCATGACTACGTGCTACTTGATCCACTTTTTTTTTCAAAACCGTCATCTTTTCAAAATTTGCATCCTTTTTTCAAATTATCCAATTTTCAAAGCCCGGGTCATATACCGAACTTAGGACTTATGATTTTACTCAAAATAGCCTTTTTCTAGCCGGTATTATGCCCAATTCAAAACTCAAAAATATTTTCAAAACCCGACATCCGGCCCACTCCTTTTTCTTTTTTCGAAAAGGGGCCGGATTTCTCCCCCCGATTTATTTCGGGCTTTTCAAAATTCATATTTCAAAACTTCCTCTTCTTAGACTTCCCGTATTTAGCAGTGTCGGGTCGTGTCATAAGTCTTTGAAGTCTCTAGCGTCGAAACTCTGTCGATCTTACATCACGAGTTTCCCCCCCTATCCTAGTCCGCCTTACCTAACTAAGGCAAGGCCCACCTACGTAGGACATACTCCTACAAAGGTTGGCCCGTTTACACAATCGAGTCTAAAAGTCTGGGAATGTCTCACGTGAACCTTCCTCCGAACAGGGCCCAACCCACAGTGTTGGATCCTGAGGAAGGCCCACCTCTTCACAAGTCACCCGTCTAGGTGTCTTTTCCGAGTCATTTACCGTCTTTTTTTAGTCTTTTTCTTTTTTCCCTTGCTCGGGATGTACTTTCCTTAGGATTCGGGTTGAGTTGCTAATTACGCGGTGCTCTTACAGACAGACCACCCTTCACTCGAACCATGACGCAAAAAGCCATCGACGAATTGAACACCACGTTGGCCCAATCCAGGACCAATTGAGGCAAATGCGGGAAGACCAGATCGCTATCGTCACCCGGGTTAGTGCCGTAGAACAGGGAACTCCTAACGCCTCGATCGACGACGATGGGCCCTTAGCCGCGCTAGCCGGCGCAGTCCAAAAGCTGCAGGAACAGGTCCACTCGACCACCAGAAACACCATTCTCACAGAAAATGCCCGTACCTATTCGACCCTAACTGATGAATTGCCCGC
Source organism: Agrostemma githago (assembly GCA_958450325.1). Taxonomy (NCBI): domain Eukaryota; kingdom Viridiplantae; phylum Streptophyta; class Magnoliopsida; order Caryophyllales; family Caryophyllaceae; genus Agrostemma; species Agrostemma githago. The sequence goes on from OY288241.1 coordinate 61,410,057, forward strand.
TAACCTTAACTTAACGGGCTTACCAATGTTCGATGGGACTGAAGACCCGGTACTTCATATTCGGGCTTTTAAGGACTTTATGGCTGTCAAGGGGGTCAAATCGACCATGTTCAAGCATCTCTTTGCTTCCTCTCTGGAGAAACACCCAAAAGCCTGGTACTACAGGCTCGACCCCAAGAAATTCAAAACTTGGGACGATGTTGCCATGGAATTCGCACGGAACTACGCAGATAATGCTGAAATCCAGACTACCATGCGTACTCTGGAAGTTATGGCCCAAGAACCAAAGGAGGGTTTCACCAAATACCTCCAAAGGTGGCGGACCGAAAGTGTCAAGCTGGTTGACAAGCCCGGCGAAAAAGTTCTAGTGGAAGCCTTTGTCAAAAACCTCCTCCCTGCTTACCGAGTCCATCTCAGGTACGCTATTATACCCGACTTCGCAACTTTGACCGAAATGGGTACCAGAATCGAAGACGATTTAAGGCAAGAGAGCCTTACTAAGGCCTCTACCAAGGGGTATCAAGGAGCTAGTTCATCCTCCAGTAAGCCCGCCAACACAACGGCGGCCCGAAGCATCTTCGACGAGGTAAACTCACTCGACACCTCAACCAAGAAGAATACTCCAAATCGGGTATTCACTGACATTGGGACAACTTATGCTAATGCCTTACAAAGGCTATCTTCGAAGGGCCTAATCCAACCGATAGGCCCAACTCCGGAAGTTCCCATAGAAAAACGGTCCAAAAGCTACAACATCCAGGCCTATTGCCATTATCACCAAGGCAACGGGCATGACACGGAGAAATGCTGGAAATTGAAACATCTTATCCAGGATCTGATCGAAAATGGGAAGATACCGCTACCCAGTGACAAGCCAAGTAACAAAAACAATCCTCTCGCTACTCACGCCATTTTTACTGGAGAGGTAGTTGACTGCTCTCATCTCATTTCCCCTTTCATTTCCCAAATCAACGGGATATGGAACGACGACGAAGATGATGTCTACTTGGTTAAAGGGGAAGCTATCCCCGTCACTATCGAGGAAATCCGGAAGGCTAAAGCCAAAGCACTGGCCGGTACACATACCATCACAGCCACCCCGGAAACCGTCACTGAACCTTCCAGGACGGAGCTCACTCCTGAAGAACCGAACGCCGACACGGCCCTAGTCAGGCAATTGAAGAGGGTCCGAACCGATATTACCATATGGCAGCTTTTGGTTAGTTCACAAGAGCATCGAGCGGCACTTACTAAGGCCCTCGATGAAATCAAGGTCGACTCATCGGTTACCCCCACTGAAATGGTTGCCACGATCATGCCATATCTCAAGGACAAGCCCAAAGGAGAAGGCCCACTCATCACCTTCTCCGAGTCCGACCTTCCACCATTCGGGACCACTCATAACCTGGCCCTGTACATTACGGTGATTTGTCGAAACAAATATCTCCCGATGACCCTAATTGATGACGGGTCCGCGGTTAACGTCCTTCCTTTAAGGACAGCCAAGGCCCTCGGCATCACCGAGGCTGACTACCTTCCGACCGCGAAGACTATCCAGGCTTTTGATGGAAGCCCAAAATCAGTGGCTGGGGCCGTTAAACTAACCATCATAACAGGCCCGATCGAGAAGGAGTTAGAATTCCAAGTGATCGATGTTACTTCATCTTTCAATCTGCTACTTGGAAGACCATGGATTCACGCGGTCAAAGCAGTATCTTCCACTCTCCACAGAAAGGTCAAGCTACCTCTACGGGACGGGATCATCACCCTCGAAGCTACTCCCATAACCGTGTCCAGCTGCAACACGGCAGGCTCGGCCGACCCACGAGGATTCAACTTTGTGGGAATGATCGAAGAAGGGTACCTTTTCCAGCCATACTTCACCGTTAGCATCTATACGATGCTACAGAACCTGGGTTGCCTACCGGGAGTCACTTCAAGGCCATATCTTCCACCGGGAAAGATCATCGAAACCCTGAACAATGGGCAATCTCACCTCGGTCTAGGCTATACTATGGCATCCGGCTACACGAACCAAACCAAGACGGTCACATTCGTCACCCCGGTATTCGAAACCGTGCAAACAGGCCTCTATCGGCCCACCATCTCATATCCCGGGACCAAACTGGCTCGGGAATGCAATTTCATTCCAGATGACATATTCGCCCTTATCCAGGCCGAATCAAAGGAGGGCCCGAGCAGCACTGAGCCCATTCTAGGACTACTCTTTGGGGAAGACAAGATCATCCCTACCCCTAAGCAAGAGCTGGTCAGCTTGATCCTTCGCAGCAGCAACTTTGATCCAACCAAGCTGATCTCGGAAGTTGGTGCCGACACCGGGAAGAGAGCTTGGAGGAAGACAATCAAGTGGACCGACGGTCAGGGTCGAGTCTACAAGCTAACTACTGGCGAAGGAGATATGCATTCTATCGAGTCTGAATCTGAGTCCGAGTCCGAGTCAGAGTCAGGGTCGGAGTCTGAGTCAAAGTCTAGAGGGTCCAGTACTAGGATCGAGTCTGTAACCCCTCTCCCTTCTTTAGCCTCACCATCGGGAGCCCCGAAGTCTGTCCCGAGGGCTCTCCCTATCCCGCCTCTGACCAACGATCAGATGGCAGCTCTCTTCGAGCTATTTTCAAAATTTACTATCAATAATAACGATAACCGTTCTGCTTATGACTTGGCTTATTTTCAAAATGTTTTCAAAAATCTTACTTGCAATGACATTGAGAAACCCGACGAACAGGTACCATTGCCTCTGCATCTAATCGAGCAACTCGAACAAAGGGAGTCCCGAAATCCTGTAATCGAAGAAACCGATTCCATCAACGTAGGAACCCCTTTAGAGCCTCAGATACTTAGGTTGGGCCTATCTTTAGATCCCGAGGAGAAGCAACAATTCACGGACCTCCTCCAGGAATTCAAAGACGTTTTTGCATGGTCCTACAAGGACATGCCGGGAATAGACCGGGAGATAGCTGAACACCGAATACCCATCAAAGACGGGTACAAGCCGGTAAAACAGAAACTCCGAAGAATGAGACCCGAATGGTCTCTCAAAGTCAAAGAAGAAGTTGATAAACAATTCAAAGCGGGCTTTATCCAAGTGTCTGAATATCCAGACTGGGTTGCAAACATAGTACCAGTACCCAAAAAGGATGGTAAAGTCCGAGTATGTGTAGATTTCCGGGACCTTAATAAGGCCAGCCCAAAAGACGATTTTCCGTTGCCACACATCGACATATTGGTGGATAACACGGCCGATCATGCTCTCCTATCATTTATGGACGGGTATGCCGGATACAATCAGATCAAAATGGCGGAAGAAGACATGAGTAAGACCACCTTCATCACACCTTGGGGGACTTACTGCTATACAGTGATGCCATTTGGGCTTATCAACGCTGGTGCCACTTATCAACGGACCGCTACTACTTTATTGCATGACATGATGCATAAGGAAGTAGAGGTCTACGTCGACGATATGATTGTCAAGTCCAAGGACCGAAACGGGCACATTACAGCCTTAAGAAAGTTCTTTACCCGACTACGCAAGTACAACATGAGGTTAAACCCTCAAAAATGCAGTTTCGGGGTAACATCGGGCAAGCTACTGGGCCACATTGTCAGCCAACGGGGCATTGAAGTTGACCCAGCAAAGATCAAGGCCATAACCGAGATGCAACCGCCTAAAACCGAAAAAGAGATAAGGGGGTTTCTCGGGAAGGTCCAGTATATAAGCCGATTCATTTCGAAGCTAACCATGGTATGCGAACCCATTTTCAAGAAACTGAAGATAGGAGAACGAACACTGTGGGACGACAAATGTCAAATGGCTTTCGATAAAATCAAGGAAATTCTATCCTCTCCACCGGTGTTAATGCCACCTCAGCATGGTTTGCCTCTATCACTATACTTGACAACAACCGAGACAGCCATGGGCGCTATGCTAGCCCAGACGGTCGATTCTGAAGAACGGGCTATTTACTACATCAGTAAGAAGTTCTTGGAATATGAATGCAAATACACTATGCTCGAGAAGACGTGTCTAGCATTAGTATGGGCCACTAAAAAGCTCCGACACTATATGCTTAGTCACGAGGTACATGTGCTAAGCCCATCCTTAACGGTCGTATATCCAGGTGGACTTTAATGCTAGCTGAGTTTGACCTCAAGTTCGTACCCTTAAAAGCCATCAAGGGTCGGGTAGTAGCAGAATTCCTCGCCGATAGTCCGGTACCCGAGGAAGGTCACACCGACACTTGGGCCTTTCCAGATGAAGACATATTCCATACCGACACTGACACATGGGATCTGCACTTCGATGGAGCATCCAACTTTCGAGGATTTGGTGTCGGGATCTTGCTAATCTCACCACAAGGTGAACATACCCCGTTATCCATCAAGCTAGACTTTGACATGACTAATAACGCAGCCGAATACGAAGCATGCATTCACGGGTTGCAAGCCGCCGCCGATTTAGGAGTAACAAACCTCCGGGTCCACGGTGACTCATCTTTAGTCATAAGTCAAACCCTACAAAAATGGAAGACTCGGAACGCAAATCTCGTGGCTTACCAAGCACGAGTAAGGGTTCTCGAAAAACAATTCCAAAAGGTGGAGTACATTTATCTGCCTCGGGAAGAAAACCAGTTTGCAGATGCTCTGTCAAAATTAGCATCTTTACTGAATATCCCAGCACATCTAACCAGTATGCCCATTTGTGTCGAAAGATGGTCTGAGCCAGCATATATCAACACTATCCAAGACATCGAAATAACTGATTCAGAACCTTGGTACCAGGCTATTCTAACCTACTTGACGTCAGGGGAATATCCTCCAGGAGCTGAAAACCGGGCCAAGAAAGCTCTACGAAGATGGGCAACCCAGTTCATCCGCACAGACGATGGACAGCTGTACAAAAAGACAGCACAGGGGGCTTTACTTCTATGCATTGACAAAACTCGAGCCGAAAGAGTTATGGCCGAGGTGCACGATGGCGAAAATGGACCACACATGAATGCCCATATGTTGGCCCGCAAAATCGCAAGACTCGGTTACTATTGGAATAGCATGGAAACTGACTGTCAGATGTATGTTAAACACTGTCATAACTGTCAGATCTTCGCTAATGTTCAGCATATGCCTTCATCCTTATTATATACGATGACATCACCATGGCCATTCTCGACATGGGGAATTGATATAATTGGAAAAGTAAATCCCTCCGGGACAGGAGGTCACTGCTTCATCCTAGTGGCTATCGACTATTTCACCAAATGGGTCGAAGCCGAATCATACCGGATCTTGAATGCCAAACATGTGGCTAAGTTCATCCAAAACCAAATTATATGTCGGTATGGGATTCCACATGAATTCATCAGCGATCACGGGACCCATTTCCAAGCTGAAACTGCCACTCTGTTGGAAAAATACAAGATCCAAAGACATACATCGTCACCTTACCGTCCTCAAACAAATGGAGCGGTGGAAGCAGCTAACAAGACAATTGTCACCATTCTTAAAAAGATGGCTGAGAATTACCGGGACTGGCCCGACAAGATACCCTTTGCCTTATGGGGATATCGGACATCAATTCGAACTGCAACCGGAGCAACTCCATACTATCTGACATATGGAATGGAAGCAGTCCAGCCGGTCGAGCTAGAAGTACCCTCTCTTAGGATTCTACTCGAAAGTCAGGTACCTGAAGCAGATTGGGTCCAAGCCCGATATGACTCGCTAATCCTCTTAGACGAACGACGATCCCGGGCTCTGAATAATATTCAGATATATCAGAAAAGGATCCAACGGGCTTTTAACAAAAGGGTTAGGCCCAGGAATATCAAGGAGGGCGATCTAGTCCTAAAATCTGTTCGAGCTTTGCTACCAGTTGACCCAAGGGGAAAATTCAAACCCAATTGGGCTGGGCCATATTTAGTGAAGAAAATTCTTTCAGGAGGAGCAGTAATGCTAACAGACTTGGACGGAAACGAGTTCGTTAATCCAACAAACTTGGACCAACTGAAGCGTTACTACCCATAAACCCTATCTCAATGTCATTTGCAAAGTTTATAAAAAAAAAAAATGTCTTTTTTATGAATTTTCAAAATTTTAAGCAAGTCAATAAGTTAGGATCATTTATCCTACCGTTGCACATCTTGAATTAATAATCTTGATGTATTTCAAAAATTGCAAAAATACTTCTGAACTACGGAAGGTTTGATTCCATTAATTTTGGATACGTAGGCAACCCCTCAAAAGGGTACAACCATTGCAATAACGAAAAGACGGGAACGGTATTCACTAATATGTCTTTTTATTATTTCAAAAAGTACATCACAACAAAAAAAACAAAATCACACCACAAAAATAGTAGTAATACTTAAATAATAAATTTAGGAGACTACTCGTACATTTTACCCTTTCCCTTATCTTTCGGGTCACGTGGAGCCCGAGGCCGACGGGGCGGGGGCGAACGTTCCCTAATCACAAGGGGAACTTCCTTTGCTCGAACCCGTTTCTTCGATTTTGGGTTTTCCACCCTTTGCACCGGTTCAAGCCGAGCCCTAACCGGCTCGGGGAGTCTTTCTCGAGGACCAAGTCGGTCCTTAGCAGCCAGTCTTGGCCCTAGTCTCCTTTCTAAGTCAGTCTGGGGGCTCACTCTCCCCCGTGCACCCTTATTACTGGACCCTTCAGTCTGAGTCTTAGGTTTCCTTTTCTGACCTGTCAAAGTAGCTCCCTCAGTAAAGAAGCTCCTATTGTCCTTAGCATGCTCCCGGCGTAACAGGTCATAAGCCTCGTCAATTTTCAGGGCAGCCCGGGTCTTAGCTGAGTCAGCTCGAGTCCATCTTGCATAAGAATCGGTTACCCATATCGAATGAGAATTTTTAAGAACAGGCCAAGTAGCTCGTGTATACCACCTTTGCATCCAGGTGTCACACATCACATCTGTTAGCTGAGTAGACTCACTCACAACGGCCTCGATTTCTGGGATTCTTTGCGCCCGTCCATATTGCCTAAGTATGCGATCGGGAAAGAGGTGAATTGTTTGCCTAAAAGATAGGATTACCTGATATCTAGCCCTATCTCGAGACTCTAGACCAGTCCAAAGGTAAATAGGCCACCATGGCACGGCCCAACGGATTAACAGGCCCCCATGGAAAGATAGCACCTCATCCCAGTATTTTTGGGTATTGAAGCGAGAAAAGGCAATAGCTCGTCTCCTCGACATAACTTGCCTGGGTTGATATCGACTCACATTTAAGGGAGGATCCAAGATCGATAACCTCTCGAATAGCCACAGCTGAAAAATCCAAAAAAAATCAAAAATTGCAAAAATCGTCAAAATCACGTGAAAAAAAAAAAAAAAAACGTGAAAAGGCGTGAAAACCGAGAAAACCGCAGAAGCCGGAAAATCGGGAAAAAACCGCGCAAAACCGGAAAAATGGGAGAAGCCGGAAATTCAAAAAAAATTCAAAAAAAAAAAACGGCATACCTGCAGAAGCCGGGTACTCCCAGTCAACCTAGCTGACGGATCCCTCTTACGATTGTCCAAGCCCTGGATAATCTCCCCCGTAATCAGCCAAGCCGGGCTGTGTTCTGTCTCCATCAGGTCAGCCACAGTAAAAAGTCTGACATGACCCATACCAGATAACAAGTCCATATGCCCTTCAAAGGCGTAAACATGGAGCATACAAAAAGTGAAGGCCCTACGGCTATGAACCGGCCTGACCCGGACATCCTCTAGGTTCATGAATTTTTCAGCCAGGTCGATCAAGGAAACAGTATCTCCTTCTAGCATACGGGATACCTCCATATGGGAAAGCCCTAAAAATTCCCTTAACTTCCTCCTTGGGTCAGAGACTGAAAAAGGGATAGCAGGGCGAAGTATAGGATTCCATCCTCCTGCAGCAGCAATTTCCTCAGGAATAGGGCAAATCTCTCCTCGAGGAAAACTAAATACATGATATGTGTCATCCCAATAGGATAGGCAAGCATCCAAGAAGTGGCAGTCTACTTGCATCTGACGGATCACGGACAATTGGGTAACGCCATTCTGATTTAGGATAGCCCTATCGGCATCCTTAAAATATTTGGACCACTCGTGCAACATTCCGACTAATCGGTCGATTCCCATATTTGATTTGCTAAAAGAGGGAATAAAATTTTCAGGGCTTATTCTTTTCTCTAAGTAATTAAAGGAGTAGAGAATTATGGGAATTAATGAAGCAAGAAGAGGTATTTATAGCATGAAAATAAGTCCTCCTCACCTTAGGATTCCCAATCCTAGAGCGTTTAGCATACAAGCCATTGTCCTAAGGCTTAGCTAAGTCATCCCGAGCATTCCTATTCCTTTTCAAAGTCAAAACAAAATTCTCTAATTTTTTCAAGGACTTTTGCAAACTCAAAATTCAAACCTTTTCTCAAAAATTTTATTCCCCAGCACGAGTAATTTTTCCTACAAATATTACATGCAAAATTTTGCAGCTTTGCATAAATATGTACTGGACGACTCAAGCAGGACCATGCAATTTGCATAACTCCCCAGCGGCATTTAACAAGATGAGCCGACATACAGGCCCATTTTAAGTCTTATGCGACGAGTTTCCCCACGAAGTTATCAATAATTCAGGTACATTTCTAGTCTATGGCCGGCGGGCCCTCCACGCAGGTCTAATGGACCTTAAACGACCCGACCGGAAGCTGCCGGGTTTTAATCCTTGATTGACCTGGTGGCTACTCTGACTTTCGCCCTGTCCAAGCCTCAGTCAGAGTGGGGGCTCTGTAGACACCCACATTTGACCGCCAGGTGTCTATAGTAGTTTCCGACAAACACCCGATGATGATCGGACGCTAACGTGCCTTGACATACTCGGAAATGGGCTCGAAATGATGGACATTTGGCCTAGGCATTTTAAGGAGTACAAATCTCACAAAACCAACCTCAAATTCAGGCCCAGTGGGTCGTTTCGAGTCAAATAACACTAATTTGGGTCAAATCCGTCACCAGGGGTAAAACCGTCTTTTAGCGACCGAGTCAAAACCCGGTCAAGGATTTTTTCCGAGACTTCCGGACTGACCGTGACATCTCACATGTCCGATTCATATTCAAATTCCACAAAAATCAGCCATACAAAAAATAATAATAAACAATTCCGTTTAAGGTAGAATTCGATCCCGAGTAGGAATCCTATCCGAGAACCGACTCAAACACTAAACCAAGTTGAAACACTCGGCCAAGTAGTAGAAGTCAGCCGGTTTTTTTCCTCTTTTCTTCCCTCACAAGAAAACGGAATCCTCGTTCCTCTCAGCTTCTTACTCAAGCGGTAATTCTAGTTCAAACGGGAATCCTATTAAAAAATCAACTCGAGCATCCGACCGAGTGTAAAACACTCGGCCGAAACAGCCCAAAAACAGTAGCAAACCAGCCGAGATTCTCTTTCTTCTTCCACAAGAAAGCGGAATTCTTATTTCCCTCAAATTCCCTCGTTTCCTATCCTAAGCGGTAGTCAAACTCTCCTAAGACAAGGTCGGGAATTTCCTATAAATAGCCCCTTGCATCCATCAATTAAACACACCAATTAGCCATCAATAATCTACCGAAATTATACATATACACACACGATTTTTCAGCAATAATTATCTAGCATCCCGACACACATAATTCCTTAGCATCGTTAGACCGATATTACGTCACAAACCCGAAGGAAAACCGGTTCCCATACCCGAGCCTTCATCCGTCCGAGCCTTCACCTTAGCCGAACCAAATCTCGACGCTCCCGTGCCTAGCCACATTCCGACGAGTCCCGATCCGAGTCAACAAGAGCATGTAGGTTGAGGGTGCAACAAAACCCGATTTCTTCCTTTCTCTCCTTCTCTTTTCTTCGTCCGTTTTTTTATTACGGGTCTAGAGTCGTTTTTATTATTATTTTCCTAATATCGTTATTAACGAAAAACTATTTTCATAACGTATATTCTGAAAAATATGATATCGATTCTTCCATAATCGAATATTATATTGAAAGGAATTATATTAAGGTTTCGACGATACTAAAAATCGTTTCATCTTTTCTTCGTTAAAAATTCTTTTCTTTTCTCGTTCAAAACCAATCTTTTTTACAAAACCTTTTTTTTACTCATTCTAAATATCCAATATCGATTTCATAATCGAATATTGGATATGACGAATATCGAAAATATAAGTTGAATACAAATTAATTCATGTTTTGTACGCGACTTATTAAAAATAACAATTTTCGAACAAAATCCCAAAAAAACCGGACGGCACACCGTCCGGATCTTCTTCCTCTTTTTTTACGTTTTCGCTCGTTTATTATTTATTTTTCGATCGATTTCTATAATTTGCACCTTTTCTAAAAACTATTCTAAATATTCGATATTAACTTTGTAGTCAATTATCGAATATAACGAATATCGAAAATATTAATTCGAGTACGAATCATACAATATTCATACGCGATTTAATACGAACTTCGAGTTTTTCAAAAACCAGACCCGAAACAGTCAGCCACGCGACCCGCCGGCGTCCCGGGCGAGCCGCGCGGCCGGCTGCTTGCCGCGACTTTTTTCTCCCCTTTTTTTTATTTTTCGAGCTTCGTTTTTTTATACAAAACAACGTTCTTTTCAACAATATTTTTCAGATTTCGATTTATTTTCTCGATCTCGTCTATTTATTTGCTATATTATTATTTACAAATCAATACTAACTCGTTTGTTTGTTTTGTAGCAAATTCATTCTTTTTATTTCATTTGTTTTATTATACTAAAATGAATCTCACATGTTAAATTTGACTTTGACATTAATTAATTTTTCATGCATTAAACCGACTTAGCAACCCATTCAATTCCTCACATGTTTAGGAAAACAATGTTTGCATAATCATTCATCGTATTACTAACGCGCGCATTAAAACGTCATTCGATATCCTAGTAGAGGGCGCTAATGTGCGGGCGGGGTTGGGTGTTCTTAGTGAACTTCCCAACACGTACCCTCACCCCTTACTCAGAACCGTGGTTTTCGGATGTCCGAAACCATTGGCAACGAGAGTCATTCAATATACGATTAACCGCCCAGTCGGCATCTATATCGATATGCAAAAGGGACGAGCCCAATAAACTCTGACATCGGAAATGGGCCGTATTTTGTACACGGCCCACTACGACATAGAGTGGGCTCGAACGGTTCCGAATAACCATAAAATTCGGTGGCGACTCCGACTTCGATTTAAATTTCCATTTGACCATCTCATGGAGATTCATTCGCCTCCCCAAACCCGCGCGTGGCCGCGTCGGGGTGGACCTATGTCATGTCCACAACATGTGAATTATGTTTGATTTACGTCGTTTAATGCATCTTTTAATTATGTCGAAGTTGTTTTAGCATGCGAGGTTCGTTTTAGTATAATAAAACAAACAACGAAATAAAAACGTAAAACTAGATTACAACATGCGAGCGGCATACCACCCGAAAATACAATACAACTAACTACAATTTGCCACAATTGCGGTAATAACGGAACATAAATAAATTAGATGATGTAAATATGATACGATGCGTGGTTTTGAAAAGATTATGACACGTGATGGACTTGACACGTATTGACCGAAGTCATTAAAAAGGATTTATCGAGGCTTGAAGTATGTTGAAGGCTCACAATTTTGTCGTGATGAAGGCTACTCGATCGAGTCCTAGTGGTCGTCGTAAAAAACCTTCTGCCCAATTTTTGGGGTGTCACTCGATCGAGTCATGGAGGGACTCGACTGAGTGGTCCTCAAAAATTACTTTCCGACCTGATTTTGGGATGCCACTCGATCGAGTGGGCTAGGCACTCGATCGAGTGCCCTCTGTAAAGACTGCTGTCCGTGAACTTGATTTTTATTTTGAAATCGATAATTTGGCTAAATCGCGTGAAAATATAATATGATTTACACTCGATTCAGCTTTCGATGCTCGTCATATTCGATACTTGATTAAAAAATCATTATCTATTATTTAGAGTGGATTTTGTACAAAGATGTTTGTAAATCGAACTAGGACGAGATGTTTCTCTCTACGTTATAATGTCGTATTAGTCTTTTCGGACCTTGTGACTATTATTTCGGCGTCAACGGGATCATGCTTAATATGGTTTATTGATTGATTCCTTTGGATCCGACATTCGACTATAGAGTAGATATCGCATCCTAGGGATAACGTTTTATTTATGATAGTACAATAATATCGATATTAGAAACGAGAAAAGAAAATAAGATATAAAAAAAATGTGACTACGATGACACCAGACAGACGGACGATAAAGATGAAAAAAAGGGAAGAGAGAAAAGGAGAAAGCGGGAATCGTAACACCCTCAACCTACATGCTTAATTATCACAAAAACGGACTCGTAGTAGCGGCCTAGGCGCGGGAACGTTAAGATGTATATAAGAGAGTTATGGTGTGTATAATTGGGAAGGGACTTGACGAGTTTTGCTCTTGGGTTTCCTAAAGGATTTCTTGGGGAAAGGTCGGAATGGTAAAAGTATAGGATTGTATCGTCTAGGATGTTGATGGTTGTAAGGTTGTTGTTGTTGTGGTTGCAGTTGTGAATTCTGTGTGTGTATTGAAGGTTGCAGTGAGATGTATTTATAGGAGAATACCCCGACTTTGGATAGTCAAGGTACCCGACTTGGATGAGAAGAAACACCCGCTTCGGATAGGAAAAGCTGGTTTTAGATGGGAGGAAACACCCGGTCTGGATAGGAAGAAATTCCGGTTTTGGATAGAAAAAGGGGCCACTCGATCGAGTGCCTGGTCTGATACCGGTTCTCGCTGGTTATACGAGCCTACTCGACCGAGTGGGCTGGTCCACTCGATCGGGTGGGTCTGGTCGGGTGGGAGGACTTTCTTAGAGATAGAATTTTATCTCTAACGAAGTTGTTTAATCCTCTCCATAGCTGATTTTTGTACAGTCTTTGACTTTGAGTCAGATTTCGAAGTGGCGTGAATGATTTTTATGTCTCGGAAATGCCTTTGACTGGGGTTTGACTCGGTCGCTAAAAGACGGTTTCGCCCTTGGCGTCGATTTTGACCCAAATTAGTCTTATTTGACTGGGAACGATCCACTGGGCCTGAATTTGAGGTTATTTTTGTGAGATTTGTACTCCGTAAAAAGCCCAAGCCAAATACTAACGATTTTGAGCCCATATTCGAGTATGTTAAGGCATGTTCTCGTCCGATCATCATCTGGTGTTTTTTTGGGAACCGCTATAGACACCTAGCGGCCAAATGTGGGTGTCTACAAGTAGTAATTAACAAATGGTGTGCAAAGTCCTTCATCCCCTTCCAACAATGATCTCCACCCACCATATGTCCATATCCCTCTATCATTCCATCCCCATCCAATTGGGGTCTCTCCCTCCTCCCATCCATTTTCCTCGCCACCGTTATTATATTACTCAGTATTATTAGGATTTATAATAATAAAAACACCATTTGTACCGATTGTCTGTAATAGCCGTAATTTTATATAGAGGTCAAACAGAGTAAAGTTAAGACAGACTATAATACCCGTATTTTATGTTGGTCCGAGTCTGTTAAATGGATAGTGGTGTGTGTGTGTAGGTTCAGATGCGTCCTTCAATATATTTGAGTCCCTAACTTCTTATGTCATCCATGGGATGGTAATTCAATGGATGGATATGATGACTTGGAGTAATGACAGGGGTTAGTCGTATCCCTAATCAAAGATACCCTAAGGTCACCAACTAATGTAGATAGTGAAGTCAGGGGTCGAACCACAAGGAGACATAATTTAGTTATCTATTCCTAAGATTTAGACTCTAGGTTATGGGTCACAATTGAGTTGGTTTTTGTAGGCTAGTAACTAATTACTGATAGATAAATCAATAAGAGAAAAGTCTAGGATCTCAGGTTCACAATGAATATTACTCGGGTCAGAGAGTCAACTAACAGGTCAATAATCGAACTACCTAAGGTGCAGGTCCGGTCGGTACACTACAATCTTTTGATCTAAACTTAACCTGCGGTCGCTAGCATTAAGTCAATCTACCTAAACTATCGTGGCCTAATTAGTTCTTAACCCGGTCGGCGAAGAGTCCTAATTTGCGATACTAATTAATTGAATTATGCATCAAACAATTAATCAGAGTTAAAACGATAATCAGGCGATAGTTCATACGATTGGAAACAAGTCAATTGACTGTAACCCTAATAATACGCATTGATCTCCTTAAATCCTAGATAAAATTTAGCTACTCATATTAATTGTAATCGAACTAACAAAAGATGAATTGCACGTAAACATAATAAAGATGAATCGAATTAAACTATGAGAAACAATAATAATTCTATGCCAGAAAATAATAGACGAAAACTGAAATTAAAATTACTACGAAAACGAAAGATGAATTAAGACAAGAATTAAACTAGAAAACTGAAATTGAAATTAAATTAAAAGTATTGATACCGAATAATTCAAGATATGAAAAGGGAAGAACGATGTTCGATGTATCTCGAGAAGAAAAACGGAAAAGAACGTAATACTTCTATGCTAAGAAAAATAAAAGGAGTTCTAAAATTGTGTGGAATGAAAAGTCAAGATGTCTGACAATTGAGTCAGGAAAATGATTTAAAGAATATCAGTTGGGCTCGAAAACAGGCCCAAATTCTAAGTTGAAAAAGAATTGACGCGCGACCCGGATTGGGTGCACTCGATCGAGTGCCTGATTGCACTCTATCGAGTGCACCTGGGGCACTCGATTGAGTAGCGCTGTGGATCACAACAACACGCACTCGACTTCAAACGGCTGCCATTTCTTAGTTACTTGTTCAAATCGGACGTACGATATACCTTTGGAAAGATAAGAGAAAGTGCTTTCCAACGTCACTGAAATCACCCTGATTGGTATTGTAGAACGAAAGTTATGGACGTTTGAAGTTGACCCTTGTGTAGGCGATCATTCTTTAATCTCGTTTGATATCCTTTCCTTCTTTGATCTTTGTTTCTTCGTGTATTCCACATCTTCTTCCTTGGATTCCGTGCTTAGGTGTAAATTCTTCAATTTTCGATTCCGTAATGCTCCAATTAGCTCCAAATGCATCCAAATCTATAAAATACACACAAATACGGAAGTATCGACATTCAAAGTATATATTGCATCATTATTAACGAGTTAAACACAAAACCCGAGATAAAACTAACAATTAGGGGATGAAAATATGTATATAAATAACACTCATCAAACTCCCCCAAACCGAACCTTTGCTTGTCCTCAAGCAAACCATACATATAAATACAAGAGAGGACAAGTGATGTGAAGCACGACTCAAAGCAAACTTGCAATGATTCTCCTAAAAATCATCTTAAACTGACTAGAAAACACGGAATGTCAAAGAATAAAACTAAATCAATAGTCATGCCATGAATGAACAATTGTTTGCCAAACTTTCAATCTAGCAAGACTATCAATGTCGGACTTCCTCGCGGTTATCGCTCAACACTCATAAGAACGGGTGAGTATACATGTGAAGATAAAGAAGAATAAAGACACTCACTCGACTTATGAAATATGCATGCAATCGAATATGAAATCAATCTCCCCAATCAAATACGTGTTCCACCAATCAGGACCATAGTACATGTCAAGGGCTTACAAAGGGTGGCTAAATGAGTAAGAGAAGAAAATGGATTGTGCCTAAACACGTATGGGAATGTGGAGCTAAAACTGGGCCTAGTCGCAGCTACACAATAAAAACTATCCATTAAAAACCCCAACGAATAACGTCGAACCACCAACTAGAGATATAAATTCAGGATTAGGTGTAAGAGGGAATTTTGTTCATCCTCTCAATTGATCTCTAGTTTCAATTTTTTCAACCATTCCCTGAAATATTACAAGAAGCATATATTTCATCTTTCTTTTGTGTTTTTTTATCTTTTCTCGGAATTTTTCTTCTTTTAATTCCATTTTCTTTTTCTTTCTTTTCTTTTTCATGCTTCCATATTTTTTTAATTTCAGATAGGGGGGAAGGCGGTGTAAAGTCGCACAACAATATTACACACTAAGTCAAAGAGATGCAGAAATCTCCAAACATGACCAAATAGTGAAGTAATTTCAATTAAGACCACTGCGACTGTCCCGACAGGGTAGGCTATTCTAAGTTGTAGCTAAATAATATAGGCAATAAAAATAGGCCTACAACAACAGAAATGAGCTAAACACGGGAAAATGATCTAAATCTACAGGGTAGTAAAAATGGGTCATTTTGGCTATGTGGAGCTCATCAAAAACAGAATTGCCTTTCCTCATGTACCTCCTTCTCAAACCAAACACGTATTCAATATCAAGAGACGGAAGTCATATTTATGCAAATTGTTGTTACACATTCCATAAGGAGAAACCACTCAATTTCTAATTAATAATGAGACCAATTATGGATGTTACTGGCCTAGGAAGCTCTAAATCCTCAGAATTTTGTGGCTTGCCGACAAGTGGTCAAATCTACTCATTTGGCAATTAAAAGTTCAAATAGGCATATCATATCAATTTAATCAAATCCCAAGACAAAACGCATTTTCAGGCACGAAGTAAGCTGAAAATTAGGAGAAATCATGTTAAGGGCATAATAATCATTGTCGTTTTGCATGCTTCTAGATCAGACACAACACACAAAATCAAAATATTTTTGGATTTTTTTTATAACAGTAAAACACACGACGAAAAATAAAACACACAAAAGCACACAAACTCTCCCCCAAACCTAAATGTCACAGTGTCCCCAATGTGACTCTAAAGCAGATAAGACAGCAAATCCACAGCCAATCCTAAGGACAACTTGACCTAAGGGGAAGAAAAAATCTAAGAAAACATGAAAAACAAAAATAAAAAGGAAAGAAATTACCGTATACAAGGGTAGCTCCCCCAAACCAGCTGAAAAGCGGAAGAACATATACAAATGATGTCGGGTTGCCTCCCGACTAGCTCTGGTTTCAGACAGGTCCTGCACGACCGAATTTACCGTTTCAAGATATTCCAATCTGCTCCCTGTTGAAATCAAAACAAGTTAGAGCTCGTAGGAGCAAATCGAACATTCGGGCATGTGTTACATACAAGCATAAGTAGCATAGTATAGGCACGAAAGCATTAAAATTTAGAAAATCAAACCGTCTCAGCGTAATCGACGGCTTATGAGAGTGCTTCGTGTATCTAGGTTTAAATTTCCCTTCATCAATAAAATTGAAAAAATTAAAATAAGGAAAAGGGAATTCCTTAGGTGGATCGCATCCACCGAAATCAGCAATCAGGACGAAATTAACTCGAATGGTTAATTCGTTAGGTGTAGATAGCTCAGGTGCACGATTTTCGGTAAGAGGTTCCCGAATTGGTGTCTGGAGCAATGGAGGAGGATGATTCGTCTCAACAACTGTGTTACTAATAGCGCATGCGACCTCCTTTACCCGAGGTCCACTAATGTTCACGGTGCTAGGGTAACACACGGGAACCTTAATCCCCAAGTATCATATTATCCTCCTCCCTCTCAGTTTTGGAAAGTATCAAAATCATATCTTCAAAATTCCAACCGCCCCACCTTAGGCGTCTTAATCTCTCCGCGCCTAAGCCCAGGCGCCTGAGTCTTGGTGCGCCCCAACTCAGGCGTCCATATGGGCAACGAGGGCCGAAAAAACCTATAAATACCCCCCTTCGTCTCATTCATTCGACACATCTCAACTTTTCTCTTCTCCCTCCACATTCTCGCTAAGGGCTCACACTCCGACACCCGAGGCAAACGATCCACTCGATCGTAGTTCCGATAAAAGCGACATCGACGCTACTCCTCACCTTCGAGCACCCCACTCGATACCGAGGTACCTGTGTTCGACTAGCTCAAGTCTAGTAGCGAAGCTCTGCCGGATTAGCCGCAGAATCGATCCATAGTAATGAAGCTCTACCGGAGTAGCCGCAGGAAGGGTCCACGGTAACGGAGCTCTGCCGAAATCACAAGGAGGATCCGCCTTTGAAGTGGAAACGACACTAGGTTGTCATCTAAACAAAACTTTCCATATTTGCACTTTCTTTTATTATGCACTACGACAACACTAGATGTGGACACTAGGTCCACAAACATCTACTAAAATATGTAACGTCTCAACTTCAACCGCAAATACTAAAGTACACTAAATAGACCCGAGTAATTCCGAGATCCGTTCTCAACTATCTATGCATCGTGTCCCGTTTAGTGTATATTCCGAGGGTGCAACTCCTCATAATGTGATTTACTTACATTCGCATTTACAGTTTTTCGTATGATTTACCGCTTTTATGACCTTATAATCGCATGCTAAATCACCTAAACACGGAACTCAAAACAACTAAATCTGAACAAAATGATGGTCGAGTTCCATATTAGTCCGGGTGCTCGCCTTATTAGGTTCGACGCATCTCTATTAATACCAAGCCGACGCATCTTAAGCAGAATACCAGGCAAGGTAAGTCACGAGAACGACTAATATCCGTATTATCGCGTTAAAACTGATTTGGTAATACGTATAATATTAGTACTCTCTACTCTCCTACGTGCATCTTTTCATGGCCTGCTTGTCACGTGAAATCACATGCAAAGAATGTAAATACAACTACTTTGACGACAAAACATACTTGTCCTTAAACAACCGACGTAGTAAAAGGTACAGGGTGAACACAACGGATGTTACAGTATTTCTGCCACAAAAAAAGAACTAGGTTATCAACCCACCGATTGATTAGTAGAGGCCGCTATAGTACGGGCGGGATTGGGTGTTGACATCTATCGGACGTTGACTTCCCAATACGTACCCACACCCATTACTCAGAATCGACGGTTTCCGGATGTCCGAAACCATTGGCAATGAGATTCATTCCATGCATGAAGTGCTTAAGGGTACAAGTCTTTATCTTTAGGTCCCGTGCCTCTCAACTTTGAGCCAGCTAGGGATCAAAGTTGACTTGAACGGTTTCTGAGTCCCCATAATTGACTCGGTGGCGACTCCACAGATCGATGACGAATTCAGTTCACTAAAAAGGGCATCCTACCAAATGAATTGGCCTTTAAACACTTACAACCACGACTCAATTGATTCCAAACGGAAACACGGGTACCCGCACCCGTCTAGTACAAGTCCGGATCGTCATCCGAATCGAGGTCCAACACATCGCCCCGTACTCGAGATCAGACCGGCCCCCGACAGGGAGGGGGACACGTGGGTGGTCGCCGCCACACATTGAAAAACCGGGTCAGTCCCGCACGGGCGCGCGCGGGGCGCCGGGCGGTGCGGACGGACGTCCACATTTTGGCGACTCCGCTGGGGATTTGGAAACAAATTTCCAGTGGTGGTGTACCTTGAACGAGGTCGGTGAAGCTCATTTCCTAGTTCGTAGTTGTGGTCACTACAGGTTTTGCCCTAAAAAGCCCACCCTAACCGATATCAGGACCAATCGACCTCTTCGCGGTAAGATCTTTAGGGACACACGGAGAGATCTTCAATTGACGCTCCGGCCGCCTAACGCGTACCCCGCGGGAATAATAATCGGATAACTCCAAACGGACGGTACGACACTCGTCTCCCTAGACGATTTGTCAGTGCCTAAGTAAAGACTATTCGTGGGCGGTGGCCTACCCTAACCTACCCGTGTCTGCATCCTGCATGAGTGTACGCATTCCTAGTTATGTGTAGCGTGTTTGCAAACAACCCAAATAAAACACTAAAAATCTGGATTCAACCACGCCAACATATTCAACCGCACCCAATTTCGTTTTCGAAAAAAAATATATACCTCATCTTTTCAAAACGACCTTTTTTAAACGTCGATACTCCGGTCGAGTCATGATTTCTAAAAAAAAATTTTTAGATGTCATTATCATGGTAAATTTTACACTCACCACTTTCAAAAAAATATATTTTCAATGCCATCACCTTGGCCAAAGTAAAACCCGTCAACTATGACGTTAATACCACCGAAAATCCCGATCAATGGGATCGAGATACCCCAAACGGTTACATCTTCTATTTTCAAAAAAGGAATTTTTTTAAACACATACCGTTAACATAACCAAAACTTCAATTAATGAGGTCAAGGAACTAAAAAACGGTTACACTTTCAAAACACTTTTTACAATGCACCCTCCCACCGTTAAAAGCTAGTTCACGCAACCGATGAACGTGGGTCACTAATTTTGAAGTTTTTTCTAAAAGAGAGAAAAAAAACAAACGTTTTCTAAAACACTATTCACCACCTAAATCCCTTAATAAGGATTTGGCCACACCTTCAAAAATACCGTCATTAGACTTCACGCTCTACCACGAGCATCACGTACACCACGAGTATCGAACTAACTAATTAATAGTAGTTTTGGTAAAAGCATCACGTAATCATTTTTCAAAACCGGTTCCCCTAAAGAGCCGTGCTCCTTTCAAAAAGAACATTTACATTTTTGTCGTCACCGGATTCCCGATGCACGCGTAGAGCAACACACTTTCACGTCACAAATGATGTTGTCACGCCATCGTTGCATTATTTCTACAAATCGCCCTTTTCAAAAAAAAAATCTTTCTGAAAAGATTGGTCGTTTTCGAAAAAAAACATATATCTAATTCTTTGATCCTGAGTCGGGATCGCGATCAACCTTTTACGTCGTACAACCGTGTGTTTAACTGTCTGTGTTAGTTACTAGGATTACCTCTACCCGAGGTCTTACATTTTGGGTCGTCTCATTTCGAGAAGTTCTCTTTAAACCTCACCCCTGAGGTTTGTGTCAAATCGTCTCGTTGCAGAGACCTAAGATTCATTAGGCGTTTCGCCGAATACACCAAGAGTCTAAAGCACCTGAGTCCCTAAGCCAATGACCGCACACACGCGCGAGTCAAGGGTCTCATTTCTGCGTCGCTCAGTTAAGGGCATTCCTCGAGTCCCTCAATCGTCTGGTGGATTCAGCCTCACCTTCAGTCGTTTCGCAGATCTTGAAATGTCCTCCAACGACAACACCGAACCACTCAACATGATGCTAGGGCTTGTTAAGGAACTTCAAAATAACATGGCCCAAATAACTTCCGCCCATGACAACATCTTGCTCCAGCTCGGAAAGCTTGAAGGCGCAGCCAATGGGACACGAAACCTCCCTCTGGAGGAGGTGGAAGAGAAACCTTTCATCCCTAAGGGCAGGATGAGACTAGGGCCAGCTAGGTTTGTCCCAGCCCTTGGGAGACACCCTTTTAAGAGCCTAACCGACCTGGGCATGACCTATGCCGAGGCCCTTAGAACTGCCAAGGTGGACCGGCAATTATCCCAGCTCGTCCCTACCCCAGATCCACCCCGTGAAGCCCGGGGGGCGGATTGGGATCCCAGTGCCTATAGCTTGTATCATCAGGGTAGGGGACACGATACGGTGGACTGTGATCGCCTTAAACATGACATCCAGGACCTGGTTGACGCCGGAATCTTTCCTCTGATAAAGAAGCCGACACCACAGCCCGTTGACGGTGGGGTTGGCGGCGAAACAACCACATCTGTGATAGTGAAGACCAGCGGCACCATCAAGGTTTTATTCCCTGGGGGAAGCCTCGATGCTTAGAGGCATGACTGGTCTTAGTCAGAGTCTAGTTCATCTTAGGGCCTAGACTTAATAATAATAACAATAACATTTTTTTATCGAGTCTGGGGAGATGCGAGGGAACATGTCCTCCACCTCCCCCAAAAAAACAAATCACGGGCATCTAGCCCGTTTTATTATCTATTAATAAAACAACTCTTTTTTTTTTTTACAAACATGCCTCGACAATCGCTTAACTTCTTTTAACAGCTTACTTTAACGCTTGAAAAACTCGAGTTTATGCCAATTATCGATGACAACTGACTAAAACGCGAGGGCTACCACAAACGGCCCGCTTAACTTCACCCTAAAAAAGAGATCGGGAATAACAACCTTTGGTTCAACCCACCACCGACCCCCCTTAACTAAACAACAATAAGCTTGCAACGGAAAAACCTCCATCCAACTGGACTTACCAACAACGCAACCGAATACGAAGCCTGCCTAATAAGCCTAAAAGCAGCCATATCTCTAGGAGTCAAAAACCTTAGAGTACACGGAGATTCATCCTTAGTGGTCAACCAAGCCACGGGTACCTGGAAAGTTTATAGCGAAAGCCTAACCCCATACCAAACCAAAGTGGAAATAATGTCCCGGGAGTTCCGAAATCGACTTCATGCACATCTCCCGCGAAGAAAACCAATTCGCCGATGCGTTATCCAAACTAGCCTCACTAATAAACATGCCCGACCACCTTTTCTCCATGCCTATCTCTGTAGATAGAAGCGAACAACCAGCCCACATCCATAACCTCGAAACCGACGATACCCCCGGGGAACCTTGGTACAAAACAATCCTAGACTTCAAAACCCACGGGTCATATCCGCCAAACACCAACACCAAGAACAAAATAGCCCTACGAATACAAGCCACTCACTACGTCCTGAATCAAGGACTACTATACAAACGAACCCCACAAGGAGTCGTACTTAGATGTATAAACAAAACCAATCCGAGAGAGTCATGGAAGAGGTACATGACGGAGAGTGCGGACCTCACATGAGTGCACACCTACTAGCCCGAAAAATAATGAGACCGGGCTATTACTGGATTACCTTAGAGGAGGACTGTCAACGCCACGTTCGCCACTGCCACAATTGCCAAATATTTGCCAACATCCAACACCTACCACCTTATCCTCTACACACTATAGCCACACCACGGCCTTTCTCTACTTGGGGAATAGTCATCATAGGAAAAGTACACCCATCAGGGACGGGCGGACACTGGTTTATATTAGTGGCCGTCGATTATTTCACCAAATGGGTAGAAGCTACCTCTTACACCGTACTAACCTCAAAACAAGTAGTCAAATTCTTACAAAATAACATCATCTGCCGCTACGGTATACCTCATGAAATCATCAGTGACCAGGGGGCTCACTTCAGGGCCGACACACAAATCCTCACCCTATAGACCGTAAACAAACGGGGCCGTAGAAGCAGCCAACAAAACCATAACCACAATCCTTAAGAAAATGATAGACAACTATCGGGATTGACCAAACAAAATCCCCTTCGCCTTATGGGGATAGCGAACATCCTATAGAACACCTACCGGAGCCACACCATGTTAGCTAACCTACGGTTCCGAAGCCGTCCAACCCGTAGAGCTAGAAATACCGTCACTAAGGATATTAGCCGAAAGCGGCATTCCCGAAGAAGAATGGAAGCAAAAACGATATGACGAGCTAGTACTCCTAGACGAGCGTAGGATACATGCCTTATCCAACGTGCAAGCATACCAGCAACCGAGCCTTCAACAAACGAGTGAAATCCCGAAACATACACGAGGGAGATTTAGTAATCAAATCCATTAGAACACCGCTTCCCGTCGACCCTAGAGGGAAATTCAAACCAAATTGAGCGGGCCCCTACCTTGTTAAGAGAATACTCTCGGGGGGCGCCATGATCCTCACCGACCTAGACGGTCAAGAGTTCTCAACCCCAACCAACATGGATCAGCTCAAACGATACTACCTGTAGACACCCCGACAACCTCATCCTGACCTCAGACTTAGAGGGAAGCCAAAAAACAAAACAAAAAAACACTAAAAAAAAAATCAAGTTCGCATCGATAAATGGCGTAAACGTGTCTAAAGCAAAATCACTTACATTTTTTCAAAAGAACTACGAACACGGTTTGATTCCGTCAAAAAGCGGATACGTAGGCAACCCTTCTCTGGGTACAACCAAACAAATAAACAAACAACAATAAAAAAAAGAGAAATCGATTCCTCGATTCATGTATAAACCGGGATTATTTCCACGACCCGACCAATGAGTGATTTAAAATGACGAAGCACAAACGAAGAGCCGAGGACGGGGTGAAAACCCGAAAGGGCACCCTGGGCAAAATGAAGAAAAGAGTTGAGAGCCGTCGTAAAAAAAAAAGACGAGTCGTGGACAGGGTGAAAACCCGAAAGTGCACCCCGGGCAAAATGAAGAATCGAGTTGCGAGCGGTCGTAAAAAAAAAGAAAAGAAATAAAAACAAAAAAACAAAAAGGGTGAGCCGAGGACGGAATGAAAACACGAAAGGGCGCTCCGGGCAAAATGAAGAATCGAGTTGCGAGCCACCACAAAAAAAATATAATAATAATAATAATAATAATAATAATAATAATAATAACAATGTGCTTCTCATTAATAACAAAATTCGGTTAAATCGAGCCTTTGTCGAGGCATTTACATCAAGCATTTGAAACCCGGACATCCCAGAAATCAATAACGTGTCAAAACTCCACAAAAACTAGTACTAATATGCCACATAATATCAACTAATAATACAGAATACAAAATGGCTGAGCTCTACCGGTCCAACCTTTTCTTCCCCTTATCATTTGGGTGAACCCGCTTATGCTTCTCATCCTCGATCTTCTGAATATAAGCTTCTATCGCCCTAGCCAAAGGCGAGCCCAGCCAATCCTACTTTCCTTTCTCTTCCACATTTTCAATATGGGTCTCGTTAGTCTTGGCCCGCTTAGATGAACTGACGGAACTGGGATCGATAATACTGTCTTTGGTGAGGCATTTAGTGACATTCCTTCGAGTCACCTCCTCACCTCTTAGTGGTGCTATTTTCCTCCTGATGGGTGTTCGCAAACCCCCCGCCGGACAAAAGCATTGTCGGTCGGTCGAACAACGGGACGAAAGAAGCTCTATTCCCAAGACGCCCTAAACCCCCTGAGCGAATCCTCTGTCCATACGTTAGAACTAGCGGTAACTTTAGCATCCTTTGGAGTGGAGGTTTAACACCCATTTGATTTGACAACATGCCCGGGTAAATATAAACCTGACACCTCATGGATAGTATTAACAAAGTCTCGGTCGAGGACGAAAATGGGAACCCGGTACGCCCACTAATATTCCACCATGGGATGGACCACCTGATGACCACATTCCCTTTAGCCAAATAGAAAAGCCAATCCTTTTCCTTGTGACCTTTGCTCCACACCTGCACCGTCTTCCGGCCCGTGAAACCCCTATAGTTATAACCTTTGGTGCACCGGGGAAGGTCGACTAAACCGAGTTGCTCCTGTAACCAAACCTGTACAAAGCACGACAAAACATCACACCTCCAAACCAAAGCAACCGCAAAAACAAAACAAAGAAAATCAAGATACAAAAAAAACACAGCACCAAAAAAAAACACCTGTAAAATGATCCTGGAACCTCGAAAAGATGCATTGTGGAGTCGAGCACGAGCATTAAGACCTAGAATAAGCTCACCCAAAATAAGCAAAGAGGGTGATCATCCATGTTCCATTCCCATCACCACATCCAAAACTCGAGGATTACCCCAACCTTCACACGCCATCGTATCCTAAAAAAGATAGTAACAAGCCATCGCAAGATTAAAAGCACGCCTACTCGCTAAGGCCGAAACATGATAAGAACCAACCCGTGACAACGTCCTAGAAAGCAACTCTAAGTTAATGCCATCTCTACCAAACTAACCTTTAGCCTCCTCCAATGAAGAAAGGTCCAAATAGTGGTAGAACCGCTCTACGTAAGCACCATCCCCATAAGGCACACAATGTCGAATCGAGCTCCACCCACCTATAGAATCTATCTCTTCGGGCAAAGGACAAATTTTACCCCCGCGAAAAGCAAAAACATGGCTTTTTGTGTCCCAAAACTTAGAGCATGCCAATAAAAAGTTGTCCTGTATCTTGACTCGACTTTGTGCAAGAACCGTTGACAAACCATCATTTGAACAAGCCTCGGGGTCACATCTCTTAAAAGAACTCGCCCACTCGGTTAAAATATTCTCAAAACCCGACATGACCCTAAATATAGATGCGCTACACCCTATGGATATCCTAGTATGTCTAAAACGAGCACCCACAACCCATATATACAGCCCTAATCCCACAAGAATTAGGAAACGATGAAAATTTCCATAACCCGGACCCGAACCGCCCTGGCCCAGGCGCCCGAATTTCCACCCGCCAGAGCCCAGGCGATCCAGAACCCGAGAGCCTCAGCCCAGGCGCCCATATCCAGGCGGGCAGCATCTAGAGCAACCCCAAAGGTAGAAACACCGATCCCGCATCATAACCATGGCTACCACATGACACCTTGGACATCGAAAACGACCTCCCGAAGCTGTTAAAACCCGCTCTGAAAACCGAACTACCCATGCAGGGACCACGGGAACTCGAGTTCACACGTCGGACGCACGAGACTTAGACGTTTTTATATTTTTTAGGGGGGATAAGCTACCCCACCTAGGCGTGTTGTAGCCTATTAACGGTTACCATCAAGTCGCGTCTGTAGCCTAATAAGGGAATATTATGAGTATGCAAAAAGTGGTCTAACTTTTTCGAAAATTGTCCGAATTTTAACTTCGATAATGTCAAAGCGACTACAGTCATCTCCTAATATACTCGGTTAGAACACGTTAATGTTTTACGTTGACATTTTACATCTCGTCCATCTCGAGTCAAAACATTTTAATCGACGTATTATCTGATCCGATTCCCGGCTCAAACTAACGCATTTCAAAACATCCAAAAGGAGCTGTTTTCGTACTCCCATGCAACGCCAACGCACCCTAAACTAGGACAGATCGGGAATGAATAAACGCAAAAGTGATTACCTGTCAATCTAGATAAACAATTCGCCAAACGAAAACACAAGACTAATCCAACTAATTCAAATACTAAACTTTAAAGCAAATATACAACATATACAAATCCATACACAAATCGAGGCTAGGGAGGACCCCTAGAAGCTGCGCCAATGGCTATCACAACCTCACAAAGGTTGTCATCTAAGCCTAAATCCTCCAAGTCTAGAAGAGGAGACTCACTACCATCCATCCCCGACAGCATGTCTAAGGTAGCCGTCTCGGGGACTCCTCCAATCTCCTCGGTAGCACCCGTAGCCTCAGCCTCAGCCCTCCTCTCGACCCAATGACTAGCTTCACCCTGCGCAGAGGTCTCACCGAAAGACCGAGCCAACTGCTCCTTTAGGAAAGGGATCTCGTCAGCCCAAGATTGCAGGAGTCGTTGCACCTCAGCCGCCTCCGCCTCGAGCTCGGTCACCCGAGTCTCCAACTGCCTCACTATATCCGGGACATCGTACAAATGCACTTAAACATTAGGAAGACACACAAGCAGCCTAGAAAACCACCCTAGTCACGCAAAAATCACCGAGCGAGGCCCCGAAGTGTCACGGGAAACCCTCGAAGCATAGACCCGGAAACAGTTGGCGGCCTGCCACAACCGCTGATGGCAAGCCGAGGAAACCTGAGAGACGGAACCAAAGAAGTTAGGCAAACCGACCCTAATTCTTAAAACCCAAACAAAGAACAAAAGCCAAAACTTACCCGACACACCCGGTCACGCCACTCTATCCCGGCATCCATCTCCTCGGCAGAACACGGGGGGAGGGGGGAGGTGAAAGGTATCCCAACCGCATCCTTCCTAAGCAACGCCAGGGGAAAATCAGGGGGCTGGATTTCATCAGCCGGATAGGCCAGCTGAGAAAGCAACTGATTGGTCGGTCTGAGGGCAAGGA
Organism: Agrostemma githago; assembly: GCA_958450325.1. Classification (NCBI taxonomy): domain Eukaryota; kingdom Viridiplantae; phylum Streptophyta; class Magnoliopsida; order Caryophyllales; family Caryophyllaceae; genus Agrostemma; species Agrostemma githago. The sequence goes on from OY288241.1 coordinate 61,437,725, forward strand.
AACAATAAACCGCAAAACAAACCTTATAACCAGAATTAGAACATTACCACAAGGCGGTACCAAGCCAACCGCCGTGTGACGTGAGATAGGTAGGAGGCACCAGGCACCAAGAGCGCATCTCCTCCTTCTCCGTCCCTATCCTCGAGGACCTCTGCGGTGGTCGGTGGTCTAAACATGGTCCGGGGAGGATCAACCGGCACCCTGAAATCGTCATATAGACACTGACGCACCAACCACTCGCCCAGATACCAAACTAGGCGAAACAACGCAGGGAGGAGCATTCTCCTATAACTCCGAGGCCTCAGCTCCGTGGCCACATACTCCGGCACGCCCTCATAATCGGCCCATGGGCGAGCCACAAACTACACAAATAAAGCCAACACCTCAATAAATCCTAAACCTTGGGGGCTACTGAGCTAAGTAGGACATAAAAAGAAAACTTACATCCCTGAGGCTTAGCTGGTTGACCAGCGCATTCTCCGATAGGTAGTGACTAGTTTTACTCTTAGGCTGAGCCAGCCTCCACTCGATCCCCGTCGGGAATCTCTTTGGGTGCACTCGCACCGTCTTGGGTGCAAGGCAGGGAAAATATTAATAGATCCAAGCCTGCAACATCCCAAATACCTTTAGCAACACTAAGCAAAAAACTAAGTAGAACTTGAAACACAAGAGTGAGAACAGTAACCAACCTCCAGTATAAGGCCCGGACCCACAATGGGCACAGCTGAGGCCGACTCTATCGCCAACGACCTCACCTTGATATCCGAGAAGTTGGTCGACCCTAGGAAGTACCACAACCACAACCGGGCATCCTGCTCCGGCGTGTTGGGTTCTCGACCCTCTAACACTGCCACCCGCTCGAAGTGATCGGTGATGTACGAGCTCACCAGAGCATGAGTCGCACTAAATGCCTCACGCTCCAAACAATCCCCGATGAAGCCACACACCTCATCACTATCTAGCCTAGGGCCTTCGGCGGCCCACCTAATCCTATCCGGCCCCCAGGAAAAGCCGGTAATCATCCCAAAATCCTCTAGGGTCATCCCAACCTCCCCGAAAGCCATGTGGAAGGTCGAGGTAGTGTCGTGGAAGCGATCTATCATCGCTCTAATCACCATAAGGTTGCACTTAGTCTTGCAACCTACCAGCCGAGCCCACTGCTCAACCACGGGACCTAGAGCGGTCCTCGCGATAATCCTCTTTACCGCGGGGGCCAACTTCTGAAAGTAAATCTCGAGACACGTAGTAAAGGCCGAGAAAGTCCTCATCGGACCCGGAGACTGCAAACCAAAACGATACAAGTATAAACAAAACAAACCCGATCTAACCCGAGCCAAAAATCTAGGATATATCTAATAAGCACAAATAGGACACTCACCAGACCCCGCACGATGCGGTGAGAAATGTGAAGGTCAAGGTGAAACAGCAGCTGATGATCATCCCAGTCCCGAGCCCACTCGGGATCCTCATAACCAATCTCCTCATTCTCCAGTACAGGAACCGGAACATGAGCCCTCCTAGCAACCGTCTCTGGAAGCCTGTGCTTTCTCACTCTATCAAAATCGGCCTCATTAATGGCCTCAAGGTCGCGACGCTGAGACGAGATACTCTGTTGTCTGCTCCGAATCCCTCGGGGAGTCTGTGAACTTCGTCCGGGCAGTCTCACCACTAAGAGCTCCCTCGAGACGCTCGGTGTTACCTCTAAATACAAAATCAAACAAAAAACAAAAATTCGTGCCTCAGGTCAGGCTAAAGCAGCTTAAACAGGTCAAAATAAGGTCAAAATTTTGGATAAGGATATCAAAATTCCGAAAGAGCCGCTAGCACCCATTTTCGTTCCCGATCACGATGGAAGTGGTTTCGGGAAGGCATCATTACTACACCTTTTGGTCCGTCTGAAGACACACAAAACCTCACGGAGGGTCTTAAAGGTCATCCTAGCCCATAAGAATCGACTAGAGAGCTACCCACATCCTCACAAACACTATTTGAACAAGATTACACAAAATAAATACGGGAATAATCGGGAAAACAATCCTTAACCCTAGCATTCCGAGCCTATCACCCTATGGAGCCATTGTCGCACCTCGAAAGTCCCTATCAAGCTTATAATTACCCTACTAATCTCTAATCGACCTTAATTAAAAATGGGATTAAGCACAAGCATCGAAACTTAGTAAATCAAAAACACCCAAATCGATTTTCTTGGGTGTTCAACAAAACAAGCTCATAATCAATCAAATCAAACAAAACCGATAATAAACAAGTAAAGAACGCTTACCTGGAGTCGACATTGTCGCGTACAACAAAAATCGATACGAAACTTGGCAAGAAAAGTCTAGAAGGCGATTTGGGGCGAAGGGGGTGACGCGTTTGGTTTGTGAGACGAATGAGCAAATCGCCCCGACCTTCGCCAACTTAAACAGACCCGATCCCCAGAAATCCGACAGCTTCAGGTGACGCGCCCGAGTCCTGACACGCCGTGGGTTAGGCCCCTTAAGGTTGGGGCTCAAACAAACGCGCGTCCGAACAGGCCGGTACAGACTAAAGCAAAACAAACGAGGCTCAAAGTTCGATACACATAAAACATACACCTTTTAAGACAAACAAAACACCAATGATGGAGCAATTACTAATCAACATCGACAAAACACGCTCGATAATAAGACAAACATAAGAACTGCACTTAACACGAACGCTGCACGCGAACGCGTAACAAAACAATCTGAACTAAACTAATCTAAATAAACTCTAAACAAATCTAAAGTGCATAACGAACTAAAACAAAGCAAGAACCAACCCGAACAAAATAAGACAAACTCACAAAGCAAAAACACTTAACTAAAACAACTAAATAAACAGTAATTTCTCGCTCAAAGGCTCTTAGTTATCTGAGGGGCGACGGAGTCTGAAACCTCCACAGCAATTTGTCGAGTGGATACCAACGCCCTCGACAACAATTTTTTGAGTGGATACCAACGTCCTCGAAGGAGTCTGATACCTCCACAGCAATTTGTCGTGTGGATACCAACGCCCTCGACATCATTTTCGAGTGGATACCAACGCCCTCGACGGAGTCTGAAACCTCCACAGCAATTTGTCGAGTGGATACCAATGCCCTCGACAACAATTTTTCAAGTAGATATCAACGCTCTCGAAGGAGTCTGATACCTCCACAGCATTTTTCATTCGAGAGGAGACCGACGCCCTCGAATGGTTTGTTTTGTCCTAGGGATCAGAGGCATCCCGAAAGATAGCTATTCGAGTGGAGACTGACGCCCTCGGATAGTTTTATATCATCTTGTTTTGTCCTAGGGGTCAGAGGCATCCCGAAAGACAAGCGTTCGAGTGGAGACTAACGCCCTCGAATGGTTCTTTTATCTCATTTTGTTTTGTCCTAGGGGTTAGAGGGAGACAGGTGTTCGAGTGGAGACCGACGCCCTCGAACATTTTTGTTTCACTTTATTTCGCCCAAGGGGTCACAAGCATCCCAAAGAAAACTGCTCGAGTGGAGACTGACGCCCTCGAACGTTTTATCAAGGGTTCACAAGCATCCCAAAAATATTTGTTCAAAAGGAAGCCAAGACATCTAAACATTCCTTGCACTCACGCTTAACGCGTCACCTGCAACACGAAAACATTTAAAATTAAACGAACCTAAACAATCAGACAAGGCAAAGCGCTAAAACATGAAGAACTGAAGAACAAGATGACAAGCAGAGGCCCGGGCCCAAGCAAACAACCGCAAGCAAAGACATCAGGTATGATTCTTAAGCCTCAGCTGGCGAGCCTCAACACGTAGTCCAACGGACTTAAAACGACCCGACCGGACAGCCACCAGGTCGCAATCCTCGATTGACCTGGGTGGCTATACTTTGACTTTCGCCTTATCGAAGCCTCAATCAAAGTGGGGGCTTCTGTAGACACCCAGATTTGGACCTAGTGGTTGCAGAGGTGCCTGACAAACACCCGATGCCGATAGGACTGCAATGCGACGCGGGTTCGCGATGTTTTAGTTAGTTTTTCTATAGAACGGATCAAATAATTACTCGAAAAAATTAAAACTAACATGATGGCAGCCTTAGTCGTGTCGATACGGTCGTATAGACACTAATTAGAGTCAATTCTTACACCGAGACCCCGAGTCGGTCCCGAAACTCAAACCGAGTCAGCACCGCGCCAAGCAAACCTCGGGATGCACACCCGAGGCCCATTAATGTTCACGGCGCTTGGGTAACACACGGGAACCTTAATCCCCAAGTATCATATTATCCTCATCCCTCTCGGTTTTGGAAAAGTATCAAAATCATATCTTCAAAATTCCAACCGCCCCACCTCACGCGTCTTAGTCTCTCCGCGACTAAGCTCAGGCGCCTGAGTCTTGGTGTGCCCCAACTCAGGCGTCCATATGGGCGACGAGGGCCGAAAACACCTATAAATACCCTCCTTCGCCTCATTCATTCGACACATCTCAACTCTTCTCTTCTCCCTCCACATTCTCGCTAAGGGCTCGCACTCCGACACCCGAGGCAAACGATCCAGTCGATCGTAGTTCCGATAAAAGCGACATCGACGCTACTCCTCACCTTCGAGCACCCCACTCGATACCGAGGTGCCTGTATTCGACTAGCTCAAGTCTAGTAGCGAAGCTCTGCCGGATTAGCCGCAGCGGTCTATAGTAACGAAGCTCTGCCGCAGTAGCCGCAGGAAGGGTCCACGGTAACAGAGCTCTTCCGAAATCACTAGGAGGATCCGCCTTTGAAGTGGAATCGTCACTAGGTTATCATCTAAACAAAACTTTCCATATTTGTACTTTCTTTTATTATGCACTACGACAACACTAGATGTGGACACTAAGTCCACAAACATCTACTAACATACGTAACGTCCTAACTTCAACCGCAAATACTAAAGTACAATAATTCCGAGTAATTCCGAGATCCGTTCTACCCGAGTAATTCTGAGATCCGTTCTCAACTATCTATGCATCGTGTCCCGTTTAGTGTATACTCCGAGGGTGCAACTCCTCATAATGTGATTTACTTACATTCGCATTTACAGTTTTTCGTATGATTTACCGCTTTTATGACCTTATAATCGCATGCTAAATCACCTAAACACGGAACTCAAAACGCAAAACAACTAAAACTGAACAAAGTGATGGTCGGGTTCCGTATTAGTCCGGGTGCTCGCCTTATTAGGTTCGACGCATCTCTATTAATACCGAGCCAACGCATCTTAAGCAAAATGCCAGGTAAGGTATGTCACGAGAATGACTAATATCCGTATTATCGCGTTAAAATTGATTTGCTAATACGTATAATATTAGTACTCTCTACTCTCCTACGTGCATCTTTTCATGGCCTGCTTGTCACGTGAAATCACATGCAAAGAATGTAAATACAACTACTTTGACGACAAAACATACTTGTCCTTAAACAACAGACGTAGTAAAAGGTATAGGGTGAACACAACGGATGTTACAGTATTTCCGCCACAACAAAAGAACTAGGTTATCAACCCACCGATTGATTAGTAGAGGCCGCTATAGTGCGGGCGGGATTGGGTGTTAACATCTATCGGACGTTGACTTCCCAATACGTACGCACACCCCTTACTCAGAATCGACGGTTTTCGGATGTCCAAAACCATTTGCAATGAGATTCATTCCAGGCATGGAGTGCTTAAGGGTACAAGTCTTTATCTTTAGATCCCGTGCCCCTCAACTTTGAGCCGGCTAGGGATCAAAGTTGACTTGGACGGTTTCCGAGTCCCCATAATTGACTTAGTGGCGACTCCACAAATCGATGACGAATTCAGTTCACTAAAAAGGTTGCCCTACCAAATGAATCGTCCTTTAAACATTTACAACCACGACTCGATAGATTCCAAACGGAAACACGGGTGCCCGCACCCATTTAGTACAAGTCCGGATTGTCATCCGAATCGAGGTCCGACACATCGCCCCGTACACGAGATCGAATCGGCCCCCGACAGGGAGGAGGCCGCGTTGGTGGCCGCCGCCACACATTGAAAAACCGGGTCGGTCTCGCATGCGGACGGACGTCCACAGGATCTGACTTTGTAAGACTTTCCTAGTGAATTATATTACCACGGTCCCCTCCCTGATTTCTCCCGGAGGGGGGGGGGGGGGGGGGGGGAGGGAAATTGCACAGTCGAATGAAAGGGTTTGCCAGAAGAGTTGAGATGAGATTATTGATATGGTACCGTGATGGTACTGAATGTTAAGATGAGGTTATTGATATGGTACCATGATGGTACTTAGAATGTGGAGATGATATTATTGATTGGTACCGATCATGGTATTGGGACAGTTGATACTGGATGTTTTATATTACGTACTTGTGTTATAGTGTTAGCATGTTCTTACCGGTTTCTCTGTCTAAATTGTCACCCTATTTTATTGGGGGTCTGTGATGATCCGATTGATATTTCCGATTAATTGGAGAACATTTTATATTACAGGTTATGTATATCGTGATGTGTTTGGATGATGGGATGCTTGTACGGGATTAGGGTGAACGCGATAATGATCCTAGTTGTAGCACGAGTTAATGCGCAGGCATTCCTGTTTATATAGATTGTATAACTACCGCTGTGTAAATAGAGTTGTAATAGTTAATGCGTTGTAATGTTTAAATCAGATGGTCGGCTTGGCATTCCATGTTGTATTTTATTGAGCTACTACCTCGAGAAACTGAGATGGTAACATCTTTATTTATTCGAGAATGTCTTGATAAGGCTACTGGGTAAATGGGGGTGTTACAAAGTGGTATCAGATCGAATGATCCTGGAGTCTGAATAAATGAACCTAGGAAAATAAAATGTAGCCCGGTGACGGACCATCACGAGCCCCGGTAATCAGTTGAAGAGACATCCTTATACCACCTACGGCCCTCCTAGTCTTCACCCGGTAACCATGTGTGAGATTGAGATGGGTATATATTAGGAAGGGATACATTGTGATGCAATGAATGTCTATTGATGACTGCCTAGATAACTGGTTGCGTTGTTTGATGCATGAGACGTAGTGAACAGTATAAGCTGAGGTGTGACTAGTACGTAGTAGCAGTGTTAGCATGTTATAGTCATTAGTACGACGCCATATGAGCTATATGATACAGTACGCAAGGTCAAGGTTGGTGTCGATCATCCTTGAGTGGGAGAACGGTCATAGCTTTAGTTGGTAGTAAGCTTGGATACAACGCCTAGGTGTTTGTACGTAGTTAGTCGTAAACGGTAACTATGTTTCAATTAGTCGTTTTGGTGTCAGTGTGTCTGTCTTAGAGAAATAATATACTGGAGTCGTCCCACATACTGGAAATGGGGTTGATATCTGGTGATGGTACGAGTATTGTATTATTTCAGGAGGGACGATAACTTATGTGGTTTAAGTGTGCCGTAATCTAAATGTTATTCAAAAATACCTGGATACATGCGTTCCGTTTGGCATATTATGTGCTTCCTTGTCGATATAATGTACCAGATGCCTTCATGTTAACTAGGATTGATATCTAGAAGTTTAATGGTGTCGTAATGTGTTATATAGCTTTTTCACATGTGGCTTAAGTACGAGTTAATGAGGCTAATGGTCAAACGATGTAAGAATACTTGAGGTCCGTTTCGAGTTAATGTGAGTTTCTTACTTTATATCAATTTGAGTGGTGTCCGTATTGGTCTTCATCCTTCTCTCGTAATGGCGTAAATTAACTTGTTTATTAATCGATTCTTTAAAGCGTATATGGTATCTAGAATTATGTCAATTTGTTTGTATTATAGGGAGCAACAATGTATACGTAAATGCGTCGTTCCCACCTTGATTAATACAATGTGTAATGGACAAGATAAAGTGTGAAATCAAAATTTGTTTATCACTTGAATTTGAGTACAACGTGTTATTAAAATGATATATTATCTTTGGTATCGTATTCATAATGTGAATGTCTATCACTTGGATATTTGTGTTACGTTTCGAGTTTATATGCTTCCTGTCAATGTGATAGTGTAGACACCTGCATTTTGCCTGCTAGTGTCTATAGCAGTCTCCAATAAAACACCCGATGATGATCGGACATAAACATGCTTCAATACGCTCGAATACGAACTCAGAATCATTAATATCCGACGTGGGCACTTAGCGGAGTACAAATTTCTCAAAACTAACCTCAAATTCAGACTCAGTGGGTCGTTTCCAATATAATAAAGCTAATTTGAGCCAAAACCGCCACCGAGGGCAAAACCGTCTTTTGCGACTAAGTAAGAACCCGGTCAAGGTCAAAACCCAAAAACAAAACAACCAAAATGCGTCCAAATACACTCAATAACTTAGTCAAAACCGTATCCGTATTTACCTCAAATAACACGGATATCAATCCCTATTTTGAGCAACTTCTGATATGCGCGACTTCAACTACCTACATCCGAGCGCCCCAGACCTGGGCCGCCTTGGGGGGGGGGGGGGGGGTGCTGAGTCGCAAGCCTCCGGGCGTCCGAATCTTGAGACGATGTATTTCGCAAAACCTTATAAATACACCCTCACGTCCATCGTTTCAAGGGTTGTATTCTCATTACTCGATACCTTATTCTCAGAAAACCGAGAGCAACATCAACCTATATACACACCTTAACTCACCTACATATACCGAAGCACTCCCCGTGTCTACGTCGATGCTCCACGAGTCCATGTTCCTAGGCTATTAACATGTAGGTTGAGGGTGTAAACAAACTCCGTCTTCTCTAATATCTAATCTCTTCGTCTTTTATTTTCGTATAATAATTACTAATTACTAATTATTAATAACCTTTACTTTACCGCTATATTAACATTTACATTATCGTACCACTAACTACTAACATTTCATTATCGCATCTAACATTTTATTTTCTGTTCCTAACCATCTAACATTTACATTATTGCTTTTATATTTCGTTCATAATAAATACCGCGTATATAAATTATACGAAAAACTATTTTCAAAATCGACTCAATTCATCCGATAATTAAACGCTGCCTAAAGTCCGTATAACCCCCGAACAGGTCGCACCGGAGGTGGCACCCCTATTTCGAGGCGCACTGCCCCAGACACCTAAGGGTCAAGGTGCCTTATGGCGGGCGCCTAACCCTTTGGGTTATGACGCGATCGCAGTCGTTCTTTGTCGGGCGTATTCGATATCATTTTTTGAATGTCACTCTAAATGTCCGATGTCGATTTCGTAATCGAATGTCCTGCAAAAAAGAGTCATCGATAATCGAAGTGGTACGAAACCCTATGACGTCAATCTGAGAGTCGTACGGTCTACGCGACCGAATAACAACATCGCGATACGAAGGGCCCCGATATTTGTATTAAGTCGATATGCTCGATTTATCATAAATTAAGAAGGTTAAGGACAAGTACCCCATTATCATATCTTAGACTTCCGATATAGTCCACAACGATAGACATTTCGCTTAGGGAATAATATTTGCGACGTTAGTCGACGCGCGTTAATCAATCGCGCGTCTCCTTTTCAAATCTACATCTCGCTTTTATTGTTTGTATTCTTTTTACAACTCTGAGCGAATGTCTCACTACGTATGGCTTATACCGACAACTTTCTAATCGGACTCGGTATACGACGGATCGAGACAATCAGTCTTCGCTAGGAGGAGTCGGGACGAGATATCGAGGCTTCGGGGTCAAGCTAGCATCACGCTTCGGTCTCGAACCTAGCCTGTCTGGATGTCCAAGGTCTGGCGCCTGAACTCAGGCGCCTCCAGGCCGCAGCGTTCGAGTCTCTGTGCTCTAGTTAATACGTAACGCCTTACGTAGTAGATTAGAGTCTGTCCATTCATCCGTATTCTGGTTTCAACTTACGAGTTCATTTATTACGTTACCGTTTCTAACCCGACTATATTATATCTTTGCTCGTTGAATTGTGAATTCCGGGTTGTATTCCGCCCGTTGATAAGTGTGGTTTGTAGTGCCTAATTCGTAGTGTTTTGGTCCCATTTTCCTTGTAGAATCGCTCCTTGGGAGCGGTTTAGGGGCTTCTTATACTTCCTTTAGTTCGTTTCAGGTTCCCGAGACCGATTTGGAAGAGTTGGAGCGATTCCGACTCGATACATACACATTTTGGAGCCAACGAGATAAAGGAACGATGACTCGATGCTTTGGAATCGACCCCGAGACCTTGGGACCCAATCCCGAGCCTCCGAGACCCGATCCCGAGTCCCGAGAATCGATTAGAAGTCCATGTGAACCAAGGAGGAACCTTAAAGATCATATTGGAGGCCTACAAGACTCATCCCCGACGGGTATGACCTCATCCCGTCCGGGATGAAGTGCACAAAACAAAGAGCCACTGTTTTGGGTCCCTCCCGACCGGTACCAGTCCCTCTCGGCCGGGACCGACACCCTCCCGACCGGGACCACCTCCTCCCGGCCGGGAAGGGCCGCTGCTACCCCGCGCTTCATTCTTCTCTTCTCCCTTCCATTTGTAACCCTATAAATACCCCCCCTCTTGTATTAAGGCATCATGTTATGTTATGTTCTTCACCTCTCCTTAAACCCTAGACTACTTTAGGTTAGATTAGATTAGATTAGTGTAGATTAGTCGGTAATTAGTAGTTAATCTTAGTTTAATCTTGTATTATTGGATCTCTTGAAGAATCCATCCAAGATTGACAACCTTGGTGGAATTATTTGGGTTTTCTTCTATACAAGTGTTCTCCTTTTCATCCTTCACTAGTTTGGTATAATCTTCTTCTCCTCTTACTCTTAATCCTTTATTGTTTATCAAGTTTGAATCTTTAGTTATTATTTATTGTTTTGTTCATCATATTTGGTAGTTTCATTATGGATGTTTTGTTGTTTGTGTTGATTCATCTTGTTAGTGTTAGTTTTAGTTTAGATATGTTAGAGTAGTGTTCTTGCTAGGGTTAGTAGGGTGATTAAGGTGTTAATTGGATGATTAAGGGTTTGTTGGAGATGTTGGTGGAAGATTTGAGGTTTCTTCTTGAGTGATGCATATTACATGTTTGATGGAATGCTTGAATGACTAAGTAGGTTGGAATGCTTGTTTTCTTGCCTTCCTTTGTCGTGTGTGTCGCCGGATGGGTTCCATGAGGAACCTCTAGGTCGTGTGTCCTAGATTACCCTACTACCGCTTTCACTCTAACTCCTCCTTAACCATTCCGTTACCCCTTTGACCCCGACCTAATCCTAGCCCGTTTACCTTGTGGTTCTTCTTAGTCGTAGTCTAGTCTTCTCTTCCTCTTATCATTCTCTAGCTTAGCTCGTTGACTTGGTCTCGTTCTTGGGCGAACTTGGTCTATACGCCTCTTACCGTCCCCGTGGATTCCACCCGACTTACCCTAGCTACCCTAGTTAGGTTTTGCCGGTTATTTATTTGGCGGTGGGATCCACGACAAATCCTACCATCAAATTGGCGCCGTTGCCGGGGACGGTGCTAGTTTAGACTTCGTTTTCCTAGTTACTTGACTTTGTCTTTGTGTTTGTGTTTTTCTTTTTCTTTTTGGTTACCTTGCTTCTTGTATGTGTGTGGTTTATTTCTCTCTTGTCTAGTGCCCAAAAAGCACTAGACTTCTCACGTTTGTTCCTAGTCTACAGTTTATGCTTAGAGGTGGTGACTATCTTCTTCTTGCGATTAAGAGCCGCTTTAACGGACGGTTGCTAGGATGAGTGGTTTCCAACCGGGTATGGACTACGATTTTCGAGCAAGCATGGGGTTTGATCTAAACTCCACACACTCGGGAGCCGATATGAGCTACTCCTCTTCTTCCATGAACCAAGGGTATGACATGACGTCCCCCTACCATAATCAAGCTTCTTGGGGTGATCAAGACTCTAGTGGGTATGAACCTCAAGGTTATGAAAATGGCTACCAACAAGTGAACGATTACCAATCCTACGATCATGGTGACTATTACTCGAGTTATCAATGTGAACCCACCATGTTCAATCAAGATTCACCTTATGGAAGCCAATACCACCAAGACCCACCATATTACCCTCCACCCCAACCACAATATGAACCCCATGACCCACAATACTACCAACCACCCCAACCTTGCTACCAACAATATGATGCTCCACCCCTTGGGCATCATCAAGAAACCATGTTTAATCAAGATTATCAAGATTATCATCAAGATTATCATCAAGATTATCATGGAGCTTTACAAGACCCCAATGATCACCAATTGCCCGACATGGAGGTGATTCAATCGATGCTTCAAATGCAACAAGAAATGGTCATCCAAACGCAAAAGAATAATGAACTCTTGGCCTAAATCCTTAGGGATAGGGAGGAAACTAAAGCTAGATTGCATGCTTTAACGACTCAAACCCTAATGCTCTTAACTCAATCCTCACAACTTGATGAGGGATGTTCATTTGGGGAAGGGGAACAACCCAATGACGAGGCCGTTAATGAATTCCCTATAAGGAGCAAGTCTTGCTTTGAAGAGCCTCAATCGTCTACCCAAAAAGAGATGAATGAGGATATGACTCTTGGTGAAGGCATCGTTGGTGAGGAATTGGAGGAGGATAGTGAGTTGGATGGTTTGGTGGAATTTGTGAGGATGTTGGGTGAAATTGATAGCCTCGAGTTGCCCTTGTGCGAGAATGTGGATGAGCATCAAGAGCCCCTAGCTAGTGAACCAAGCAATGACTTGGAAGAGATTGAAACCACCGGTAGAAGTTTCGATCCTCTTCTCCAAGATGATGTGAGGCCGAGTGATGAAGATGGGGAACCACAACTTGAGGAAAGTGTGGGGGTGTGCATTGAGGAGATGAGGCCAAAACCGCTTTTTGTGCCTTGTTTCTTGGAGATGAAGCTTGCTTGTGATTGGAGGCGATGCCTAGGGAGGAAGAGGTCAGTTAAGCTCGTAGGATGGATAGACCCCGGAGACAACATGAATGATGATATTGGGTCTTTTGATTCCTACTTCTTGCCTCCACCTTGGAGGCCGTGGAGGTTGGCTAGGCTCGAGCGCTTCTTGCGCCTTCATTATGATGTCGGTAGCGCGTTCGACTTGCTCCTCCATGCCCTTGAGGGCTACGGTTGAAGAAGAGTCCACCATCCTAGGTTTGACGGAGTTCCTAAAGAACCGTCATGTTGTATATTCTCCTCTCCTCCTTAGAGTACTTGTGTTTGTATTTGTGTGATTTTTTCTCTTGATTTTGTTAGTTTTGTGGTATTCTTGTAATTGTTTTGGATTGTTGACGAGCGATGTGAGGGAGTGAATTTGATATGTACTTTGAGTTTATTGTGATAGGTGAAGTGAAGGTGACTCCTACAAAGGAGTGGTTAGTGATAGAGCTTGGATCGTGAGCAAGGGAATCGGTTTTTGGGGTCATGGGAGTCGTGAAGACCCTTCCCGACCGGGAAGGGTGTGTCGTCCCGACCGGGATGGGGCCGTCCCGATCGGGATGAGGGTGCCAAAAATCGAGTCCACTGGAGTGTCATCCCGATCGGGAAGGAGGCTTCCCGACCGGGACGGGTATGTCATCCCGACCGGGACCACCCATCCCGACCGGGATGATCCCCAACTTCTTTTTGGGTGCTTCTTCTTCGACATTTAAGCCCACCCAACCATTGTATACCCCCACCCAACCTCCCTACCTTCCTTTCTCATATCATACCACCCATGTACCTCATTTACATACCCTAACCTCATTTCCTCCTCACTTTAGACCGGTATACACATCAATTTCTACCCCCTCACACCATTACTACCTTAGCCATGTGGTTTTCATAAGCTTGAAGAAGGATGACAATGACGACAACAAGCAAGTACCTATATTGATCATTGAGACGATGGAGCGAGTGAGTTGCTAACCGGTCGGTAAGGCAACTATCCTCTCTTTTCCGTTTTTATTGCTTGTTTTCCCCTTGTTTATCCCCTTCCCCTTTGTCATGTGGCCTTCGAGGCCTTGGTTTTGGTTGCTCCCGCCTCTCGATGATGTGACTACATCGAGAGTCATTTTCAAAATCCAAATTTTACAAGTTTTTCACTCTTTCTTTTTGAGGATTTAGTCGGATTTAGGCGGAATCCGGGCTAGGTGACGTGATTACACCTAGTCCTCCCCTCCCATTTCCTTTTATTTCCTTCTTTTTATTTCTTCCTCCATCCATATCTTTTTCTTGTCTCGGCCCATGGTGACTTGACTACACCCCGGCCGGACACCTTCTACCATTTTCTTCACCCTTATTTTTGATTTTTAGCTTTATTTTCGTAGTTTATTTTCTTTTTCTTTTGTGCTCCATGCACTACGGTCGAGCATGAGGACATGGCTCGACTTAAGTGTGGGGGAGTGGTATTCTAGCATAGTTAGCGTTATTTTCGTAGTTTTTCCAAAAAATCTTTAAAAACCCTAAAAATTTGAAATTTTTTCACAAAAATCAAAAAGATTTTCCTTTTGTGTGTTTTCCTTTTGTGTCATTGTGTCGTATATTTGTTTTGTTGTGTGTTTTGCCTCCCCCTTTTCTTTATAGGTTGCCTAATCGCCATTAGCTTTGGAGAGCTTTCAAGACTTCCGGTATCATCTTTATCCCTTTTTCTTCTTTACCTCTTGCGGAGTTTGGAGGAGATTGCGATGTTGTGTGCTCGGGTGGAGCTTTGTAAAGTTTGTGGGTAATTTGGCGATTGTTTGGAATCTAGGGGTGGTGTTTGTGTTTTTATTTGTGTTCGTTTTGTGTTGTTCTTGTTTCGTTGCTCTTGTTTCTTTTTCTTTTGTTTTTGTCGAGTCTTCGTTTTGTGTTTTGTTGTGTGTCTTGTGTGTAATTGGTTTTCGAAAACCCGGTTTAGAGGCTAGTGTGCGAGTATCTACTTTCCCTTTTTAGTGGTATAAATCGAGTCTTGGACTTTAGTCTAGTAGAATGACCCTAAATCAATGAATTCGTTGGTCCTTTACCTTGAGTCCACCTAGCTTACTATGGATTTACTACAGGATTTGCACTTTTGACCATTATGACCACCCACGGTGTGAAAAGGCCTTGGTTACCGAGTCCCGTCCCCTAGGTGACCGTGTTTGGGATTGTTTAATTAGTCCAAGTTCTCCACTTTTTGTGGGTTTGAAGGGAATGCGCAGTCCCGACTCACCCATTTACCTACCTCCCACACATTTCCACACAATAAATTGCAAATTGTTGATCCCTCTCTTTCTTGTCATACAAAGAAATGCCAAAAAGCCAAATCTTGCCAAAAAAATGGCAAAGAAAAGAAAAGAAAGAAAAATGAAAGAAAGAAAAGAACGAAGAAAAAGAAAAGGCACAAAAGCCAAAAAGAAAATAGAAAAGAAGAAAAAGAATGGCATGGCAAACACAAAGCAAAAAAAATGCAAAAGAAAAGAGAAAATGCCAAAAGAAAATCGTCCCACAAAAATAGAAACCTCACACCTCACAAAATAAGCCTTTTTTCCGACTTTGCCGTGAAGAGCCTACCAAAGGACCGAGTCCCGAGGAAGGATGATAGCGGCATTAATCTGTCTTCCCGCATTTTGCATATTTTCACCTTTTTACTTGGACTAGTTAGGCGGTTTCGGATATGGGACGACCCTCTTAGCTCTTTGCTAAAGGGGGCGGGGTCTCACTTACCTACAGTGTCGACTAACACCGTGGTTCATCCTTTTTCCATCCCGCCGATCGTCCCGTAGTACGTTCTTAGAAGGTTAGGAGGAACCGAGGTAAGTTACCAACGTTTTTGTTGCTTTGTCGTCATACTATTATGGTTTAGTCCATCTTGGTTTGTATTGCTAGCTTGGGAACGTTGTCACTTGCCTTGAGTCCTAAACCGGTGCTTCTTTCACCGCTTGTTTGAGGGAAGCGGTAGTTCTTTTCTTTTGGGTGCAACCTTTTTGTGTGTTTGTTTGTATGTTTGTTTGTTTATCTGTTTTAGTGTCCGGTTGCATCCACAGTTTTGTCGCAAGACCCGACTTGCCTTGCGGAGTGCATTTTTCCTCTAAGTGCACTCGCGTGAGTTAAAAGGGCGTAGGGTGCGCTAATACCCATTCGGCTAGTATAGTAGTTAGTGTGTGCTTACTCGAGGGCGAGTAAGGGTTAAGTGTGGGGGAGTTGATAAGTGTGGTTTGTAGTGCCTAATTCGTAGTGTTTTGGTCCCATTTTCCTTGTAGAATCGCTCCTTGGGAGCGGTTTAGGGGCTTCTTATACTTCCTTTAGTTCGTTTCAGGTTCCCGAGACCGATTTGGAAGAGTTGGAGCGATTCCGACTCGATACATACACATTTTGGAGCCAACGAGATAAAGGAACGATGACTCGATGCTTTGGAATCGACCCCGAGACCTTGGGACCCAATCCCGAGCCTCCGAGACCCGATCCCGAGTCCCGAGAATCGATGAGAAGTCCATGTGAACCAAGGAGGAACCTTAAAGATCATATTGGAGGCCTACAAGACTCATCCCCGACGGGTATGACCTCATCCCGTCCGGGATGAAGTGCACAAAACAAAGAGCCACTGTTTTGGGTCCCTCCCGACCGGGACCAGTCCCTCCCGGCCGGGACCGACACCCTCCCGACCGGGACCACCTCCTCCCGGCCGGGAAGGGCCGCTGCTACCCCGCGCTTCATTCTTCTCTTCTCCCTTCCATTTGTAACCCTATAAATACCCCCCCTCTTGTATTAAGGCATCATGTTATGTTATGTTCTTCACCTCTCCTTAAACCCTAGACTACTTTAGGTTAGATTAGATTAGATTAGTGTAGATTAGTCGGTAATTAGTAGTTAATCTTAGTTTAATCTTGTATTATTGGATCTCTTGAAGAATCCATCCAAGATTGACAACCTTGGTGGAATTATTTGGGTTTTCTTCTATACAAGTGTTCTCCTTTTCATCCTTCACTAGTTTGGTATAGTCTTCTTCTCCTCTTACTCTTAATCCTTTATTGTTTATCAAGTTTGAATCTTTAGTTATTATTTATTGTTTTGTTCATCATATTTGGTAGTGTCATTATGGATGTTTTGTTGTTTGTGTTGATTCATCTTGTTAGTGTTAGTTTTAGTTTAGATATGTTAGAGTAGTGTTCTTGCTAGGGTTAGTAGGGTGATTAAGGTGTTAATTGGATGATTAAGGGTTTGTTGGAGATGTTGGTGGAAGATTTGAGGTTTCTTCTTGAGTGATGCATATTACATGTTTGATGGAATGCTTGAATGACTAAGTAGGTTGGAATGCTTGTTTTCTTGCCTTCCTTTGTCGTGTGTGTCGCCGGATGGGTTCCATGAGGAACCTCTAGGTCGTGTGTCCTAGATTACCCTACTACCGCTTTCACTCTAACTCCTCCTTAACCATTCCGTTACCTCTTTGACCCCGACCTAATCCTAGCCCGTTTACCTTGTGGTTCTTCTTAGTCGTAGTCTAGTCTTCTCTTCCTCTTATCATTCTCTAGCTTAGCTCGTTGACTTGGTCTCGTTCTTGGGCGAACTTGGTCTATACGCCTCTTACCGTCCCCGTGGATTCGACCCGACTTACCCTAGCTACCCTAGTTAGGTTTTCCCGGTTATTTATTTGGCGGTGGGATCCACGACAAATCCTACCATTACCCGTGTAATTTGTAATTTATTTTAAAGTTGTTTATTTACGTTGCGTGGCATTTACCGCTTTCTAAATGAACATCACATGCTAAATTCAACTTTTAAATTATATAAGATGCATTAAACGACGTAACTAAACACGTATTTCAATGCGTAGCTAAAAATGATGTTTGCATATCATTTATCCGTCTTACTAACGCGCGTACACAAAAATCGAACGATATCCTAGTACAGGCCGCTAAGAGCGGGCGGAGTTGGGTGTCCTTCGTGGGCTTCCCAACACGTACCCTCACTCCTTACTTAGAACCTTTGGTTTCTGGATGCCTGAAACCGTTGGCAAACGAGAGATTTTCGATATACGATATTCGGTAATTCGACATCGGTATTGTAATGCAAAGGGACGAACCCCCATAAGCTCTAGTACTAAAGTGGACCGTGCACAATACGCCTAAGTATAGAGTAGGTTTGAACAGGCCCGAACTCCCACAAAGTTCGGTGGCGACTCCTATTTCGATTTAAATTTCGACCCGAGAACAATCTCACCACAAGATTCATTCGCCTACCCAAACACGCGCATGACCGCGTCAAGGTGGACTTTGCCATGTCCACAATTTTGCGACTCCGCTGGGGATACCTGATATACCACTTGTCATCGGGATTCTCAGTGCGAGACTCGAAGAGAAATCGTTCGGCTATTAACGTGCACACATTAGTTCTATGGTTTATGCATAACCCATTTTTGCCCGGGCCGGTTACTTGTGACTGACGTACCACTATACTCCGGTGCATTCCTACATGGGTGCGCTAAGGACATCTATGGCCGAACTCGTATGGGTTTCACGGCATGTTTAAGTCCAATTCGGCTTAGGAAGTCCGTCCTGATTTACGAGAGAGCCATCGGTGTTGGTATAGACCCTACTTTGACCGACCGAGACTTAGTTTAAAGCGTACATGTTGTCGTTGTAATGCTTGTTTGACTATGTGCTACTTGGTTTCCGTGTCATTTTTTAAAAACCATCATTTCCAAAAAATTAATCTTTTCAAAATGTCCAACTTTTAAAAAACTCAGAATGTTGCCGAAATTTAGACTTATGATTTGACTCAAAAGTAGCCTATTTGTAGCGGCATGCTGTGCATTTCAAAATTCAAAATTCAAAACTATTGACTTTCTGAAAAAAATTGGTCCTGTCGGCATGCTGCCAATTTCAAAAGTCAGGACCGTTCTCGAATTTACAAAGTCAACCTTTCCAAAACCTTCCTTATCCTAGGAAGTCAACCTTTTCAAAATCTTTTTGTCCTAGGACCTACCGTTATCCGTGTGTTAGGTCTTTCATAGGTTCATCGAAGGTCTATAGCGTCGAAAATCCGTCGACCCTACATCACGAGTTTCTTCCCTTCAAAACCCTTCTTATCTCTTTCGATTTTCGAATTTTCAAAATTCCATTTCGATTTTCAAATCTTCGAGATCCTGTTTTTGATTTTCAAATCTTCGGGATCTCGTTTTTTATTTTCAAATTTTTGGAAATTCATTTTCAATATTCAAATTTTTGAAATTCCAAATATTCAACTTTTCAAAAACCCGGTCCTGTCGTTATGCTGCCAATTTCAAAAGACGCGATCGTCCTCCAATTTTCAAAACGCGAAATTACTCGCAACCATTCCAATATTTCAAATGCCCGGCCCTCTTGGCATGCTGCCAATTTCAAAAGCCCGGAGCGTCCTCCGAATTTTTCAAAATCCAATCCTTTTCAAAACCTTTCGATCTAGGGCCTACCGTAATCCGTGTCTGGTCCCACCTAGTCAAGTTGAAGGTCTATAGCGTCGAAACTCCGTTTATCCTACATCACAGGGTTCTTCTCCATCCTAGTCCGCCTTATCCTAAAGGCATAAGAAACCAACACGAGTCATACACTCGTAAATGGAAGGTTCGTCTAAGCACTCGAGTCCTAACTAGAACGTCCCACGTAATCTTTCCATCCAACAGAACGGTCCCCACGACCTCTCCGGAGGGAATCTCGCCCATCTTTCGTCATCCGTTAGTCGAGTCATCCCAATTCAAGAATCCTTTAACTTATGGGTTTGCCCTACTCCTAGGGTCGTCCTTATTTGAGTCAAGTCAAGGGACTCTAGCGTCGAATCTCTGCCGATCTCACATCGCAAGTTTCTTCCCTTACCCCGTCTGTTGTTCCTCGAGGCCGAGTCAACCTTTTACAAGGTATAACCTTGTAGCCAAAGGTTTGTGATCCTTACATCCACGGGTCACTCGTCCGAAACTCGAGTCTTAACAAAGCCTTCGATCTCACTCGGGCGCTACCCTACAGCACAACGATCGATCACGGTTTCTCTAAGGGTCATGTCCTACACGCGTTGTCTCACGTGTGCCACTTTCAAGTCACTTACACTACAAAAAAAAATAGCCATAGCAAGGGACAGATCCGTTGCAAAAGGCTCAAATTCCGTTGCAAAATGGCCTTTTGCAACGGATTTGTAACGGATTCGTGTCCTCGCAAATAGTGGTTGCAAAAATGACTAATTCCGTTGCAAATCCCTTGCAAACTGCCATTTGCAACGAACTTGCAACGGAAACAAAGTCGATTGCGTGATAATAAAGTCCGTTACAAATCCGTTGCAAAAGATAAACTTGCAACGGATTTGCAACGGATTTCCCTTGCAATCGTGAATACAATCCCTTGCAATTCCCTTGCAAACTTTTGATTTGCAACGGGTTTAACTCTCATATGGAATTTCTGTGTTGGTGTGTCCCTTGCAAATCCGTTGCAAAATTCAATATTTGCAAGGGAATTGCAAGGGAATGTCCCTTGCAAATGTGCTGTATTGATACAGCTGCTGCCTGTTTTCGGCTCCCCAAAATGCCAAAATTTCATAACAACATCCAACAAACAACATATATTTTTACAAGTCCACAAATACCCAAATTTGTCTTCAAAATCTTCAATACCAATAAGATAACTCAAGAAAATATATCTTGATTGCTCTAACTGAATTCAACAACCATAAAGTACTTGGAGTAGATCAAAGTATACGACACAATTTCTTTTTAAAACATTGAAAACTTATCAATGGTAACTTACACCAAAGACTACTAAACATCCTAATAGATAGGGATATACGGGGTAAAGTTAGGGAAAGAAGCTAATCTAGCATTATCACCACCACCACCACTATCATCATCATCATCATCATCATCATCACCCCCTGATCCAGGGGGACGATTTCCGGAATTGCAGTTTGGGTTAAAGTTTCTCTCCGATAGCCGAGACAAGTATTGTTCTATTGCCTCCACTCTTTTATCTTTTTTCTGAGCTACTAATCTACCAATTAAGCCCTTTGAGTAGTCAGAGCTGCCCGTGGAGGCTCGAGCTGGCTCGTATATGTGACATGTAGCATCTCCAAGCCCGTATACCCTCCCTTTCTTATCAAACCCATCTTGAACTTCAAAGAACAAGTCATCTGGGATGACCGTAGCCCCCTTACCCTCTACTTCAGCCTTTTTTTTGTAGAATAAGTCCTATACGAGAAAATATTAAAAGATCTATTATTGTTTCATTAGATCATGAAATAAGAATTTTTATACTTCTAATTTATACTTACAGCAAATTTGCTCGCTTTTTTGCTCACCCAACCCTTTTTGGGATGTTTCTTCGCTTTCTCCAGCACTTCAATGGCCGTTGGAACTTCTTGAGTCTCTTTTTCCTACAAGTAAAACATTACGACATCAAACTCTTAATTATTTTTCCATATCCAATGCATTATCATATATACTAACTTGCAATTTAATTTTAAAAATTATTTATACTTCATATAGCTACGTATCATTTTGAAAAGAATATGCGTGACTCAACAAACTTTATACATGTAACTGAACGCTACATAAATCTTTATACATGTAGTAATGGTATTAAATTTAGAATCTATCAATCGAGTAGAGGACTAAGTATTTGGGAAAAACATTACCATACGATCCATAAATTGTAGAGTGCTTCTTTGACCCATCAGGTGAGTGGCCGGTGCCTTTCCCTTTTCATCAGCTCCTGACTTACGGTTGGTAGAGGAATTGCTTGATCTTGCTTGGAACGTTGGATCGTTTGCCCGGCCCTTGATTTTGGTGTACACCTCAGCAGTCATCCAATCTGGCTTTTTTGAACTAGTGTATGCACGATTGACCAGCTGAAGTAACCTTTTCATAATAGCCGCTCGCCACGCATCCCATACTACATCGGTGTCTTCTTCATCGAACAAAGCATTTTTCTGCAACAATAAAAGATATAATTATTTTAAATAATTAGTATTTTTATAGAATATATGAGCATTTACTTTAATAAAAAAAATTGATTAACCTGAAACCAATTCCACCATTGTTTCTTAATGTCATCTGAAGCTTCACTCCAATTAGGAGCATATTCGTCGTAGTTGCACATGATGTTGTTAGTAATCAACTTAACAACGTCTCCATCACTGAACCTGAAATGTTAAAAAAATCAATCGGTTTTCCTCAGTTCGATCCATTACATGAAATGAACCTTAACATGTACTTTGAAAAGAAATATAAATGTAAGCCTATTAGTATATTTGGACTTACCATACTCCGTGTTCCTCATTTCGATCCAAGCGCACTGCGTTGGGAAGTCTAACAATCGGTTCCGATGATTGTGCATATCTTATGTGGCTGCTACTACCCCTCCTTGTTGGTGCCATACTTGTAGACAATACAAATATATCAAATTCACATAAATAAAAGTATTAAACAATTGAAATGAGTTCTAAATTGTGATTTCAATAATAATTAAGTAATACGACATCTACAAGTTGTCATGAATGATAAGCGGGAAGATACATGATTAAAAAAACTAATTAACAACCCCCCTACCCAATTACCACTATTAAAAAAACTAGTCCCTATCATCACTTGAGGAAGAGTTGCTATCGCGGTTTTGAAAAAGTAAATCGATAAAGTCTTCGTCCTCTCCTTCATCATCACTTTCCTCTACTCGTATCTCCTCGTCCTCCTCCTCCTCCTCCTCCTTTTGTTCTTCTTCATTTCGTACATGCAATTCTCCTTCGTCCTCTAAAAATTCAACATCGTTTTCAAGTTGAGTCGTCGATAGGATTGTGTTCCCGGTGATTGAATCTTCCTGAAAGACGATTTCATCAACGGGAGCATCAATTTGCGATCTTGCCTTGGTTTTGAATACAGCAGACCATTGATCTTTATCTCTTTTTATACTAGGATAAGAAGCATAGTAAACTTGTTCCACTTGATATGCTAACACGAATGGGTCATACTGTTGAAATTTTCTACTCCGGTTGACATCCACCAATTTATACTCCTTATGTACACTAACGCCTCTTTCTCCGTTATCTATCCAATCACATTTGAACAAAATAGTGTTATAAGTACGTATGTTGCCCGTATACGAAAGTTCGATAACTTCATCAAGTGTTCCAAAGTAATCAGCTCCTTCAATGGAACTCACACAAACACCATTTTATATCTTTTATATCTAGATCGATCACATTTTAAGCATTTATCAAGATGAGCGTTGTCCCCCCAAAAAATCATACATCCATCGGGACACACGTCGATCTTCTGATAAGGAAGTTGAAGAGTTTTGAGTACGTTCTTAACTTCATAGAAGTCACGTGGATTAACATGGTTGCGAGGCATAAGATCTGTGAGTAATGCCGACCAAGCATCCACACATCTATGAGACGAATTGAACTCGCATTTTAAAGTGAGGATTCTTGAAGCTAGCTGCAATAAGGAAATATTGCAGCCTTCATATACGGGCTGTTCGGCACGCTTTAACATTTCGAAAAATCCTACGACCTCGGCATTTGGGGACTCATCAACCACTTCAGAGTTGGGACCCTCCTCCCTAATTTGGTCAACTCTTTCACGTAATGCATCTTCGACCATATCTCGATATGGATTACTAGAAGTTGTCCCAATAGATTCATGAAGTTCGTATTTCTCCCCATGACAATCCCACACATAATAGTGATCGATGAACCCCTTTTGACCAAGGTGTTTTCGTACCTCTTGCTCAACTAAAAAGACTTTATTCTTGCACTTTGCACATGGACACTTGATTACTCTGTGTTTTTTGAAGTCGTCTTGTTGGTTTACGTAATTAATGAACTCATTAACACCTCTTACAAATTCACGTCTCAGTTTTTTATTAGAATCTGTTCGCTCGTACATCCATTTTCTTTCTGATCTCTTCATTTTGAATCTACATCGAGGACGAAAAACAAACAAATAACAAAAAACGAACAACAAATAACGGACAATAAACAACTAACGACCAACTACCTTAACCCTATGGGGCAACGACCTTAACCTTATGGGGCCCTTACCCCACCAAATTAAATTCATGTACGAACATTAGTTTAATTACACGGAACAAGATAGGGTGCACTATAAAAAAAATTAGGATTAGGATTAGGAAACAAACACAAAATGAGCACAAGAAAAGGGGTCGAGATGAATTATAAAGGGTAATTCGAAAACGGTAATTCAAAATGAATTTAAAAAATTGACATTTGAGGTTGCAAAAGGATGAAGACAAGGGGAAAACACACCCCGCAAGGCTCGAACACTAGGCCTCTTGTATGCTATAACAATACCAAACCACTACACTACTCTTATTAGTTGTTTAATTATCAACTTTTCCTATAAGTACACATATCAATTATGTGATACAAAAAAAAAGGACAAGTAAAAGATTATCGAGCCCTGATTAAAACTAATCTATACAATCTTAAAAAGTTGGATGGGCATACATATTCCTATTCCGAGGTAAGTATGCTCTTCCTATTCCGTTTATTCATATTTATGTGATATTTATCAATACGAATGGCACATACTCCTTGCTTCAATTATTTGGCACTATGCAAACCGCTATAAGCTTAGCCGGTCAATTGGCTTTCTAATCAACGAAACTCCAGCTATTCCATACAGAAATATCGAGTTACTGAAATCAATTGACATAATTATAATCAAAGATCTGTGCAGAATTATACCGAAATCAAAGGAGTGCATCCAACTATACTATAATTTGTATAAATCCGTAAACAAAAACAATGTCATTACACACTCCACAAAAACAATTAGGAAGAAAATTCAATCGACTATTAGAAAATATACCTAACCGACGACGGATGACAGAATGCGTCAACTCCGGCAAGAGGAGCTCGCCGGTCGCCAGTACCACCTGAAACTCCGGCGTCGTGCAACTTGAAATTACAGGAAAAAAAAAAGAGTAAAAGCAACAGCACCATGAAATTATATAAGATAAAAAAACAAAATTAGCAAGAACAATACAATAATTGAAACAGCTGTAGTTGAAACAAAATTGAACAAGAACAATACAATACTTCGGAATTAACCTCGATTAGCAATAGCATGTACTCCAAATCAAAACAATCTGAACAAATTTAAGCTCAATTGTAATACGACAATTGAACAGAAACTGCATGCCCATTTCCTTCTTAGTCCTTACTTATACCCCCATTTTCCAATAATAAGAAGAATCAAAATTCCAAGATTGGAGCATGCTAGGCATTTCATGAAATAATAATAAATAATAATAATAATAATAATAATAATAATAATAATAATAATAATAATAATAATAATAATAATAATAATAATAATAATTGTAGTGAGTATTGTTTAGTAAATGGAGGGAAAAGAGGAAGCACTGGAACGGAGGTAGAACAATGGAAGAAAGCGCATAATATAAAAATAACAATGGAAGAACACTTTTGCAATAGTTATTTAGCAAATTAAATAAAGCTTCCAATTAGAAATTAAATAATTAAATTATAATGCCCTTGAACTTTATTACTCATTACTTGCCTAGTTGAGTAGTTGCCCCCTTTTTCTACTTCCTTCCAATGACAACTACGAGTATTAGCAACAACACAGAGACAGCAGGCATCAATAATAATAATAATGAAGGATTATTAGCAGCACTGAATAATTAAGAAATTTATCCATTAAGAAATAAAAAAGAGGGAGTGTGAAGAGGAGGATAACCGGAGTGGAGGATAACCGGAGAGGAGATTCGTGGCAGAGATGACCGGCGCCGGCAGAGGAGGGAAGCACCGGTGAACCGCCGGAAAGGAGGGAGCTTGCCGGAGATGGGAGGGGTCAGGCGAGGGTTTAGGGTTGGGGGTCGAATAGGGTAGGGAAATTGGGGGTTTCGGGTTTTAATTTTGTTTTGAGTTAAATGAAAGAGGGGGAGGGAGCAGCGAGCAGTTGGGTATAATTTGTGAGAGGTTGCAACGGACTTGCAACGGACTGTCCCATGCAACTTCTGAACTTGCAACGGATTTTCCCTTGCAAATAATGATAGTCCGTTGCAAGTTTACGCGGTATAGGGAAAATATTTTGGCGCCGACAAAAATCGTTGCAAAGTGTACGATCCGTTGCAAGTCCGTTGCAAGTTTTCATATTCCGTTGCAAGTCCCTTGCAAAAATTTATTTTACAAGGGATTGATTTTCCGTTGCAAAAATCCCTTGCTGTGGCAATTTTTTTTTGTAGTGTTAGATTCCACACCATTTGAGTCATATAAGAGTCTTTAATCTCACTCGAGGGCTATCCCCCACCCGAGTAGACAACCTCGGTCATCCTAAGGGTACCCTACGTTTATCCTACACCGGCGTCCTTATGATGCTTTCTCGGAGTTGTACATATGCATGCTACGAACACTCGAGTCTCCTAAAGGTTTAGGTCGCCATGGTTGGTCCAAGCACGCGACGCGGTCAAACACGGTCGCCCCATTTTCGGACTCACCCTCATGTAGCTCAAGTCTCATGGTCGAGTTCATGCCACGGTCGGTACCTTGTCTAGGTTAACGTTCGAGTATCCCGGTCGGAGAATCTTAGTCATTCTCATCGCGTTGGGCCGTGTCTAGTTTGACTCCCTCTCTTACATTTGCGCAAAGCCGAGTTTTGGCGAGTCATGGCACCTTTCGTTCTCTCAAATCAAGGACCTTACCAAAAAAAGAAATAACCAACCGAGCATCCTAAATTCCGGATTTGATTCGAGTCTAAGTCCGAGTCCGAGTCCGAGTCTAGGATACCCTACATCCTCATTTCCAAATCAGAGTCAGAGTCAGTTGTATTATGTCCTGTTTTCACAATCTAATAAAGTCATCTTTTCCGATCTCTCACATATGTTTCCTTATGTGTTTCTGAGAACATGATGAACACCATCATACCTTGTGAGCCCATGCACGTGACTATTATAGGCACATCTATAATGACTGCAGGAAACTGAGACCCGTGTTTTCCTTCACCTATTCCATGTCTGGCATAGAAAGCCACATAACTACACCTAGCAGAAGCAGTATCGAATCCTATGACAAATCTGGGTAGTCTCCTAGTTTGGGTTCAAGACGGGAGGCAAGCCCATTTCCCACAATAAACACCCCTCCAATAAGACTGATCAATCTCTACCTTAGGCGTTAGTCTGACCAAAAAAAAGGAAGCATCATTGTTCTATACGATCAATGCTAGGAAATACCCAACTCGGGATGATGTTTCCACTAAGCTTGCTTGGAATTATGCTGACAATACCGAGATCCAAAACTACCATGCTTACCGTAGAGTACTTCACCGCGAGTTTTCACTCATATAAACACCAATTATGCTTACACCCTACAACGGCTTAGCTCCAAAGGCCTAATCCAACCGATAGGCCCAACCCCAGATCCGCCCACAAATGGACGCCACAAATCCGAGAATACCCGTGCTTATTGCCAACACAACAGAGGGAATAGTCATTAAAACAAAAAAGAAACCCCTGACCGTGGCTAACAGTCAAAATGCCCGAGAGCATGGCTAACGGTCGAAAGCCCATGACCGGGGTTAAGAGGTCAACCAAAAGATTCCCTTGACCGGGGTACGGTTAGCTCAAATGAAGAATCTCATGACTGGGGTTGAGAGGTAAAAAAAAAAGACTGGACAAAAAAACTCAGACGTCCAAAAAAAAAGCAAAATGCCAAAACAAAAAAGCTGGTCATGATAAAAAAAGAACTCTCAACATCCCTCGATCATATGCGACCATTCCCTTGACCGGGGTACTGTCAATCTCTCAATCGGGGCACGGCAACTCAAATGAAGAATCCCATGATCGCGGCTAAGAGGTTAACAAAAAAACAGAGAGAGAGATTCCCTTGACCGAGGTACGGTCAAGTCAAATGAAAAACCCCTTGACTAGGGTATGGTCAATCCCTTGACCGGGGTACGGTCAAATCAAGTGAAAAATCCCTTGACCGGGGTACGGTCAACCCATTGACCAGGGTATGGCAATCCCTTAACCGGGGTACGGGCAAATCAAGTGAAGAATCCCTTGACCGGGGTACGGTCAATCCCTTGATCGAGGTACGGTCAATCCCTCGACCGAGGTACGGTCAAATCAAGTGAAGGACCCCTTGACTAGGGTAAGGTGAATCCCTTGACCGGGGTACGGTCAAATCTTACCAATCAAATAAAAGAATGACAATCAAGCTGGTCAGCTAACGCCCCATCTAGTCTTCCCACATTACAATCCTCAAGACCTTCTCAAGACCTAGGCTAAGAGACAACCCAGAATTTGGAGAATTCAAGCTGTAGAGGATACCTCCTAACCATTAGTGCTAGTCATGGAAATCAGATCTCGCATTATCAAACCTACCCCGATCGAAGTTCGAGTCATTTTTACTCAACTTCCCCCTTTCCTACCTCACTACAATACCTTACCCTCGAAGCTTTAGCTCCACAAAATCGAGCTCCAGATTTCAAAACATCAAAGCCACTTACTACACGACACCCCATTCTCCAAAAACATCCAAACCAGTTACTAGCCCCAAACACGGGAACTTAACTTGCTGTCAACATAGAACATGCTCAAATAGTTCACACCACCTATGGGGGCAACCCCAAAGAACGCTCACAGTCACAGGATCAAAAACCTAACTGTTCTAACCCTTTGATCAAGACATCATTGGGAATGCACCTAGCCTACACCATCACTATGGCTAGTTACACACAAAGCCCTAATAAAGTAGGTATCATACATATCTTTCAATCTCCTGAACTACGACTTGGTTTGATTTCACTACACATGAATACGGAGGTAGCCCGTCATCAAGGGCACAACCACCCACATAGACACAAATTCAAAAGCACCATCATTCCGGTCACGACACTGTCATGTTCTCAACAGTTTGCTTTGTCGTCCTGGGGCTTCTCTTAGGCAGAAGTTCTCCATCCACTCACAAAATCCAAAAGACTTTAAAAATTCTAGCCACCTTTCTATAGTGTGTCCTAGCATTCGGCTCAGTCGAAGACAAAAATCTGTTAGGCACTCGAAGCAACACCTACTTTGGGAATGTACCCCAAAACAAAAAAAAATCAAAAGAGTACTAGACTGCAAGCATCACTACTGCTAAGTTCTGTCATGCAAAAACAATCTCATTACAGACTACTGCAATCCCCGTATAACAGAACTTTTCCATTTCAATGTTCGACCGTGTTGCCACTCGCCTAGGCTATGAAATAGCGCAGCTTAAGAGTCTTATAGTCTTAGGTGGCCCATCCCCTACCGAGTCACATTCCAACCCTTCGAGAGTCAAAGTCGTGTCGGTAAACTCGTCATGCCACGTCCAGAATCGAGTATGTCGGTATGCCTCTCTCTAAATTCTTGCTTTGAAATTTTCAAAACTTAGTCATTTGAGAAAATCCTTTTCGACGAGGTCAAACTTTGGTCTATTAAAGCTGTGAGTATTTTC
The DNA here is from genome assembly GCA_958450325.1 of Agrostemma githago. Taxonomy (NCBI): domain Eukaryota; kingdom Viridiplantae; phylum Streptophyta; class Magnoliopsida; order Caryophyllales; family Caryophyllaceae; genus Agrostemma; species Agrostemma githago. The sequence continues at coordinate 61,467,101 of OY288241.1, forward strand.
TAAGCCTTCGATTTTCAAAAAACTATTCCCTAGCGCGCCAGTTGTTGTCAAGACTTCGATTTCAAAATGAAGCAAAAATCATTTTACCCACACTACTACAAATCCCTTGGTTTCTCTACGTTTTGAGCCCGACGCTTTTAGAACTGTCCACATCTTATTTTCCTTGTTGACCCTTTTATGTGTCAAGAATTATATATATATAATATAATATATTTTTTTCCTTTTTTTCTTAGCTTAATAAAGAAAACCAAAATATTGATAAAGCGGTAAATGATATTCATTCACGCGCTTTACCAAAAAGAAGCGCTCCTCTACTTAATTACAGTAACATTTATTGAAAAATTAAACCTAATTAACTGTTCCATTGCGCTGCTCATTCATTACTCGCCTATTCCATTGCTTGCGTTGTTCATTCATCAGTCGCTCCTCCATTAATTTTCACGCTCTTACCCATACACGCTTTAATCGCAATCTTGGATCGTCGTAATCTTTCACTTTCATACTCGTATTTCTGATAAAATTTCTCACTGACTATTATCAGGTATATTTATTCAATTTGTTCTTCAATCTATCGACTTTTTCTGATTGAATCGATCCAACTTCATTATGTTTATAATACCGGGTAGTTGTTTATCTTGTTGAATTTTCCTTGAATTTTCAATTGGTAATTTGTTTAGTTTATCGAATTGTTCATCATCATGTGCGTCGATCTTTATAATCTTTCACCTTCGTATTTCCGAATTTTTTCACTGATAATATCAGTTATCTCAGATACAAGACAGAGGGAATGAACGTCAGGATTGGGCCTGACGGTTTTGAAGCAAAGTTTTTTTGCTTTTCCTCTCTTTGAATGTCATTCTTTTTACTCAATCATTTGATGTTTCATGGCTGAAGTGGTCCTATATTATATTGCTTTTCAATTTGTTTTACTTGAGGTATTTACGCCCTGTCAACCCCTTCGGTTTATTATGCTCACTCTAATTTCTTTCTTACTCTCTAGGCAAGCATGTCATGGCTAAGGCTAGAACAAGCGCAAGGAGAAAAGTAGCCTTTTCAGTGATATATACGTCCTTTCCTTGCAAGTTTTTTATTGATCATTTTAAGATTGTTTTCCGTTGGACGCTCATTTTGAAATTTCAATCTACATCCTTGTTCAAGTCCCTCCTAAAATTCATTGGGACACGTTCTTGATGTCAGGCTTCATGGAAACATTGATAAAGACACCACCTTCTGGTGGTTATGAGAAACGTCAACTATTCTTGCTCTTGTTATATGCGCAACTCATGATCTTGCTAGTTAAGCATCTACTGAAGCTAACATCCCGATTAGTGAATTTTTTATTGATCAATTATGATAGATTGACAGACATTGCATTTTTCATCAATTATTCATCACTTAATCTTTTGTAAAATTGATTGTTGCAGCTCACACTCTTTTCAAGGAACTGAGGAAGCCAATTAGAGTGTGCAGGTTTCCCACCTTCACGCTCTCCTTCTTATAATGCTGATGGCCTTGTTTATTGCTTAAGTTTCACAGGTTGTTCTTAAACTGTGTAATTTTGGTGAATGTACAGTAATTTAAGCTCGAAGTAAGAAAGGCGGGGTCATTGATGTGGTTACTAGATGAGGTGACCATGACTCTTCTGAATACATTCTCGTTGCATAACCATCTTCTTTGATATTTTAGATGTGTTATTCTTTTTTTGGAAGGTAAGTTTACCACTCTACTGTAAATGTTCACGAATTTGATGTTGGATTTTGATTTTACAATGCGTTTACTTTTTGCTCATATCATGATTTTTTCATCAGTTTAATGTAGTATTTTTTTAGGGTTGCAGGTCGAGAAAACTATGATGTGAAAGTATGGACTTAAGAATGTCAACATTCACTAGATTTTCAACACAATTTGTGATACTCCCTCCATTCAAATCCACTTGTCTCATTTCCTTTTGGCACATTTGTCGAGACTCATTTTACACTAGCGATATCTTTCATTTTACATTAGCAAAAATTATAAAAATTTGATATTCTTAATGTGCTCATAAAGACGAATCAAACAAAATCCCACATGACTATATTCTCACTTATAGATTGTCGAGAATATCGAAGATTCCCCTCAAGTGTGAATAGTGTCAAAAAATGAAATGAGACAAGTGTATTTGAATGGAGGGAGTACTACACAGGTACATATACTCTTGTCATGTATTGATCAACACAATCTATATGTTTTTCTTGTTTCAGTTTTTGTTGTAATTGCTTGAATGGCTCATAATGGTACACTAAAATATCTACACTTGTTTTACCATTAAACTCAACTTTGAATCACATTTATTAGTAAAATCTCTTCAACACTAGAGCTAGAATTTTGTACTCGTAATAGTTTTCAGGTGTTGGTTTCTACTCATATTTGTGCTTTGACATAAGAACATGGCAGTAGATTATGACATGAAACTTGTTAAAGTATATGACATATGAAGAATCTAACCTTGGAAGCTACAATTCACGTGCCCTTGCTCTTGCTTATGACTATTTATTACTAACTCAAGCAAATGCATTTAAATTTCTTAATCATTAGCGCTGTTTGTAGTCTATGATTAAACCCCCAAATAAAGTTATCAAGACATTAATAACTGGTACTATTTTTTTTCTTATTTTTGTTCAGCAGCTGATGTATTATATAAACAAAGTCACATGGCGCTCGGAGTGGATTGTCCTTGCACGGGATGATTTGTTTTGAAGCTCTTGCAAATACATAAGATTTGTCATTAATTTATATTTTTATGTTTTATGTTTTGATATATTTTGATGAACATGATTTTGAAGGAATTGTAGTTCGGGTTGAACTAAGTTATAATTAGAGTTTTGACAATGAATAGGAAGAGAAGAACAAGAGAGACCCAAGTGAATTGAAGATATTTAAGCAAAACACATGCGAGGAAAGATGAAGCCTTTGTGAAAGACAAACTAGGAGTTTCTTGTAAGTTGTAAGCTTATACTTATAAACTTCAACAACTCATTTTCTTTTAGTTGTATTTATCTTTTCATTTTTCATTTTTGAAGTTTAGTGCGTGATATATATATGTTAAATATTTTTTTGTTTAGATAGATGCAGATATTAATGTTGAAACTCAACTATGATATATTCTAAAAAGTCCGAAGTAGAAATTGAGAATGTCGTTTTTAACAAGCTAATGTATGGATAAGTGGTACCTAAATGCCCCTTGGGTTACGGATTTGTTGTGAATCCAACTGATATATATGGGTGCGTAGTATCTTAAGAAAAGAGATATTCAGGTCCTGTGAAAAAAGTACTTCAAATTTATGGAATATGGAAAAGGTTGTATAAAAGTTGACAGAGGAAAATAAGGGAATGAAGAACAAAAATTAAGAGCTACAATTGAAGAATGGTGAGAATATATAATTCGTTACTGAAAAGAATTTTGAAGGTAATGAGTAATGGGGGAACGTCAGATGAGAGTGTAAATCTTGCAAAGACAATCTTGCACAACATGACTGATTCACAGGTATGTATTTTATTTCTTTAATATGCATTTATTATATTCCCTTTCTATTTATGGTTCATTATATGGTCTATTTATTAGTTTTCCTTATCATATTTTTTTATCATTGTAGGACGTTTTAGAACACAAAAAGGAGATGACGAAATTGATGGATGACAAAATCGATGGATGACAAAATATATGATTAGGGATTATTCTAGTTGTTCGTCTTATGAAACTTTATTTGATTAGAAATATATGATTGGATATTATTTTAATTTAGTGCTTGCTTTATGAACCTTTATTAATTTGTTATTTATACAAATTCAGTAAATGTAAAGTCATGCTTAATAATATATGTTCTTTATAATCAGATTCTTGACGCTTATACGATGTCAAAGTATTGATAAATGAATTTATATATTATTTCTTGACTATTTTAATAATAGAAAGCTTCGTGCTTAGAAAAAAAAATTGGCGGTAAAAGAATTATTGTGACATAGAAAAGCGTCGAGGTTACATATTGCAATACGCTTTATGATAACGCAAAAAAAGCGTCCTAGTTGGGATACCCTACGCTTTAATGCGTCGAGCATGGCGACGCAAAGATGCGTCAGGATTTCCTGACGCCCAAAATCTCCACGCTTTACATAAGCATCGAGAATAAAATTTGCAACACTTTAAAGTGTCGAGAGCCTACCTTTAAAGCGACGAGAAACCAAGGGATTTGTAGTTGTGCCAGCACAAGCTAGCCTATGGATGTTTAACTGCATTTCCTGTATGCTATCTTACTATCTACTATGTCTGTTATTTCTGCCTATGTATCTTACATTTTAGGTACCAGCCTATGCTCTCCCGCGGAAAATCAAAGGCGGTGTTTCTCCTAGAATGCTACATCCAAGATGTGATGTGTCTGCATACAGGTACACGCAGGACTTCGGAAGCAAGTCCCCGCGCAGCTCCTTTACTCCCCAATGGAAAACCCAATACGGTGTTTCTCCTGCAATGCTACATCCAAGATGTGATGTGTCGGGTACACCCAGGACTTCGGAGGCAAGTCCCCGCGCAGCTCATTTACTCCCAATGGAAAATCAAAGACCGTGTTTCTCCTGGAATGCTACATCCAAGATGTGATGTGTCTGCATACAGGTACACCCAGGATTTCGAAGGCGAGTTCAACTCCCCACGGAGCCTTCATCCTCAGGACATATATGATTTCTATCTTATGGTTGGCGAGCCCTTTTACGCGAGTCTAATGGACTATAAACGCTGCCTAAAGTCCGTATAACCCCCGAACAGGTCGCACCGGAGGAGGCATCCTAATTTGAGGCGCGCCGCCCAAGGCGCCTAAGGGTCAAGGCGCATTATGGCGGGCACCTGACCCTTCGGGTTATGACGCGATCGCAATCATTCTTTGTCAAGCGTATGCGATATCATTTTTTGAATGTCACTCTAAATGTTCGATGTCGATTCCGTAATTGAATATCGTGCATAAAAGAGCCATCTATAATTGAAGTGGTACGAAACTATATGACGTTAATTCGAGAATCGTACAGTCTACGCGACCCGATAACGACATCAAGATACGAAGGGCCCCGATATTCGTATCAAGTCAATATGGTCGATTTATCATAAATTAAGAAGGTTAAGGACAAGTACCCCAATATCATATCTGTTAAGTGCTATTTTTAGCACTAATTGTCAGTATATATCATCCTATTTGTAGTGTTGAGAGTTAATTTAGGGCGACAAAGTGACATTTGAAGCATTTCCGATGATCTTGCACGAATTGAGTGAATATGTGATTTTTGATGACAATTCTAGCTATTTTGAAGAGCCGAGAAATTCTAGTATTATGCCCAGATTATATTGGTGTTATATATGTCGAATGTCGGGTTAGATCGAAGATCGCATGAAGAAAAGAAAAGAAAAAATCAAAGGAAAGCAAAGAAGAAAGAATTGAGAGTTTTTGAGTGCCACTAGTAGCGGATGACGAAAAGCAAAACTGCCGCTAGTAGAGGCATAATCAGAAATCATGCAAATTATGAAGCTTCCAGAGTGCCGCTAGTAGCGAAATGTGCCGCTACGATCGAACCGCTACCCACGCAATCACTCTTGATCTTCCTCTGATCTATTCTATCCTATTTATATTAAATGCTTGTTTTTATTAGAACAATCTTATCATTTTTAGACTAGATACACAATACTTATGCAATTTTATTAGATTTATGCAATTTAGTTTTATTATTCCAAGACTTTGAAGAAGCCGTTCGTTCATCAATCAAGAATAAGTTTTTCTAATTCTCTACTTTTTACCTTATTTGTTGATGGCTAATTTGATTATGAATTGTGAGTAGTTCTTTTATCTAGGGCTCGGTGAGCCGATAATATGGGTTATTGATGCTTTGATTTTAATCGCGCTTTGTTGAATATTGAATTGGGTTTGTTTCGGTTGTGCTTAATAATTGATTGATTAGTCTGAATTGCAAAGTTTGAGTCTAGATTATCATTACAACGAGAGTTGGATGTTTTTCATATGAATCAACCCTAAAAATTTGTATCTTTGTCTATTAATTTTTACTCAATTATAATTATGGGAATAGTCGGGTTTTAATTTAGAGAACCGAAACGAGATTTGAACTTTCACTTGAGAATAGTAAATTGGAATAATTGGGACATGTTAGTATTGATTCTTAATGCATCTAGTTTTCTTTTTCCTGCCATGAGAATAGAATTTATAGCATGCTAGATAGGCTTTTTATGTCTCGAGAGAGAATTTAAAGTATCGATTAAAATTGGAATACTAGTTTCACCCAAGACGATAATTTGACAAAGTTGTGCTAAATTTTGATTGCATCGATAATCCATGTTATTGGTGAACCATTGCCCTAAGTCTTTCTAATTATTGAATTCATCCCGATTTATTATCTTCCGTAACTAGTTTGTTATAATTAGTTATTCAATCACCACACTTATTTATTCGACGTAGATAACTTATATTCAAATATTAATTAGTACTTAATCATTCACCTCCCTGAGATCGACCTGTATGCTACAATACCCGTACGCTTGCGGAACTACAAAATAAAACATAACATGTTTTTGGCGCCGTTTCCCGAGAGGTAACGGATTAATATTAGCTTAGATTTTTGATTTGTTAGATTACATATTTTTCCGCGTACATTGGTACGCTTTCTTTGTTAGTAATATTTCTCTAGTTGTGTATTGTGATCTTTATGCGCTGGAGTCAATCAGAGGGTTTATACGAATTTGACCCAAGATCGAAGCCACCGCTAAAAGACAAAACGCAGAGAGAAAGAGGAAGCAGGCTCAATGTGAGCCAGAACCCGAGGAAGTAATTCTTAATATTGAGGAAGTAGTCACTGATACCGAGGTAGAAATTACTATGACGTCTATTAAAGATGAAAGTGCTCCTAAAGTTGTGCTCATTTCGAGCATTACGAGACCCGCTGTGGAACCAAACAATTTTGAGCTGAAGACTTCATTGATTTCATTTGTTCAACAAAATCTGTTTAGTGGGTCACTAATGGAAAATCCTAATAAGCACATCAATACTTTCCTTGAAAATTGCGGTAATGTGAAGATCAATTGGGTTTCCAATGATGCTATTGGATTGCGTTTGTTTCCATATTCATTACGAGATAAGGCTAGAGAATAGTTGAGAAATTGTGACGCCGACTCTTTTGATACATGGGATAAGCTCTCCACCGCGTTTCTTCACAAGTTCTTTCCACCGGGTAAGACTGCAAAGTTACGTAATGATATTGGCTCATTCATTCAACATGAGAATGAATCATTATATGAAGCTTGGGAACGGTTTAAGGAACTCCAACGTCAATGTCCACATCATGGTATTCCTAATTACCTTCCTCTTCTTACATTCTACAATGGTGTGAAGCCAGAATCTCAGATGAGTCTTACTGTTGCTGCTGAAGGTAGCTTAGATAGTCTACCATGGAATAAGGCTAAAGAACTAATTGAGGAAATGGCTGCAAATACATATCATTGGGGTAGTGACTGTCAAGTGCGAGAAAGGAAGGTAGAAAATAATGACTTGAACATGGTGCACACAAGGGTTGATGGTTTATCTCAACAAATTTCCTTGATTAGCCTAGGTGGTTCGAGCTCGTCGATTTCCAAGTGTCACTTGTGTGGTATTCGGGGTCATGATTCAGCTGATTGTGGAAATGTGTCGATGGTGGAACAAGCCAATGCTCTTTACCAAAAGCAACAATTTGATCCATATTCGAATACATACAATCCCGGTTGGGCCCATCATCCGAATTTCTCTTGGAAAAACAACAATGCTCAAGGACCTTTGTCACACCAGCAACAATCTTCTAGGTCTTTTAACCAACCTCCGGGCTTGTACAACAGCCAATGTTCTGACCACAACAAACTCCACCAGTTCAACAAGCTCCTCCAAAGTCAAATATGGAGTTCATGTTAGAGCAAGTCCTTGCTCAACAAACTCAATATATGCAAAATCAAGACAAGAAGAATGATGAGTTCTCGACTTCAATTTCTCAAATTAAGGCTTCTCTGAAAATGACCGAGACTCAAATGGTCCAAATGGCTCAACAAATCAATATTTTGTCTAAGCCAGGTAGACAATTCCCCGGAAACACCGATGTAAACCCCAAAGGCCAGATGAATGCGGTTACTTTGAGAAGTGGGAGCGACTTGAAGATCCGGTGCGGCCAACTAAAGTACCGGAGATTGTGGTAGTGGATGAGACTGAGGTAGAGCCAATTATTGAAGATGCTACAATTTCAAAAGTGGACAAGGAAAAGCAAACTGGCGACACATCTACACCCACGAGGGTACATTATCCTCATATTCCCTTTCCATAAAGATTGGCACGAGAGAAGCTAGAGCAAAGGTATGGTAAGTTCATTGAAATTTTGAAAAAGCTTCATATTAATATCCCAATTTTGGAATCTATATCCGAGATACCTTCTTATGCCAAGTTTCTCAAAGACCTTCTATCGAACAAGAGGAAACTAGTAGAGCATAATGTTGTTGCTCTATCGGAGGAATGTAGTACCATAATGCAAAACAAATTACCATAGAAGATGCAAGACCCGGGTAGTTTTTCTATTCCATGCTTGGTTGGTAATGTGACTATCCAAAAGGCATTGTGTGATCTTGGAGCTAGTTTGAGTTTAATGCCATTGTCCATTTGTGAGAAACTTCATGTGGGTGAATTGAAACCCACTTTAATATCTTTTCAATTGGCCGATATATCGGTAAGATACCCTCTTGGTATTATAGATGATATGCCCATTCAAGTTGGAAAATTGGTGCTCCCTTGTGATTTTGTTGTCATGGATATGGAGGAGGTCATCCAAATTCCAATTATACTTGAAAGACCATTCTTAGCCACCGCTGGTACACTTATCGATGTGAAGGGTGGTAAACTTGCAATGTGTGCTGGCAATGAAAAGGTGGAATTCGAACTTCACAAATCTATGGGGCAAACAACATTAAAAGAGGTATGTTACCGTGTTGATGTTATCAACAAACTAGTTGAAGAAAGAGCTTTAGAGGATGCATCTACTGACCCACTCCAAAGTTGCTTAATTGAGGACAATACCGATGACATAGAAGTGCTTTCATATACTCAACTTCTCGATTCCTCTCCCTCTTATTATGATCATGGTCCATCTTTTGAGGTATTATCGTTGGAATCTACACCCGAGGTACGTTCTAATCCTCCAATAGTAGAATTAAAACCTCTTCCCCCGAATTTGAAACATGCTTTTTTGGGTGATAATTCTACTTGTCCGGTTATTGTCAATGCTAACCTTAATGACACTCAACTTGAGAAATTGATTGATGTTCTTCGTAAATACAAGAGTGTTATTGGGTATACCATTGATGATATCAAAGGAATCAATCCATCTTTTTGTATGCATCGTATTTTGCTTGAAGCCGATCATGTCACCTCTATTGAATCACAACTACGCCTTAATTCTAACATGAAAGAGCTTGTCAAGAAAGAGGTTTTGAAATTGCTTGACGCGGGCATCATCTGCCCCATTTCCGATAGTGCATGGGTGAGCCCGATTCAAGTGGTTCCAAAAAAAGGTGCCATGACCGTTGTTAAGAACGATAAAGATGAATTGATTTCTACTAGAACAGTGACGGGTTGGCGCATATGTATCGATTATAGGAAATTGAATAAAGCCACCCGAAAAGACCGCTTCCCCCTCCCATTCATAGATCAAATGCTTGAAATATTGGCAAAACACTCATTGTTTTGTTACTTGCATGGTTATTCTGGTTTTTTTTTTCAAATCCCTATCCATCCAAGTGACCTAGAGAAAACGACATTCACATGTCCATATGGCACATTTCCTTATCGTAGAATGATGTTTGGATTGTGTAATGCTCCCGCTACCTTTCAACGGTGCATGATGGCTATCTTTTCTGATCTCGTAGAGCGCATCATGGAAGTTTTCATGGATGACTTCTCGGTTTATGGCACCAACTTTGACACTTGTTTACAAAATTTGACTAAAGTGCTTCGTAGATGCCAAGAAACTCATCTTATTTTGAATTGGGAAAAGTGCCATTTTATGGTGCAAGAGGGTGTAGTCTTAGGACATATTATATCTCATCAGGGTATAGAGGTTGATAGAGCCAAAGTGGACGTCGTTGAGGGACTCCCACCCTCTACTAATGTGAAAGGGGTGCAAAGTTTTATCGATCATGCGGGGTTTTACCATCGATTCATAAAAGATTTTTCAAAAATTTCCCGCCCACTAACGAAACTATTAGCCAAGGACACCGCAATTGTGTTCTCTAATGCGTGTCTTGAGGCTTTTGACAGGTTAAAGAAGGCTCTCACATCGGCATCTATTATCCAACCACCGGATTGGACTATTCCATTTGAGTTGATGTGTGATGCTAGTGATCACGCTGTTGGGTCCATGCTTGGCCAAAGGAAAGATGGCAAACTCCATACCATTTACATACTATGCTAGTAGAACTCTTGATCCTGCTCAAGCTAATTACACCACAACTGAAAAGGAGTTGTTAGCTATTGTGTTCTCCATTGTGAAGTTTCGGTCCTACCTCGTAGGTTCGAAAGTTATTATTCATACGGATCATGCGACACTTAAGTATTTGTTGCATAAGAAAGATGCTAAACCCCGCTTGATTCGTAGGATTCTATTGCTTCAAGAGTTCGATATAGAGATCAAAGACAAGAAAGGCGCCCAGAATGTGGTAGCTGACCACCTATCTCGCCTATTGTTACAAGATGATGATAAGTTACCCATTGATGATTCCTTACCGAACGATCACCTTTATTCTATTGTTATTCTGGAGTCCGAGTTGCCATGGTATGCCGATATTTTGAACCACTTATCTTGTGGGATTTTTCCTAAAGGTTTAAGTTCATACCAACGCAAGAAATTCTATCACGATGTTAATCACTATTATTGGGATGACCCACATCTCTACAAGTCGTGTGCCGATGGAATCCTTCGTAGGTGTGTACCCAAGGAGGAAACGACATCGATTATTTCTCATTGTCATGATATGCCAACTGGGGGGCATGCGAGTACAATGAAAACCTCCGCGAAGATTCTTCAATGTGGTTTTTATTGACCCTCTTTATTCAAGGACGTTGCACGATTTGTAAAGTCATGTGATCGTTGTCAACGGGCAGGGAATATCTCAAGGAGGAACGAAATGCCTCTTAATTTTATATTGGAGGTTTAATTATTTAATGTGTGAGGAATCGATTTCCAAGGCGCTTATCCCTCCTCCTATGGGAATAAATATATCCTTGTTGCGGTCGACTACGTTTCTAAGTGGGTTGAAGCCATCGCTACACCTACTAATGACGGCAACTTCGTGGCCAAATTCTTCAAAAAGGTTATATTTCCCCGATTTGGTGTTCCTGGAGTGTTGATAAGTGATAATGGGACTCATTTTATTGAGAAGAAGCTAGAAGCATTGTTGAAGAAATATGGTGTTCAACATCGATTTGGGCTCCCGTATCATCCACAAATAAGTGAACAAGTTGAAATCTCCAATCGCGAGATTAAAGCTATATTAGAAAAGACGGTCGAAAGCTCTAGAAAAGATTGGTCAATGAAACTTGACGATGCATTATGTGCCTATCACACCTTATTCAAGACACCAATTGGTACTTCACCATTTCGATTGGTGTATGGGAAATCTTGTCATCTCCCGGTAGAATTAAAACATCGTGCATTTTGGGCCATCAAAGCTCTTAAATACGATTATAAAAGTGCGGGAGAACATCGTCTTTTGCAATTGAATCAGCTCGATGAGATTCGCCTTGAATTTTACGAGAATGCTCGAATTTATAAGGAGAAGAAAAAAAGATGGCATGACAATAGAATTTTGAGGCGTGAATCTCATGAAGGGGATTTAGTTCTTCTATTTAACTCACGACTTAAAATATTTCAGGGAAAGCTGCGCTCGAGGTGGTCCGGACCATTCTGAGTCACCAAAGTATTCTCATATGGATCGGTCCAGGTTTCTAGTGATGAAAATGGGAGTTTTAAGGTCAATTGTGTGCATCTTAAGCACTATATTGCAGGTGATCCGATTCCAGAGAAAGTGATTTATACACTTTCCGCCATTCCCACCCTCAATTCAAAAAAAAAACAGGAAGTCAAGCTCGTGACTCTAAACAAGCGCTTCTCGAGAGGCAACCCGTGTTGTACATATTTTCATTTTATTGTCATTTTAATTCTATTTTTACTTCAAAAAAAAAATCAAAATTCAAAAACCCCAAAAATACGAGTGATGCAATGTCTAAATGAGTGTGAAAATAGCTAATTTGACTCATTTTTTTTGTAGATTGTAGAAGTGGGAGTTCGATGGCATGAATTCAACGCGCTAGTAGCGGCAACTGAAGGTCAATTGAGCCGCTACTAGCGGCATTTTCAGAAATTTTCCTCCATTTTTAAGCTAAAGTCGAGTTCTGTTCGCTACTAGCGGCCCTAATTTCTATTCCATTAGGTATATTTCCATTTCCTTCCTCCTTCCTTCTCAAAAAAAAGGAACGTACATTGAAGAAGAAGAAAACTTGTTACCACCATAGCCAATTCCCCCGCCAATACCACCACCGCCCTCTATCCGCCTCAGCCGCCATCAACCACCCAAAAACCGCCACACATTACCACCACCACCATCTCCTTCCTCAACTCAAAATACAAAACGAAAATCCTAACTTTTTGGGTTTTATTATCATGAGCAATTTGGGGTAAAATTGGAGTCGGAATCAAGTCATACTGGCAAAAAATCGGCATTCCTTAAAGGGGTTTTAATTGGGTGCTTGCAATTGATATGTTAGGGTGTGTAATAGCTCTTTTCTTAGTCTTCCCCTAGTAATTGAAGATTTGACTCTTTTCCCACTTTGTCCGTAGCATTGTTTCATGATTAGTATCAAGTAGTCTTTTAATTTTTAGCCAAACTTCTAGATTATTGATTAGTAGTGTCTTTACTTAGCTTTAATTTGGGATTTTTGGTTGTAAGTCAAATCTTAGGCTAATTATTGTTAATTGAGATTTTCTCGACTAATAATTTTTGGTTTTGAAATAGTGAGTGTTTGTGAGTGTCCGTGAGTGTCGTGTGAGCCTTGTCGAGTCCGTGTCTGTGAGTGTTCTGTAAAAATATTTGAGGGAGTTTGGTTGATTGTGAATTAGTGAGCTGAAAAGTGAAAAAAAGAAAAAAAAAAAAAAAAGTGGAAAAAAATGGGGCGGAGTGTAAAAAAAGGCAAGCGTCCTATGTCCAAGTCAAAATCTAAGACCGTCTCTACTCTCACAATGCATCTTTCGGTTCCACCGGGTCTTTCACATATAAATGGTGATGAGCTCGTCTATCTCACCAATTTGAGACAAGCACACCATCATGTCCTACCAACTAAATTCTTTGATCGAGACACTTTGTCACGGTTAGGACTACTAGAGCCTATGTCGGTATTGTTGAAAAGAGTGAGAATGGAAGGGTTGTTGGATCGACAAGCACCAACGTATACTAGGTATACTTTGGAATTTTTGGAACCTTGAAAACTTCGAAAAGCTCCGAGGGTCCAGTTAATGATTTTAAACTTTGTGGTACTGCCCATCAACTCTCCTATTCTGAGCTTCGAGAGATTTTTGGATTTGTTGGGGAGTGTGAAAAAGAGTGGAATCTTTTCAAAGGTGGAGATTCGGGCATATTTTGGGCATCTATTACGGGGCATGCTATTAATCGGAAGGGGGATGTAAGCTCTAGTATTCCTCAGCTATGTCTCCGTATGATTCACCGATTTTGGTCTATGGCAATTTTTTGTCAAAGGGAACCATCGAAGATTAGTTAAAATGAAATGGGTTACTTCTGTGAATTGATGCCCGAAGCTTCGATGGTGTCTGATTGGGTTGACCTGTTTGTATCGAGTTGCCTTAAGTGTAGGGAGAACATTAAAGGAAAAGTTAGTATGGGTGGCATGGTCACATTGATACTTACCCATTTGGGAGTCACTATTCCTAGCACAGTTACACCGGTGACGGGAGGTCATTTGCTTCAAGATTCGGTGGTCCCTATTTTTTTACGGTGACGTGGTCCGAAAGCTTCACCTCACTTACGATTGCCTCGTCCTACGGAGCAATCTATTCCAACCGGGCCAAAGACCGTGGATTTTTATATACCATGTGACCCACTTACTCTCTTGGAGCCAGGTGACAAAAGGGTAGCAAATCGAGTTCTAGAAAATGATGATAAGATGTCAAATGATGATGATACGGATGGTCATGATGATGGAAACTCGACCGAGAGACCACCTCCCTCATCCACACATGATTCTTCCCCTTCTACGGAGTCCGATATGTGGAGGTTAGAGGTTGATGATTGAAGGGCGGAACAAGGGTTAGCTATGCGGGAAGTGCTAGAGTTGTGTCGAGGTTTCGACAAGTTCTTATCGGCTAAGCATCCTGACACATACACTTTTCCTTCGGAGCAATTTTATGCAGAGTTGGCAGCTGAGAGGAGCAATATTAATAGTCGTCGAGAGGCACGTAGTGGCTCTCGTCAACCTTTGGGAGACTCCTCAGATTCTTTTTGATAGGTGATTTGTCCCCTCTTCCCTATTTTATTTTTATCTTTGTCGCACTGACATTGCTCGATTCAAGTATGGGGGAGGGACATTTCGCTTTTGTATATATTTATTTTCTCAAAAAAATAAAAAAAAATAAAAAGAAAAAAAAGAAAAAATCCTACTAAGTCGAAAACCCAAAAGGGCGGCTTAGGCAAAAAAATGGGAGGCCTCGCTATAATGAAAATCTGCAAAGGTAGACGTTCTAGGCAACATTGAGGTTGTGAGTGGAAAAAGTGAGCTCATATATTTAAAAAAAAAAGAAAAAAAAGAGCTAGGTTGAAAACCCGAAAGGGTGCTCTATGCAAAATGAGGGACTAAAAAAAAGAAAAAAAAAAGAAAGAAAAAAGAAAAAGCCGCAAGAAAGAAAAGGGGCGATAATATCCCGTACTATGGGCAAGTAGTAAACACCATGGCGGTCGGCGACATAAGAAGATGGTGTTTGGAGGTAAGGGTAAGGATTAAGATCATTATTTGGCGTCGTATTTTTGTGTTGGAGTTGAATTGTGTGTTGGGGATTGTTGGTTGCTGTGACCTTGTTTTTGGTTATGATTGTGAATTGATGTTTATTGATGTTGATATTATTGGCTCGCTTGTGATTAGAGAGTGTTTTTTGAGCTAGCATGGGGTAGTCATACACTTACTTGACTTCTTGGTTTATCTTTTTGTGTTGACCATGCTAAGCTAGACGATTTCGGAGTAGGTAGTGAGGGCGATATAAGAAGGAAGTTGTGAGCTAACCATTTGTGAGTGAGGGAGTTTGCTAGACCTTGCATTGATATTGTCTTATGCCTTTTGAGTTTACTTGAAGACGAGTAAAGGTTTAGAATTGGGGAATTTGTTAAGTGTTATTTTTAGCACTAATTGTGAGTATATATCGTCGTATTTGTAGTATTGAGAGTTAATTTGGAGCGATATAGTGACATTTGAAGCATTTTCGATGATCTTGCACTAATTGAGTGAATATGTGATTTTTGATGAAGATTCTAGCTATTTTGAAGAGCCGAGAAATTCTTGTATTATGCCCGGATTATATTGGTGTTATATGTGTCGAATGTCGGGTTAGATCGATCGCATGAAGAAAAGAAAAGAAGAAAATCAAAGGAAAACAAAGAAGAAAGAATCGGGAGTTTTTGAGTGCCGCTAGTTGCGGATGACGAAAAGCAAAACTGCCGCTAGTAGAGGCATAATCAGAAATCATGCAAATTGTGAAGCTTCCAGAGTGCCGCTAGTAGCGAAATGTGCCGCTACTAGGGAACAGCTACCCGCGCAATGACTCTTGATCTTCCTCTATTCTATCCTATTTATATTAGATGCTTGTTCTTATTAGAACAATCTTATCATTCCTAGACTAGATACACAATACTTATGCAATTTTATTAGAATTATGCAATTTAGTTTTATTATTCCAAGACTTTGAAGAAGACGTTCGTTCATCATTTTGTTCATCAATCAAGAATAAGATTTTCTAATTCTCTACTTTCTACCTTATTTGTTGATGGCTAATTTGATTATGAATTGTGAGTAGTTCTTTTATCTATGGCTTGGTGAGCCGATAATATGGGTTATTGATGCTTTGATTTTAATCGCGCTTTGTTGAATTATTGAATTGGGTTTGTTTCGGTTGTGCTTAATAATTGATTGATTAGTTTAAATTGCTAGGTTGAGGTTAGATTATCATTACAACGAGAGTTGGATGTTTTCATATGAATCAACCCTAAAAGAGTGTATCTTTTTGTCGATTAATTTTTACTCAATTTTAATTACGGCGAGAGTTGGGTTTTAATTTAGAGAACCGAAACAAGATTTGAAATTTCACTTGATGAGAATAGTGAATTGGAATAATTGGGACATGTTAGTATTTATTCTTAACGAATCTAGTTTTGTTATTCATGTCATGAGAATAGGATTTATAGCATGCTAAATAGGCTTTTTATGTCTCGAGAGAGAATTTAAAGTATCGATTAAAATTGGAATACTAGTTTCACCCAAGACGATAATTTGACAAAGTTGTGCTAAATTTTGATTGCATTGATAATCCATGTTATAGATGAACCATTGTCTTAGGTCTTTCTAATTAATGAATTCATCCCGATTTATTACCTTCTGTAACTAGTTTATTATAATTAGTTATCAATAACCACTCTTATTTATTAAACGTAGATAACTTATATTCAGAAATTAGCTAGTCATTAATCATTCACCTCCCTGAGATCGACCCGTATGCTACAATACCCGTACGCTTGCGGAACTACAAAATTAAACGTAACAATATCTTAGATTTCCGATGTAATCCACAACGATACACATTTCGCTTAGGGAATAATACTTGCGATGTTAGTCAACGCGTGTTAATCAATCGCGCGTCTCATTTTCACATCTATATCTCGCTTTTATTGTTTTTATTCTTTTTACGACTCTGAGCGAATGGCTCACTACGTAAGTCTTATACCGACAACTTCCTAGTCAGGCTCGGTAAACGACGGATCGAGACAGTCAGTCTTCGCTAGGAGGAGTCGGGACGAGATATCGAGGCTTCGGGGTCAAGCTAGCATCATGCTTCGGTCCCGAACCTAGCCTGTCTGGACGCCCAAGGTCAGGCGCCTGAGTATCAAGCCACCCGCCCTCAGGCGCCTGAACTCTAGGCCGCCTCACCTCAGGCGCCTGAGTTTCAGGCCGCAGCGTTCGAGTCTCTGTCCTCTAGTTAATATGTAATGCAATACGTAGTTGATTAGAGTCTGTCCATTCATCCAGTTTCTGGTTTCAACTTACGAGTTCGTTTATATTTATGTTACCGTTTCTAACCCGACTATATTATATCTTTGTTCGTCGTATTGTGAATTCCGGGTTGCATTCCGCCCGTGTAATTTGTAATTTGTTTTTAAGTAATTTATTTTGTAGACACCCGCATTTTGCCTGCTAGTGTCTATAACAGTTTCCGACAGAACACCCGATGATGATCGGACGTAGACGTGACTTAATACGCTCGAATACAGACTCAGAATCAATAGTATCCGACGTGGGCACTTAGAGGAGTACAAATCTCTCTAAACCGTCCTCAAAATCAGGCCCAATGGATCATTTCCAATAAAATGAGACTAATTTGAGTCCAAACCGACACCAAAAACAAAACCGTCTTTTAGCGACCGGGTCAAAACCCGGTCAAAGTCGAAATCCCACACACAAACAGCCATGCATGCTTTTAGAAGCTGGCTAAGTCAACCAAAATCAAAGCTAAGCCACAAAAATTTCAATTTCTCTTATATTCACACACCCGACTGATCCACTCGATTGAGTCACCTAGCCCACTCGATCGAGAGGACCTTAAAAAAACCCACAGTCGCCTCTTTTAAAGCCACTCAATCGGGTGCATCAGGGCCACTCGATCGAGTGACCCTAGGTCGGGAGTCATTTTCTATAAATACCCCCCTTAGCCTTTCACATTTTTCAGAACTTTACAACCCTAAGCAACCCTTAAGCAACACTATAACTTTACACCTTAACACATAACGTACTTGGGCTTCCTTAGAGTCCTTATACACTCTAGCATACAAGCCATTTTTGAGATAAAAAATCGTCAAAAACCCGAGAGCATCCTCTCCCTAATCATACACACCTTAACTCATCCTACATTTCTCGACACTCCCGCGCACACGCTGCTACTTTACGAGTCCGTTTCCGAGATACTTAAGCATGTAGGTTGAGGGTGTAATTCAAATCCCGAAATCTCTTTCTCCCTTCTATTTTTCGATTTTTTATATATATGTATATATATTAATTACAACCAATATTATTAATTATCGCTAAAACTAACATTTTTATTTTCATTTCGTTTTTATTTTTGTTCATTTTTATTTAGATGCTAACTTTAATACCGCGTATATGTATATCTAATAAAAAACCGTTTCGGATCGAACACGTTTAATTGCGGTTTTCGTTTCAAGTTCGTTTAACCCCTTTACAAGTTGTAACAAAGGTGGCACCCTTTCGAGGAGCGCCACCCTAAACACTTAAGGGCATAACGCGATCGCTGTAACACGTAGTAAAACGTGTCCGATGCCATTTTCGAGATTAGTGTGAAACCCGTTGACGCGAAATTGAACATCACGTAATCAGTAAGGATTTGTAACGATGTCGTGACGCAGAGGGAATCAATTTCGTTCTAATCAAATTTAAATCGATTTCATAACACTTTTCTGAAATTCCTGATACCGGTCTTATAATCATACAACGCACGTTATGAGCACCGTAAGCCAAATAAAGTTTAAATCATATAATACTTTTGCATAACTTGGTTAGTTATTGATTTTCAAATCAATAAAATTCGAATCCACCATCTTTTGAAATCGAGCAGTAGCTCGAACAGGGGGCACAAAATTGAGTGCCATGGCTCACTCGATCGAGTGACCCCTCAAAACAGAGGCAGCGAGCCCTCACTATGGGTACTCGATTGAGTCCCTCCTATGACTCGACCGAGTGGCCTTTACAACACCTTTACGTGAGCTTTTCACATCATTCCAGCCTCGTTAGAACTTTTTCTACGACTTTGGTCATCACGTGTAAAGACAATCACGTGTCTTCCTTTTCAAAATCGTGCATCATTTCATCCTTCTAATCATCTAATCTATTTTGCATTACCGTTACTATATCATTTATTGTTATTTTGCTCGTCGTTTTGTAATGTCCGGGTTGTATTTCCGCCCGCGTAATTTGTAATTTTTTTTCAACTTTATTTACCTTGTTTTCTTGTCATTTTACCGTTTTATAAACGAATCTCACACGCTAAATCACTTCGACGTGAACTAAATGCATTAAAATGACGTAGTTGAACACATAACTCACATGCTTAGTCAAAATGTCGTTTGCATAACATTCAATCGTCTTACTAACGCGCGTACACGAAAACGAATGATATCCTAGTAGAGGCCGCTAAGAGCGGGCGGGGTTTGGTGTCTTTCGTGGGCTTCCCAACACGTACCCTCACCCCTTATTCAGAACCTTGGTTTCCGGATGTCTGAAACCGTTGGCATACGAGATTTATTTGATGCACGATTCTCGATAACTCGGAGTCGGTATCGTAATGCAAAGGGACGAACCCATAAGCTCTAGCACTGAAACCGGGTCGTGCTTTGTGCACGATACGCCTAAGTGTAGAGTGGGTTCGAACGGATCCGAACTCCCATAAAGTTCGGTGACGACTCCTATTTCGATTTAAATTTCGACCCGAGATCAATCTTACCACGAGATTCATTCGCCTACCCAAACCCGCGCGTGGCCACGTCGGGGTGGACCTATGTCATTTCCACAATTTGGCGACTCCGCTGGGGATACCTGACGTACCACTAGTTATTGGGGTTTCTAGGGTGAGACGCGAAAAGAAATAGTTCGATTATTAATGTACACATTTTAGTTCGATGATTTATGCATAACCCATTTTGCCCGGGCCGGTTACTTGTGACCGACGTCCCATTATACCGCGGTGCATTCCTAAATGGGTGCGCTAAAGACATCTATGGCCGAACCCGTAGGGGTTTTGTGGCATGTTCTAAGACCAATTAGGCTTAGGAAGTCCGTCCTGATTTAGGAGAGAGTCATCGATGTTGGTATAGACCCGATTTTGACCGACTGAGACTTAGTTAAAAGCATACATGTTGTCGTCATTTTGCTTACTTGACTATGTGCTCCTTGGTTTCCGTGTCTTTTTATTTTTTTTTAAAAACCGTCATTTCAAAAAATGCATCTTTAAAAAATATCCAATTTTCAAAAACTCAGAATGCTGCCGAAATTTAGACTTAAGATTTGACTTAAAACTAGCCGCCATGTTGTCTATTTCAATATTCGAATTTTCGATCCCTATTCGATTTTCGAATTTTCAAAATTTCATTTCGATTTTCAAACCTTTGAGATTCCATTTCGATTTTCAAATATTCGAGATGACGTTTTCGATTCTCAAATCTTCGGGATACCGTTTTCGATTTTTCAAATTTTCGAAAATTAATCTTCGATATTCAAAATTTCAAAATTCCAAATATTCAACTTTTCAAAAAAAATGGTCCTGTCGGCACGCTGCCAATTTTGAAAGACGGGACCGTCTCTCATTTTTTTTCAAAATGTGAATTTATTTGCAACCATTCCAACATTTCAAATACTCGGTCCTGTCGGCATGCTGCCAATTTTAAAAGTCAGGGTCGTCCTCTGATTTTTTCGAAATTCAACCTCTTTTCAAAAACCTTCCTTATTACAGGACCTACCTTAATCCGTGTGTCGGGTCTTTTCATAATTTGTCGAAGGTCTATAGCGTCGAAACTCCGTCGATCCTACATCGCGGGTCTCTTCCCCATCCTAGTCCGCCTTATTCTAAAGGCATAACCAAACAACACGAGTCATATACTAGAAAGTCCCATGTGATCCGACGACCTTTCCTAAGGGAATTTCGCCCATCTTTCAATCCGTTAGTCGAGTCGTCCTAATTCAAGAAACCTTTAACTTAAGGGTCTACCCTAATCACAGAGTCATCCTTATTCAAGTCAAGTCAAGGGTCTCTAGCGTCGAAACTCTGCCGATCTTACATCGCGATTTTCTTCGCATACCCCGTCTGCCTTACCTCAAGGCCGAGTCAACCTTTTACAAGGCATAGGCTTATAACAAAAGGTTCTTCATCCTTACATCTAAGGGTCACTAGTCCAACACTCAAGTCTTCAATCCCACTCGAGGGCCACCCTTCAGCGGAGCGATCAACCACGATTTCTCTAAGGGTCATGTCCTACACGTGTTGTCTCACGCGTGCCACCTTCGAGTCACTTAGATGCCACACCATCTGAGTCCTATCAAAGTCTTTAGTCTCACTTGGGGGCTTTTCTCCAACGGAGCGATTAATCACAGTCACTCCGAGAATCGCACCCTACATATTTGTCTTAGGATAGTCTAACCCGAGTCAAACCAGAGTTGTCCCTCTTCCCGTGCTATTTCCTATGCCTTGGTGTATTTGGGTTCCAAAGCAACATTCATGATTACGTGGGTATTCTCGCAGAGTGTGGCACCCTTAACCGGGAATAGGAGCATGGAAAACACCATTGATGAACTGAAGGCTTTACTAGAGACGATGGTTAGTAAGCAGGCCATGTTTGAAACCCAACTAGGGTTCGTAAGAGCCGACCTAGAAGCCACGAATGCTCGTTTAACTGTCATTGAACGGCAAGACCTCAATTCTGGGCCGGTAAATACTGGGCCATTTGCCAAACTGATCAGCACGGTGCGTGAGCTCGAACAACAGTTCCACGCCCTTCAAGGGAATAACATTCATATTGAAGACTCTCGAGACTATACACCCATTAGTGAGAAACTACCAAAGGATCTCAACTTAGAGGGGTTACCTGTATTCGAAGGGACGGAGGATCCATTACTACACCTCCGAGCCTTCAAGGCATTTATGGCAATCAAGGGGGTCAAAGCCGACGTGTTCATCAATTTGTTTAGCGCATCCCTCGGGAAATACCCAAAATCCAGGTTCTATAGGCTAGACACAAAAAGATTCCCCACTTGGGAAGATGTGGCTACCGAGTTCGCTCAAAACTACTCTGATAATACTGAACTTCAGACTACCATGCGGACTTTAGAAGTCATGGCACAAGATCCAACAGAGGGTTTCACCAAATACCTTCAACGTTGGGGGGCTGAGAGTGTTAAGCTGGTAGACAAGCCCAGCGAGAAGACACTAGTGGATGCGTTCATCAACAACCTCCTACCCTCCTACCGCGTCCATCTTAGGTATGCCGGCATTTCAAACTTTGTGGTGCTTACCAAAATGGGTACTAGGATTAAAGACGATCTTCGACATAATGAAGATCTGGGTGAAGCTTCTACTGAAGGCTATACTGGACATCCACTTGAGTCCTTAGAAGCCGACAACTACTGACAACATCATCCAAGAGTCCGGATTTGATTTAAGTCCGAGTCTAGGATGTACTAATTCTTTCAATTTCGATGTCAGAGTCAGAGTCAACTGTATTCTGCCCTCTTTTCAAAATTCAATAAAATCATCTTTTATATTTCTCATATATGCTTTCCTTGTGTGTTTCTGAGAACATGATGAACACCATCATACACTGTGAGCACATGCACGTGACTATTATAGGCACATCTATAATGACTGCAGGAAATCGAGAACCGTGTTTTCCTTTAACTGTTCCATGTCAGGCATAGAAAGCCACATAACTACCCCCTATGACAAATTTAGGTAGTCTCCTAGTTTGGGTTCAAGACGGGAGGCAAGCCCATTTCCCACAATAAACACCCCTCCAATAAGACCGACCAGTCTCTACCTTAGGTGTTAGTCTGACGAACAAAAAAAGAAAAAGAAAAAAGTTGGACAAAAAAAAATCAAAAGTCCAAGGAAAAAGTAAAAGGCCAAAACAAAAGAGCTGGCCATGATAAAAAAAGCTCTCAACATCCCCGGACCAGATACGGTCAATCCCTTGACCGGGCACGGTCAACTCAAATGAAGAATCCCATGACCGGGGCTAAGAGGTCAACCAAAAAAAAATTCAAAGACCCATGACCGCGGTTAGCAGTCAACTCAAGTAAAAGTCCCTTCACCGGGGTACGGTCAATTCAAAAATTATCGATGCCCATACCATCCGATAGAGGAGAGAGATTCAATCTGGTCAGCTAACACCACATCTCGCCTTCCCACATTACAGCCCTTAAGACCTTCTCGAGACCTAGGCAAAGAGACAACCCGGAATTTTGAGGATTCAAGCTCCATAGGATACACCCTAACCATTAGGGCCAGACATGCAAATCAGATCCCGCATTATCAAACCTACCCTGATCGAAGTTCAACTCATTTTTACTCGACTTCCCCATTTCCTACGACATTAATACCTTACCCTCGAAGCTTTAGCTCCACAAAATCGAGCTCCAGATGTCAAAACATCAAAGCCACTTACAACCTGGCACCACATTTCCAAAAACATCCAAACCAGCTACCAGCCCCAAACATGGGAACTCAACTTGCGGTCGGCATAGAACATGCCCAAATAGTTCACACCACCTCTAGGGGATACCCCAGAGAACGCTCACAGTCGCAGGATCAATATCCTAACTATTCTAGCCCCTCGATCAAGACATCATCGGGAATGCACCTAGCCTACACCATTACTACGGCTAGTCACACACAAAGCCCTAATAAACTAGGCACCATAACATATCTTCCAATTCACTGAACAACAGCTTGGTTTGATTTCACTACACGTGAATACATAGGCAGCCTTTTGACAAGGGCACAACCACCCACATTGACACAAATTCAAAAGCACTATCATTCCTATCACGACACTGCCATGTTCTCAACGGTTAGCTTTGTCGTCCTGGGGGCTTCTCGTTGGCAGAAGATCTTCATCCACTCACAAAATCCAAAAGACTTTCAAAAAAAAAAACTAGCCTCCTTTCTATAGAGTGTCCAAGTACTCGGCTCAGTCGAAGACGAGAATCTATCAGGGACTCGAAGCAACACCCGACTTTGGGAAAATACCCCAAAAAAACCAAAAAATTCAAAAAGAGCACTAGACTATAGCATTGCTACTGCTAAGTCCTGTCATGCAAAAAACAGTCTCATCACAGACTACTGCAATCCCCCTATAACGTATCTTTCCCATTTCGATGTTTGACTATGTTGCCACTCGCCTAAGCTACGGAATAGCGCAGCTTAAGAGTCTTGTTATCTTAGGTGGCCCACCCCCTACTAAGTCACGGTACAACCCCTCAAGAGTCCAAGTCGTGTCTGTCAACTCGTCTTGTCGCGTCCAGAGTCGAGTCTGTCTGTATGTCTCTCTCTTCAAATTCCCACTTTGAAATTTGCAAAACTTAGCTATTTGAGAAAATTCTTTTGGACAAGGTCAAATTTCGGTCTATTAAACTGCAAATATTTTTTCTAAACCCGTTCAATTTTGAAAACCAATCTCCTAACACGTGAGTTTCTGTTAGGACTTCGATTTCAAAATAAAGCAAAAATCATTTTCCTCAGCGGAAGCCAGTCTATAGATGCTAGCAGTATTTCCTATGTGCTATGACTGCTATCTTGCTATCTGTTATTTCTGCCTATGTATCTAACATTTTAGGTAGCAGCTTGTGCTTCCCAACAGAACATCGAAGGCTGTGTTTCTCCTGGAATACTACCTCCAAGATGGGATGTGTCTGCAGACAGGTACACCCAGGGCATCAGAAGCAAGTCCCCGCGCAGCTTCTTTACTCCCCAGCGGAAAACTCTAGGTGGTATTTCTCTTGGAATATCCAAGATGGGATGTGTCTGCATACAGTTACACCCGGGACTTCGAAGGCAAGTCCAACTCCCCATGGAGCCATCATCATCAAGACAGGTATAATTTCTACCTTATGGCTGGCGAGCCCTTCATGCGAGTCTAATGGACTATAAACAACCCGACTGGAAGGCTGCCAAGTCGTAATCCTCGATTGGCCTGGTGGCTACTCTAACTTTCGCCTTGTCCATGCCTCAGACAGAGTGGGGGCTCTGTAGACACCCGCATTTTGCCATATAGTGTCTAAAGCAGTTTCTGACAGAACACCCGATGATGAACGGACGTAAACGTGACTTAATACGCTCGAATTCGGACTCAAAATTGATAGTATCCGACGTGGGCACTTAGCAGAGTACAAATCTCTCAAAACCGACCTCAAGATCAGGCCGAATGGGTCGTTTCCAATAAAACGAGACTAATTTGAGTCGAAACCGACACCGGAAATAAAACCGTCATTTAGGGACCGGATCAAAACCCAGTCAAAGTCGAAATCCCAGACGCAAACAGCCATGCGTGCTTCTAAAACCTGGCTAAGTCAACCGAAATTAAAGCTAAGCCACAAAAATCTCAACTTCTCCTATATTCACTCACCCGACTGATCCACTCGATCGAGTCACCTAGCCCACTCGATCGAGTGGACCTTCAAAAAACCCACAGTCGCCTCTTTTAAAGCCACTCGATCGAGTGCATCAGGGCCACTCGATCGAGTGACCCTAGGTCGGGGCTCATTTTCTATAAATACCCCCCTTAGGCTTTCACATTTTTCAGAACTTTACAACCCTAAGCAACCCTTAAGCAACACTTCAACTTTACACCTTAACACATAACATACTTAGGCTTCCTTAGAGTCCTTATACACTCTAGTATACAAGCCACTTTTGAGATCAAAACTAGTCAAAAACCCGGGAGCATCCTCTCCCTAATCATACACACCTTTACTCATCCTACATTTCTCGACACTTTCGCGCACACGCTGCTACTTTACGAGTCCGTTTCCGAGATACTTAAGAATGTAGGTTGAGGGTGTAATTCAAATCCCAAAATCTCTTTCTCCCTTCTCTTTTTCGATTTTGTATATATATATATATATATATATATATATGTGTATATATATATATTAATTACTACTAATATTATTAATCATCGCTAACACTAACATTTTTATTTTCGTTTCATTTTTATTTTCGTTCTTTTTTATTTCGATACTAACTTTAATACCGCGTATATGTATATCTAATAAAAAACTGTTTCGGATCGAACACGTTTAATTGCGGTTTCCGTTTCAAGTCCGTTTAACCCCTTTACAAGTTGTAACAGAGGTGACATCCTTTCGAGGAGCGCCGCCCTAAACACTTAAGGGCATAACACGATTGCGGTAACACGTAGTTAAATGTGTCCGATGCCATTTTCGAGATTAGTGCGAAACCCGTTGACGCAAATTCGAACATCACGTAATCCGTAAGAATTAGTAACGATGTCGTGACGCGGTGGGAATCAATTTCGTCCTAATCAAATTTATATCGATTTCATAACACTTTTCCAAAATTCCTGATACCGGTCTTATTAACGTACAACGCACGTTATGAGCACCGTAAGCCGAGTAAAGTTTAAATCACATAATAATTTTACATAAATCGGTTAGTTATCGATTTTCAAATCAAAAAAATTCGAATCCACCATCTTTCGAAATCGAGCAGCAGCTTGAACAGGGGGCAGTCGATCGAGTGCCATGGCTCACTCGATCGAGTGACCCCTCAAAACAGAGGCAGCGAGCCCTCACTAAGGGCACTCGATCGAGTCCCTCCAATGACTCGATCGAGTGGCCTTTACAACACCTTTAGGTGTGCTTTTCACATCACTCGATCCTCGTTAAAACTTTTTCTACGACTTTGGTCGTCACGTGTACAGACAATTACGTGTCTCCCTTTTCAAAATCGTGCATCATTTCATCCTTCTAATCATCTAATCTATTTTGCATTACCATTACTATATCACTTATTGCTATTTTACTCGTCGTTTGTATTGTTCGGGTTGTATTTCCGCTCGCGTAACTTGTAATTTGTTTTCAACTTTATTTACCTTGTTTGCTTGTCATTTTACCATTTTATAAAAGAACCTCACATGCTAAATCACTTCGATGTGACTAAATGCATTAAAATGACGTAGTTTAACACATAACTCACATGCTTAGTCAAAATGTTTTTTGCATAATATTCAATCGTCTTACTAACGCGGGTACACAAAAACGAACGATATCCTAATAGAGGCCATTAAGAGCGGGCGGGGTTGGGTGTCCTTCGTGGGCTTCTCAACACGTACCCTCACCTCTTACTCAGAACCATGGTTTCCGGATGTTCGAAACCGTTGTCATACGAGAGTCATTTGATGCACGATTCCCGATAACTCGACGTCAGGTCCGTGCTTTTTGAACGATACGCCTAAAAAGCGGGCCGTGCTTTTTGCACGATACGCCTAAGTGTAGAGTGGGTTCGAGCAGGTCCGAACTCCCATAATGTTCGGTGGCGACTCCTATTTCGATTTAAATTTAGACCCGAGAACAATCTTACCACGAGATTCATCTGCCTACCTAAACCTGCGTGTGGCCGCGTCGGAGTGGACCTATGTCATGTCCACATATTTACATTGCGTGGCATTTACCGCTTTCTAAATGAACATCGCATGCTAAATTCAACTTTTACATTATTTCAGATGCATTACATGAGGTAGCTAAACACGTATTTCACATGCGTAGCTAAAATTGATGTTTGCATATCATTTATCCGTCTTACTAACGCGTGTACACGAAAACCGAACGATACCCTAGTAGAGGCCGCTAAGAGCGGGCGGGGTGGGGTGTCCTTCATGGGCTTCCCAACACGTACCCCCATCCTTTACTCAGAACCTTTGGTTTCCGGATGCCTGAAACCGTTGACAAACGAGAGACTTTTGATATACGATATTCGGTAATTCGACATTGGTATTGTAATGCAAAGGGACGAACCCCCATAAGCTCTAGTACTAAAGCGGACCGTGCTATGTGCACAATACGCCTAAGTATAGAGTAGGTTCGAACGGGCCCGAACTCCCACAAAGTTCGGTGGCGACTCCTATTTCGATTTAAATTTCGAGCCGAGAACAATCTTACCACGAGATTCATTTGCCTACCCAAACCCGCGCGTGGCCGCGTCGGGGTGGACTTTGCCATGTCCACAGATAGGTCCCGAGTTATACCTTGTTGTTAATTTTTATTTTTGATGGTTTAAATGAGTATTTATAAAAACCTGTGTTGAGTTAATGACATATACATTTATAGCACTACATCTAACCTCGGTAATGTGTTTACTGAGTTCTGTTTTGATGACCTAATCAAACATGCTTGCTAACCATGTCGAGATAATATCAGACCAACTTAAAACACCCTCGTTAACATGAACAATGTGTTACCGAATTGTTCCACCTATTTAAAGTGCTTATTCCACAAAGTTTGAAAAGACACTCACGTTTATTTCAATTCTAGTTCTTCACTGCAAAATTTTAGGATTTTAACCCAAGTGCTTCAACCTATTTGCTGGTGGTCAAGTTTTCCATTATACAGCTTAAAGGTTAAATTATCATTGGGAATTTCAGCGAGATCACTTTCAAGAGTTTGGATGATGTTAGAACTTGGTTTGCTCGAAAATATGATTTTGAAAATCATTTTATCAATCGAACATTTACGAATTCAAAATTTGTCAGTTCAGGAAAATGATTCTGCATATCACCGTTATGTTTGGAATTTTAAAATGGTTTTAACTGGAAAGCTGTAAAGGACTGTCTTCCGAATCTAACCTCACTAGTTTACACTGTTTTGAGTCACGATGAATTATTTTTGATTTTTCTACCATGACAACATTTTCGTAAAAACGTGTCTAAATTCATTAACACGATCTTTTGCCTTGTCCAAATAAATGCTTTAATTTAAAGTGCCTACCTTAAAAAGTGCTATAATGAAGTCGTACTTATATGCTCATGATAAATTGGGGGTAAACTCAAGTCAAAATAGGTCGTAAGATGAATTAGAGCTGTTGTTTTCAGATAAATGGTCATGGTCATAAGTTACTTAGCTGAGAAAGAACGTCAGTACGCGTATCCGTCAGGTGGGAGTTGTTTCAATGAGAAGTCAAGTAAGGTCGATTCGTTAAACTACATACCAGGTACTCTGTCTGCATCTAACTAAACAAACGCCTGATTTCATATTTTGGTTGTAACAACCCGAATTTTCGATGATTTAAATTAATAGATAATGCGGAAAGTTATCTAAGTCATTTAATTAAAATTATATTAGAGTGTAAATAAATCCGGATCGCTATGGATCCTTACAACATACGACAATTAATTACATAGTCTTGATTCATCAGTACAGAATATATAGATTGTATTTTTATAATAAACATATTATTAAAATCTCTCGCTCAATTTCCCAACGTCTTATACCTGCAAAAAATAAAATAGGGGTCGCTAAGCGGAATAACAACCAAACCGTTCATCTAACATCACCTCATACACATAAGACAATCATGTGAATAACTAACAATATGATTACAAAAATACTAAAGGATATCACGTAACAGATAGTTTTCTTTAATTCAATTAACCAACATGTGAGGTGATGAAAACGGTAAAGTTTAGAAGATGGGACATTGGCAGCCATTTGATTTTAAATCATTTTTCATGTAAACAGATAAACACACGAGTCGTGGCTTCTAGTATCACCGCTACACCCTATTGGCTTGCATCTCACCAGTAGAAGTAACCGTGTTACCGACTCGTAGACCGAGCCGCAGTTTTCAGAATCATGTTCTGGCCTCGCTACCTAGTTGGTAATACTGATCAAATACTTGTCTATACATGCACACATACCCTACAGAGACTCTTGAATCGCAGCTCTCACTACCGTAGGACGACTACCTTAAACACTAGGTCGACTCTCGGACCGCAGCCTCCGAGTCCGTTTTTCATTACAAGTGCAGTCGAAACACCACATATGGTAGAATCCAACACAAGCTATTCGTCCCAGACTCGCATCGTAAACTTTATACAAAAGTCGCTCGTGAACAAGTAGTACATTATTTGGTGACCTTTAATAATTGGCCGGACTCATTTGAAACAGTCAAATCCTCAAATTCTTACTTTCGGTATGACAACATTATACTTTAATCCTCAAGTGTCATCCGAAACATCATATCCCAAATATCGTATAACTTATTTTAAAATAGTAATTTCTTTAAATAAAGTTTTATATTAAAATAAAAATTAAGGTATAATAAAATATTATTTTAAAACTTATAGTTTCTGAAAAATATAATTTAAGGCATACTTAGTCGATTTACAAAATTTGATGAAAAATCACTTTTTTTACATTTATGAATGTCGTGTACAAATTTTGGAATAAAATAAATCCATTTATTTTAGAAAATGAAATTTATAAATTTCTACCTATATAAAAATAATAAGTGAAGTATTTTTAAAATAAGATATTTTGTAGGTTACTAATTTACTCTATTATTATAATACATAAACAAATGTAAAAGTACTAAAGAAAATTAAAAATATGACCATAATTACAATTATATAAAATACATACAAAATATATAGTACATAGAATAAATATACATATTAAATTAATAAAAAACAATGAAAATAATATAAGTAAATTTTATTATTTTAAGTTCTTTTATTCAGTTTCTCAATTTCTCATATAAACAGAAATATAGAGGTGATAAATAAATAAATTAAACAAGTGATAATTTAGTTAAGTTGAATTTAGTTATAAATAAATACATAACATAAATAAAATATCACTTAATATTTTTATATACATATGTAATTTAGTTATACAAATAAGCTTAAATATTTAAATAAGCAATTTATTAAGTTAATAACATAATATACTTATATATATAAAATGTTGTTGGAAGAAAAGTTTGGTTACCTTAATTACTATTACGAAGTATTTATTAACGTTATTAAGAATTAATGGTCGCCAGGTCAATAATATTGTCTACATTAGGAAAGTCGTCTCGTCTTCCCTTTTAAAGAAATTTTCGGTTGAAATGATTTGGCCCTTAATACGGTTCAAGAAAAGTGATTCCGCCAAATATTGGGTAGCTCCTCATTCCCGATGCTCCAATTATAGAAAAGGACGAGAGAGTATATATATAAAGTAGTATGTAGTAGTATATATAGTAATAAGTAGTATGGTACGTAGTATGTAGTATAAGTAGTAAGTAGGGATGGCAACGGATCCGAGATCCGATCCGGATCCGCAAGATCCGGTCCGCACGGACCGGATATGGATCCTCAATTTTGAGATCCGTTGGATATGGATCCGGATCCGGATCCGCTATCTTTAAACGGATCCGGATCTGGATCTTAATAAATAAATCCGGATCCGGATCCGCAAATCCGTTTTATTAAAAAATTAACAATAATAAAAAACTTAGAACTTTAATTTGTATTTTTTTGGTTATTTCTAAGACTCTTTTTTTTAGTTTATTAATCTTTGATTATGAATCTTTATATTCAATTTTATTTGTAAAATTATGAAAATTAATATGGTCGTAAATACGTATTAATTAAAAAATTTGAATAATTTAAGTAAGAAATTAGATCCGCGGATCCAATCCGGATCCGGTCCAGATCCGGCGGATCCGGATCTGGATCTATATTTTTGAGATCCGTCGGATCCGGACTGGATCCGGATCCGCTACTAGGAGTGTGGATCTGGATCTGGATCCATGCGGATCCGGTCCGGATCCGGTCCGTTGCCATCCCTAGTAGTAAGTAGGGAGTAGTATATATAGTAGTTAGTATTAGTAATTGGGTTAGTATGTGTAGGTGTAGTGTAATACTCCCTCCGATTCATTTGATTCTTTACGTTTGCTTTATCACACTTGTTGATGCACGTTTTGCTTTGTTTATATCGTTATTTACACATTATTAAAAATCGTAAAAGTTTGATATTCTTAATGTACTCATTAAAACGATTAAAACAAGATCACACATGACTATGTTTTAAGTTATACACGTGAAGTTATAATAGAGATTCTCTCCACTCATGAATAGTGCCAAAAAGTAAACGTAAAGAAATAAATGAATCGGAGGGAGCAATAGGTAATAATAGTGTAGGTTAGTTGTAGGAATGTAGTAATAGTAGATAGGTGGGTAAGGGTAGCAGTGGTAATAGGTAGGAATGTAGGATGCTTGAGTAGAGTAGTACGAACTCGAGTTTTGGTCCGTTTCTTGTACAAACGTCTTTCTTTCTTTCTTAAAAAGTTGAAATATAAGATTACAGAATAAATTCAAAGAAACCGTAAAATATATATTTTTTTAAAATTTGTGAGACGGTAAGTAAAATAAACGATAAATAGTATTATAAGTCAATAGTTATAAGAAATCATTATTTCAAGAATTCTATAAATTATTTCTAAATTTTTACGAGATGCGAAAATGTCGAAACGACAAGTCATTAAAAAATATTGTCAAGTTTTAAACTTTATTTGACGAAAGATAAAATTTTTAATAATTCGATAAATTAATTCCCTTGTTTTTATAATGGAATAATTTTTAATTTAACGAAAATATAATATTTTATTCACAAAAATAATTTTTCAAGCGTTAAACTTTTTTTAAATAAATGTTTAAAATTTTAACACTATTTGAAAAATATGGGGTGTTACATTGTTTGTAATAGATGAAAAGAATTAGGGCATATTTGGTGAACAATTCAAATGTTGGTTTTAATTACTCTTGTACATCCCTGATAAGTTGTCTATCCTTACTGGTCGATGAGTAGTGTATGCCTAGAGAAGTGAATGTTTAAAATGCTTACGGGTTGATTGTTGGTCTTAAGTCCTATGTTAGTATCTAAACTTAAAACTTATGCAAAATAAGACATAATGACCAATTTGACTAGTTGTTGTAGTCCTGATAAATATAAGTCATCGTCGCCTGTCTCAAGGTCTGAGATTATTAACGTGGTCATCTAATAGTGTCCAATTGTGTTGCTGTTTTGCCGTGATGGTTATATTACTTGCCTAAATGTTTCCCGCACGTATGTATGCATGTGAGTCTGAACCTCCTAACGATACAACTATGTCAACGAGCTATCATAATATAATTTAGGAGTACGTGTCTAAAATCGAGTCTTGAGATAATGACGAGATCGGATGTCTTGAAAATGTGATGTTGTTTAAATTACTTGAAAAAAGTTCATAATAATGGTAGTTAACGAGTCTCACTGTATAAATAATAGTAATAATATCGAGATTCATTAAAGAATGATCATAGTTACAATGATGTTACGGGTGTCTTGGATAATGAATAGTTGGGGGTCCAAGGTATACCCGTGAATTCGTTGTGTCATCACTTATATTTCGATGTCAGCAGGTCGGGTTATAGTACAAGGTAGTAACATTATGATCACGAGTCGAGGTAGTAAAATGACATGTCACTAGGTGGCAGGTCTCGAGTGTTGGGTAAAGCATCCTTGTATGAAATGATCATTTTACTTGGATGATAGTAGTGGCTGGCGTCCATGCATGTAAATATATCTTAGAAGGAGGGTTCGCATAAGTCTGTAAAGTTACAAGTGCACTAGTTGTTGTCTGTCAACATGTGAATTAGTCATGACGAGTGAGTATAAACACATTGGTACTAATAAGCAGTTTGTTTAGCTTAATTTATGTGAAGCATGGCATATAAGAATGAGTATGTCAATAGTCTATTGATACTTATGTCGAATTATGAGAAAATCCTGAGTGATGGTGCCTGTAGTAGTTAGAAAAGAGAGAACTTATGCTGTGAAAGGTGGATGATGAATGTTGGGATAGAAACCCCTCGCGATCAGTTGATGGGTGAGTAAGTTGTAAAATCTAGATGAACATGAACGGACCATCGTGTTAGGCTTGATGCCAGAAGTGTTAGAGGTCGTGAAATAACCAAATGATGCTATGTATATGAAAAATGTTGTAAAATTGTTATGATGGATCACATGAGTGGATTAACAAATATTACCAACTCGCTCACCCCTGGTCAGGGTGTACAAGTATATTCATTTGAAAATTTTACTGTGATTTCCTTTGATAATTGATAGCGTGTTATATAAGAGAGTCGAGAAATCAATGATCTCGTTAGTGTCAAGATAGTGTCGTTATATATAAGATGTGTTGGGTAGCGTGTGAGATCATTGAATTTCAGGGCGAAGTTCATAATAACGAGGGTAGGAAGTAATACCGTTACCCTGAATAATTGTCGAGTATTATGATCATCTTTGTTGTTGTTGTTGTTGTGTACCGAGAAACGCTTATGTGTATCGTGGGATTTATTACTATACTACTCGAAATGTTGGTAGAACGAGGTGAGGGGATCGAACTTCGGGATGAAGTTCCTTGTAAGGTGGGTACACTATAATACCGGTCCTGCTTACCCACGTTATGTTACGTATGTCAGTTGGTGATTAGTTGGTCGGTCAAGTTGGCATAATTAGTTGTTCCATGGCGGGAGTGAACTTCGGGGCGAAGTTCCATATAAGAAGGGTAGATTATAGTAGCCGTAATTTTATATAGAGGTCAAACAGAGTAAATTTAAGACAAACTATAATAGCCGTATTTTATGTTGGTCCGAGTCAGTTAAATGGATAGCAGTGTGTGCAACGGGTTAACTCATTTAGTTTACCCGTTTCGTTAATCAAGTTCTAATACCCGTATAATGTATAACCTGTAACCAGAGCCCAGCTTATCAAACCCCTAATAACATATAATAATACTAATAACATAATAATAATGATAATGATATGGTAATATAAAGAGGTGAAGTATGTAGTACTTAGGTTACGTAATAACTCGTAAAACGCACTTTTATAACCCAGCCGCACTTGCACTTTTCTGAACCTAGTCGTACATACAGGAGAGAACACATACGCAAGCAACCCTCATGTATACTCTCCCACGCTCACTCTCACACTCACGGCTAAGCAAGAGGAAGAAGTCGAGGAGTCGAGGAGTCGAATCGGGTCGTTGATCATGTCGTACAAACAACCGTAGGTATATGTCTATATCATAATCTCTATTTCAATCGTTAGTTTGTATTCCAATGACGTCATAGAAGGGTCACGTCCATGTTAGGGTTAGGCCGATCGTGATACAGCATAAGTCGGAGTCTTTGGTGTTGTCGGAATGTAGAATTGGTCACGTCCTTTTGTTGGCAGGGCACGAGTTGGTAACGGTCAGATTAGGGCTAGTGTCGGGGTTGTTGTGGTTGGTATCGAGGCTGCTATAGTTATTGTCAGGGTCGATTTTGTTGTACTATTGTCGTTGTCATAATTGTTGCATGTTGTGGTCGTGCTGTAGTTATTATGTGTTGTTGTTTGGTATGGCGCTAAGTCGTGGGTAAGCTACTGTTTATAATTGTTTTCATATACAGTATTGTGTATGGGACGTACCAATCACTAGTGTATTTTATACTCCGTAGTTGTGTTATCGTGCATCGTTAGATATATTCTAGTGTATATGGTCGTGTATTAATATGGATTAGTGGGTCGAGAGGAGTCGGGAAGTGTCGCGTGTCACCAGTAATTATCAGTTCATTTTATAGTTTGGTTAGGTCAAGTTGGTTCCATTTTATAATTTAATTACATTAGGGTAAATATTAATTTAAATATATAATATTTTATTAGGATCAGACTTTGTAAGACTTTCCTGGTGAATTGTATTACCAACGCGGTGGTGATTTGCTGATTAGGTAAGATTTTCCTTACTTAGAATACATTAAAATTATGATGCATATATGAGTTACGAGTACGATGTGGTATCGTGCTAATGAGAATGATTTTGAATACTGATGGTGGAATAATGATTGATGAATATTGATATATTGGAGTTGATGAGGCTAGCTTTAAACCTAGTCGGGGCCTTTGATCATGGTCCCCTCTCTGATTTCTTCTCGCGGGCTGTTGAACCTGCGAGGGTGTGCACCCTCGGAATGAAAGGGACTGCTAAAAGAGTTGATATGATATTATTGATGTGTATCGTGATGGTACTCAATGTTGAGATGAGGTTATTGATATGGTACCATGATGGTAACGTACAGAGAATTTGGAGATCATATTATTGATTGGTACCGATGATGGTACTGGGACGGTTGAGACTTGACATTTTATATTACGTACGTGTGTTATAATGTTAGCATGTTTTAACCGTTTTCTCTGTCTAAATTGTCATCCAATTTTATTCGGGGCCTGTGATGATCCAATTGATATTTTCGATCAATTGGGGAGCAGTCTATATTACAGGTTATGTATATCGTGATGTGTTTGGATGCTGGAATGCTTGTACGGGAATTGGGTGAACGCGATAATGATCCTGGTCGTAGCAAGGGTTAATGCGCAGGCATTCTTCTTTATATAGATTGTATAGCTTCCACTGTGTAACCAGAGTTGTAATAGTTAATGAGTTGTAACGTCTAAATCAGATGGTCAGTTTGGCATTCTTGTTTATATAGATTGTATAGCTTCCACTGTGTAACCAGAGTTGTAATAGTTAATGAGTTGTAATGTCTAAATCAGATGGTCAGTTTGGCATTCCATGTTGTATTTTAATGAGCCACTACCTCGGGAAACCGAGATGGTAACATCTTTATTTATTCGGGAATGTCTTGATAAGGCTCCTGGGTAAATAGGGGTGTTACATTGTCATATTATGTTGTCGCCGACATGTTACATTGTCATATTATGTTGTCGCCAATACCACTCTCACCCTTGTCGTTGTTTCTTTGTCATGTGTTTCGACAACAGTCGTCGTACTAAACCTCCACCCTATCCCATTAACGCCTTCTCTATGTTCATATCAGGTTCGCCCCAGCAACCACCCCTGCCCCACGGACCGGGTGGTCTGATTTAGCCAGCTACGACCCGAATGGCCAACTAGCCGACACAGGATCGAAGAGTCTGGTCGGGTGTTCTATGTTTCGGTTTAGTCCTTTTTTTTGCTTTCAAATTATACTATTGAGTTTGCTTCAAGCTTTACAGTTTGTGGTGTTTTACGGGTGCCACTCTCCCTTACACAGTTTTTCTTTTTTATGAATGCCATGACCTGCCGCTTCGGCCTCGTGCACCTTAGCTTTGTTAGCGTTTTTTTTTTCGTCATTCGAGCAACTTCTAGACACACATTCAAGGCAAATAGCTACGGTTCTGGCGTCAAAAGGTCAACTTGGTTCATCTTCAGCAACATCTACAATTATCTGTTGGTCCAGTCAAAGCGTCCGTAAACTAACGTTTTTACAAATGATGTGTATTAGAATATAATTTAAGTATACGATAGTTAATGGTAGTAATTAGTATAGTCTCTTCGTATTCCATCATTAGTATATCTCTAGCTAGAGTCCATGTATCTCGTGATGTTACTCGGTAGATAAACCGCGCTTGATTAATCAAATACACAAGACATTACGTAAACTTACCCAACTTTCTCGCCCAATTTCTAACCTTAAATACACAAATTGATTTGACAAAGTAAATTTTTGTCCTATTTCATTAAAAAAACCAATCGTCTATCATTTATACTCCTTCTAGTTTTTAATGTTTGCCCCATTTCAATATAATGTTCCTCACATATATTCACCAAATGGGGCAAACATTAAAAATCGGAGATAGTATTTATTTATAGGGAAATTCTACATGGTACCCCTGAATTATTTCGAATTATATGTGGTACCCCTACTTTTTTTGAAACATACATGGTATTCCCCAATTCTCTAATAAGTCACCCTGAGCTCCTTGCCCTTACTAATCTACTCCGTCAATTTTTTTCCCAAATCTTCCATCAAGTGATGAGTTGGCGTCTAATTAGAACAAATACAACCCCTAACCAACCTAATCAACCTAATTCCCTATTTTTAACAATTTGCCTCCCATTTCCCTAACTTTTTCCGCCAAACTAAAGCCTTTATTACCCATATTCATCCTTCCCTCCTCTCTCTTCTCACTTCAACTCCGTCCTCTACTCTTCATTTCCCAGAAATTTTCAAAAATCTATCATAGATGGCCATGTCCAGTAGTGCACAGTCTCTTTATTGGCAATCACTCCTGGATGGCATTGATTTCTACAATAAGCATTTGATGGTTGGAATTGTCGTGGATCCCGCCGATCAAATAAATAACCAACTAATCCTAGTGGGTAGCTAGGGCAAGTCGGGTCGAATCCACGGGGACGGTGAGAGGCGTCTAGACTAAGGTCGCCCAAATACGAGACTAGGTCAACGAGCTAAGCTAAACTAGAATGATAAGAAGGGGAGAAGGCTAAGACTATGGCTAAGGAGACGGATAGAACAACTAAGGAAAACGGGCTAGGATTAGGTCGGGTTCAAAGGAGTAACGGAATGGTCAAGGAAGAGTAAAGGTGAAGGGGGTAGTCGGGTAATCTAGGTGTGGTCCGGGCTCTCGCAACTTAGACTCACCTAGAGGTTCCACCTAAAACCCATTTTGGCGACACACATGACAAACGGGGTTACTAGCGTGTTATTGTGGCCTAGATCGCATCCGGGCTCTCGCAACTTAGACCGACCTAGGGGTCGTCCTCACCGGGCTCTCGCTACTTAGAGAGGGAACCGAACCCACAAGCAAACTATTACCCACAAGAGAAAAGCAAGAAAAACAAGCATATGCACATACTAGTCATTCAAGCATTTCAACAAACATGTGATATGCATCAAACCAAGAGGAAACCCAAATCTTCCACCAACATCTCCAACCCTCCCTTAATCATCCAATTAACACCCTAATCACCTTACTAACCCTAGCAAGAATACTACTCTAACATTATCAAACTAATTCTAACATAAACAAGAGGAAACAACACAAACATCAAAACATACATAATGAAACTACCAAGTATGATGAACAAAATAATAAACAACAACTAAAGATTGAAACTTGAATTAAACAAACAAGATAAAGAGTAAAATGAAGAAAGGATTATACCATACTAGTGAATGATGAAAAGATGAACACTTGTATATAAAGAAAACCCAAATTCATCCACCAATGTTGTCAAGATTGAATGGATTCTTCAAGAGATCTCTTAATATAAGATTAAACTAAGATTAACTACTAATTACCGACTAATCTACACTAATCTAATCTAATCTAACCTAAAGTAGTCTAGGGTTTAAGGTCTAATGTCTAACCTCCACTTAACATAACAAGGGAAGAGTATATATAGGGTTACAAGTGGAAGGGAGAAGCAAGGAAACAAAGCGCGACAGCAGCACGCCCTTCCCCGCCGGGAGGAGGTGGTCCCGGTCGGGAAGGGGTCGGTCCCGGCCGGGAGGAGCTGGTCCCGATCGGGATGGACCCAAAACAGCAGCTCCTTGTTTTGCTCCTTCATCCCGGACGGGATGAGGTCATACCCGTCGGGGATGAGTCTTGTAGGCCTCCAAAATGATCTTTTTGGTTCCTCCTTGCTTCACATGGACTTCTCATCGATTCTCGGGACTCGGGATCGGGTCTCGAAGGCTCGGGGTTGGGTCCCAAGGTCTTGGGATCGAATCCAAGGCATCGAGTGATCGTTCCTTCACTTCGTTGGCTCCGAAAAGTGTATGTATTGAGTCGGAATCGCTCCAACTCTTCATGAATGGTCTCGGGAACCTGAAACGAACTAGAGGAAGCATAAGTACCCCATAAAATCGCTCCCAAGGAGCGATTCCACAATGAAAATGGGACCAAAACACTACGAAATAGGCACTACAAACTACACTTATCAACTCCCCCACACTTAACCCTTACTCGCCCTCGAGTAAGCACAAACTACTAAACTAGCCGAATGGGTATTAGCGCACCCTACGCCCTTTAAACTCACGCGAGTGCACTTAGAGGAAAAGTACACTCCGCAAGGCAAGTGGGGTCTTGCGACAAAACCGTGGATGCAATCGGACACAAAACACATAAACAAACAAGCATACAAACAAACAAACAAAAGGTTGCACCCAAAAGAAAAGAAATACCGCTTCCCTCAAACAAGCGGTGAAAGAAGCACCGGTTTAGGACTCAAGGCAAGTGACAACGTTCCCAAGCTAGCATTACAAACCAAAATGGACTAAACCCTAATAGTATGACGACAAAGCAACAAAAACGTTGGTAACTTACCTCGATTCCTCCTAACCTTCTAAGAACGTACCGCGGGACGATCGGCGGGATGGAAAAAGGATGAACCACGGTGTTAGTCGACACTGTAGGTAAGTGAGACCCCGTCCCCTTTAGCGAAGAGCCAAGAGGGTCGTCCCATGTCCGAAACCGCCTAACTAGTCCAAGTAAAAAGTGGAAAAGATTGCAAAGTGAGGGAAGACCGACCACTACCGCTATCATCCTTCCTAGGGACTCGGTCCTTTGGTAGGCTCTTCACGGTAATGATTGGAAAAAGGCTTATTTTGAGATGTGGGGATTATTTTTGTGAGACGGTTTTCTTTTGGCATTTTCTTCTTCTTTTGCATTTTTGCTTTGTTTTGCCATGCCATTTCTTTTTCTTCTTTTCTATTTTCTTTTTGGCTTTTGTGCCTTTTCTTTTTCTTCATTCTTTTCTTTCTTTCACTTTCTTTCATTTTCTTTTCTTTGCCCTTTTGGCATGATTTGGCTTTTTGGCAATTCTTTGTGTGACAAGAAAGAGAGAACTCAATAAGTTGCAAATTATTGTGTGGATATGTGTAGGAGGTAGGGTAATGGGTATGTCGGGGTTGCGCATCCCCTTTCAAACCCACAAAAAGGTGGAGAACTTGGACTAATCAAACGATTCTAGACACGGTCATCTAAGGGACGAGACTCGGTAACCAAGGCCTTTTCACACCGTGGGTGGTCATAATGGTCAAAGGTGCAAATCCCGTAGTAAATCCCTAGTAAGCTAGGTGGACTCAAGGTAAGAAACCAACGAAATCATTGATTTAGGGTCATTCTACTAGACTAAAGTCTAAGACTCGATTTATACTACTAGGAAGGGAAAGTAAGCACTCACACACTAGCCTCTAAACCGGGTTTTCGAAAACCGTTTACACACAAGACACACAACAAAACACAAAACAAAGACTCAACGAAAACGAAAGAAAAAGAAACAAAGGCAACAAAACAAGAACAACACAAAACGAACACATACATAACACAAACACCACCCCTAGCTTCCAAATGAGCAACCAACCAACATCAAACTTTACAAAGATCCTCCCAAGCACACCACATCACATTCTCCTCCAAATTCCGCAAGAGACAAAGAAGGAAAAAGGGATAGAAGATGTTACCGGACATCTTGAAAGCTTTCCAAAGCCCTCGGTGGTTTAAGCAACCTATAAGGAAAAGGGGGCAAACACACACGACAAAACAAATATACAAGACAATGACACAAAAGAAAAACACACAAAAAGAAAATCTTTTTGATTTTTATGAAAAAATTTCAAATTTTTAGGATTTTTAAAGATTTTTTTTGGAAAAACTACGAAAACAAAACTAACTACGATAGAATATCGCTCCCCCACACTTTAGCCGAGCCATGTCCTCATGCTCGACCGTAGTGCATGGGAGCACAAAAGAAAAGAAACTACGAAAAATAAAGCTAAAAAAAACAAAAGGTGGAGAAAAGGGTAAAATGTGTCCAGCCGGGGTGTAGTCAAGTCACCGTGGGCCGAGACAAGAAAAGATATGGACGGGGGAAGAAATAAAAAGAAAGAAATAAAAAGAAATGGGAGGGGGGGACTAGGTGTAATCAAGTCACCTAGCCCGGATTACGCCCAAATCCGACTAAATCCTACAAAAAGGTGAAAGTCTTGAGAATTTGGATTTTGAAATGACTCTCGATGTAGTCACGTCATCGAGAGTCGGGAGCAACAACTACCAAGGCCCCGAGGGCCACCATGACACATAAGTGTATAAGGGGGAGGGAATAAACAAATGAAGACAAGCTAAAAAACGGAAAAGAGAAGATAGTTGCCGTACCATACGGTTGGCAACTCACTCGCTCCATCGTCTCATAAGTGAATATAGGCATGTAGCTTGTCCTTGTCATCATTATCCCTCTCCAATCGCGATCCGGTTCCATGGTTGGGGCACAAAGGTAAAATGGGGTGGGTTTTGATGTGAAAGTCGGTTTAACGTGAAGAGAAAGTGAGGTGAAAATGTGTATGTGAGGTGTAGGGGTCATATAATGAGAGTAAGGACATGTAGGGAGGTTGGGAGGGGGTATAAAGTGGTTGGGTGGGCTCAAACGACGAAGAAAAAGCAAAAGGAGGAACAAGGGGTCCATCCCGATCGGGATGGGTGGTCCCGGTCGGGATGACCGGCTCGTCGCGGTCGGGAAGACCTCGTCCCGGTCGGGACGGGCTGTCAGTAGACCCATCTTTTGTGCACCTCATCCCGGACGGGATGACATCCTTCCCGGTCGGGATGGGCCTTCCATCCTGGACGGGATGACCTATTCTAGGCCGGGAAGAGTCTCCTAACCCTCTATAGCTCCCAAAAGCTCATTCCAAGCTTCAAAAACCGACTTCCCTTCACACGATCCAAGCTCAAACAATGACCACTCCTCCCTAGGAATCACCTTCACTTCACCTATCAAACATTGCTCATACACACATCAAATTCTCTCCCTCACATCGCTCATCAATAATC
Organism: Agrostemma githago; assembly: GCA_958450325.1. Classification (NCBI taxonomy): domain Eukaryota; kingdom Viridiplantae; phylum Streptophyta; class Magnoliopsida; order Caryophyllales; family Caryophyllaceae; genus Agrostemma; species Agrostemma githago. The sequence continues at coordinate 61,509,736 of OY288241.1, forward strand.
CAAATAGTCAAGAAATTCACAAAACCAAACAAACTACAAGGGAAAGAGATATATACAAAGAGACAGTTCTTGTGGAACTCCGTCAAACCAAGGTGGTGCATTCTTCATTCTTTTTCAACAACAAGAACTAGTTCCATCTCCATCAAGGGCACGAAGAAACAAGTCGAAGGCCCTAGCGAAGTCTTCAATCAAGCTCGAGATATAACCGACCACATACCAAGGCTCTTCATGGCCTTGCCTTGACGTTCCCGGGGCATCTCGATCTTCCAAGTTCAACGACTTGAACTTGTACTTTTGGTCTTTGGGGATATACCCAAACGTCCACCGGTCTTCATGTGGCCCCAAGGGAGGCTCATCTTTCTCCTTGCTTTTCAACTTGTCATCAAGCCCATGAAATGGGCACTTATCCTCTCCACTCTCGGAGTCATCATCCTCAAGTACATAAGAGTTCTTCTTCGAGCTTTGTCCCGGTTCACCCCCTAGATCGATGCCTTTCTTGGCTTGGATCATATTGCATGATTCATCCTTAGTAGGCGAAGTGTTGCCTTGGAGGTCGAACACTATCTTTTCCTCGCCTAACTCAAATGTGATCCTACCGTTCTTCACATCGATCATGGCACCCGCGGTGTGTAGAAATGGGCGTCCAAGGATAATGGGAGTGTTGGCATCCTCCGGCATGTCGAGCACAATGAAGTCGACCGGAATGAAGAATTTTCCGACTCGTACCGGTACGTCCTCTAACATTCCTAATGGTCGATTGAGTAATTTATTGGCCATTTGGAGGGTGAGGGACGTACATTTCAACTCCTTCATTCTGAGTCGGCAACAAATAGAATAGGGAATGATGCTCACACTCGCGCCCAAGTCACATAACGCATTCTTGATCAAGAGGTTGCCTATGGTGCAAGGGATCGAAAAACTACCCGGATCCTTCAACTTCGGAAGCGTGGAACCTTGGATAAGCTCGCTCACCACCCTTGTGAACGCTACGGTCTCTTCCTAGCTAAGATTTCTCTCATAAATCTTCCATATGCCGGGACTTGGGTAAGTAATTCGGTGAACGGGACACTAACATCCAACTTCTTCACGATGTTAAGGAACTTGTCGTATTGAGTGTCCACCTTAGTCTTCATTTGCCTTGATGGGAAAGGCAACTTGATTTGGTAATTATTTTGCTCAATCGGGGTAGACTCCTCAAATGACACTTTCCTTTTGCCCTTGTCTTTTCCTTGAAGTGGGGGAAGCTTGTCTTCTTAGGGTCTCTCGATCTCCCATAAGACTTGCTCCTCTATTGGATTTCCCAAGCTTGATTCTTCTTGAATTGGAGACATAGCTTCTCTTGTTGGCTCTTGCTTATTTGGGGGTGGGGGAGGGTTATAAGATGTACCTCTCCTCGTGGTAATAGCATTCACATGCTCAAATTTCGGTGTTTCACCTTGAGGAGGTAATTGCCCCGGTTGCCTTGAAGAACTTCCCGATGCAAGTTGAGCTATTTTGGTCTCAAGCATCTTCGTATGAGCATCTCTCGCCATGTTGTCCCTTTGAATATAAGCGTAGAACTCTTGTTGATTCTTTGACATCTCCATTTGACCCCTTTGCATCTCCAACAGGGATTTTTGAACGTCGAAATCACGAGTTGGAGATTGTGGATTGTGCGGAGTATTGGTGAGGGCTAATGGAGCACCGTAATCATGAATAGGAGACCGGCTCCTAGGCTTGCTCTCTTGACGGTTAGCTTGAGTTGCTTGTTGTTGACGGTTCCCATGGAACCCATGAGAATTTCCTTGATTATTGCCATGGTTGTGGTTTTGATAGCCTTGGTTGAAGTTCCCTTGTTGGAACCCTTGATTGTTGTTGAATGAACCTTGGTTACTTTGCTTGAAGTTGTTGAAAGGCCTTGAGTTGCCTTGGTAACCTTGGTTGTTGTCCCTTAAGGGAGGTGGAACATAGAGACGATGTTGTTGAGGGACTTGATTGGAAGCTTGGTATTGATTGGAATAGGAGGCACCTTGCTTGAACGCTTGAAAAGCATTCACTTGCTCAATACTTCCTTGGCATTGAATAGGATTGTGACCAACGATTCCACAAGTATCGCACATCCCATAATAAGGCAAAGGAGGTGCAAATCCCAAAGCATTCACTTCTTGAATCGAGTGTTGATTTGAGGAACCAATGCTTTGAACTTGGGTGAGGTGGCCTTGGAGCTTCTTGTCAATGGTTTCCATGTGGGTCTTCAATTGAGCTCCAAGGTCAATGCTTAGTTGGGTAATAGCATCAACCTCGTGCCTACCTCCTCGATTTGCCTTCCTAGGCCTAGAGTATTGCGAATTATGCACCGCCATCTCTTCGATTCTCGCCCAAGTTTGGTCGTCATCGACCTCGGTAAACCTACCATTGGAGCCCATATTAAGTATAGCTCTCGAGTCCTCATAAAGGCCATTCCAAAATTGTTGTACCAAGAACCATTGTGAGAGTCCATGATGAGGGCACGGCCTAACCAAAGATTTAAACCGCTCCCAAGCTTCATATAGGTTCTCTTCATCCCTTTGATGGAAACCGGTGATGGAGGCCCTAAGCAAGTTTGTCTTTTTCGGAGGGTAAAACTTTTGGTAGAACGCCAAGGCAAGTTTTTTCCAAGTATCGATCCCCATGGTTGCCCTATCGAGACTCTTGATCCATTGCTTCGCTTTTCCAATAAGAGAAAACGGGAAGAGTACCCAACGAATTTGATCTTGATTAACCCCGGTTTGAGATATAGCGTCACAGGAACTAGAATTTCCCAAACAGATTAAAATGTTGTGGCCTTTAACAAATTAATCGACAAATAAAACACGCGAAAGTGGTACTAGCATAATTATGAATTTAGTATCAAAGTGACATAATCGTATAATAATCCATCGATCCCCCTCGACCCTAGCGAGAAAATTAGCTATGCATGATGATTACGAAACAACTAATCGCATACATGGAATTCATGATAAAAAGGCGAAGCAAATAAATCTAATGATAAACGAACGGAAATCTAACGAACTAAACGGAACAACGAATTGCAAATAGAGAAAATTACGACGAACTAAGTAATTTACGATGAAGATTGAAACGTACAACTGAAAATTGCATAAAATGAAATTACCTAAATCGAATCCGAGTGAAAACCGAGTGCTACAATCCTAAGGGTCACGAGTTTTCTAGAGTAAAATTTTCTAAGTATCAAAAGTGATAGTGGGGAAATGATACAACCCATAGTTATACAAAATGAGGCGGAAATAAAGAGGATGTGCATGCCGGCCGGCCAGCAGGCCGCCTGCCACATGCAGGGGCCGAGGCACACTTGAAAATGAAGCTAAAATTGGCCTTGTGTCATGCCGGCCGGCCAGCAGGCCACCGGTCACATGCAGGCTGGCGTGCACGCACTAATAAAAGAAGCTATGGGCCGCTTCTCATGGCCCAATGAATCGTCACTTCCCACTTCTTCGTCGCCTAAACGTCTTGAGGCACGGGTTTTGTCTCGGGATCGTTCTTCTAACCGGATATGAGTGTAAATGCACATAAAGACCTGAAATCGTGTAGAATCTACAAAAACACTCACTCAAAGCAAAATGTTAGAAGAAACGGCTCTAAAGAGCGCATTCCGACCATAAAAGACAACGGAATCGAGGGAATAAAACTATATAAATACGACACATCAAACTCCCCCGAACCAAACCCTTGCTTGTCCTCAAGCACGACCCGTAAGAAAACAACTAATATAATACCGAAACAGCTCATAGCAAATATTAGGCAACCAAATACTCAAGTCCGTCATAGCAAACATCTAACCAAGTCTAAGAAACGAATTCCAAGACGGGAAATAGGAAAAATAATCCATCAACAAATGCACAATTTTACCAAGCATAATATGTAGAAACCACATTTTCAACCAAAGCCCTTGCATAGGCTACTCACGGAGTCACTCATCGCTCAATTAGGAAGGGTGTGTATATGTGAAATGTATATGTGAAAACGCTCAACTACTCCAACTCATGGAAATATGCCCGCAATCTAATATGGTATCGACCTCTAAATTTTTACAAAACATGCTAAGATCACATAGTGAGGCAAGGATGGTGATAACAAGGTAGAAGGTGGAAACCGATATGGTCATGTGAGGTTAAAGCCAAGCTAGTGAACTAACTAGTGCGATAATGCTCAACTCAAAAATTCTTCCACTTCCATAAACAAAACATACAAATCACCAAACGACGAGAACGAGTCCGGGATCAAAAGAGGGCGCTCAAATTTCATCAAGTAAACGAAAAATAAAAGTAACAAGAATAACATTTTTTTTTGTTTTGATTTTCCTTTTTTTCTTTTTTTTCTTCTTTTTTCTTCTTTTTTTTCTTTTTTTTTTTCATTTTTTTTTCCTTTTCTTTTTTTTGAACTATTTTTTCAGCTTGATGAAATTAGAAGCAAATATATACAATAACCCAAATTGACCCGGACAAGATCTACAAACTCCCTTGAGACAGAGTCGACTACATCCAATCATCCATCAAAAATCTCCATAATCACACAATAATGAGCATAGAATGCACTAGGTGACCTACTTCATCAAGCTTGGCTGGGTAGGCAAATTTGATTTTGTAGTTCATTTTGTGAATTCTTTAACATTTTAGCCAAGGAGAAAATGGATAGAAATAGATGAAAATGAAAATGACCCAAAAATGATCACTAGGCAAGTTAGTCAAAATGAAGGGGCAAACACCATACTTATGCGTTTTGACATAGCATATTCCACGAGGAGTCCTACACACAATCCTAAGTGGTAGCCAGGTATGAATGTACTGGCTACAGGAGGCTCTAAATCTCACCAATTTTGTAGCTAAAGCCTAAATGCAGGGTCGGTCTAAATGGGAACCACAAATCATAGCTTGGTTGGTTGCAAACTTGCCGATTAATTATTATTCCACATAACAAAGGTCAAATGAATGCCAATTAAGAATGAGTAGGTAACCTAAAGAGTGCAAATTATCATCATTGCTGCATAATCGGTATCATAGACAACCACTAAGACTCAAGGAAATAAAACTAGAAATACAAAAAACTCCCCCACGCTAGACTCGACATTGTCCTCAATGTCCATATCATACAGACCCAAAATTGGTGGGGGGACACAAATAAAATCCGAGGAAAGAGAAAAGACATACCAAATATACACATTGTAATCCCCTAGAAATTCTAACGCAATACAGTGGCGGAAACACTGTAGAGTTGAGATTAAAACACACTGACAAACTATATCTTATTAAAAGAAATGGTAAGTCAATACAAAGGCCTCTTTTTACAAAAGGGCTAAAGATAAAATTCACCAAACGGGTTATACAAATCCATAAATTACATGAAGAAAGAAAAAGTAGGATCCATGCTACTCGCTAGCTCACACCCAAAACCCAGCAGCAAATACCTGTCATGTTATAAACATAACAGCCACGTCAGTGGGGAGTAACTCGGACGTTCTCCCAGCCATATTATATCATATGGAAAATAATAGTATTATTATATCAAAATAATTAAAATGGAAAACATTAAATAATATAATAAAAATAAGCTTTCGGAGAAAACTTACAATATTGGAACAATAAGATCATAACAAGTTTTCAGAAGAAAACATCAAATATTTGTCAACCTGCAAACCAAAATGTATCGATAATAATAAAAATATTCAAAATGGCGTTATGGATATATTCAGTGTAGAAGGCTAGACTTTCAACAGGAGAATACTAAAAACTAGCTTCGAAAACCTAGTTCAAACAAATCAAACTTCGGTCTCTAACTAGGCTACTCAACCATAATAGGACGGTGACTTATAAAGCGTGGCCCTAGTTTAAGACAATGCACACCCCTCCTGGGATTACCTATCACCCAGTTCAACTTATGACGGCGACTTACTGCGAGGCCTAAGCTTAAGGTCAAAATGTACACAACTCCCGGGATACCTGTCACCCGGTTCAACAACCAATGTAACGATTCCTGATACACTAGCCTTATAGTTGATGGCAAAACCGTAAACTCCAGATTATTACTCTAACCCCACACTTGACTTTATTCCATTACTCCAAAACAGCCATTTATCGATATACAAAAGAAATAATCAATATAAATAATATGAGGATAAAAAGAATAAGCATTTTATACAAAAAGGGAAACTTTCTATAAATAGAAACTTACTAATTTTAGAAACTTACTTAAAATAGAAATTTCGTTATAGAAAATACGTAAGTTATTAAAATATGTGAAATGTATTAAAAATAGCATTTCCAACGAAATTAACATTTTATTATTATCGTCGTTATCATAACTTTAATATATTTCTAAATTCGTTAGTCAAAATATTTAAAAAAAATATAAATATAAATAAATATATAATAAGTCAATATATAGTATTTAATAAATAATTAGGAAATCGAGTTAAGACTATAAATTTTAGAAAAGAGGTGTTTTACGAAAACGATATCAAAATTAATTGAGTCAACGAGTTTTATAAATGAAATGAATTTACCAAGATTTTAAATTATTTTTAACAAATAGCTTTTATTAATAAATAATACGGATTTTACTAAAAATAGTCAATTGTAAACAAATAAGAAATTATTAGTGAAAATAGTCTAAACCAAAAATATATTTAAAACAAAACGACTATTTTCTCATTTATTAATATAAGTCGTAAAATGAAATTAATTTATTAAATGAGTTTACAAATCTCGATTATAATATAAAAATATGATTTTGAGTTAAAATTATAAATTAATGAAATATGGCAAAAATATGAAATCGATATTATTTAGTTACTAGTGTCACGATAACCAACAAAATATTATAACGATCGCAAATAATTAAATTACTAACAATTTATAAAACGATATTGAAAGTCGTAAAATATTTATAAGGCATACGATATAAAAATTAAATTAATTAGCAATAACAAATAGCTAAAATTAGAAAACCGAAGTTAAAAATATTTACTACATACTACTACTCAACATATGATATAAAATCGAGTAACGTCCTAAAGTTACCTTGAGTCGGGCCGAAAATCCAAGTACTTGCCCGTCTAAAATTCCAAGCTCCACTTACGACTTCAAAACTGGTCTCGGACACAAAAGAAATAGAAACAAAGAAATCGGAATAAGAAATGTAGGAACAAAAGACGAGAATGATGGAATAGACGAACGGAAAGAAAAGAAAGAAGAACGAAGGGAAGAGCGGACTGAACAGCAACATGACGCAGTAGTAGCAGTAATAGACAGCATTAGTGCAGCGACAAAAGGAGGAGAAAAAATGAAGAAGACGATCAAGGAAAACCGACGATCGAGGCACGAAAATAAATAACTGCAGCAGCAGAACGAATAACAACAAAAGGAAGAAGAAGAAATGAATTGGACTGAACCAAGCATAATGACGAAAACTGAAGTAATCAATAGCAGTAGCAACGACTAGTAGAAATAAAACAACAACAGGATAGCGCAACAGCAGCAGGAAATGCGATCGACCACAACAGCAGAGAACAGCGGCAAGAAGAAACCAACCAGTAACGACGGATCGAGAGGACAACATCAGAAATAGCAAAAAATTTCTGACCGAAACAGCAACATAACGAGTAGAGATCGAAGAAGAAAGTAACGAAGAATGAAGGGAAGAAGAAGGGATACGAACAGCAGTAGTAGTACCGAATTGCAGCAGCAGAACGGGTAGCAATATCATCGAAAAAACGGACAGCAGCATTACTTCACGTAAACAGCAGTAAAACAACAGTAAAAACCGCACTACCCAAAACAATAGCAGCAGTACACAAGGAGGACGGAGAAAGAACATGGAGAAAAAAATGAATTACCTTCACGAGGATAAGCAACGGTGATAGACGAACGCAGCGGCACCGATTCAGTACAGAGGAAAACAGAGGGTCGAGGTGATGATGGAAGAACAAAGATGAGAAGAGGGAGATGACAGGGGACACATAGAAAATACAGAAGGACGAAAAGGAAGAAGGAACAAAACGACGGTGGTGAAGAAGAAGGAGAAGAAATGAGAGAACTGGTGAGTTGAGTGCCAGATTAAGGATGAATGAAGATGTGGGTACGGTGGACAACACACAGAAAAAAGAAAGAGGGGAAATGAAGCGGTGGGTCACACAAAGAAGGAAAGGGGAGGAGTACGTATAAGAGTGGGGAAAAACAAACAAAGGGAGCTGAATCATCACTTAAAGAAGCGGATTAAAGATACGGCTAAATTAAACGAATTGGGTAGGAGACGAAGTCCGTAACGAAGTTGACTGACCCACGAGTTGAATTAAAACGAGTCAGTAAAATTAATAAATAATCGGGCCGACAAATAAAATTTGTAAATAAGGTACTCAAGACAAAAACGAAGTTGATAGAAATAAATAATTAAACGATGAAATAATATTTCTCGATAAAAATAAATTTTCGTTACAATGAATTAAATTGATTTCTCGAGGAAAGTTAATAAGTGTTTAGACGAAACTTAATATAAATGAACTTCGAGTCGAAAATAGAAATTCGAACTTAAATATAAATAAATAACAAGAATTTAGAATTTAAATCGTCGAAATAGACTTTCGATAAGAATTAGATTAAATGTATAAAATAAATCGAAACCGAATAAAAATATGTTTTAAATATAAGAAGAGTTTCCGAGACAAATAGAATTTTAGGAGTTTGAAAGGATTAAACGATAAATTCGTTTTATAATAATTTGAAGAATTACGAGTTAAATCGTAAAGATAAAAATACGAACATAATTTAAATTAATTTAATTTATTTTACAAAATCAGGGGTGTTACACACATGGAGAGGTAGCGGAGTCAACAATCCGCTACTGATCATCATCATCATCACCGAAATCATCATCCTCCATATCATCATCTGCAGCGGTCCCAGAACCTGACGCACCACCTGTATACCAACCACCTCCCTGATAATCATTAGCGGCTCCAAAAGCAGGGCCCGTCGGGGCACTGAAATAGTGAATGTGAAGATGGAAGCCGCCATGAATCGAAGGGTCAGTATAACCACCCACGGGCCACGAAAAGTACGAGGGGTAAGGGCCCTGTGGTGGCACAGCTGCACGCCTAGCATAGTCATCATAAACGGGATACATCCCGAGACACTGATCAGCATATAACCTGTCTAGACGAGCGTGAGTAGCAGCGGTGTCGGCACGAGTCTCCGTGCGAAAAGTATCAAAGTCAGAACGTGACGAACCGGCACTCAACTCCATGCGCTCCATCCATGAAATCAGATCGGGATGGAGGGGAGCATAGTGGGGTGGTGGAGGAGGCTGCTCAAAAGTAGTAGTGGTGGTGGTCTCGGGAGTAGGCTGAGATGGACCGGGCTCAGAAGCGAGCTGGGAGGTACTAGGCTCGCTCGTCGGGCGACGAGTATAGGTAACAGCATGCGACGAAGGAAGAGAGCTAGGGGCAGCGACGGGTAATAAATAATTAGGTTGATCAGCCTCAAGTGACAAAACCGACCCGGCTTGCAAAATAATAGTCGCCTGCTCATGAATAAGCCAAGCCCAACGATTCTGATGCCTAGAAGAAATCCAGTTAAGAGAAGCCAAATAACGGAGGCTAAGGGTAATCTCGCCCTGGACCGGATCATGAACCGCTTCGTTAAAAGCGGTCAACCGAAGAGCTAACTGCGTGACTAACCCGCCTATATAAATTTGAACATCGGCAACGACCGTAGCTATTCTCCTAAACTGGAGGACGAGGTGATAGGTAATATTAATATGCCACACCTTCGGCTTACGCCGCAAATACGAGCCCAAAATAGACACCTCCTCGGTGCGCACATTATGTGGCTCCTTCCTAGCAAAAATCGTTCATCCCATAAACCTCTGCCAAACCTTAATAACAGGATTATGAATATTGTTTGAGCTCATATTCCCCGCGGTAGTGTACGGGGCATCAGCGATACATTCCCAAAAATCACCCACCCTAAAATTAGCATGCTCGGGTGGTGTACGGTCATCATAATCCTTAAGGGCAAAACAATCCGCAAACTGCTTCAGGCTCAGCGCAAAACTAGTATTCAATAAACGGAACTCAACAGAAATATCACCAGTCCGTCTATTCTTATGTACCTCAAACGAACTCAGAAATTCCAACGTAAGCTGGGTATACGTGTTACGACGCATCGTAAAAAATGTACCCATACCAACACCCTTAAACAATAGTTCCAAAGCAGAATCTAAGCCTAAAGTTCGCATAGCATCACGATCGATAAAACGAGTTGGAACAATAGACCGCTTTCTCAAATTTTGAAACCGTACCTTTTGGTCAATAGTGGTAAAAATTACACTTGAAAAAACTGGATCGGGCTCAATGTTGGGTTGAGCATGGTCATTTCTGGTGCGCTTGTTCCGAGGAGGCATTGCAAATCAGCTGAAAGTAGCAAACTTGAGGGAAAAAATGGGGAAATTTTGAGGAGAGAGAGTGAAGAAGGGGAGGATGAATGCTGGGGAATGGGGAAAATTGGGGTTTTGGGGGATGAGAGAGAGAAGAGAGAGGCGAGAGAAGTGAAGAAATGGAGGAAATGACGAGAATTTGGGGTTTGGGGGTCTGATATGCGCCCCAGCCGGTCTGGACCGGTGGCCGGCTGGCCGGCCGGAATGCCCTCTCATTATTTTTGATTTTTTTAATCGAAATTTTTCTCTCACAGCCAGCCTGTATGGACCGGGGGCCGGTTGGCCGGCCGGACTGCCTCTTTGAGATTTTTGCTCCAATTTTCCTTAATTTTTCTTTGTGCCTCGGCCCCTGAAGTCTATAGGCGGCCTGGGCACAGGCTGAGGTGCACAAATCCTTCTTTTCGAGTTCAAATCCAACTCGTACCTCGGCCCATAGAGTCGATAGGCCCCCTTGGCCTAGGCTGAGGTGACCTGCTGTTTTATCACAAGTATGATGAATTTTTTCCTCTTTTTTTTTATACCTTCAATTCAAATCATTTCCGATGATTCTGCGCGTCTCCAAAAACATTAGTCCCTCCTCTCGTCCTCACTAAAACAACTAAAGGAAAAATAAAAATAAAACGAGAATGAGGGAAATTATTTACATACTCGGGCTGCCTCCCGGTAGCGCTGGTTTAGAGTCCCGCACGACTTGATGAGTTGTAAGATTTAGTGGGATGAGGAAACGGGATGAAGTCGTATAACTTCAATCGCTCCAACTTGAGCACCTTCATGATAAAACTTCAATCGTTGACCATTCACCTTGAATCGTTCACCCGCATCACTCTCGACTTCAATCGAGCCAAATTTATCCACGTGGGTGACAGAAAAAGGTCCGGACCAACGAGATTTTAACTTTCCGGGAAACAACCGGAGCCTAAAATTGAATAATAATACCTTATCTCCCACATTGAACTCACGGTGAAGGATATGCTTGTCATGCCAGCGCTTGGTGCGCTCCTTATAAACTCGAGCACTATCATAGGCACCAAGTCGGAATTCCTCCAACTCATTCAGCTGCATAAGTCTCCTCTCCTCACTCAAATGTGGATCCAACTTAAGCTCCTTAATCGCCCACCAAGCCTTATACTCAAGCTCGACCGGTAAATGGCATGACTTGCCATAGACCAATCGGTAAGGTGAAGTACCAATACGCGTTTTAAAGGCAGTACGATAAGCCCTTAGTGTATCATCTAGCTTAGAGCTCCAATCCTTCCGAGCTTTTGACACGACCTTTTGGAGAATATACTTGATTTCCCTATTGGACACCTCAACTTGCCCACTCGTTTGAGGGTGGTAGGCAAGACCGGTACGGTGCGAGACAACGTACTTAGCAAGCAAAGCATCAAGTCGCTTCTCATGAAAATGGCTTCCACCATCAATAATAATCGCTCTTGGAACACCAAAGCGGGGACAAATAGTCTTTTTAAACAGAGATATTACCGTTCTAGCATCATTAGCAGGAGATGCTACCGCCTCCACCCACTTGGAGACATAATCAACCGCAACCAAAATATATCGGTTGCCCTTGGATGACGGGAACGGGCCTTGATAGTCTACACCCCAAACATCAAAAATTTCTACTTCGAGAATCCCATTTTGAGGCATCTCATGCCTCCTAGAAATATTACCGGTCCTTTGACATGCATCGCAAGAATAAAAGATTGGGCATCCCGGAATAAGGTTGGCCAATAAAAACCCGACTGGAGGACATTAGCCGTGGTTCGGCTCGGTCCATGATGGCCACCATATGGCGATGAATGACAACTCTCTAGAACTCCTCGAACTTCCCATTGAGGGACACATCGACGAAAAATACCATCGGCACACTCCTTAAATAAATAAGGGTCATCCCAGAAAAATTGCCGAACATCATGTAGAAATTTTTTCTTTTGTTGATAAGAAAGATCGGAAGGTAATACCTTGCCAACTAAATAATTAGCATAATCCGCATACCATGGTCCTTCGCTTTCACCGATAGCTAAGGCCATGAGAGAATCATCGGGAAAAGAATCATCTATGGGGATGACAACTCCTTCCTCCTCAACTCTAAGCCTTGATAAATGATCCGCAACGGCATTTTCCGCTCCCTTCTTATCCCGGATCGATAAATCAAACTCCTGGAGTAGTAAGATCCATCGAAGTAGTCGGGGCTTCGCTTCTTTCTTTGCAAGGAGGTACTTAAGAGCCGCATGATCGGTGAAAACAATGACTTCCGATCCAACCAAATAAGTTCTGAATTTTTCCAAAGCATATACTATAGCTAGCAACACCTTCTCGGTGGTGGCATAATTAACTTGAATTATCAAGTGTTTTGCTAGCGTAGTATATAGCATGCAAGACCTTGTCCTTCCTTTGGCCCAAAACTGCTCCCACAGCATAATCACTCGCGTCACACATTATCTCGAATGGCAAATTCCAATCCGGTGACTGAATGATCGGAGCAGAAATGAGGGCTTGCTTAATCCTGTCAAAAGCTTCAACACACTCATTAGTAAAATCGAAAGGGGCATCCTTTAGGAGCAATTGTGTAAGTGGCTTAGCAATTTTGGAAAAGTCCTTGATAAAGCGGCGATAAAATCCCGCATGACCAAGGAAACTTCTCACTCCTTTTACATTAACCGGCAAAGGCAATTGCTCAATCACTTGCACCTTTGCTTTATCCACCTGAATGCCCTTTTCGGAGACCACATGACCCAAAACAACACCCTCAGTGACCATAAAATGGCATTTTTCCCAATTCAAGACCAAACTAACCTCGACACATTGGTTTAAAATGGTATCCAAATTAGCTAAACAAGCTGAAAAACTCATACCATACACACTAAAGTCGTCCATAAACACTTCCATAATGGACTCGATGTAGTCGGAAAAGATGCTCATCATGCACCTTTGAAAGGTGGCGGGTACGTTACATAGCCCGAATGGCATTCTGCGATATGCGAAAGTGCCATATGGACAAGTAAACGTGGTCTTTTCTTGGTCGGCGGGGTGTTTCGGGATTTGGAAAAATCCCGAATATCCATCTAAATAGCAAAAATACTTGTGAGAAGCTAGTCTCTCAATCATTTGGTCGATAAAGGGCAATGGGAAGTGGTCTTTAAGTGTAGCGGTGTTCAACTTTCTATAGTCTATGCACATTCTCCATCCCGTCACAATTCGTGTAGGGATTAACTCATTCTTCTCATTCGGGACCACAGTAGTCCCTCCCTTCTTAGGTACAACTTGTACCGGACTCACCCACTTTGAATCGGGAACCGCATAAATAATTCCCGCATCCAACAATTTCATAACTTCCTTTTTAACAACCTCTTGCATATTCGGGTTCAACTTACGTTGACCCTAGACACAAGGACGATGACCTTCCTCAAGATTAATTCTATGCATACAAAAATCGGGACTGATTCCCTTCAAGTCATCAAGACTATACCCCAAAGCTTTCCTATTTTTCTTTAAAACAACTAACAAATCAGAAAGTTGTTGCTCAGTTAAATCAGCACTTACAATCACGGGAAAGCTCTCGGTATCGTCTAAAAAGGCATACTTTAGGTGAGACAGAAGTGGCTTACGCTCCGGAACGGATATGTCAATAGCAAATGAGGTGTGTACGATGTTGGTTACATCGACACCTTGCTCCTCCGTGAGCATCCTTCCTTCCAAAGCAGCTTCTAAGGCATCAACAACAGCAGAGTCAACGGAAGCATCACCTGCACACGCTTCCAAACATATCAAAGCTTCTAAGGGATCCCGTATAAGGGACGCCTCCATAGAATCATGAACTAAAACATCCACAACATCAATCATGCAGCAAGAATCCGTTATCATCGGATTCTTAAATGTACTATCTAAGCAGAAAACAATGTTGTCTCCACCCACTTCCAAGGTCAATTTACCGTTCTTGACATCAATCACCGCGCCGGCGGTGTGCAAAAAATGGCCTTCCCAAAATTATGGGAATTTGGATGTCCTCGGCCATGTCAAGGACGATAAAATCAACCGGGATAAAAAATTTCCCAACTCTAACGGGCACGTCTTCTAAAACTCCCAAAGGGCGTTTTATGGAACGGTCCGCCATCTGCAAAGTGACACTAGTACACTTAAGAGGACCCATATTAAGTTTTTCACAAACGGAGTAAGGCATGACACTTACACTAGCACCTAAATCACATAAAGCCTTATCAATCGATAAGGTGCCAATAGTGCAAGGAATCGAAAAACTACCGGGGTCCTTTAGCTTTGGTGGGGCCTTGTTCTGTAAAAAAGCACTACACTCTGCAGTAAGAGCGACGGTTTCTACCTCACCAATGCTTCTCTTCCGAGTCAAGATGTCCTTCATAAACTTGGTGTAAGACGGGACCTGCATAATGAGCTCAGTAAATGGGACTGTAACCCGCAAATTCTTCACAACCTCCATGAACTTGCCAAACTGGGTAGTTTCCTTTCGATTCTTCAATCGACCCGGAAATGGTACTTGAATTGTTGGACTAGTCGGAGTGGGAACGGGAGTAGTGGGTGGTGGAACTCGCTCATCACTTGGAGTTTCCACAATTGCATCCTCATTGATATCTTCCACTAAAACCTCCTCCTTCTCGGCCGGTGAATCATCCTTAGGCATCGACGGACCTTCATAGTGTGTGCCACTACGAAGAGTGATCGCATTAGCCGTATCATGTTGTTGATCACCTTGAGAAGGGAGTTTACCTTGTTGACGCGTTGCTTGTGACGCGGCAAGGTGTCCCACTTGGTTCTCCAAATTCTTGATGGCATTATCCTTAGCTTGATCATTCATTTGCATTTGAGCCATCATAGAGTCCTGGGTCTTGGCCATCATCTGCATCATATTACGAAGCTCAGCCATTTCATTAGAACTCGAAGAGAAGAAGAATTACCTTGAGCTTGTGATAAGGATTGGCCAAAATTCTGCTGACTAGTATCGAAATTCTGATGAGAATTCCCGAAGTTCTAATTAGTATTGCCAAAATTTTGTTGATGTTGACCCAAGTGAGGTCGTTGCTGAAAATTACCCTGATTTTGGAAATTTCTTTGATTTCCGAAATTCTGTTGATTCTGAAAATTCCCTTGATTATGGAATTGCTGCTGGTTCTGAAAATTTCCTTGATTCTGGAAATTCTGCTGATGCAGATTCTGGAGATTCTGCTTGTGCGGGGGCACATAGGGTGGTGTAATAGGCGGGTTCAAGACATTAGTACTCCTGTAAGACAAGAGAGATGCATCATAGCCCGGTTGATTCATATATGGATAACGTGGGCGCATAGAATGGAACGCATTCACCTGTTCTATGGAGCTTAGGCAATCTTGAGCTTGGTGGTCCGCGGCACCACAACGAACACATGCATATTCTTGCATGGCATGTACTTGATGCATGCCTCCTCCCCCTTGAGAATTTGACACTTCAAATGCATCAAACCTCTTAGCCAAAGCGGCTAATTGAATAGCCACGGCATTCGAGGACCCACTTTCACCGGAATTTGATCGAGTATTACCACGTGGATTACCCCATCGGGAGTGGTGAGATGCCATCTCTTCTATTGCTTGCCAAGCCTTATCATCATCCACATTACACTGGAAACGCCCATTGCATGCCGAATCCAGTGTACTCCTGCAATCATCATACAACCCGTTATAAAATTGGTTACAAAGAAACCAAACCTGAAAACCATGGTGCGGGCATTCCTTCACAAGCTTCTTGAACCGCTCCCACGCTTCATGAATATTCTCGTTCGGGGTTTGATGAAAATTCGTGATTTGACTCCGGAGCATGTTCGTCATCTGTGGAGGGTAATAGTGCTTGTAGAAGGCAAGAGCAAGAGAATTCCAATCGGTATTCCCCTCGGTGACCTTATCAAGATCGGTTATCCACTCCCTAGCGGAATCCCGTAGTGAGAACATGAAGAGCATCTCCATGACTTCTTCTTGTGTTACCCCGGCCGGAAGTGGAATCGTGGAGCAATAGTCGGTAAAAATCCTCATATGCTTGTGAGGATCCTCCTTAGGGTCACCACCAAATTGATTCTTTTCCACCAAAATAATGAAGGCGGGTCGAATCTCAAATGTACCTTGAGTGGCAGTTGGTCGTTTAACCAACTTAGGAAGAGCAGTTTGCTCGGGCTCCGAATGACTAGAAAGGTTCGGCATTTTTATGATCGGAGGGGGTGGTAAAATGATCTCGGGCTGAGATTGATGTTCCTCTTCAAAGGACTGATTCTCAGCTACAAATTCAGTATGAATAGCTTCCAAAGTCGCAAGATCGGGAGCTGCTGAAATCTCTCTCCAAAACTGTCGTCGCCTACGAAAAGTTTTCTCGGGTTCAGGGTTGAACGGAGTAAGCTCTGATGACCGAAAAGACTTGGGCATAAGCAAAACTACAGTAGAAAAGTGAGATCAATCTCAAGGAGTTTTAATTCCTTAAGATGAAAGAGAGCATAAAAGAAACAAGCTAAAAACAAGAAAAACCGTGTCCCCGGCAACGGCGCCAAAATTTGATGTGGGTAAAGTCGTCTCACCCAATCAAGGTAAACCTAATGCTACTAACAAGAAGATAGCGGCAAGCAAGGTATCGAATCCATAGGGAAACAGTCAAACTAGTCAAATAGCTACGGCGATTCTAGAATGCTCTAAACGGTTGAATTGATGGGAAGATATAAAAACACTACTAAAATGCGATAATAAATAATCGAATCTAATAAAGAGATGAAAACTAAGGTCACGGGTTCACGATAGATGCTCAACAATTATGCGACGATAATAATAAACATATAACATGCTAGTCGGCTATAACACGTTCTCTCGAATCGTGTCAACCTAGGAAGGATCTAACGGGCTCTCGCAACTTATTAGACTCCCTACCAAATCGCGCGTGATCTAATCCTAATTCGGCTTTCGCACAGGAACTAGAATTTCCCAAACAGATTAAAATGTTGTGGCCTTTAACAAATTAATCGACAAATAAAACACGCGAAAGTGGTACTAGCATAATTATGAATTTAGTATCAAAGTGACATAATCGTATAATAATCCATCGATCCCCCTCGACCCTAGCGAGAAAATTAGCAATGCATGATGATTACGAAACAACTAATCGCATACATGGAATTCATGATAAAAAGGCGAAGCAAATAAATCTAATGATAAACGAACGGAAATCTAACGAACTAAACGGAACAACGAATTGCAAATAGAGAAAATTACGACGAACTAAGTAATTTACGATGAAGATTGAAATGTAGAACTGAAAATTGCATAAAATGAAATTACCGAAATCGAATCCGAGTGAAAACCGTGTGCTAGAATCCTAAGGGTCACGAGTTTTCTAAAGTAAAATTTTCTAATTATCAAAAGTGATAGTGGGGAAATGATACAACACATAGTTATACAAAATGAGGCGGAAATAAAGAGGATGTGCATGCCGGCCGGCCAGCAGGCCGCCTGCCACATGCAGGGGCCGAGGCACACTTGAAAATGAAGCTAAAATTGGCCTTGTGTCATGCCGGCCGGCCAGCAGGCCGCCGGTCACATGCAGGCTGGCGTGCACGCACTAATAAAAGAAGCTATGGGCCGCTTCTTATGGCCCAATGAATCGTCACTTCCCACTTCTTCGTCGCCTAAACGTCTTGAGGCACCGGTTTTGTCTCGGGATCGTTCTTCTAACCGGATATGAGTGTAAATGCACATAAAGACCTGAAATCGTGTAGAATCTACAAAAACACTCACTCAAAGCAAAATGTTAGAAGAAACGGCTCTAAAGAGCGCATTCCGACCATAAAAGACAACGGAATCGAGGGAATAAAACTATATAAATACGACACATCATAACTAAGTCTAGCTATAAGCAAACTAAGTCTAAACAATGCACCGTCTCCGGCAACGGCGCCAAATTGATGGTTGGAATTGTCGTGGATCCCGCCGATCAAATAAATAACCAACTAATCCTAGTGGGTAGCTAGGGCAAGTCGGGTCGAATCCACGGGGACGGTAAGAGGCGTCTAGACTAAGGTCGCCCAAATACGAGACTAGGTCAACGAGCTAAGCTAAACTAGAATGATAAGAAGGGGAGAAGGCTAAGACTATGGCTAAGGAGACGGATAAAACAACTAAGAAAAACGGGCTAGAGTTAGGTCGGGTTCAAAGGGGTAACAGAATGGTCAAGGAAGAGTAAAGGTGAAGGGGGTAGTCGGGTAATCTAGGTGTGGTCCGGGCTCTCGCAACTTAGACTCACCTAGAGGTTTTACCTAAAACCCATTTTGGCGACACACATGACAAACGGGGTTACTAGCGTGTTATTGTGGCCTAGATCGCATCCGGGCTCTCGCAACTTAGACCGACCTAGGGGTCGTCCTCACCGGGCTCTCGCTACTTAGTGAGGGAACCGAACCCACAAGCAAACTATTACCCACAAGGGAAAAGCAAGAAAAACAAACATATGCACATACTAGTCATTCAAGCATTTCAACAAACATGTGATATGCATCAAACCAAGAGGAAACCCAAATCTTCCACCAACATCTTCAACACTCCCTTAATCATCCAATTAACACCCTAATCACCTTACTAACCCTAGCAAGAGTACTACTCTAACATTATCAAACTAATTCTAACATAAACAAGAGGAAACAACACAAACATCAAAACATACATAATGAAACTACCAAGTACGATGAACAAAACAATAAACAACAACAAAAGATTGAAACTTGAATTAAACAAACAAGATAAAGAGTAAAAGGAAGAAAAGATTATACCATACTAGTGAAGGATGAAAAGGTGAACACTTGTATATAAAGGAAACCCAAATTCATCCACCAATGTTGTCAAGATTGAATGGATTCTTCAAGAGATCTCTTAATACAAGATTAAACTAAGATTAACTACTAATTACCGACTAATCTACACTAATCTAATCTAATCTAACCTAAAGTAGTATAGGGTTTAAGGTCTAATGTCTAACCTCCACTTAACATAACAAGGGAAGAGTATATATAGGGTTACAAGTGGAAGGGAGAAGCAAGGAAACAAAGCGCGACAGCAGCACGCCCTTCCCCGCCGGGAGGAGGTGGTCCCGGTCGGGAAGGGGTCGGTCCCGGCCGGGAGGAGCTGGTCCCGGTCGGGATGGACCAAAAACAGCAGCTCCTTGTTTTGCTCCTTCATCCCGGACGGGATGAGGTCATACCCGTCGGGGATGAGTCTTGTAGGCCTCCAAAATGATCTTTTTGGTTCTTCCTTGCTTCACATGGACTTCTCATCGATTCTTGGGACTCGGGATCGGGTCTCGGAGGCTCGGGATTGGGTCCCAAGTTCTCGGGGTCGAATCCAAGGCATCGAGTGATCGTTCCTTCACTTCGTTGGCTCCAAAAAGTGTATGTATTGAGTCGTAATCGCTCCAACTCTTCATGAATGGTCTCGGGATCGTGAAACGAACTAGAGGAAGCATAAGTAGCCCATAAATCGCTCCCAAGGAGCGATTCCACAAGGAAAATGGGACCAAAACACTACGAAATAGGCACTACAAACTACACTTATCAGCATTGTCGCAATTCTGGGTTGAATGCAGTAATCAAGATCTCCAGTTCTACCGCTAACCCGATGAAAGCTTATTGCAAATGTCTGGAGTGTGACTGGTTTGTTATGTGGCTGACCGAAGCACATATTAAATTTACAAAGCCATTGAGAATTAGGGGTCAAACGCCACATATACACTACAAGAATGAGGCTCGATAGCGACTGACAACATCGGTCGGTGAGTCAATAAAATGGTCGGTAATACCGGTTACCGACTGCTTTTATTAAAATGGCGACCGCATATTTTCGGTCGGTAAACTTAGTCGGTAAAAACATTTACCGACCGACTTATCGGTCGGCGAAATTAGCGACCGCAATGTATGGACGGTTAAAAAATTTGGCGGTCGGAAATTACCAACCGATAAAACGGTCGGTAATTTTTCTTAGTCGGTCGGTAAAATTACTTTTTCGGTCGGTAATTACCAACCGATTTGCGGTCGATGTCAATAAAAATCACTAGGTAATTTTCTTATTCGGTCGGTAATTTTTGACCTGTTGTGCACTAAATTTGTTGTTTTAGGTCTCCACATCCCAATTATAATTTTACCCGTCACTACTAACTACAATACCTAATAAAAGTCGCACATGAAATTGTCTAATATATATTGAATACAATTCAAATAAAATACAATATCCATACGAAGTTTTGTCAAACTATAAAATCGGTCGTGCCAACAAGAATTAAACTTACAACGTGTGAATACTAAGTACCAAGGTTATCAAGACACAAAAATATAGATTTCTAAACACTGACAATGTCATGATGCCACTTATATGTCTTTATATATGTCTTTAAACTTCTAAACTTGTACTCATGGTTATTGTTGGGGACATCCAAGTACCCTTGTTCGCCTTCAGTTTCTTTTCACCATGTACTCAACATAGGAAAATTTCTTGAAAATTATTGATGACAAGAGAAATCTGTGTAAAAGGACAGAAGATCGGAATGAACTTCTATCCCCAACCAAACTGAAAACTTCATCATGCGCATCCTGCTAAACTGGCATCGAAAGAATAAATGATCCTGACTTTCAGACTCTTCCCACAGATGCAACACCTTGTATCAGGACAAAGCCCCATTTTGCAAGTCTGTCTCTTGTAAGCAGCCTAATGATGCATAGCAAGCCAACAGACAAACATATGCTTGGTAAACAAAATGGAACCAGGGAGCTTCAGCTCTATTAGGCCTCAATTAAATATAGCATTGCTTATGTATCTATTCCGATCAGTTTGTCACCAATAATCACAATACCCCTGCATCATCAGGGTCTTCACCCAGCACATCAGCAGCCTTGCTCAGCTCCTATCTCCTTCCTAATTTTTCCCTTTTAAGAAAATAAGCCAACATTATATATACCAACCTAACCCATTTGATCACATAAAATGAGTGAGGCGAAACATTACATAAAAACATTTTCGATTGAATAAGTAGAAGAAATTCACGAACTCCGGGCTTAAGGAATGAATGATCCTCAAGATAGACTACCTAACATAAGTAGCTTGATTTAACAAACAGGAAGGAATTTACGTAATTTTAAGCAGCTTGGTTTAACAAACACTAATACTAAAAATTGACCAATACAACAATTGGCCTCACCGAGATCATCAAGGTGGTAATCAACGTCTTCACATGACTTAATTGGATTAGATTCCTCAAATATGCGGGATATATCTTCTGCACTTCATATAATCCACAGTTAGAACAAATTCATAAACTTTTTATTATAAACTACTAAAACTACTCACCCTTCAAAAATATACACAATTACTCACCCTTCTAAAATCTCACGTGTCGACATTAACGAGCTCTAGTGAAAGTCAAGATAAGGAGCATTAATATCAATTGAGCCTTAACCAATAGCTTAACTAGACTTCTGTTTAGATACTTCTAAGTTTCAAGGGAATTTCAAAGTATATTCATCGAATCACCGTAAATCGTGTATGTCGCTTCCATGAATTGGAAGTTTGATGACCAAGTTCATGTTCAAGATATCCCCTAGTTCGCAAATTATCATCATAATCCTTACCGAATGCTTATTCATTCGGTAGAAATCTTTCATAAAAAACACTCGTAACCAACATAACTAAAAATAAGTTATCCTAACTAAATAAGTAATATCAATCTTATAACCAAAAGTAACCCCAATTTATGTAACCCTAACCTAAACAACTCTCAATTTAAATTGAATTGGCAAAAATTAATCAAGTACAACTTCAATTACATTACTTAAATCACCAACATAACTAAATAAAGTCACCCTAACTTGACATACAACTTCATTCATCCCTATACCCTAAACTATACAAATTTGTTTCTAAATATCAATCTTAAACTACATTAACTCTTACCTAAGAACTAAAATCACAATTAGTAGATAAATAACAATAATAATATACTCCCTCCATCCAAATTTAAACTTCATGGGGGAGTAGGCACAAAAATTAAGAGTGGAGTGGAGTGTGTGGTGGAAAATGAAAGTTGAGAGAAAATGTGGGGTCAGAAATGATATGAACCACAAAAATCAACCAAAAGAGGAAATATTGTAGGTAGGAAGTTTAAAGATGGACAATCCAAAAAGAAAAGTAGGAAGATTAAAAATGGATAAAGGGAGTATCAAATTTAACCCTAATTTAAACAAATAATCAACAAATTTCATCTAAAACCCCCAATTAAGTAAATTAACCTAATACTTATTGAATAAGATAAATTCATCAAATAAACCAACAATTGATATGTATACGACAATAATAAACTAAATCTTAACATTGTAAAACAATTAAATCAATTTTAAATCATACTAATTATATACTCCAATACCAAAAATGAGAATACTTCACTAATTATTTATTTGTACATTTATTCCAAACTATACTAATTACTTATAGCAACTACACTAAACTATACTAACCTATACCTAAGCTAACATCCAACTTCATCAATTTATTCAAACTATACTAATTAGTATATAAATATCAATATTATACAACATTTAAATCTAACCTAGATATCAAAATGATGATTTTTCATTATTTCATCCTAAACCACCAACAACCCAACCCTAATTTGAGCTAATTAAACTAAATTAACATCTAATTAAATCTATTTATCGACTACAACAATGAGTAGATTAATAATAATAACAATAAATCTAATTTAATCCTAACTTAAACAAATAGTCAACAAATTTCATCTAAAAGTAACAATTTAAGTAAATTAACCTAAGCTAACATCAATTAACCAAATACAGCTGCAATTTGTTTGTATACAACAATAATAAACGAAATCTAAAGAAATTCAAACAACCAAATCAATTAGATTTCAAACCTTAATGAATTTTGGGGTTAGAAAACAAAAATCAGAAGGGGAAGAACAATGGCGTCGGCGGCCGGAGGTTTCGTCGGCGGTGGAGGAGTCGTCGGCGGTGGAGGAGACGTCGGCAACCAGCAATTGGTGGTGGCATAGTTCGCGCGAGAGTGTTTGGGGTTTTGATTTTTTTTTACATCCAACAATACACACATACTGATTTTGGGGTGGGTTATTGAAAAAATTTACCGACAGACAGACAAACGGTCGGCAAATTTCGGAAATCGGTCGGTAATTATCTTAGTAAATGCCGACTGTATATATTTGTTACCCATTGTAATATAGTCGGTCGGTAATTTACTGACCGACGATGTTATTACCGACCGTAGGCAGTCGGTATACAAAATTACCGACTATTTTTTAGTCGGTCGGTAAATTGCGGTTGCTAAGCTCCGGTTTTCTTGTAGTGACAAGAACTGGGGGGAGGTCTGGCAATTCTGGGCGCAATGTTGAACTTCGAAGAAACTCCGTCGAAGTTGCAGAAGATGTTACATCCAACGTATCTTATGGTGGATCTCACGTCACTGTTGATGAAGTTGTCACTGGGTTGAAGGACGAAATTAAGAAATTAGATGCGTTTGTTAGTTTTTCATATAAGTGTCTTATTATGTTGTTGTTGTTGATACTTATTTTACTCATAATTATTAAGGTTTAACTAATCAGAAATTAGATGGCATTCATGCCACACTTTGTAAGAAATTTAGTCGTGGTTAAGGTTTATGTTCTAAGTAAGTGTTTTAGTTGTTTGTTCTATGAAACAAACATATCTTTAGTGGCAAGTGTTTTAGTTGTTTGTTAAACTGAATCTTCATATGTTTGATGTACTTGTTGTCGTTGTTTTAGTAAGCATTTAAGTTGTTTGCTTAAGTGGAAATCAACATATGATTCTTCATATCGTAGTAACGTAACTGTCTTAATTTCTTAACATAGCGTACTGTCGCCATTTGTAGTTAGCACTTCCTGCTGTAACATGAACATAAAAGTGCACAAATTTCAGAAGGCGGAACACATAGATGTGTATATCATTACCAAAAACATGTGATGGAGGCTGCATCAATACATACATGAAAATTTGCATCACTGTCACCAGTTTCTGCATAATGCAACACTGCCACAAACTTATACGCAGCATTTACCACTTTCGCCACCACCTAATGTCATGCCATCCCAAAAGAAGTACCTAAGTTCAGATTACATTAAAAGTCTGAATACATAACAACTCTTCAATCGTGTCTTCCTCTTCCTCTTCTGTCAAGTTGTTTTAACTCCAGTAGCTCTTGTCTCCTCCACTTGGCTGGTACCTGCTTCAGTGTCTTGTATTGAGTCAACTCTTGCAGTGTTAGTTCTCTTTTGGGTCTTCTTTGTCGACTTCCTTGCATTTCCTGTCTCTCCCTTGCAGTGTAGCCCCCCTTACATGTCTTGGAATTATTGTGTCCAAAGCATCTACACTTCTTGGATCTTATTGCAATAGACCTCTTACCTTTTCTTTGCTTCCCATGCTCCCTTCTTCTATTCCTAGCTGGCTTGCCTATAGCTCTGCTTAGAGGAGGAGGAGGCTCCAACAATGGCAAGTCAGACTCAGGCCACAGTTATGGATCGGGAATAGGTGACATACAGGTACCATAAGTGTCCTTGTACTTCTTGATAGAGTACCATTCACTCACAAAGCCAGCTGGGATTTTGTTAGATTCATGTATGGCCCTAATGGCATGCTTACAGGGTATTTTAGACATTTGCCATGCTCCACAAGCATAAGTGAGCTCATTAAAGTTCACTGTCAGATAAGAGTGACCTTCATGAACCTCGAACTTCCATATGCCAGTGTTGTAGGCCCTCAGTGGTCTTGATTCTTTGGTAAGTACTCGCAACCTATTCACTATGTGTTTGGACATATACCATCATCAGGCCACGAATATGCTATATATTTCCTAGTAGCGTGCCTCACCATGGCAACTCTTCTTACTCCTACATACATGATTTAATTAGCTTTGGATAAAATGCAAACATGCAGGGCCATCAAATGAGTTTTAGAGGCCCGGTGCCAAATATTATCCGGATGCCTCATACCAAACACCAGCTCGTGTATATTTACGTTATTTTGAAATTTGATATTATACCACTTCCGTCTCAATCATTTATTTATTACCTTTGATATAATGTTTCTCACAAATAACATAAAAGGTAAATAAATCAATGAGACGGAAGAAGTAATAGACGGATTGAAATTTGTTTTCGAATTTTTGAATATAACTAAGTGACATCATCCACAGATATTACGAAAGTAGTACTTCGTAATACTCCGTACCTATCTACAAATCTACAATAGGTGAGTAGTTATCCAAATATTTGAAATTTACACGTTACAACCCATTTATACTCCATTTTTAGCCATCATTATTTTTTTTAAAAATAATTTTTTTAGACTACAGGTAGTGAATCTCATTGTGGTATTAATATGATACTCCGTACAGAGTATTTGTTACACGTTTTTTTTTTAAAATAAGCAATCATAAAAAATTAATAACTAACCCACAAATTATAATTAAAATGGAAACTTATGTTAAAGGTCTTATATCCATATTTTTTATATTTTAAGACAATGCAAAACACATTATTAATTAAAGACTCAAAAGAAACAAAAACAGGAAGAGAGACAATATTACGAGTAGTAAATAAGCTTTGGAAATAAGGGAAGAAAATTAAAACCATATTTAAAAATAATGTGATAGTTAGGATCCGAACCCCCGTCATCTTCTCAATGTAAGTCTTTAATTGCACATAGCAACCACTGCGCTACAATCACTATTATTAATCTTTTAATGGCCATAACACATATATAGGGTGAACAGCTATTGAGGCCCCTGATATGTTAATATTTTATATGCTTTTATCCACTTTTTCCCATGTATTTATCGTGTTAAATGCGCTCTTAGGAGCGGTTTTGGGAACTAATATTCTCCTCTAGTGTGTTTTGTAGTGCTTTGTTGGTTTCTTAGGAAAATAGGCGATATGGACGCCTTTTCCCTTTCATCATGGCTCACATGGAGGTCGGTGACTATTTATCCACAAGCTAGGTGTTGCTATCGAGATTGCGTGGATGTCATGAAGTGATCCCGAGTCAAGTTGGAACCATATCATAAAGTTTAGAAGACTAGAGGAGTCCTTTTTGTTGGTCCTGAGGTCCGTCCCTAGGGATGGACGTCGTCCCTATTGCCTCACTCACGGCAAAATTAAGAAATCGGGCAAAAGTGGATTTTTCAGCTGTCCTGAATCGGGACGGCCCCCTTCCCATGGGACGACTTTAATCCCGATTCGGGACGACATAGTTGTAGTGTCTTTTCAGCTTCTTCTTTCTTTGGCTATATAAGGATGCTTTGTATCAGTTTTGAACGTACCTTTTTTTTCATTCCTAAGAACCCTAAGCCTAGTATTATAATAATATTACTCTTTTCATTCTCTAGTTTGAAGATTTACTCTTATTCTTGTTACAATTTCCAATCGGTAATCATTTCAATTAGCTTCATATTACTTATTCATCTTCTATGTTCTTAATTGTTTATTTTGATTTCTAGTATTGATTTTATTAGTTTTCCTTTTTCCATATCGATCATTATGCGTTTCATTATCAATTGTTTATTTTGTGTCAATTTAATTATGAGTAGCTAATTTCGTTACTAGGGTCAAGGGGGATCGATGGGTAGAATTTAAGTTCTTGTTGGATATTTGATGAATTCATATATATGCTAGTGCCTTATTTACATGCTCTAAAAGACGATTAATTTGTTAAAGGCCATAACTTGTTAATCGAATTAGGGAAATTTCAGTTCATGTGCGAGAGCTGAGTTGAGATTAAACCCGCATGTGATTCGGTAGGAAGTCTAATAAGTAGCGAGAGCCCGTTAGTGTCTACCTAGGTTGAATTTCGATCCGAGAGGACGTATTATAGCCAACTAGCATGTTTGTGTGTTAATCGTTTATTCTTGCATAATCATTTGTCTACTCATTGTGAACCCATATCCCTAGATTTCCTTTAATTGATTAATTCATATTTTTGATTACATATTTCTAGTCTTAATTAGTCAATCAAACTAATTGTTTCAAGCAATTTAGAATTTTAGCTATTAGACAATTTGACCATTTTCCTGTGGATACGATACCCTACTTACCGCTAGCTTCTTGTTAGTAGTATTAGGATAACTTGATTTGCTAATACGACTTTTGCCATATCAAATTTGGCGCCGTTGTCGGGGAGACGGTCTTTTCCTGCTTTTAGCTTGTTTCTTTATTACTCTCTTTCTTTTCGGGGAACGAAAGTTTCTCGAAACCGATTTCATTAGTTCCTTGTGGATGCTTTAATTGCCCGTTACGCTTTCATTCTACACCCCAAGAACATGGGATCCATCTCACCGTTTTCTTGTAGTTTTAATGTTTTTCAGGTATGAGTCTCTCGCTTATCTCCCCACAACGTGAGCACGAAGTTTTTCATGAGTATCTTGATCGATTCAAGGGATAAGTTAATAACCTTGTTTCTGTCGGATATTTCTATGATTAGCTCGAATTAGGTCATGTTGTTTTTGCAGGAAAGAATCACGACTGTCGTGAATTAGCCGTTAACATGACCATGGGAGGTATTTACGATAAACAATACAAGAGATTTATGGGATTTCTTCCACTATTTAGCTCGGATGTTCCAAGCACAATCCCGCGAGGTGGTAAAACCGAATTTGGCTCCAACAAGCTTTGAAACAAAATTCTACGCCAGTCAGGCTAGAATTAACAGAATGCTAAAGGAGATGGCAAGTGAAAATGTGTCTAATGATGTTGTGCCTAATGATCATGTGGTTCATGAGAGTTAGTCATTAGTTTATATTCACAATAACACATCGTTCCAAAATGAGGTTGCGAGTGACACGATGTTTCGACAACAAGCTTGCGAGGATACTTGTAATACGGCTCGAGATACGGTAACCACTTATCTTAGTGATCATCATGCTCCTCCATGTGAGTCTCACGTTTTTGATAATCATGAATTGTTGGATAACGATGATGACGATGATGATAAACCGAGTTTTTGGTTTAATATTCCATCTACCGTTGACCCAATCCCCTATATTGTTGAGACTACCACTCTCGAGATGACCCATGTTGTTGTCGAATCAACCAAGATAGTTAACCATAGCGAGCATCCTCCTAGAGAAGCCAATATAATAGCCCCTTTTGAGTTTCTTGAAGAAACTCCTCTAGTTGTGCCTAAGAAACCCCTTGTTGATGCTATTAATACTATTGGGGATTCCATTGAGACCACCGTTGAGACTTGTTGTGATGAGGTCCTCCTCGAGTCCTTAGTTATTGACGCCTTTGAGAGTGACAATTGTGAAGGAGCCATGAGCCTTTTTAGTGAGGATTTTAGTGATGAGGATACCATGGAATCTCTTGATTTTGATTTTGAGGTTCGAGGGAACAACAGAAATAACATTGGGTTGAAGAATTCCTTGGGTTTTGTGTCGATTACCTTTTCTTCCAACATACATATGGAAGTAGTTCCCTCAGCTCCTTTACTCTATCCTTCTCCATGTCTAGTGCCACCGTTGTGCACTCCCGATCCACCTTCATGTTTGGCTTCCCCACTACCATTATGCGCCAGTGATTTGCTTGACATCAATGTTGGTAAACCCTTTCCTATTTTCCTCATTTCATTTAATTTGATGAAAGGTAAATCTACTAATCCATATAATTTAAATTTTGATAATGATTTTTCGGTGGATTTTAACATTGTGTGTCATTATGACAAGCTTTATATTTCATCTCTTGCTGATGAGTGGAGTATTCGTGTTAGAACTGGTGCCAGGTTTGATATGATATTGCATCTATTCCTCTTGATTTATACCGTTTATACCTTGTCAATGACTTATGATTGCTTTCATATTTCTCATGCACAGGAATATGATTTTCTACTACGGACATTGATGAGATTTTTAAAGAAAGACGAAGATGGTGTCGTTTAGAAAAAAAAGTCATGCAGAATGATAGAACATTGCAGGAGACAACCTGTGTTTTTAGAGTAGTTTTGAGATTTTTATTTTTATTTATTTTCGTTTTTTTTGTTGGATTTTTGGACCAGTTTTTCGTTCTATCATTTTTGGATTTGTTTTGGTTTGATTTAGACAATTTGGTTTTGTTGTAATTGATCGGACAATAGGTTTTTGGTTTTTGTTTTTTTTTTTAAGTTTTGTATTAGCCTTGTCCTTTTCAGGTACTCGAGAATCATGGCGTAATGATGCTCGAATGAATGGAATGGAACAGTGCCTATTTTCAAGCTAGCTTGGGAAGGTTTCTACAAATGTCGTATGTGTCTTTGCTAAGTTTTTCTTTTATTTGTCAATCCTCATCTATCTTTTTAACACGCTATGATTGAATTGTGGCCTTTTGCGCCGGAAGACGATTTTTCGATTTGTTGTGTTTTGCCACATTGAGGACAATGTGTCGTTCTAGCTTGGGGGAGGGATTGGTTTATATAGTTGTTTTTGTTTGATTTGAAAAATCTTGGAAAATCTAAAAAAAATTTAAAAAAAATGTTTAAAAAAAAACAGTCGTTCATTGTCCATGGGTTTGTTGTTATCCCGTTGTGCTTATCCCCTTGCATAGCTTTGCAGTTTTCCGTTCATCTCTTTTTAAGCTTGGTTTTCAGGATTTGTACATTTTGGTGATGTTTTGGCATTTTTGTATGAGATGATGAGACTAAGACAAAGTATACTTGATCTTTGACGTTGGTAAGCTACAAAATGCGAGTTTTAGAGCCTTTTAGATTGATTCATGTTTAATCGATCTTCTTTAGGTGAAAGTAGGTCTCCTCATAGTATGTGTTGCATAGTTACGCACATGAATGATTTTTGTTCCATTTTCCGTGATGTTTTTGATCAGTTTGCACTTGAAGCTATATCGCTGTTTTCTCACATAATATATCTTGGCCTTTTGAGCTCACATGCTTATTTTTATATCCCACAATATTTAGCTACAAATATCATGCCTACCTTGTTAAGCTAGTAATTGTCGAATGCGTTATGGGTGCTCATTAAGGTTATTGTGCTGAATGTTGATAATAATGTGAGAATTGTTTCCGGGATTGCTGATTCCCGAGGTTCCTTTTGTGAAAAAATGAAAAATGAATTTGAAAGAAAAGAAAAAAAAATGTTGAAAAAGAAGATGAAAAATAAAGAGAAAAAAAAACAAGAAGAAAAAGTGAAAGAAAAGATAATGTTACTTCCAAGTTGTTTATAATTGTTATTGAATTGGGAAGTGATGTTGGTTGAAGTTATAATTCGATACATATGTTGTTTTGTATTGATGTAATAATAACTAAGTAGTGTTTGTCGTGGTTTGAGCATTCATAGCGCGTTTGGATTGTTGCTAGTTTAACCTTTAGCTCCACATGTCCATAACGTTTGTCCACCTTCTACCCTTCACCCCATCCTTCTCTTGTCCTTTTCTTAGCTTCTTTGTGCGAATTGTGATGAAGTGTCATTGGAATTTGGAATGTTTACCATCCTACGTTGCGGGCGCATTCTTATGAGTTGTAGTAGGTGAGTGTTCTCACAATATACTACCCGTTCACAAAATGAGTGAAGAGTGAAGAGTGAACCCGTGAGGAGTCCGATGTCAATAAGGATCACGCAAGAGTTGAAATGTCTTAGTACTAGTCTCCCTCATATTTTTGCCATGTAATTCTAAACCTTATGTGCTTATCTTGCATCCTGTGTTTGAATTGAGATTGGATTGTGAACTTGCTAGAGCTTGTCAATGGGATTTGTCATTTCTGGGATACTTGGTTTTGTTTACCGCTCTAGTTTTGTCATGTTTGATGATGCTTGCTTGAGGAGAAGCAAGAGTTCGATTTGGGGGATTTTGATGTGTTAATATTTTATATGCTTTATCCTCTTTTTCCCATGTATTTATCGTGTTAAATGCGCTCTTAGGAGCGGTTTTGGGAACTAATCTTCTCCTCTAGTGTGTTTTGTAGTGTTTTGTTGGTTTCGTAAGAAAATAGACGATATGGACGCCTTTTCCCTTTCATCATGGCTCACATGGAGGTTGGTGACTATTTATCCACAAACTAGGTGTTGCTATCGAGGTTGCGTGGATATCATGAAGTGATCCCGAGTCAAGTTGGAACCATATCATGAAGTTTAGAAGACTAGAGGAGTCCTTTTTGTTGGTCCTGAGGTCCGTCCCTAGGGATGGACGTCGTCCCTATTGCCTCACTCACGGTAAAATGAAGAAATTGGGCAAAAGTGGATTTTTCAGCTGTCCCGAATCGGGACGGCCCCCTTCCCATGGGACGACTTTAATCCCGATTCAGGACGACCACTATCCCGATTCGAGACGACATAGCTGTAGTGTCTTTTCAGCTTCTTCTTTCTTTGGCTTTATAGGGATGCTTTGCATCAGTTTTGAATGTACCTTTTTTTCATTCCTAAGAACCGTAAGCCTAGTATTATAATAACATTACTCTTTTCATTCTCTAGTTTGAAGATTTACTCTTATTCTTTCTACAATTTCCAATCGGCAATCATTTCAATTAGCTTCATATTACTTATTCATCTTCTATGTTCTTAATTTATTGTTTTCATTTCTAGTATTGATTTTATTAGTTTTCCTTTTTCCATATCGATCATTATGCCTTTCATTATCAATTGTTTATTTTGTGTCAATTTAATTATGAGTAGCTAATTCCATTACTGGGGTCAAGGGGGATCGATGGGTAGAATTTAAGTTCTTGTTGGATATTCGATGAATTCATATATATGCTAGTGCCTTGTTTACATGATCTAAAAGACGATTAATTTGTGAAAGGCCACAACTTGTTAATCGAATTAAGGAAATTTCAGTTCATGTGCGAGAGCCGAGTTGAGATTAGACCCGCATATGATTCGGTAGGAAGTCTAATAAGTAGCGAGAGCCCGTTAGTGTCTTCCACGGCTCGAGATCGGCTCGGTCAAAGCTCAACTCGTATGAGCTCGGCTCGGATCATTTATGAGTCGAGCCGAGCAAGACTTGGCTCGGCTCGAATAGCTCGCGAGCGGCTCGATATTATTCTAAAACTACACTTTCCTTTCCGCTACCTAAATCAAATATACCTTAAGAAATTAAATCGAATATTGTTCAAAAAAAAGAAAGTAAATCGTAATTTACTCATATTACCTTAAATATTTGTCCGTATATTGTTAATTGTTACCATAATTTACTCATATTACCAAACCAAATTAACCATAAAGGCCTAAACCATTCAAATCCTGTAATATACGCCTCTTATTAAGACGATTTTATTTTATTACTATAGGTTGCGAATTACAATATTCAAGACATCGATTCTTATCTTTCATTATTACAATTCGTATTTTTATTTCTCCTTTCATCGTAATAGCATAAGACACCCATAAATCAATAATGTATTGATTTAATTTCCATTTCATTAGTCAAAAACTCAAATAAATTGAGCACTTAAGCTGCAGCCCAACCCATCATGCAAGTCGAACTCAACACGAGCCCGCAAGTCGAGCTAAACTCGAGCCCGGAGTCGAGTCTTTTTCCAATCCACGAGTCGAGTTCCAGCCACGAGTCGAGTTAACGAGCTCGAGCTCAAGCCTTTGTTTTTGAAGCTCGACGAGCTTGAGCTTGAGCCAAGACTCCCCCTTTTCTTTTCGAGCTCGAGCCGAGCAGCCCCAGGCTCGCGCTCAACTCGGCTCGTTTACACCCCTAGTCTTCCCAGGTTGAATTTCGATCCGAGAGGACGTATTATGGCCAACTAGCATGTTTGTGTGTTTATCGTTTATTCTTGCATAATCATTTGTCTACTCATTGTGAACCCATATCCCTAGATTTCCTTTAATTGATTAATTCATATTTTTTATTACATATTTCTAGTCTTAATTAATCAATCAAACCAATTGTTTCAAGCAATTTAGAATCTTAGCTATTAGACAATTTGATCATTTCCCTGTGGATACGATACCCTACTTACCGCTAGCTTCTTGTTAGTAGTATTAGGATAACTTGATTTGCTAATACGACTTTAGCCATATCAGCCCCCTAATGGACCGGGCCCCGGTTCTAAGAACCGAGTGAACGGGCCATTTGACGGGCATGCACACATGTACATATCTTTGTATATTACATTTAAGAAGTGTGTTGCAAATATTGTCTTCAAGAAGACTGAGTATAGGATTGCATCTGTGAATTCTCAATGTGGAGTTGAAACTCTCCACAAAGTTGCTGCTGTTCTCATCACTTGATAAACTTGTGTCAAACTCATGTTTAGTTCATAACTCTGTAACCACAAATTTTGTATCGCAGCTAACTGAAATACAAAACAAGGAAACAAATAAATTTTTATTAGTATTTATCAAAACTTCGTGTACAATCTCTAATGTATCCTCTGATTCTAACGCCGTTTAGGGAACACGTGTACGCGGTACACGTGAGGGACGCATGCGTAGCTGACTTGTACTGCCTTGCACGCGTTGCAGTTTGATATTCTCGAGAGGGTCGCTTGGACTTGAATCTCCCTTGAATGTTTGAATTTGTCTTGGATCTTTTGACGGCTTGCGACGGATTTGATGGAGAGCTTGTAGCGACTTCTTGTCTTTTTCTCTCTGGATCCTTTGCTTCAGAATTTTCCAATCCCTTCAAATGAATGAGAAGAGCTCTATTTATAGAGTTTTGATTCTCCTTGGTGGACTTTGTAGTCACAGGCCCATTTATGGGCTTATGAGTGACATTGGCCCAATTTGTCTTCTTTTCGGGTTTAATGATCCAAATAAGTCAATTTGTAATCTGGATCGACCCATATTTTATTTACTCGGGACAAAATAACTAAATTGAGCTAAAATTTTGTATTAACTCAAAATAATTATTTAATTTAATTTATTTGACACTTTAACAAATGTTTAGTGCCTACAAATTGTCCCCTCGGGACCTTGTCACGTACACCGTTTGGGTGTTTTGGAGTGGCGGGGTCTCGAACATTTTTTGGTTTGACTTTGACTTGGAAGTCGGTGAGCACTAAACTTGTCATACAGGTAGCTCAACTTTTTTTTTCGTCACCCTGTCATTATCTAACTTGACGGATGATCCGGGTATCCCGTAAATTCACTTGACTTGGAAGTCTGCAATCACCCATGTTTATCGTAATTCACATCCACTTTTGCCTTGCTTGGTAAATGACCGATCCACTTTTGCCTCGTTTGGTAAATGACCGATTGTCTTTACAAACGAGACCCGCTAAAATTTCATTCCCTTCACTTATACTTGAGGTATAATTGGAATTTAGGAAACCCAAAACTTGATTCACAAGTATATGTAACGGATCTCGTATCATATACGAAGTATTTTGAAAGATCACTAAGGAAACTAAAATCCACTTGCCGAAACTAGACCCATGAGAAGCACTTGAAGAAATAAGGCCACGTCTTTTGGAAAGAGAGTAACCCAAGCTTCCTTCTTCTATGATGATGATGATGATCCTTCCTAATCTTTTTATAGAATTAGGTTATAGAAAGAATTCTTATACCCATAATACATACATACATATATATATATATATATATATATATATATATACACAAGATGAACTCTGATTCACGCACATCCTAACCCTAAATTCACGGAGCACAGCACTCCGTCTCACATCGATACAGGTAAACTTGCATCTTTGCTTCTTCTTCCTTTTTTGTACCGAATTTTCTTCACAGCTTTCCCTTTGTTGGTCTATTTGCATCATTGTATAACATTAATCTTATGTTTGTGAACACAAATTGGAAGACAAACTTGGCACACAATTTCTTTTAGACCAAATTTGAAGTAGACAACTGTTAAGACTAACTCGATTTCTTTCCGTTTCATCTCAATTTTGCTTTTGCTTTAGTCCTCGTGCACTCTGCCAGCAATTCTGGGGCGTTTCGGGTAAGCTATTTTTTTTCTCCGTTGTCTTGAGCTTCATTGTTACAACGTAAATTGAATATGGGAATAGCAAGCTTCCTTTTGTCTTCTTCAAATTCTTGCACTGAACTGTGACCCACGCAATTTATTAATTGAATTGCTTTTGCCCACCTTCTTTTCTCCTTTATTTTTATTATTACTATTTATTTTATTTTTATTTTTTTAGGTGTGAGACTAATTTTTTTCCTCTCCTTTTTTTTAGCTATGTGACTTATCCGTGAACTTCATATTCCCCGAGTTGCTTAACCAGTCTGCTTAACACGCCTCACCCTCGTGTTTGATTGTCAAGGTATTACTCACATTGTAAATCCTTCTCGTACATTTCTTTTATTATATACATCTACATATATGTATATATATATATATCGACCGAGTTATCATAGAATGAACCCGTCCGAGTCACTGCGACTTCTTCGTAATGAGCCATGCCGGAAGCACACCGAGTTAAGGAGCCACGGAGGGAGCAATCGGAGTTGTCATGAGGTGAACCCGTTCGGGTCATCACGGCGCTCCGACGGAGGAGAAGCACCCTAGTTGTCACGAGGTGAACCCGTTTGGGTCATCGTGACGCTCGCATGGAGGAGAAGCGCCCGAGTTGTCACAAGGTGAACCCGTTTGGGTCATCACGACACTCGCAAGGAGGAGAAGCGCCCGAATTGTCACGAGGTGAACCCGTTCGAGTCATCACGACGGTCGCATGGAGGAGAAGCACCCGAATTGTTACGAGGTGAACCCGTTTGGGTCATCACGACGCTCGCATGGAGGAGAAGCGCCCGAGTTGTCACAAGGTGAACCCATTTGGGTCATCACGACGCTCGCATGGAGAAGAAGCGCCCGAGTTGTCACAAGGTGAACCCGTTTGGGTCATCACGACGCTCGCATGGAGGAGAAGCGCCCGAGTTGTCACGAAGTGAACCCGTTCGGGTCATCACGACGCTCGCATGGAGGAGAAGCACCCGAGTTGTCACGAGGTGAACCCGTTCGGGTCATCACGACGCTCGCAAGGAGGAGAAGCGCCTGATGATTCTCCTTTTATTTGAAGCATGCTAACGATCGCTTTGCTTGACCTTACTTATCTCAGGTGTACCCTCTAGCCATTTCTTACCCTCTTCGTGTTTATCCATTTTTGCAGGATTATCATGGTGTTTCTGAAGAGTTGGAGGGAAGGTTGTGATGAATATTTATCCATCGTCGGTCGCAAGGAGGATGACGCTGCATCTGGACTCTGTTTTCCCGCTCGTTTGTCCCTGCGTTCGTTAGTAGGCGGGGCAGCTGACATCACTAAAAGGGATTTTCCGGAGAAAATGTCGATGAAGATAGATCCTAAACAACCTGATGCTAAATCGCGTTACGTTTTGCAGAGTGTTGTGAAGGTGAAGCATGAGCTGCATTCTACTTATCCGCTTCTTGGGCGCAGGATTATTGACGGGGACGTAAGATGAGGATCCTACAACTTCAAAATCCAAGGCGAACCAATTTTCATTCCAAGATATTTAGAGTGGACTGAAGATGTACTTGCCCGATTCAAGGGTATTCTTTCGTCAGCTTTTTTTCACTCGGCGATCTATGCTTCTTTGTATTCTTATGATAAGAACCTTCACGTGATGCGTGCCTTTTGCGAAGGATGGTACCCCATTACTAACACGCTCCACACCAAGGCGGGTGAATTTTCTATTTCATTATATGATTTGCGCAAGTTTGGAGGCCTGACTGTCATGGGAGAAATATACGATGAAACGGTATCACCACTGATCACTTTAAGGGCAAAGGATGCGAATAAAAAGTATATACTTCCTAGCACGTGTGAGATCTTGCTTGAGGCGTTTTACCATCTTCACAGGAGATCGACAGTCCGAGGTGAAGTTCCTGCTGAACAGTGGATCAATTTTTGGTGCAAGAAAGAAAAGGTATACTCGTCGCAAGAAAAGAGGCGGGAGACGAAGAATGCACCTAAACCTCCACAAAACCCCAATGATGAGATCAAGTCTCCTCCTCCTGATGAGTGGACAAAGGAAGAGCATGCGGTGTTCAAAAAACTGAGGATTAACGACTCTCGACGTACCAAGGTTTACTTGGTTGCGTATTTGTCATGTTGGTTATGCGCATTTGTTTTACCTGAGCAGACCGACTAATCAGACCTACCACCTTTGAGATCGCGAGCTTGATGGCAGAGGGTCGAGTCTTTAGTTTGGCGATTCCAGTCTTGGCCAGCATTTACCGGGGTCTAAACGATATAGTTACATATTCCAATCCTGGGTATGCCAAGTCATTTTTTCCGGCCCATTATCTTTATGCATGGACCACTCACTACTTCGGCACTCATCATGCTATGGAACCTGCTCTTTATGGCCCTACCATGGCAAGGTATTCCCTCGGAGTAAAAAGGAATGATGCTGCTGGAGCCCGAAAGCTAATTCATGAGGGAGCTAATGCCAATCCGAGGCGTTTCATACGGAACAGAAAAGATTGTGATGTTATGTTGGACAACGGGAGCCTCAAAAATTTTGAACTCGATTATTTTTGCCTCGATGCGTTCTTTGTACTTGTGTCTGCGTTTAGGTGATGCTTTTCATGTTGAACCTTATAACCCTCATCGATTTAGCAGACAATTCGGCTTTTGTCAGGATATTCCTGGTCTACTAGATTGTGGCTCCAGCAAAAGAAACTCTACGCGCGTTGAGGCGTTGAGGTATTAGAGATTATTCTTGTTTACAGGAAGCATGGTTCAAGTTCATCTTCCTAGTCCGGTACTCGATTGGCAAGAATGTGTCACTCCTTGCTTCACCAAATGGTGGGAAATGAAATGTCCGAACGATTTGAGGGATAATGCGAATATTCTCATTCGTAGCACCGATAGCGATCCCCAAAAACCAAGGAAACGACATCTGCAAAGAGATACTGCCGATCAGCCTCAGGAGCAAAGAAGGAAATTACAATCTGAAGTCGTCGTTGTAAGATTGGATGAACATGCTGAAGAGGATGATCGACATAGTTATGAAGATTCCGAGGTCGATCCTAAACACGATCGTCGAGGAAGAAAGGAGACCCGTGCCCCCGTTACGAGTAACCTAAGGCTGGATACCCAGATATTTGATGGGGTTCGTAGTGGTTCGTGTATGCCGTCACAGACAATGGTAATTTCTTTTTTTTTTCATTTTTTTTTTTCATTTTTTTTTTCATTTTTTCAATGTGTTTCTCACTTCCTTACCCACTCTCAGGAGGGTGACTTGGAGTTGGAGTTGGCTGGGATCCCTGAGGAACACTATTTGATGCAACCAAACGCACGATCGGGGAAAGGAAAACAACTTGTCATGCTTGATAAATCTGCGCCCTTGGAAGGTTGCCCTACTCCATCTTCTCATGGTAGCCAGACTGGAAGTTCTTTTGCTGCCGTAGATGGACCACCCTCAGTGGAGAGGCTTCCCCAGTGTAGGCAGAAAGTGCAGAAAACTCTGCATGTCCCGACCAAGCCCATTGCTCTGCCTACTTGCTCTATGACCTCGTTTCGGCCAGCCTCTCCGTATGGGGGAGTATTTGAAAAAGCAGTGCGAGAAGTTCGTTCGACATTTCTTACGGAGTTGAAGAATGCCAGTTGGTCCAAAGTAGGCGAGGTGTCGATGCGAGCAAAAGATTGTTATGCAAGCATGCGAAGGCTTCAAAGCGACCCTTCTTCGTTACGGGCTGAAGTTGACTCTTATGTGAGTGCGGTTAATGCCTATCTTGCGCTTGAGAGGAAAACATCGAAATGTCACCAACTCGAGGATAGAAAACTTGCATTACATAAGAAAATCGAGCAAACCAAATCACTTGAAGATAAGGTGAAAGAGGAGCATCAGGCGGAAACCGTGAAGCTTTCCATTACTCGTGAGAAAATTGTGAATCTTGAGGCCCAGCTTAGACTGGCGCGGGAGGATGAAATTTTACTGCAAAGTAGCGTGACAGCAAAAGATGGAACTCTGAATTTATTGCAGACAGAAATCAAGGGTGTAACGAGATCACTAGAGGAGCTTGAAGATATCCCTGTTCCGACTGCCGAAGAACAGGCTATGATTGAAGAGCAGCGAAGAGAACTGGAAAGGATGCGCGCCTCCTTTGATACCGACTAGTAGTAACTTAGGATGTTTAATTACTTCCTCTCTTTGTAGTTCCATAGAATATAGTCTTACTGCTTCATTAGTGACTGTCGTCATGTTTGTTTGTTTCTTTGCAATGCCTCCTTTGTTTGGATTCACAACCTCAAATTTTATAACAAAGTTTATTTAGCCGTTCACAGTTTAGGCTCCTGCGGGCCAGGAGCATTGTTTTATTTTTTTTATTTTTTTTTTTGGGAGGGGGGGGGGGCGGCTGCACTTGAGCTATATGTTCATCCAAGCTGCCAACGTACTTGTAAAACAAAATAATGCTTTACAAGATCAAGCCAACGTAGTTCAGTAAAGGAATAGGTTGTTTGTTTGGTGATGTGGCTGCACTCAAGCTACATGTTCACTCGAGCTGCCTATGTACTTTCAAAACACAGATGATATTTTACAAGATCAAGCCGACGTAGTTCATGGGATTTTTTTTTCTTTTTTTTTTAGGTGGCTCGCAACTCGATTTTTCATTTTACCCGGAGCGCCCTTTCGGGTTTTCACTCCGTCCTCGGCTCACCATTTTTTTTTGTGCGCAGTTTAACCTCTTGCTTAGGAGTGTTCAGCGTGGAGATTAAGAATAGTAGCGTTTCAGAAATTTCCCATTGATCGGGCCTACGCGCACACCATCTTCATCTACAACTTTGTATGCACCATTTTGTAGACTTCTCGCACCACATATGGACTATCCCACTTGGCGGTGAATTTTCCTACCGGCTTGTGAGAAGTAATGATCGGCCTTCTTACTCCAAGGACCAAATCTCCTACTTGGAAGGAACGAGGGCGCACCTTTTTATTGAACGCTCGTGACACCCGTGCCTGGTAACATTTATGTTTTTGTTGGGCTTGGAGCCTCTTTTCATCGAGAGCCTCTAGCTCTTCTAGTCGCAACTACTTATCGTTTTCATCTTCTGTAAGTCCTTCTTGAATGGCTATGCGCAACGATGGGATCTGCAACTCCAGGGGCAACACAGCTTCTACTCCATATACAAATGCATACGGGGTCGCTTGAGTTGGCATTTTGTATGTGGTGCGATATGCCCATAAAGCTTCACCGACTCTTTCATGCCAGTCTCGTTTTGACTTTGCCACCACTTTTCTCAGCAGGTTACAGAGTGTTTTATTAAAGGCTTCGGCTAGACCATTCGCAGGAGCGTTGTACATTGAAGACTTGTATTGTTTGAACTTGAACTTTTCTGCTAGGCTTGTCACCAAATGATTGACAAATGGCTTTCAATTATCGGTTATGATGCTTTATGGTACACCATACCTGTAGATGATTTGAGTTCGGATGAAGTCCACAACATTTTCTTTCTTCACTTCTCGTAATATGACTAGCTCTGCCCACTTTGAGAAGTAGTCAGTACCGGCGAGAATGTACTCATGTCCATTGGAAGCCTTGGGAGTGAGTGGTTCAACAACGTCGAGTCCCCAGGCTTCGAAAGGCCATGAAGAGACGGTCGGATGCAATGGCTCAGGCGGCTGATGTATGAAGTTTGCGTTGAATTAACACGCGCCACATTTTCTTGCGAAGTCTACGCAATCTTGCACCATGGAAGGCCAGTAGTATCCCATTCTTTTGACGCGATCGTAAAGTTTTGGACCTGACTTGTGAGCTCCGCATATGCCAAAGTGAGCTTCATGCATGGCTTTGATGGATTCATCCTTCCCTAAACATCTCAACCATTATTCAAGAAAAGACCGCCTGTAAAGTGTTCCTTTAAAGTGGATGAACTTTGGGGAACGTCGGCGTATCTCTACTTTGTGCCTAGGATTGGCTGGCAACTTCTGATGAATTCATCCTTCATCACGTTCCTATTTTCTTCCTCCTCAAGCAACGGTATTGCCCAACGATTATAGAATGGAACTTGCATTGATTCTTCTGCCCCCAGTGCGTCAGCCAACTTATTGGCACTTCTCGGTACATGACCAATGTTGACGGTGTCAAGTTGATTTAACAGTCGGAGTGCTTGTTGATGATATGGGACCAGGTCCTGTTTTCGTACTTCATATTCATCGAGGACTTGACTGATCACGAGCTGCGAGTCTCCGTAGATGTCCATGTCCTGAACGCCTATCTCAAGCGCCATTTGGAGACCAAGTACGACGGCCTGGTATTCTGCTACATTATTTGAGCATAGCTGAGTCAATGAAAAGGAGTATGGCAAAACATGGCTTTGTGGGGATATAAACACCACTCCAGCTCCGTCTCGTCTTGCAGCACCGTCGAAGTACATTTGCCATGCTGGTAGAACATCCACATAGAAGATCTCTTCCCCAAGCAATTCGTCAGAAAGTTCCCATTCGGCTGGGACTGGATGGTCGGCGAAGAAGTCGGCGATGGCCTGCCCTTTCACAGCTTTTTGAGGCACGAAAACCAAATCATACTGTTTCAGCAACACTGCCCATTTTGCGAGCCTTCCTGACAATACCGGTCTTGAGAGTACGTATTTGATTGGGTCTTCCTTGGATACCACCTGTATAGTGTGTGCTTGCATGTAGTGCCTCAGCTTTTGGATTGCAAACACCAGTGCAAGACATATTTTCTCGATTGGATAGTAATTCACTTCAGCTCCAACCAAAGTACGACTCAAGTAGTAGAGTGCTCTCTCTTTGCGGTCTTCAATTTCTTGAGAACACATTGCCCCCAGGGACCGTTCTTGCGTCGTGATGTATAAGATGAGTGGCTTCCCAGGAATAGGTGCCCCCAGCACAGGTTCACTGGCCAAGTATTTCTTTATGCTTTCGAAAGCATGTTAACATTTATCGTCCCATTCATACGGAGCATTCTTCTTCATCAAATGGTTGAACGGTTGACAACGCCCTACGAGGTTGGATATGAACCTTCTAATGTATGTGAGGCATCCCTGCAATCCGCGCAATTCTTTCAACGTCTTAGGCACCGACATTTCTCGGATTGCTTTGATTTTGGTCTGGTCGATCTCGATGCCTCGATGTCTGACAACGAATCCTAAGATTTTTCCTGAAGTGACACCAAATGCACACTTGAGTGGATTAATCTTCAGCTGACATTTGCTGGGCCTTTCGAAGACAGTTTGGAGGTTTTTAATGTGGTCTTGTCTTTTCTTTGATTTGACAACCACATCATCGACGTAGCGTTCAACTGTTTTATGCAACATGTCATCGAATATCTTCTGCATTGCTCGTTGGTACGTCGCGCCGGCGTTCTTCAATCCGAAGGGCGTGACTGTGTAACAGAATATCCCTTTCGGCGTGCGGAAAGCTGTGGCTTCTTGATCTTCCGGTGCCATGTGTATCTGATTATAATCTACAGTACAATCCATGAATGAGAGCGCTTCGTGCCCAGTAGTTGCATCAATCAATAATTCTGTAACTGGCAGAGGAAAGTCATCCTTCGGGCATGCGTCATTGAGATCTCTGAAGTCGACGCATATTCGCAACTGTCCATTCTTCTTTCTTACTGGGACAACATTGGCTATCCATGTAGGGTACTTTACTTCACGGATGAAACCAGCTTCAATGAGTTTGTTGACTTCCTTTTCAATTTCAGGCACAAGATCAGGCCGGAAGCGGCGCTGGGGTTGCTTCTTAGGATTAACTCCCTTTTTGATTGCTAAGCGATGTACTGCAATCCTTGGACTGAGTCCCGGCATTTCCTTGTAGCTCCAAGAAAAAACATCTTTGTACTCGAGCAACAATTTGTAGTACTCGTCTTCTTCCTCCTTAGTCATTAGAGCACTCACATATATGGGGCGTGGGTCTTCAGAGGTCCCCAGGTTGAGTTCTTTCAACTCATCTACCGTTAATTGTCCCCCGTCTTCTAATGGTTCGGGTGCTTCGTCTGCATCCACTTTTTGATTATCATCAGGGATCTCCACTACTGTTATATGATAAGAGGTTGCCACTTCTGAAGTCTTCGCCTTCTTGATGCTGCCTCCGTTTGATGATGACGAGTCGACATGCTCACCAT
Source organism: Agrostemma githago (assembly GCA_958450325.1). Taxonomy (NCBI): domain Eukaryota; kingdom Viridiplantae; phylum Streptophyta; class Magnoliopsida; order Caryophyllales; family Caryophyllaceae; genus Agrostemma; species Agrostemma githago. The sequence goes on from OY288241.1 coordinate 61,553,255, forward strand.
TTTTTGAATGACCAGTGAGAATCAAGACGCGACTCCGTACTTTGAGTGGTGCATGCTGTATGATGTCCACTGCTTGCAGGCGTTTCATGCGGGAGGGTATTGCGCTTTTTAAGTCATCGTCTACTTTCACTTCCTTTTCAGGAGTCGAGGGACAACGTCCTTCACCTTTATCCTTCTTGAGGACCCTTAGCCGATTGAAAACCGTTCTTGTCTGGGCACCTAGGCGTTGATGTGTTGACCTTCGACAGATGGTTTGTGGTCTAGAGTTTGAGAATACTGTTTCACCTCCATTTTGATTGCTCAATCTGTTGTGAATGATGATTTGCTGAAGAATTCGTCCTTCCTATCCTGTCAAATACAGAAGTTCGGGTTGTTTCCACGGGCTTACTTATCCTATCGAAGATCGGTGTGAATGATGGCTTTATCATGCCCCCTGCCTCGTCATCTTCAACCTCTTCCGCTGTGATATGTTGTGATGATGTAGTATCACTTTCCTTGCGGCTTCAGATCTTTACTGGTGGAGGAGGTTGATAGCTTATCCCAGGTTTAGCAACTCTGCATGCGCCTTCTTTTTCGTACTGGTCTTGTTGTGCTTTACTGAGGCCATATGGTTTTGGAATTTCATCGTCGTAACCTGCTTTCCTTAACATTTTATGCGCATTGGGATTACAAAATTTATCAAACTCTTTCAGCCTTTGGGTATCTTCAACTGCTCTGTCGAATCCATCTAAAGGTGGTCCGACGATCTTGGTTTCTGATGAACTTGGCAGAGGGGTGGTGACCTTGGCTACCCATTCTTGCTTAAATAATGTTTTACTTGGTTTGTTTTTCTCTATAGATTATGTCTTTGTTGGAGTACATTCTGCAAAAGGACGACTCTCCCCCTCTTTACGACGAGACTTCGGGATCTATCGAAGGACAGGTGGTGCAGGCGTTAGTGGCATTTCTTGCTTCTTGGGAGTTACCACTGGACTGGTGATCTTGAAAATTTTGTTTTTCTTTAGTTCATCTTTCTTATTTCTTCAGTGCGACCCGCAGCTACATCCTTTTTGATGGTGTTCTTCTCCAGCTTGCCTCCAGCCCCAGTTGAGGAGATGGTGGTTGGCATAAACTCGTTAGGTGTTGCGTCTTCCTCGAAAAACTTTGCTTCCGCGAAGAAGGTGTCGGTCTTTGAAAATGGTTTGGTATCTCCATTTATTTCCTTTCACCCCCTCGGTAGTACTTCAGACATTGATGAAGGGTTGAAGTGACGATGCCATTCTCATGCTTCCAGGGTCGTCCTAGCAGTAACCCATAGGATGTCTTGGCTTCTATCACATGGAACAACACGTCATAAGAAAGGTCATCCATGGTAAGGTTTAGACGGATCATCCCGATTGCACGCTCTCCTGTCAAGTTGAAACCGTGGATAACCGTTCGACTGCTGGTGAGTTCCCCCACGGTGATGCCCAATTCATTCATTGTAGCTTTTGGAATTATGTTGACTCCCGAGCCTCCATCTATCAAAATTCGCTTGACCTTTTTCCCTTTGATATAGCCGGACACGTAGAGTGGCCTATTATGAGGCTTAGATCCGAGGAGTAAGTCTTCATCCGAGAAAGTCAAGGCAGCGTTGCAGGAGAGGCATTGACTTGATTGTTCTGGGGGTTCCGCCACATCCTTCATCTTACCGGCATATAGCTCTGGCTTCTCGAGTCCTTGGAGGATCAACTCGCGACTCTCTTTAGGAAGATTGAATATATGTCTCCATCCCATATTTGCAGGAAGTCCATCTAGAGCCCTGACGACCTTCATTTCCTTTTGAGGTTGCGCCTGCTGTGAAGGTTCAGGTTCGTTTACGTCACTTTCATCTACTTCTTCACCGTGATCAGCAGGTGAGGCGGAGACGGTGTAAATAGCCACTTCATCCAGGTAATCTTCTGGAAAGAACTCTTCGAGAGTAATCGGACTAAGTGGCTTCTGTTCTAGCAGATCCTCAGGTAAGACATGCGACTTGACAATCGTTTTAGACTTCTTCTTTCCTTTTGATCTGCGAGGCCGCTGCTTTCTCGCTTCTTTCCGACGGCGGTGAAGAGGCTTGATTGTTTGTTTAACTTGTTTCCTTGGCTTCTTGTGTGTCACCAAGGTCCATCCTTCATCATCATGAACATCTTCTTCATCCTGAAGACTTGCTTTCTTGATTTGTGACTCTAAAGGCGGTGGTGATGCTAGCCTCGGAATCCACAATGTCACAGGCTCGAGGGTCCCAAATTGTAGCATATGCGCACTCAATTCATTATTTGCTTTTGTTGTCTCCTGTCCCGGTTGCTCTCCTACTGCAGTAGCTTGGTTTGTTGCCACCGTTTCATCAAGATCAAGGATTATCTTCCCATCCCTTGAAAGCTGCATGATCTTTTCTTTGAGTGTTATACACTTCTCGATGGGTGACTCACCAATCTGTGATAATGACAATATTTAGGATCATTTGTCTTATCAGCTTGCACCGGCCGCTTGGACTCTGGCAGCTGTATGATCTTCTTCTCCAGCAGATCGTCGAGCATCCTTGACAAGTCCAAATCAGGAAACGGGTACTTCTTAGCCTGCAGTTCTTTCAATGTAGGCCTATTCTGCCGGTACTCATAGGAGAATGATTCATTTCGTTTCTCATCTTTTGACCTGCCTGAGATCTTGACTGGCCCATCACTGGCGTCAGCGCCCATTGTCTCTTTTGTTTTTGACCCCTTTTCGGTCTTCTTGAATTCCATCTTTTCACCAGGTGCTTTAGAGGACGACGCTCGGTTTTTGCCGCGCCCTTGTTTGATGGTGATTTCCATGTCATGTGCCCGAGTTGCCAAATCCTGAAAGCTTCTTGGCTTAATCCTATGTAGAATGTACAGAAGATCCCAGTTCATGCCATTAATGCACATTTCGACCGCGGAAGCTTCACTCAGACGGTCTTTGCATTCCAGACTTAGCGCACGCCAGCGGTTGATGTAGTCTATGACCGGCTCCTCGTCCCACTGGACAGTGTTTGTCAGCTTGCTCATGCTAACGATGCGTCTGGTACTGTAGAATCGGTTCAAGAATTTGTCTTCCATCTGAGTCCAGCTGTCGATTGATTCCGCTTCTAAATCTGTGTATCAGTCGAAAGCTATTCCCCTGAGAGAGCGTACGAACTGTTTGAGAAGGCGATCACCCTCAGTTCCAGCATTGTTGCATGTCTCCACGAAGTGCGCAACATGTTGTTTCGGGTTACCCTTCCCATCGAACAGCTGAAACTTCGGGGGTTGATATCCAGAAGGCTTGCGCAGGTCATCAATCCTTTTGGTGTAAGGCTTGATGTACCGTCCGGTGGGATTATTTTCTCCGAGTTGGGTCTTGATCGCGTTGGCTATTAGACTTTGCAACTGCTCTGAGGTGTAAGCTCCAGTCCCTTTCTTTGAAGGCTTTCCACCTTCAGCTCCATCATCCTTTTCACTGTCTCTCTCGCGGATGCTGCTCTTCTCACTGCCACTGTCATCGTGCACACTAGGAGTAGGCTTTTCGCGGAGCTCAATCACCTCCTTTTGAAGATCTTCGATCTTCTGGTTCTTCTCTTCAATCTCCCTTTGCATTTTTTTGACGAGTTTGGCCAGCTCCGCGACTTGATCTTCAAGGCTGGAACTACTAGCCATCATCACCGAAGCGCTGATCGGAGTAGCGGCTTCCTTCTTCATTGGCGACACCTTAGGCTTGCGCGGGGAGGCGTTGTTGCTCCTAGAGATTTCATCCTTGCGTGAAGGAGAAGAGGCCGCAATCATGGCTTTTGCAGCAGCAACTATTGAGGCAGCAGATATCTTACGCGACCTAGTAAAAACGTGGGCGGCGCGTAGGCTGGCGGCAGCAGCATCGAGGGCAGCCTTCTTCGCCTTTGCCCTGGTGACCATGCCAGCAGATTGTTGGAGAGCGTCAGCGTAGATCTTCCTGGGGGTGTTGAAAGTGTTGTTTTGATTAGTAGACATCTTCTCAAAAAGTTGCCTTGGTTGCTTTAGCGATAGAGATGAGAGGTAGAGATTTTCATGTCGGGTTCACCAATTTGTAAAACATAAAATTTTGAACCTGCGATAATTAAAATAACATATACAAAATAATATGAGAACGAGAGTTTTATTTGATAATCGAAAGATTAAGCGTTACAACTTCCGTGGATCTCTTGATTCCAATCTCGAAGGTAGGGTTTTTTTATAGTTCTACGGAGGTCTTATCGACTTGAATTCCGTAGGGAGGATAGGGTTTTGGATATTTCTACGGAGGTTTTATCGACTTGAATTCCGTAGGGGGAAAGATGGGGTCTTTTGTGTGACTTATTCCATTTACCTACAATTTGGTAGTATGATGATGGGGTCGTTTTGAGACTTGTTCCATCTGACCTCCTCTAAACCCTAGATGGAGATCTATATTTATAGTTAGATAGCTTAGGGAGCAAGCTAAGAATATTCTAAAGCATTTAAGATATTATCACAATATTTATTGATAATTATCCCTAAATACTAAAGATATTATTCCTAAATAGATACCGAAATAATATAAAATTTTGGTGTCTACAAATGCCCCCTCGAGACTTGTTGTGGATACTTCGATGTCGGTTGCAACTTTGTCTCAAAATTTGGTAGAATGACTTGAGGTTAATTTTGCTTGCCCCCGTGACTTCTACAGATCTAGATCCTTTGAGATTGGAGATGAAGAGCGAAAATAATCTTCACGTCGGGTTCACCAAAATTTGTAACCTCAAAATTTGTATCGCAGCTAACTGAAATACAAAACAAGGAAACAAATAAATTTTTATTAGTATTTTTCAAAACTTCGTGTACAATCTCTAATGTATCCTCTGATTCTAACGCCGTTTAGGGAACACGTGTACGCGATACACGTGAGGGACGTGTGCGTAGCTGACTTGTACTGCCTTGCGCGCGTTGCAGTTTGATATTCTCGAGAGGGTCGCTTGGACTTGAATCTCCCTTGAATGTTTGAATTTGTCTTGGATCTTCTAACGGCTTGCGACGGATTTGATGGAGAGCTTGTAGCGACTTCTTGTCTTTTTCTCTTTGGATCCTTTGCTTCAGAATTTTCCAATCCCTTCAAATGAATGAGAAGAACTCTATTTATAGAGTTTTGATTCTCCTTGGTGGACTTTGTAGTCATAGGCCCATTTATGGGCTTATGAGTGACATTGGCCCAATTTGTCTTCTTTTCGGGTTTAATGATCTAAATAAGCCAATTTGTAATCTGGATCGACCCATATTTTATTTAATCGGGACAAAATAACTAAATTGAGCCAAAATTTCGTATTAACTCAAAATAATTAATTAATTTAATATAATTGACACTTTGATAAATTTTTAGTGCCTACAAACTCCTTCTCTCCCAGGTTAGAAAACTAGGTTCTACATACCAAGCCCCCATGTGCAACTAAAGCCTCCATTGCTTTCTGAAAATAAACTCGGATGTTTCATTAACAACACCTCAAAATAATTTGTGCATGAGCAAGCCCGGGTATTGCTCCTTGAAGTTCTTGCATAAGTGTCTTGCACAGAACCTTCTGGAGGCATCAGGCCACACTTCTTCTAAAGCTGATTCTACACCTTGCAGAAATAAGATACAATGTCAGCTAAGAATAATAGGAAAAGTCTGATGTTAATAAAGATATCCAGCTTTAGTGTCCAAGTGAATACATACCTTCTGCCTATCTAATATTATAGTACAATTATCCTTGTCACTATCTTTCAATGTGTTCTTCAGGTGCCAAAAAACACCAACTATCTTTGTTCTCAGATTCAACAACCCTAATTGCTACTGGAAACAACTCAATATTTCCATCTAGTGTCACTGCTGACAGTAACACTCCCTCATAATTCCCCTTCAGATGAGTATCATCCACACCAATAAGGCTTCTACAACCTCCAGTAAATCCCTTTGTTAATGCCTTGAATTAGATAAAAAGACTCTTAAATTGCAATGGTCTCTCTAGGGTTGCCATTTCCACCCAATTCAAGCACAATGAGCTACACTACCTTGGTTTGTTGTCTTAAGTACTTCACAGTACCTTGGCATCAACTGATATGAGTCATCATGACCCTCATTGCTCTCAAGGCTATCTTCTTCATTTTGTAGACACTAGAAGTGGCCATTTGAAGCTCATACCTCTTGCAGAAGCCTATGCACACTCTTAGCTGAAATGTTTGAGTTTGCTCTTATACCTTCCTCTATCTTTTCGGCCACCCACTTACAATTAGCCATTGGGTTCCTACATCTAACACCCTCACATCCATGTTCAATGTTGTTGATTGTCTTGATGGCCTAAGTATTGCCATCAGGGAGAACACTAGCATGTATCCTCCATAAACATGTAAGTAAAGAACAATCAGTAGTGAATCTCTTGTTATCAGCTTTCAAAACCACCAAATTAAACCCTTCTTGCACACAATAATCTCTTAAAGTATCCTTGAAAAGACCCTTGTCCATGAATAACATCCAAGGTCTTAGGATAATTGCACCAAAACCTACATCTTCATGCACTTCACCATTTCTTGCAAGTTGACCATAATAACCTCCTTCCTCACCTGAACACCCATTCTGACCAAAGAGTTTATATCCATCATCAATGTATTCAAGGCTAGAAAGTTTCAAGTTGTCCTCATCCTCTAAACCACTTACATCCCCCTCATCATCTGTTAAGACATCATCCTCAAAATATAACAGTTTGAAAGAGCTGACACTTTCTCCTTCCTCATCCATTTCATTATCAGCAGTAGTATCTAGCACTGATTTACCTACTCTTTTAGGCCTACCACTGCTACTTCTCTCCCCAGCATTGTCCCTCCCCTGCAACTTTGCCACAAAGAGGCCCCTTTTGGGCAGTTTGACTCTAGACTCACCAGACAACTGGGTGATTTTTGGTTTAGTGACAGTGTTTTGTGTCACGGGGGTTTGTGTGACACCTGCTTTAGTCTCAGTGGTTTGTGTAATAGACTGTTAGGTTGATTCAAATGGTTCACTCAAGTTAGTAAATTGGTTCAACCTCAAGCTTCTTCTAGGCCTTAGGATAGGTACTTTGCTCCTAGATGACATTGTTTTCCTAGGTCCACATTGTGAGAGTCTAGCAGCAGTTTCTTGGGTAGCAGGTTATTGTGTATCAGTTTGTTCTGTAGCAGGTTCATGTGTAACAAGTTTTAGGGTGGTTGTTCTTATAACATTGGATGACCTAGTGTTTCTCCTCACCACCAGTTTTTTCCTCATATATTTCTTAGAGGTTCTTGACACAGTGGTAGCAACATTAACATTATCAACAACTTGAGTACTTGCCCCCTTATTAGAATCCCTTAATGTCCTAGCTATACGCAAAGTATCACATGGTTGTTCATCAAAACCAATCCAAATATCCACAGGCTCATGAGGTTGTTTCCTAGTAAACATTGTCATCAAGTCTTTATTAGTCCTTCAATAATTGTGTTTCATGCCCCAACTATATCCCAAAGAAGGGTGATCGGGTAATGACATGTTAGCTTTCTCCGCTTCTTCATATAAATCATTATACACATCAATGAGTAAAGACCTATCTGTATCCTCGATCATAAGGTCAACTTCTTTACTCAACCAATGCATATATAAAACAGCTTTATCCATACTGCAAATTAAACCCAGAGAACATTTGAATACTCAATTAAAATTCACAGAGACCAAAATTTAACATAAAAGAACCAAACTTTACTTCATAATCTACATAAAATCAAAAACGAATCCAAAATTTAGATTAATAGATTAAGAGTCAATCTATACTACAAATAACATGCATAAACGATTTGGGTGAAATGAAAAAATTGACCACCATCAGATTGAAGAGTGAAGAGACGGAGAACAAAACTAGGGTTACACGAAATAAACGAAGAATATCGAAAAAGTTATGAAATTAGGGTTACCTTAGTCGCAGAACAATGTCGAAGAACAGCAATGTCGAAGAACAGCTAGCAACGAAGAGCAACCAAGAATGTCGAAGAAGAAGAAGAAGAAGAGAGTTGAAGAAGAAGCAGAGAAAGATGAAAGGTTTTGGTTTTTTTAAGTTTTAAAATTGTGAATAAAGGAAGTGGGAGAGTTAAGAAAAGTATTTGTTTAATTAGAAGTTAGGTAATCAGGTTGATTCAGGTGATTATGGATTGTATTATTCTAATTAGACGCCAACTCATCACTTGACGGCAGATTTGGGAAAAAAATTGACAAAGTAAATTAGTAAGGGCAAGGCTGGTAACTTATTAGAGAATTGGGAGGTACCACGTATGTTTCGGAAAAGGTAGGAGCACCACGTAGAATTGAAAATATTTCGGGGGTACCATATAGACTTTCCCTTATTTGTACTATATACTAAATGAAAAACCAATAAAGAAGAATGCGACGACACTCCGACACATGTCATGCTAACATTACAAAAATTCTCGTCTAAATGCATATATTGATGATCTAATTTTGGCTAAAAAAACAAAAAAAAATCTTAAAATAAGCCCATTAATAAAAAGTTGTACGATTTTAGATTATGTAATGCGATTTTCGTAAAATTTCAGCATATATATTACCATCAATTTTTTTTGATAAATCTATATAATTTTAAATTATTTAATTTTCTAACACACGAGACCCTACACGGGTCATGCAATTGTACGGGGCCTAAACTAGTCGTGTATTGTTCATCCTACCATGATAATAAAAAAACCTTGTTATCAATTTTTTCAATTACATGCGTTAGAATTTTTTTGTAACATTATGTTCAAAAATCTTTTCCCATACTTCCTAATAGATCCTTCAAGCGGGTCAGGTGAGTAAGGTCTATCGGTTGGGCATTATATTAGTCGGGTCATCAAATACATGTTATAGGTCAGATTAGGCAAATATAATTTTCAACGCTTTATTTTCTATCGATTAAATATTTAAAAAATAATAATATTACTCAAATTTAATAACATATTGTTATTAAATTTAGTATCTGTCGTATTTACAATTAAAAAATCGAAAATATTACTATATGTTATTTAAATATTTTATTATTACATGCTATAATAATTATACTCATATAATTATTACACCCTCCGTATCTATATGTTTGTCCACTTTGTTTAATATATGTGTGGACTATTATATTGAAAGTGGACGAACATATAGATACGGATGGAGTATTATTTATTTATTTCCTAATTTAAAATATTAAAGATTTAAAGTTAATAAAAATTTAATTATTATTGTCATATTTTAGGGTCTTGACAAGTTGACCCTCCAAAAATTGTCAGATTTACGAGTCGAGTCAAAATTTGACCGGTGTATTTCCTAATTTAAAACTCATCTATCTAATCATAATCTCCAAAAATGTAAAAACAAATTACTTCCCTAAATTAACTCTACTAAACGCTAAATTTACCAAGTTTTGTATCGTATTTTCAAATATAGATACGATAATTAATAGATATATTAAAATTACTTTTTTTTTTTCCTTTTCGACCTAAAAAAAACAGAGACATTCAACATTATTTCTCTCTGTTATCATATGACCCTGTTGTCAGTTGGGAAGATACAAGGTCCGCCACACCGGAGCAGCAGTCGATCGATCTAAAAATATGTAATCTATTTCTTCTTCATTCATAGCCATGATTGCGACTTTTTTTATTTACGACGAAGTAGATAAGTTGAATAAATTTTAGTACTTATTTTATATTCCGTACAAGTTTTTACCACAATGACGATCCTATGAATAAAATCTCCCCAACAATAACATACCGACATTATAATTAATTGAATACATTAGGGGGTGTTTAATTAAGAATTTTGGAATGAATTTCTTTTTCTTTTTTTGGTAAAATGTAATTGGTATTAAAAAATCAAATTATGTACAATCTATGACTCTATTTGGACTAAATCAGAGATTTTAGCCAAACCGAGTCATTTTCCGAGAGACGGCTATGAGCCACTCCTCCAATTCTCAAACAAATGTCAAACTTAAGTTTCTCAAGAATAATGCTACGCCTGGTTAATCTACCCTCAATACGACAGTGATTCCGCTGCCACCAAACACTATAAGGAGATGTTTGGTTGGATGTTTAGGAGTGGATTGGAATGGATTAAACTCATTCCAATGTTTGGTTGGGTCTTTTGGGGATGAAGTTGGAACTCCAAGGGGATGGAAATCCACCCCAATCCCTTGGAATCACAATCCTCCTTCCCTCTCCATGATTCAAAATTCATACTCATATTCACAATGCAACTATTACAACCCTAGATTAGTAGAAAGGAAAAGAAAAAAAAAGAAAAAAAAATTGAACATCAACCTCACGGCAAGTAATTCACTTTTTACTTTTTTTTTTTAAATTTATTTTCTTTTATGTTTTGTACGTTTATTGTAATATGATTACTTGAAATTTTATAAAAATTTCATGTACTATAATTATTTGTAGGGTTGTTTAGATTATTTTTTTTGTTTATTATTCTACGTATGAGTGTTTAATTTTATTTTATTTTCTAAATTTATATCTATTTTTTGTTATTAGTACGTAATAATAATTATTTTATTAATAATATCGTTCTTTTATTGGATTTTTTCATCAAAATAATTTTTGACATATCTTATTTTTTAATTAAATTTGTATACTTTTTTATTGAATTTGCATCCATATGATTTTCGTCGGTCTTATATTTGATGTGTATACGGTTTCACATTTTTTTTCATGTTATTTTTTACCTAGAATGTTTTATTTTTGAAGTTTGCTATGAAACTTTTTTATGAACCATTAAAGATGTTGTTTTTGTTATTATCTTGTAGTGATAACTTTTAAATTATAAATAATGGTTTTTAGTTTTTAACAAAATCAAATGAATCTCCATGTATTTGAACCAAACACCATGAATGACAATTACAATCCGTTAAAGGATCGAACCAAACAACCATTAATAAGCATGGAGTTATAATTCCATCCCTCCCTTCTATTAGAATCCATTCCATTCCGTTCCATTTGTTTGAACCAAACGGCCCCTAAATCACTGATTGGAAGAATGAATTTCATTCCAGTGTTTGGTTGAGCAGTTTTGGAATGGAGATAGAAACCCAAGGGGTTCTAAATTCATCCCAAACCCTTGGAATACCAATCTCTTTAGGGGGCATTTGGTTCAAAGTATTGGGATGGATTGGGATGGAGTGTCCACGGAGGATTGGAGGTAGATACCTATAGGGCTGAGCACGGATCGGATTTCCGATCCAAAAAATCCAAAATTTTAATATCCAATCTGAAGCACTCCGGATATCCGATTTTAGATATCCGAAAATTTCGGATCGGATATACGAAATATCCGATAGCCGATTCGGTTAGTATTTTTGGTCAAATTAAATTGTAAATAAGGTTCAATTAAATAGAAAAGGCCTTATTTTAATTAATCTAATTTTATATAGGGTATACTGCTCTATATTTTAAGGCAATACAAAAATGTAATCAAGGCTCAAACTAAAATGAATTAAATTATCGGAGTTACTCTTCGAAGTACCAATTTTACTCGACGCAGTACTTTTTGTACATATTTTTCCATTATATGCCCTTCACCAGAAAAAAAGAAAAGAAATATTATTCTTACTCCCTAACCTCTATACTGTAACCCTAAAAATCATTCAATTTTTTCAATTATCATCGATTCATTTCAATAGTAAGTATACAGCTCATTCAATTTATCAAATTTTTAAGATTATGGATAGATGTTTGATCGAAAAATAGGTATGGATGGTTATTTATCCCAAGTTATTGAAATTAGGGTTATAGATATTGTTCAATTTTTTCAATTATCTCAAATCCCTAATTACTGAAATTAGGATTACAGAAATCGTCCAATTTTCCAATATCATCGATTTCCCCAATTCTAATTATACAAATCATTCAATTTATTAATTCATAAGATTATGGATACGAGTTAGATTGAACAACAATTATAAAATAATTATTGAAATTAGTTTTTTTTTCTTAATTTTTTTGTCTGGCCTTATTTTTTACTTACGTAGTACGGTCGTAATTGTTTTTACAAAAAAAATGTTACAAATTGAACAAAATGTACTCAATCAAAGTTTAAAAAAATGTTGGAAACAAATGTACTGCGTCTTATAAGAATCGTATTGCGTAAGCGAAGTTTAAAAAAAGTTGCATCAAAGATTAAAAAAACATGCGGTGCACGAAAGTAAAACAAAATGTATTGCGTAAAAGTAAAACAAATGTACTGTATTGAGTTAAATAGATTAGTAGGAAAGAAGAGAAGAAAATAGGGAAAAAGAGGAAAAAAGAAAAGATGAATTTGAGGGGAGGGGAAATGGGAGGGGTATAATTGGAAATGTCGTACTGCGTCGAGTAAAATGCGGACTGCGAAGATCAACACCCATTATTATAACCTACTTATACTAGAATACACCAACCCAAAATAAAAATTCCAAAAATAACTCATTGTTCGGATCAGATTGGATATACAACAAAATTATTTTGGATATCTGAATCCGATCCGATATCCAAAACTTTTGGATCAGATATCCGATCCAAAAAATATTTTCGGATCGGATACTGATCAGATATCGGATCGGATTCGGATAATCGGATAATTTGCTCACCCCTGGATACCTATACTTGTTTACGGTTGTTTGGTTCGAGAGTGGAATGGATTGTATTTGTATTAACATGGTATGGATTTATAATCCTGGTTTGAGAGTAGGGATTGTGATTCCAACAGTTTATAGTAGATTTACAACCCGCTAGGGTATCAACTTCATCCCTAAGACCATCTCCAACGTTGATGAGAGACATCAGTATGAGGATGATTAGGACTTCATCATGGCCTTCATCAATGACTTATCTTCTGCGTATTGTTGCTGAGCGTGGCGCTGCGCGTTTTACCACTGGAGGGAGAGATGAGGGTGGGATGGTTTGACGTGGCTTTTTTTTCGTTTTTTTTTAACTTTAGTACCCAATAGGACGGTGACAAGTGTCAAAGGTAATATTCAATCCTCTTTATTTCTTACTTTTTGTTTAATTGTTTATGGTTTTGCTAAAAAAAATTGTTTTTATTCATTTATTTTTAAATAAACTAAAAAACTAAATTGGAAATGATTTTATCTATAAATAGAGTATAATATTGAGTAGTATTGGTACACCGCTACTTTTTTTCTATTTTACTTTGTTAAGCAAATTTTATACAAACCAAAATTAAATCTATTTATTTCTAATACGGAGTATTAGTTATGGATAACTGTAGACACCCACATTTGGCCGGCAGGTGTCTATAGCAATTTCCAAAGAACACCCAATGATGATCGGACGTAAACATGACTTAATACGCTCGATTTTGGACTCGGAATCAATAGTATTTGGCGCGAGCTTTTAGCGGAGTAAAAATCTCACCAAACTGACCTTAAATCCAGGCCCAGTGAGTCATTTCCAATCAAATAAGACTAATTTGGGTCAAAACCGACACCAAGGGCAAAACCGTCTTTTAGCGACCGGGTCAAACCCCGGTCAAAGGCATTTCCGAGACATAAACATCAGTCACGCTGCTTTGGAAATCTGATTCGAAGTCAAATACCACAAAAATATCAGCTACGAAGAAGAACCAAGCAACTAAACCTCTCCGCTAGAGATAAAACTCTATCTCTAAAGAGGCCTCCCACTCGTCCAGACCCACTCGATCGAGTGGACCGGGCAACTCGGTCGAGTAGGCTCGTAAAACCCACCAGAACCGGTGTCAGACCGAGCACTCGTTCGAGTGCCATGCACCACTCGATCGAGTGGCCCTCTTTTCTATCCAAAATCAGGTGTTTCTTTTCATCCAAAACCGAGCATTTTCTATCCAAAAGCTGGGTATCTTCTATCCAAAAGCCGGGTACCTTTTCCTATAAATACAACCCTTTGCAAACCTTCAAAACACACAATTCATACCCCATAATTTCAGCAATCCTAGGCATATTATACACAAATACAACCCGAGCCAAACCAATCCAAAAATACAACACCTTAACTCTCCCTATATCCTCGTTACTCCCGCGCAAACGTCGTTACTACGAGTCCTTAATCGAGGCCGAAATTAGCTTGTAGGTTGAGGGTGTTACAAATCCCGTCTTTTCTCTTTTCTTCCTCTCCTTCACGTATTTCTCGTCTCCTTCGTATCTTCTTTCTTTTTTTTTCTTTTTTTCGTCTTTTTCATCATCATCATAATTATACAATAGACATCACGCATACATAAATTTTTTAAAACAAATTCAAATCGAACACGTTTAAAGATGAATCTCGTATAAGACCCTTCTAATCCCTTTACGAGCAGTAACAGTGGTGAAGCCCTCTCGAGGAGCCTCGTCCTAAACACTCAAGGGCATGATGGGATCGCGAGTACTCCTCTTTAAACATATATGATTCCCCTTTTTAAGGTTAGAACGAAACCTGTTGATGCAGATCGCACATCACATAATCCGCAAGGATTAATTACGATGTCGTGACGCGGAGGGAATCAACTTTCGTTCTAATCAAACAAATAAAGCATTCATTCTTAAGATACGATCTCGACTCTGTAGTTGAGTATTATGTCTAAAAGAATTAGTCAATAAATCAAGCTAACACGAACCCGTTGATACCAAAATAATCGTCACATGGTCCGAAAGGACTAATTACGACATTACGACGCGGAGGAAATTATCTCGTCTTAGTTCAATTTAAAATGACTTATAAACGTCTTTTACAAAATTCACTCTAAATATTAGATATTAATTCCGTAATCAAGTATCGAATATGACGAGTATCGAAAACTGATTCGAGTGTAAATCATATTATATTTTCACGCGATTTAGCAAAATTATCGATTTTAAAATTAAAAAACAAATTCACGAACTGTTGTTCGTACAGGGGGCACTCAACCAAGAGCCTTAGCCCACTCGGTCAAGTGGCACCCCAATATCGGGGTAGAGAGTTTTTTTGAGGACCACTCGGTCGAGTCTTCCCTATGACTTGATCGAGTGGCCCCTGGTACATCGAAACCGTGAGCCCTTCAACATATTTTGAGTCCCGATAAAATTCTTTTAACGACTTCGGTCATCACGTGTCAAGTCTATCACGTGTTTTACTCTTTTCAAAACCGTGCATCGTATCATATTTACATCATTTACAATCCATTATTATTGTTATTAACCCATTTGTTTCTATTTTGACGCTTTATTTTCATTGTTTGTTTTACTGAACTAAAACGAACCTCACATGCTAAAACAACTTCGACCTAAATCAAAGATGCATTAAACGATGTAGATCAAACATATTTCACATGTTTAGTCAAAAACACTGTTTGCATATCATTCAATCGTCAAACTAACGCGCGTACACGAAAAATGAACGATATCTAAGTAGAGGCCGCTAAGTGCGGGCGGGGTTGGGTGTTCTTTCTGAAATTCCCAACGCGTACCCTCACCCCTTACTCAGAACCGTGGTTTCCGGATGTCCGAAACCGTTGGCATACGAGAGTCATTCAATACACGATTTCTGATAATGTCGGAATCAGTATCACAATTCAAAGGGACGAACCCCATAAACTTTGAAATCCAAATGGGTCGTACTTTGTGCACGGCCCACCAAGATATAGAGTGGTTTCGAACGGGCCCGAACTCCCACAAAGTTCGGTGGCGACTACATTTAGATTTTAATTTCGACCCGAGATCCATCTCACACGAGATTCATTCGCCGCCCCAAACCCGCGCGCGGCCGCGTCGGGGTGAACCTATGTCATGTCCACAATTTGGCGACTCCACTGGGGATACCTGTTGTACCACTTGTCATCGGGGTTTCTAGGGTGAGACTCGAAAAGAAATCATTCGATTATTAATGTACGCGTTTTAGTTCGATGACTCATGCATTACCCAAATTTTTTTCGGGTTGGTTACTTGTGACCGACATTCCACTATACCGCGATGCATTCCTAAATGGGTGCGCTAAAAACTTCTATGGCCGAACTCGTATGGGTTTCACGGCATGTTCTAAGACCAATTCGGCTTAGGAAGTCCGTCCTGATTTACGAGAAAGTCGTCGTTGTTGGTATAGACCCGATTTCGACCGACCGAGACTTAGTTTAGAGCATACATGGTGTCGATATATTGCTTCCATGACTACATGCTGCTTGATTTACATGTCATCTTTTTCAAAAAACCATTATTTCCAAAAAAAATACATCTTTTCAAAATCATTCAATTTTCAAAACCCGAGATGCTACCGAAATTAAGATTTACGATTTGACTCAAAATAGCCTATTTTTAGCCGGTATGCTCCCCATTTCAAAATTCAAATATTTTCGAAACCTTCAAAAAACCGGCCCCGACAGCGCTTTTTGCCACTTTCAAAAGTCGGGACCATCCTCAAATTTTTCTCGAAATTCAAACCTTTTCGAAAATCTTCTTTATCTTAGGACTTACCACATTTAGTAGTGTCGGGTCTTTTCCTAAGTTGTCAAGGTCTCTAGTGGCGAAACTCCATCGATTTTAAATCACGGGTTTCCCCTCTATCCCAGTCCGCCTTATTTGTCAAGGCACGACCCACCTACGTAGAACGTACTCCTACAAAGGGAGGCCCATTTACACATTAGAGTCCAAAGCCTGGGGAAATCTCACGTGGGCCTTCCTTCGAACGGGACTAGGCCCACTCAGCCGAATCCTAAGGAAGTTGCACCGCCCACAAGTCACCCGTCTAGGTGTCAATCTCGAGTCGTTTTCTCGTCTAATCTTTTCCTTGCTCGGGATATACTGTTTTGATTCCAGGATCTTGGTCAGTTTCTGATTACGCGGTATTCTTACAGACAGGCCACCGGTAACCAGACACCAATACAAGATGCAAGAAGCTTTGGACAAGTTGACAGCCTCGCTGGCTCACATTGAGACCCAACTGACAACTATCAAGTCCGACTAGATAGCTATTGTTACCCGTTTGAGCGCCATGGAACAAGGGACTCCAAATGGTGGGGTTGAGACTACTGGGCCTTTGGCTGAACTGGTCAGCGCAGTCCGCAAACTGGAAGAACATGTCCACTTATCGACTAACAACACTATCCACACGGAAAATGCCTGTGCCTATTCGCCCCTGAATGATGAACTACCCGCCAATCTCAACCTTACGGGCCTACCAATGTTTGACAGGACCGAGGATCCGGTGCTTCATATCCGGGCCTTCAAAGAGTTCATGGTCGTTAAGGGAGTGAAATCGACCAAGTTCTAGCACTTGTTTGCCTCCTCCCTCGAGAAGCATCCGAATGCATGGTACTACAAGCTTGATTCCAAGAAATACAAAACTTGGGATGACGTGGCAACGGAGTTTGCTCGGAATTATGCCGAGAACACCGAAATCCAAACCACGATGTGCACCCTGGAGGTTATGGCCCAGGAACCCAAGGAAGGTTTTACGAAATACCTTCAACGCTGGAGGGCCGAGAGTGTGAAGTTGGTCGACAAGTCCAATGAAAAAGTTTTAGTGGAAGCCTTCATCAAGAACCTCCTCCCCTCCTACCGGGTCAATCTCCGGTATGCTGTCATACCCAACTTCGCCACCTTAACTGAAATGGGGACGAGGATTGAAGATGACTTGAGACTAGAGGGCCTTGCTAAGGCCTCTAGCAAAGGGTATCAAGGGGCCCGCTCATCCACCAGCAAGCCCACATCTGCAGCTGCTACTTGCAGCATTTTTGATGAGGTTAATCTACTTGATACCCCATCCAAAGAGAATACCACACCTCGGGTGTTCACTGATATAGGTACTACCTATACATATGCCTTACAAAGTCTATCATCAAAGGGCTTGATCCAACCAATAGGCCCAACTCCCAAAGTCCCGGTTGAGCGACGCTCCAAGGCCTACAACGTCTAGGCCTATTACCAATACCACCGAGGCAATGGGCATGACACCGAAAAATGTTGGAAGCTGAAGCAGTTAATCCAAGATCTTATCGAGAGCGATAAGATCCCCTTACCCGGAGACAAGCCGAGTAATAAGAACAATCCCTTAGGTGTTCACGCCATTTTTTCCGAAGAAGTAATTGACTGCTCACACCTCATTTCTCCATTTATCCCGCAAGTGAACGGGATCTGGTTTGACGACGAGGATGATGTGTACCTCACTGAAGGAGAAGTTGTCCCCATTACCCCGGAGGAGATCCGAGAGGCTAAATCCAAGGCCTTAGCCAGCAACCACCTTAGTTGTCCCTATCAAGCCACTAGCTCTAGGGACACCCCTATTTCGATAACCGTCACTGAGCCAGTCAGGGCGGAAGTCGCCCCTGAAGAGCCGACCACTGAAAAGGCTCTCGTGAAGCAACTAAAGAAGACCCGAGTTGATCTCTCTATATGGCAACTCCTAGTTAGCTCACAAGAACATCGAGAGGCACTCACTAAAGCCCTCGATCAAGTCAAGATCGACTCCTCGGCTACTCCTGCTGAAATGGTAGCCACGGTCCTAACCCACTTAAAGGGCAAAGCTGGGAAAGAAGGCCCACTAATCACCTTCTCTGAAGCCGATCTACCACCATTCGGGGCTACCCACAACATGGCCCTCTATATCATGGTAATCTGCCGTGGAAAGTACCTCCCGATGACCCTAATCGATGATGGGTCCGCGGTCAACGTCCTCCCCTTGAGGACCGCCAAAGCCCTCGGCATTACCGAGGCCGACTACGTTCCGACTGCTCAAACCATCGAGGCTTTCGATGGGAGCCCAAAGTCGGTAGCTGGGGCCGTGAAACTAACCATTATAACGGGCCCGATAGAAAAGGAGCTGGAGTTTCAAGTAATCGATGTCACCTCTTCCTTTAACCTGCTCCTAGGATGGCCATGGATCCACGCTGTCAAGGCATTATCCTCCACCCTTCACCAGAAGATCAAGTTGCCCTTACACGATAGTGTCATCACCTTGAAGGCAACCTCTATGACTGTGGCTATCTGTAGCGCCACGGGCCGCTCGGACCTCTGGGGGTTCGATTTCATAGGAATGATCGAAGAGGAGTATCTTTTCCGACTCTACTTCACAACTAGCGTCGACACGATGCTACAAAATCTAAAGTACCTGCCGGGGGCTACCTTCCGACCCGATCTTTCAGCTGGGAAGATTATTGAGGTCCTTAAAAATGAAGACTCGCACCTGGGCCTCGGCTATGCTTCAACCCCGGGCAACATTGTCCGAGCAGGTATTGAAAGAGCCTGCAACCTCATTAAAGGTATCTGCTTGAGCCCGCCAACGACTAACCGAGTATTTCGACACATCGGTATTCGGGGCTATCCAGGTTGGTCTGTACCAACCCAATGTCGTGCACCCTGGGACCCACTTGGCCCAGGACTGCAACTATATTCCGGATGACATCTTTGCCTCATTCAGTCTGAAGATGCCAACAACGCTGAGCCCGCGCTAGGGCAACTTTTCGGAGAAGAAACCATAACCCCAACTCCAAAGGAAGATCTGGTCAATCTTATTCTTCGCAGCAATAAGTTTGACCCAACTAGGATGATCTTGGATGTAGGCTCCAAAACGGGAAACAGAGCCTGGAGGAAGACTGTCAAATTGACTGACAGTCAAGGAAGGACTTACAAGCTGATTGCCGGAGAAGGAGACATGCCTGAGTATGAGTCTGAGTCCGAGTCAGAGTCCGAGTCAGAGTCTAAGGTCGAGTCTAGGAGGTCTGGTGCTAGAGTCACTCCTGATCGCCGGAGAAGGAGACATGCCTGAGTCTGAGTCTGAGTCCGAGTCGAAGTCCGAGTCAGAGTCTGAGGTCGAGTCTAGGAGGTCTGGTGCTAGAGTCAGTCCTGTAACCACCCCTCTCCCTTTAGTTACTCCTACTGCTGGTGCTTCGGGGTCTATCCCGAGCACCTTATCTATCCTGCAACTAACCAGTGATCAGATGGTAGCTCTTTTCGAGCTATTTTCAAAATTTACAATTTATAATAACAACCGTTCTGCTTACGACTTGTCTTATTTTCAAAATGCTTTCAGTTTCAAAAATGTTTTGTGCAATGACATTGAGAAACCCGACGAATAGGTACCCCTACCTCCACATCTGATCAAACAACTAGAGCAAAGGGAATCCCAGAACCCGGTAATCGAGGAAACCGAATCCTAATGTGGGAACAACATTAGAACCTCAGATGCTTAAGATAAGGTTATCCTTAGATCCCGAGGAGAGACAGCAGTTCACCAGCCTCCTTCAAGAATTCAAAGACGTCTTCGCATGGTCTTACAAGGACATGCCGGGGATAGACCGGGAAATAGCCGAGCACCGCATACCGATCAAAGACGAGTTCAAGCCAGTTAAACATAAGCTCCACTGAATGAGGCCCGAATGGTCCCTTAAAGTCAAGGAAGAAGTCGATAAACAATTCAAAGCCGACTTCATACAAGTGTCCGAATATCCGGACTGGGTTGCAAACATCGTGCCGGTTCCTTAAACGGATGGTAAGGTGCGTGTCTGCGTAGATTTTCGGGATCTTAACAAGGCAAGCCCGAAAGACGATTTCCCGTTACCACACATCGACATACTGGTGGATAACACAGCTGATCATGCCCTTCTATCATTTATGGACGGGTATGCCGGGTATAATCTGATAAAAATGGCAGAAGAAGATATGAGTAAGACCACCTTCATTACACCTTGGGGTACTTACTGTTACACCGTCATGCCATTTGGCCTCATCAATGTCGAGGCCACTTATCAACAAACCGCCACAACTTTATTACACGACATGATGCATAAAGAAGTGAAAGATTATGTAGACGACATGATCGTCAATTCTAAAAATAGGGACGGTCACATCACCGCCCTGAGAAAATTCTTTACCCGACTACGCAAGTACAACATGAGATTAAACCCTCAAAAATGCAGTTTCGGGGTAACATCTGGCAAATTACTGGGTCATATCGTTAGCCAACGTGGCATGAAGTCGATCCAGCTAAAATTAAGGCCATTACCGAGATGCAGCCTCCTAAAACCGAAAAAGAAATAAGGGGAGGATTTCTCGGGAAAGTCCAGTACATCAGCAGATTTATTTCAAAACTAACCATGGTATGTGAACCGATTTTCAAGAAGCTGAAGATAGGGGAACGAACGCTGTAGGACGACAAATGTCAAGCGGCCTTTGATAAAATCAAAGAAATCATGTCTGCTTCACCAGTTTTGATGCCACCTCAACCCGGTTTGCCTTTGTCGTTACACCTAACAACGACCGAGACAGCCATGGGGGCTGTGCTAACTCAGACGGTCAACTCCGAAGAATGAGCTATCTACTACATCAGCAAAAAGTTTTTAGAGTATGAATGCAAATACACCATGCTCGAGAAGAAATGTTTAGCTCTTGTCTGGGCCACTAAGAAGCTTCGACATTATATGCTCAGCTATGAGGTACAGGTGCTATCTAAGATGGATCCAATCAAGTACCTCTTCGAAAAGCCCATCCTCAATGGCAGAATGTCTAAATCGAGTCTAATGTTAGCAGAGTTCGACTTAAAGTTCGTGCCCTTGAAAGCTATTAAGGGCCGGATAGTAGCCGAGTTTCTCGTCGATAGTCCTGTATCCAAAGAAGGACACACCGACACTTGGTCCTTCCCAGATGAAGATATTTTCCATACCGATACCGAAACATGGGACTTATACTTCGACGGGGCATCCAATTTCTGAGGATTCGAAGTCGGGATTCTTCTAATCTCGCCAAAAGGGGAACATACTCCCGTGTCCATTAAGTTGGACTTTGATGTTACTAATAATCCCGCTGAGTACGAAGCATGTATCCACGGGCTACAAGCCCCCACCAACTTGAGGGTCACAAACCTCCGAGTACACGGCGACTCATCCCTGGTCATTAATCAAGCGCTTCAAAAATGGAAAACTCGGAACACCAATCTCGTGGCCTACCAGGCACGAGTTAGGGATCTCGAGAAACAATTCCAAAAGGTTGAGTACATATACTTGCCTCGGGAAGAAAATCAGTTTGCAGACGCACTCTCAAAACTGACATCTTTACTGAATGTTCCCAATCACGTGACTAGTATGCCAATTTGTGTCGAAAGACGGTCTGAGCCGGCATACATCCACGACATTGAAGATAATGACATACCTGATCCTGAGCCATGGTATCAAGCTGTGCTAACATACCTGACGACCGGGGAATATTCTCCCGGGACCGACAGTCGAGCCAATAAAGCCTTACGAAGGCTAGCAACCCAGTTTGTCCGTACCGACGACGAGCAACTATACAAGAAGACAGCACAGGGGGCTCTTCTCTTATGTGTTGATAAAATTAAGGCTGAGAAAGTTATGGTCGAAGTACACGATGGCGAGTGCGGTCCGCATATGAATGCCCAGATGCTAGTTCGAAAAATTATGAGGCTCGGGTATTACTGGAATAGCATGGAAACCGACTGCCAGTTATATGTTAAGCATTGTCATAACTGTCAAACCTTCGCCAACGTACAACACATGCCGCCATCCTTACTATATACCATGACGTCACCTTGGCCATTTTCAACATGGGGTATCGATATAATTGGGAAGATAAACCCTTCTGGGACCGGTGGGCATTGTTTCATCTTGGTAGCTATCGACTATTTCACTAAATGGGTCGAAGCCGAATCCTACCGTATTCTCAATGCCAAGCATGTTGCCAAGTTCATCCAAAACAAGATAATATGTCGGTACGGGATCTCGCATGAATTTATTAGTGACCACGAGACCCATTTTCAAGTCGAAACGGCAGCCCTGCTAACCAAATATAAGATTCAAAGGCATACATCTTCACCCACCGACCCCAAACAAATGGAGCGGTAGAAGCGGCTAATAAGACGATTGTCACCATACTAAAAAAGATGGCTAATGTAATACTCGTCGTGTGTCACGAATAATCCCTATTTAATTTGGGTCTCATTATTGAGTAGTAGGTATGTAATTTGTTAACCCATTTAGTTTAACCTATTTAGTTAAACCGGTTTTAATAACGTATTATGTATTACGCGTTTTCGAATAACAACTTATTAAACGCTTCATAATAATAATAATAATATAATAAGGTAGTGGAGTAAATTACTAACTAGGTTAGTTTGTTTATGCGCTATAAACTCCCCCCACATTCCCATCTTTCATTCGTCTTCTTCGTGCCCGCAGCCACCATCATCAACCTTCAATTTCACCATCCCTAATTGTGTCACCCTTCACTCTATACACCACGACACCATATCCCCACCATTGTTGACTCCCCACCAATACTAAACACCAGTGCCTCCGTCGTCTATGGCCGCTGTGGCCACCGTTTGTCATCATCAGTTGCAGCCGGAGACAAAATACCCTTACTTCCTCTGTTTTCGTGTCGTGCCGGCAATCACCGTGCAACCCTGTATTCTGTGTGTGGTGGCTTGAGTCATGCTAAGTCGTGGTGGCCTCCATTGCCTTCCGTCGTGGTCGTGGGTGAGTGCTTGGTCGTGAGTTGTCGGATGGGAATCTGAATACTTGTTATTCATTGTGGTTGCGGTTCCATCATAGTGATCTAGTATTCTTGAGAGTTGATGTGGCTGGTTGCTGAACGTTTGGTACAAGTGGGGTAGTACAGAGGAAACGACATCGGGTTGTTATTATGTCATTAGTACGACAATGATTGGGAGTGGATATGTGGTAGATATCGAGGGATCGGCTTCTTATTTATGGTCGTGACACTTCGTACGTCTTATGGGAGGTCTGAATGGATAGAAGAACGTATTTGATCGTGAATGCTTGCTTATGTCGTGTTTGCGAGGTAAGGTTTAACCTTATTATTATACATATATATATATATTAATAATATGTTGAGCATGAGTATATGAATGACATTGTGATAGCATGTACTCATTATGAGGAGTTATTGTGATGAATTGGAATTATTGAGTTTCTGATACAGATTATTTATCGGGATGAGATTCCGATACTGAGTATGATATGAGAGGCTACGGCCGCGTTGGTGCCTGCGGGACCACGCATGAAATGTGAAGGTTACCTAGAAAAGTAACCTAGGTTCAGTTGATCTCGAACCTGCCTTGTTATTCGCCTCCTTTGGGTCGGCCTTAGGAGGGATGTGCACATTAATGAATACGGGACCCCTGTTAGTATTGTGGTTTCTATGTGGAAAACGAGTTTGGATAATTGAGATTGAGATCATGAGATCTTGATTACGATATCGTGGTATTATCATGATTGTGTATTGGTATCAGAATTGTCTATCACATGCTCAGATATTACTTTATTGAACTGTATGATTATTCCTTACTCAGCGTGGCTGACCTTGTTTATTCTGTCTTAAATTGTCACCCAATTTTCTGGGGACCTGTGATGATCCAATTGATATTTTCGGTCAATTGGGGAGCAGTCTATAAATGCAGGTTATGTATGTCGTAATGTATTTGGATGCTGGGATGCATGTACGGGATTGGGGTGAACGCGATTACTAGCCTGGACGTAGTACTGGTGAATGCATAGGCATTCCTGTTTATATAGATTTTATAGTTTACGCTGTGTAACCAGAGTTGTACTCCATAATAGTTAATGAGATGTAAGGTTTAAAGCAGAGTGTCGGTTTGACATTCCATGTTGTATTGTAATGAACTACTACCTCGGGAAACCGAGATGGTAACACCTTTATTTACTCGGGAATGTCTTGGTAAGGCTCTTGTGTAAATGGGGGTGTTACAGCTAATAAATACCGGGACTGGCCCGATAAAATACCCTTTGCACTATGGAGATACCGGACGTCAATCCGCACTGCAACCGGTGCAACGCCGTATTACATACCTAACATACGGGATGGAAGCAGTCCAGCCCGTCGAGTTGGAAGTGACGTCCCTTAGGATCCTGCTCGAAAGTCAAGTACCTGAAGCTGATTGGGTTCGAGCACGGTATGACTCGCTAGTTCTATTGGATGAACGATGATCTCGTGCCCTCAATAACATTCAGATAAATCAAAAAAGAATCCAACGGGCCTTCAATAAAAGAGTCAGGCCCAGAAACATTAAGGAAGGAGATCTGGTTCTCAAGTCTGTTCGAGCCTTATTACCAGTAGACCCGAGGGAAAAATTCAAACCTAATTGGGTCGGGCCGTAGTTGGTGAAGAAGATTCTATTAGGCGGAGCTGTGATGCTGACGGACCTGGACGGGAATGAGTTTATCAATCCAATCAACCTGGACCAGCTGAAGCGTTACTACCCCTAGACCTTTTCTCAATGTCATTTGCAAAAGTTTATCAAAATCATTTTTTTTACATAAACTTTCAAAAGCAAGTCAATAAGTTAGAATTATTTATTCTACTGTTGTAAACATTTTGAACCAATAGTCTTGGTGTATTTCGAGATTACGAATTTATAAAAGAAAATCTTAACTATGTTTGGTTTGATTCTGCTAATTGTGGATACGTAGGCAGCCCCTCAAAAAGGTCATAACCACTGCAATCGAGAAAAAACAGGAGCGGTTTAAATAATAAACTTCCTTTATTTATTACTAAAAAATCCGATAAACTCAGAAAATTACAAATTGCAAAAAAATTCAAAAACAAAATTCCAAAAAAAACACACGACACTTAATAAATAATATTAATATTTAAATAATAAAAAACTAAGGGATCGGTATTTAGGGCATCTTGCCCTTTCCTTTGTCCTTGGCTTCTTTTTCCGTCCACTGGCGGCGACGTGGAGGTGAGCGTTCCCAAATCACCACAGGAACCTCCTTAGCCTGGGCTCGTTTCTTTGAACTCGAGTCCGCAGTCACTTCAGTCGGCCCAAGCCGGGCCCTCACCCTTTCTGGAAACCGGTCTCGTGGGCCCAGTCGGTCTCGGGTCGCTAATCTCGGCCCTAGCCTCCTCTCTAAGTCCGTCCGGGGGCTCAATTGTCCCAGTGAGCCGCTAGCACCGGTCTCTTTAGCTCGAGCCTTAGTTTTTTATTTAAGACCCGACTCCAATCGGACAAGGGTAGCAGGAGTCTCTTCTTCGTCAAAGAAACCCCTATTGTCTTTCACCGTCTCCCTACGAACTAAGTCAAAAGCTTCATCAACCATCAAAGCTTTACGGACCTCCTCTAACTCCTTGGAAGTCCATTTTCGGTATAATTCCAAAACCCAAACGGATTGGCAAGGGCGGGGTATAGTCCATATGGCACGGGTAAACCAGCGTTAGACCCACGTGTCACACACAGCGTCCGTCAGTTGGAGTGAAACACTAATAATTGCTTCAGTCTCGGGGATCCGCTGAAACAAACCGAACTGCCTCAGAATGCGGTCCGGGCATATATGGACGGTTCAGTCCAGTGACAGGATCACCAAGTAGCGAGCTTTGTCTCTCTTGGCTAGCCCCGTCAATTTCGAAAGGAACCACCAAGCAATGGTCCACCTAATCAGAGCCCCGCTATTGAATTTTAGCTCCTCGTCCCAATAAGCTCGGTTTATGTAATTACTCGAGCTTATCTGCCGTCTCCTTGAGCAAATCTGGCTGCTACGATAGTTGGATACACTCACCGGGGGCTCTATGATCGATAAACGCTCAGATAGCCAAATCTGACAAAAAAATGGAAATTTCTGTAAGAAAATTTTGGCTCCACTGGCAGGCACTCGATCGAGTGTCACGCCTGACTCAATCGAGTAGACTAGCTGAAATCAGGCAGACAGGTTTTATCAAGGTCACTCGATCGAGTGACGGGTCCACTCGATCGAGTGGCCCCTGTACGTTAAAATTTCGCGTTAAAAAAAAGAGGAAAAGCGCGAGAGGTATACCTGCAGAAGACGGGTACTTCCCATCAATTGTCGGTCCGGGTCGAGTCTTCTAGCATCGAGGCCCATGATGATCTCTCTGGTTGCCAGACGAGCCAGGCTGTGACCCGTCTCCATCTGATCAACTACGTCGATCAGCCTGATCTGACCCATGCACGAGTCAGCATCCATTTTTCCCTCGAAGACATATCGATGCAGTATGCAAAAGGCAAAAGTCCCACGCCTAGGGGTGAGCAAAGCCGGATATTCGATCCGGTTTGCGAAACCGGATCGGATATCCGGTTTTAAAATTCTGAAATTTTACTATCCTGATCCGATCCGAATTAAACCGGATATCCGGTTTCCGGATATCCGGTTTTTCTGGATATACGGAAACCGGATATCAGGTTTTTTTGGATATACGGAAACCGGATATCCGCTATCCGGTTTTGAGGTTTCTTTTATTTTTATTTTTAATTTTTCTTTTAAGTGCACATAATTCGATTTTTGATTTTAAGGTCGCAACGAACGTTGCGTTCATTGTTATACAAAAATAATACGTAAATAAACAAGAAAAATATCTAAAAATAATTTAATTATCACAATCATCCCGAATATTCGAATACTACTAATAATTCTCCGATGATAGAGTCATAGGCAAACAATCTGCTTTCTTCAAACAAGAAGCTTGAAGATCAAATCTTTTCCACACAAATCAACTCAAAACAATAACAATTGATAGACAAACGAAGTAGCGAACAATCAAACAAAGAATCAACCCTAATGAGCTTTAAACTTGAAACGATGTTCTGAAATATGAAATAGTGAGAGACTGAGAGTGGTGTTGTAGCGGAATGAAAGAGTGGGAGTGTTTGGCTTTTTTGTTTTTAATCCATTAAATCATTTAGTTTTAGTATTATAGTTTGTTTCTTTTTTTTTGTATTTTTGAAAACCGGATCGGAAACCGGATATCCGGTTTTCAATTTTGCTGATACGTATCCGCTACGTTTTTATGAAAAACCGTATCGGATATACGGATATTCGAATCGGATATACGGAAATTCGTATAATTGCAACCATATATCGTATCGTATACGGATAATAAAACCGTATCGGATTTTTCTGCTCACCCCTACCTACGCCTATGGGTGGGAGTAACTCTTACGCCGCCGGAATTCATGAATTTATCGGCTAAGTCAAACAAAGAAACAGAATCTCCCTGCACCAAGCGATCCGTCTCAGCATGAAACAAGCCAAGAAAATCCCTTAATCTCCTCCTTGGGTCAGGATAAAACGGAGGAATATCAGGACGAGCGTTAGGATACCAACCGCCAATATCTGCAATTTCTTCAGGGAGAGGACATAATTCTCCTCGAGGGAACGCGAAAACATGGTGGGTAGTATCCCAAAAAGGTTAGGCAGGCATCCAAAAAGTGCGAATCAACCCTGAGGCGTTGAAGCAGGAATAAAGCAGTAATTCCCATCTGGGTCAGCTGAACTTTTTCTTCATCCCGGAATACTGGGACCACGCCTGGAGCATTGCCATCAAATTCTCGATACCCATAGCATATTTTTTCTTGAAAGTCTAAAAGGTTTTAAGAAAAGAGAAGAAAGATTTGGATTGAGATGTAAAGATTGAAACTGGGAGCCCTCTATTTATAACAGAAAACCCCTTTTAGCATCCCTAATTGCTTTAGGAATAGGAACACTTGTCATATTTTCTAACCCACATAGCCATGGGCTCAACCCAAGGCTTCAGGAGTCCTTTTCAAAATCTGAAACAAGAATCGAGTCATCCCGAGCATTTCTTATTTAAAAATTTCAAAATTTCGGAATTTTCAAAATTTTCACATAAAATCAATTTTTTACTTCCCCAGCGTGAGTCGTTGTTTCGCCTAAATGTTACATACGAATTGCTATGTGTCAGCATACAGGTACACCCAGACTTCAGAAGAAAGTCTAAACGCAGCTCAGTTACTCCCCACGGAGCTATTATCATCAGGACAGGAATGACCCTCTACTTATGGCTAGTGAGCCCTTTTACGCAAGTCTAATGGACTATAAACGACCCGACCGGAAGTCTGCCAGGTCTTAATCTTTGATTCGCCTGGTAGCTAGTCTGACTTTCGCCTTGTTCAAGCCTCAGTCAGAGTGGGGGCTCTGTAGACACCCATATTTGGTCACCAGGTGTCTATAGCTGTTTTCAAAGAACACCCGATGATGATCGGACGTAAACATGACTTAATACACTTGATTTTAGACTCGAATCAATAGTATTTGGCGCGAGATTTTAACGGAGTAAAAATCTCACCAAACCGACCTCAAATCCAGGCCCAGTGAGTCATTTCCAATCAAATAAGATCAATTTGGGTCAAAACCGACACCAAGAGCAAAACCGGCTTTTGGCGACCGGGTCAAACCTCGGTCAAAGGCATTTCCGAGACATAAACATCAGTCACGCAGCTTTGGAAATCTGATTCGAAGTCAAATACCACAAAAATATCAGCTACGAGGAAGAACCAAACAACTAAACCTCTCCGCTAGAGATAAAACTCTATCTCTAAAGAGGCCTCCCACTCGTCCAGACCCACTCGATCGAGTGGACCGGCTCACTCGGTCGAGAAGGCTCGTAAAATCTACCAGAACCGGTGTCAGACCGGGCACTCGATCGAGTGCCATGCACCACTCGATCGAGTGGTCCTCTTTTCTATCCGAAACCGGGTGTTTCTTTTCATCCAAAACCGAGCATTTTCTATCCAAAAGCCGGGAATCTTCTATCCAAAACCCGGGTACCTTTTCCTATAAATACACCAGTTTGAAAACCTTCAAAACACACAATTCATACCCCATAATTTCAGCAATCCTAGGCATATTATACACAAATACAACCCCGACTTTTCCTCTTGAAATCCTATAGGAAACCCGAGCCAAACCAATCCAAAAATACAACACCTTAACGCTCCCTATATCCTCGTTACTCCCGTGCAAACGTCGTTACTACGAGTCTGTGGACATGACATAGGTCCACCCTGACGCGGCCACGCACGGGTTTGGGGAGGCGAATGAATCTCCATATGAGCATGGATCGAATTGAAATTTAAATCGAAGTTGGAGTCGCCACCGAACTTTGTGGGAGTTTGGGCCTGTTCGAACCCACTCTATGTCGTAGTGGGCCGTGTACAAAATACGGCCCATTTCTGATGTCAGAGCTTATCGGGTTCGTCCCTTTGCATTTGATACCGATACCGACTTGATCGGATACCGTGTATTGAATGACTCTCGTTGCCAATGGTTTCGGACATCCAAAAACCGAGGTTCTGAGTAAGGGGTGAGGGTACGTGTTGGGAAGCCCACTAAGGACACCCAACCCCGCCCGCACATTAGCGGCCTCTACTAGGATATCGGATGACTTTCTAATACGCGAGTTAGTTAAACGGGAAAATGATATGCAAACATTGTTTTCCCTAAACATGTGAATAATGGAATGGGTTGCTAAGTCGATTTAATGCAACTAAAATTAACGTCAAAGTTGTATTTTTAGCATGCGAGGTTCGCTTTAGTATAATAAAACAAATGATGAAAAGATGAAAAGAAATCGCTAAAAAACATGAGCAAACGAGTTAGTAACGATTGAATAATGAAAAAAAAATATGATGATATGCATGGTTTTGAAAAGTTTAATTCACGTGATGGATTAACACGCATTGACCGGGGTCAATAAGAATAAAGTTGAGATCTGAAAAGACGTTGTTTTGTCTAAAGAACGATGTTCGAAGAATAATAAAAAAAAAACGAAGAACGTGTCGCGTTTCAGCCGGCCGCGCGGCTCGCCCGGGGTGCGTGCGACTCGCGCCCCGGCCTATTTCCGAAGTCGATTTTTTGAAAACCGATGATTAAATCGCGTACTCAATTCAATATTTTCGATATTCGTTACATTCGATATTCAATTATGAAATCGATATAAAACATTCGGAATAATTTTGGAAAAGATGAAAAGAAAAGGTTTTGATAAATCGTTTTGTAGAATTAGAAAAATGATACTTAAGGAAAAAAAAGTAGATAAAACGGAGAAAGGGACCGCGGATTCCAGGCTCCCACGCGAGTCGCCAGGGAGGGGCGCGACTCGCGTGGGCTACTGTCTCGGCTCGTTTATTTTCGAAAATCGTTGATTTCGAATAAATCGCGTACAAATATGAATTAATTTATACTCGATTTATGCTTTCGATGTTCGTCGTATTCGATATTCGATAATGAAATCGATATCGAATATTCGAAATGACTTTTAGAAAAAGTTTTATAAAATTGTTTTGAACGAAAAGAATTTGATCGAAAAGAAAAGAATGTTAGTTCTCTCTGCGTTAAAATCGTCGTATTTTGTAAAAAGTAACGATTATTTAGCATCGATGAGATTAATGTAATTCTTTTAATACGATATTCGACTAGAGAATCGGTATCGTATTTTTAAGAATATTCGTTATATGAAAATAGTTTTTGTAGTATCAATATTAGAAATAAAAAAAAAATGCGATGAACGACCCATAATAAATAGACCGACGACGACGCTATGACGAGAAGAAAAAGACGCGGAAAAGACGAAAGAAAGGAAGAGAGAAGAGAGAAATCGGGTTTGATTTTACACCCTCAACCTACATGCTTTGTTTACTCGGATCGGGGCTCGTCGGAATGTGGCTAGGGCACGGGAGCGTTGAGTTAACGTCGGTGAGTCGAGGTGGTTGGTTGGGACGTGTAAAAGGGTATCGGGTTTAAGGGCCGGTTCCTTCGGGTCTCGGATGCACTATCGGTTTCTCGATGCTAAGTGTAAGAATCGCGAGGTGTATGAATAAGAAAGTTGATGTGAAGTTATTGTATGATATATGATTGATGTTGGTGAATGATGTGTGAATCGTGTCCTCTTAATTGTGTTGTGAGAGGGTCCTATTTATAGGAAAAGGAGGTTGAGAGAGGTATCCTTGCTTGGACAACAAGAAATACCGGTTTGGATAGGAAATGTAAGAAGTCGAGAGGAACGAGAATTCTGTTTCCTTGGCAAAGAAGCCACAAAATTGGCTGGAAAACAGGCTGCTCGGCCGAGTATTTGATGCTCAGTCGAGTGTTTGTTCGGGTGTTCGGATAGGATTCCTACTGGAGATCGAATTCTACCCTTAACGGAATTGTTTAATATTTTTTGTAGATGATTTTTTGTAGTGCTCGAGTTTAGGCCGAACTCGTGAGGTGACACGGCTGGTCCGTGTGTCTCGAAAATATCTTTAACCGGGTTTCGACTCGGTCGTAAAAAGACGGTTTTGCCCCTGGTGTCGGATTCGACCCAAATTAGTCTTATTTGACTCGAAATGACCCACTGGGCCTGAATTTGAGGTTGGTTTAGTTAAATTTGTACTCCGTAAAATGCCCAAGCCAAATGCCAATGATCTTGAGCCCATTTTCGAAAATGTTAAAGCATGTTTGCGTCCGATCATCATGTTAAACGCCGTTGTTAAATGTGTTTGTCGGAAACTGCTATAGACACCTGGCAGTAAAATGTGGGTGTCTACAGAGCCCCCACTTTGACTGAGGCTTGGACAAGGCGAAAGTCAGAGTAGCTACCAGGCCAATCAAAGATTAAGACCTGGCAGACTTCCGATCGGGTCATATGGATTTATTATCTTGCATGGGTCATGTCCGACTCTTCACTGTGGCTGACCTGATGGAAACGGAGCACAGCCCGGCTTGGCTGATTACAGGAGAGATTATCCAGGGTTTGGATAATCGCAAAAGGGATCTGTCAACCCGGTCGACTGGGAGTACCCGTCTTTTACAGGTATGCCGATGTTTTGATTTTTTCGATTTTCGCAATTTTCCGGTTTTCCCGATTTTTCTCGATTTCTGCGGTTTTCTTCGATTTTTCCGATTTTCTCGGTTTTTGCGATTTTTCGATTTTTTTTTGAGCGGTTTTTTTTTTTGACAATTCGCGATTTCGATTTTTTCAGCTTTGGCTACTCGAGAGGCTATCGATCATTGACCCTCCCCTTGACGTAGGTCGATACCGCCCCAATCAGGTGATGACGAGGAGACGGACCATTGGCTTTTCTCGCCTCAATACTCAAAAATATTGGGACGAAGTGCTGTCTTTCCATGAAGGCCCATTGATCCGGTGGACCGTTCCATGGTGGCCCATTTACGTTCGGACCGGCTTAGAGTCTCGAGATACGGCTCAATATCAGGTGATCCTATCTTTTAGACAAACAATTCACCTCTTTCCCGATCGCATACTTAGGCAATATGGTCGGGTCCAAAGAATCCCGGAAATCGAGGCGGTCGTGAGTGAATCTACTCAACTGACGGACGTAATGTGTGATACTTGGATGCAAAGGTGGTACACCCGAGCTACTTGATCCGCTCCCATGACTCCTCACTCGACCTGGGTATCCGACTCTTATGTTAAATGGACAAAGGCTGATTCTGCTAAAGCCCGAGCTTCCCTGAAGACTGATAAGGCTTTCGACCTGTTGCGTCGGGAACAAGCTAAAGATAATATAAGCTTCTTTGACGAAGGTGCTACTCCGGCAAGTCAGAAAGGGAAATCTAGGACTCAAACTGAAGGGTCCAGTACTAAGGGTGCACGGGGGAAAGTGAGCCCCCAGATGGACTTAGAAAGGAGACTTGGCCCAAGATTGGCGGTCAAGGACCGACTTGGTCCTCGAGACAGACTTTCCGAGCCCGTACGGGCTCGGCTTGGACCGGTGCAAGTGGTAGAAGACCCGTTGTCGAAGAAAGGGGTTCGAGCAAAGGAAATTCCCCTTGTGATTAGGGAACATTCGCCCCCGCCCCGTCGGCCTCGGGCTCCGCGTGACCCGAAAGATAAGGGGAAAGGCAAAATGCACGAGTAGTCTCCCTAAATTTATTATTTAAGTATTACTACTATTTTTGTGGTGTGATTTTTTTGTTGTTTGTTTTTTTTTTGTGATATATTTTTGAAATTCCCGAGTTTATCGGGTTTTTTTATACAATAAAAGACATATTAGTGAATACCGTTCCCATCTTTTCGTTATTGCAGTGGTTGTACCCTTTTGAGGGGCTGCCTACGTATCCATAATTAATGGAATCAAACCTTCCGTAGTTCAGAAGTTATTTTCGCAATTTTCGAAATACATCAAGATTATTAATTCGAGATGTGCGACGGTAGGATAAGTAATCCTAACTTATTGACTTGCTTAAAAAATTTTTGGAAATTTATAAAAAAGACAAATTTTTATAAACTTTTAGCAAATGACATTGAGGGTTTAAGGGTAGTAACGCTTCAACTGGTCCAAGTTGGTTGGATTGACGAACTCGTTCCCGTCCAAGTCTGTTAGCATTACTACTCCTCCCGAAAGGATTTTCTTCACTAGATATGGCCCAGCCCAATTGGGTTTGAATTTTCCCCTTGGGTCAACTGGTAGCAAAGCTTGAACGGATTTTAGGACTAGATCGCCCTCTTTGATATTTCTGGGCCTAACTCTTTTGATAAAAGCCCGTTGGATCCTTTTTTGATATATCTGAATATTATTCAGGGCTCGAGATCGCCGTTCGTCCAAGAGGACTAGCGAATCATATCGGGCTTGGACCCAATTTGCTTCAGGTACCTGGCTCTCGAACAAAATTCTGAGGGATGGTACTTCTAGCTCGACCGGTTGGACCGCTTCCATTCCATATGTCAGATAGTATGGAGTTGCTCCGGTTGCAGTTCGAATTGATGTCCGATATTCCCATAGAGCAAAAGGAATTTTGTCGGGCCAGTCCCGGTAATTCTCAGCCATCTTTTTAAGTATGGTGACAATTGTTTTATTAGCTGCCTCTACCGCTCCATTTGTTTGGGGACGGTAAGGCGAAGATGTATGCCTTTGAATCTTGTATTTTTCCAACAAAGTGGCAGTTTCAGCTTGAAAGTGGGTCCCGTGATCACTGATGAACTCGTGCGGAATCCCGTATCGACATATAATTTTGTTTTGGATGAACTTAGCCACATGCTTGGCATTCAAGATCCGGTACGACTCGGCTTCGACCCATTTAGTGAAATAGTCAATAGCCACTAAAATGAAACAGTGACCCCCTGTCCCGGGGGTTCACTTTCCCAATTATATCAATTCCCCATGTCGAGAATGGCCATGGTGATGTCATAGTATATAATAGGGATAACGGCATATGCTGTACATTAGCAAAAATCTGACAATTATGGCAGTGTTTGACGTATAATTGACAGTCAGTTTCCATGCTATTCCAATAATAGCCGAGTCTCGTGATTTTTCGGGCCAACATATGGGCGTTCATATGCGGACCATTTTCACCATCATGTACCTCAGCCATGACTCTTTCGGCTCGCATTTTGTCAATGCATAGGAGTAAAGCCCCATGTGCTGTCTTCTTATATAACTGTCCATCGTCCGTGCGGATGAACTGGGTTGCCCATCTTCGCAGGGCTTTCTTGGCCCGATTCTCAGCTCCCGAAGGATATTCTCCCGATGGTAGGTCAGAATAGCCTGATACCAAGGTTCTGGATCAGTTATTTCAATATCTTGGATAGCGTGAATATATGCTGGCTCAGATCGTCTTTCGACGCAAATGGGCATGCTGGTCAGATGCGCTGGGATATTCAGTAAAGATGCTAATTTTGAAAGAGCATCTGCAAACTGATTTTCTTCCCGAGGTAGATAGATGTATTCTACCTTTTGGAACTGTTTTTCGAGAACCCTTACTCGCGCTTGGTAAGGCACGAGATTTGCGTCCCGAGTTTTCCATTTTTGTAGGGCTTGATTTATGACTAAAGATGAGTCACCGTGGACCCGGAGGTTTGTTACTCCTAAATCAGCGGCGGCTTGCAGTCCATGAATGTATGCTTCATATTCGGATGCATTATTAGTCACGTCGAAATCTAGCTTGATGGATAGCGGGGTGTGTTCCCCTTGTGGCGAGATTAGCAAAATACCGACCCCAAATCCTCGGAAGTTGGACGCCCCATCGAAGTATAAATCCCAAGTTTCGGTGTCAGTATGGAATATATCTTCATCCGGGAAGGCCCAAGTATCGGTGTGTCCCTCCTCGGATATCGGGCTATCAGCGAGGAATTCGGCTACTACCCGGCCTTTGATGGCTTTCAATGGTACGAACTTGAGGTCGAACTCAGCTAGCATTAAAGTCCATCGGGATATACGGCCGTTGAGGATGGGCTTCTCGAATAGGTAATTGATAGGATCCATTTTGGACAGAACATGTACCTCGTGGCTAAGCATATAGTGTCCGAGCTTTTTAGTGGCCCAAACTAAAGCTAAGCACGTCTTTTCGAGCATCGTGTACTTGCATTCGTACTCTAGAAACTTTTTGCTTCTGTAATAGATAGCATGTTCTTTAGAATCGACTGTTTGGGCTAGCATAGCCCCCATGGCTGTCTCGGTCGTTTTTAGGTATAACGACAGAGGCAGGCCCGGTTGAGGTGGCATTAATACCGGTGGAGAGGATAGAATCTCCTTGATTTTATCGAAAGCCATTTGACATTTGTCGTCCCATAGTGTCTGTTCTCCTATCTTTAGTTTCTTGAAAATGGGCTCACGTACCATGGTTAACTTTGAAATGAACCGGCTGATATATTGGACTTTCCCGATAAACCCCCTTATCTCCTTTTCCGTTTTAGGTGGCTGCATCTCGGTAATGGCTTTGATCTTAGCCGGGTCAACCTCGATTCCACGTTGGCTGACGATATGGCCCTGTAACTTGCCCGATGTTACCCCAAAACTGCATTTTTGAGGGTTCAGCCTCATGTTGTACTTGCGTAACCGAGTGAAGAACTTTCTGAGGGCCGAGATATGTCCGCTTCGATCTTTGGACTTAACGATCATATCGTCCACATAGACCTCCACCTCTTTGTGCATCATATCATGTAGTAAAGTGGTGGCGGTCCGCTGATAAGTGGCACCGGCATTGATAAGCCCAAACGACATCACGGTATAGCAGTAAGTACCCCAAGGTGTAATGAAGGTGGTCTTACTCATGTCTTCCTCCGCTATTTTGATCTGATTGTATCCGGCATACCCGTCCATGAATGATAAAAGGGCATGGTCGGCCGTGTTATCCACCAGTACATCGATGTGTGGTAACGGAAAATCGTCTTTTGGGCTGGCCTTATTAAGGTCCCGGAAGTCTACACATACTCGTACTTTACTGTCTTTCTTAGGTACCGGCACGATGTTTGCAACCCAGTCTAGATATTCAGACACTTGAATAAAGCCCACTTTGAATTGTTTATCGACTTCCTCTTTGACTTTGAGAGACCATTCGGGCCTCATTCTTCAGAGTTTCTGTTTTACCGGCTTGTACCCGTCTTTGATGGGTATTCGGTGTTCAGCTATCTCCCGGTCTATTCCCGGCATGTCCTTGTATGACCATGCGAAGACGTCCTTAAATTCCTGGAGGAGATCTGTGAATTGTTGCTTCTCCTCTGGATCTAGAGATAAACCTAACTTAAGCATCTGAGGCTCTAAAGGGGTTCCTACATTGATGGAATCGGTTTCTTCGATTACCGGATTTCGGGACTCCCTTTGTTCGAGTTGCTCGATTAGATGCGGAGGCAGCGGTACCTGTTCGTCGGGTTTTTCAATGTCATTGCAAATGAAATTTTTGAAAATGTTTTGAAAATGAGACAAGTCGTAAGCAGAACAGTTATCGTTATTATTGATAGTGAATTTTGAAAACAGCTCAAATAGAGCGGCCATCTAATCGTTGGTCAGAGGCGGGATGGGGAGAGCCCTCGGGACAGATTCCGAGGCTCCCGATGGTGTGACTGAAGAAGGGAGAGGGGTTACAGACTCGATCCTAGTACTGGACCCTCTAGACTTGGACTCAGACTCCGACTCTGACTCTAACTTAGACTCGGACTCGGACTCAGCGCCTTGCATATCTCCTTCACCAGTAATTAGCTTGTAGACTCGACGCTGACTGTCGGTCCACTTAGTTGTCTTCCTCCAAGCTCTCTTCCCGGTGTCAGCACCCACTTCGGAGATCAGCTTGGTTAAATCGAACTTGCTGCTGCGGAGAATCAAGTTGACTAACTCCTGTTTAGGGGTTGGGACGACCTTGTCTTCCCCGAATAGGAGTCCCAGGACGGGCTCAGTATTATTTGCGCCCTCCTTTGATTCGGCGTGGATAAGGGCAAAGATGTCATCCGGGATGAAATTACATTCCCGAGCCAATTTGGTCTCGGGATATGAGATGGTGGGCTGATAGAGGCCCACTTGAACAGCTCCGAACACTGGAGTGACAAAGTAATCTGTCAGTCTTGGACTGTAAGGGCCCAAGTAGGTACCCTTGAAGATGTTGATGGCCTTCTGAATACCGACCTGAACCACGTTTTCCGGGGTTACAGCACACCCCAAGCCGAATCTTGACTCTTCATTGGTTAAGACCTCGATGATCTTGCCGGCTGGGAGGTCAGGTCTGGAGGTAGCTCCGGGTAGGTAACCCAAATTTTGTAGCATCGTTTCGATGCTAGTGGTGAAATAGGGCCGGAAAAGGTATTCTTCCTCGATCATTCCCACGAAGTTGAAACCTCGCGGGTCGGTTGAGCCTGCCGTGTTGCAGCTTGACACGGTTATGTGGGTAGCTTCGAGAGTAACGATCCCATATTGTAAAGGTAGTTTGACCTTCCTGTGAAGGGTGGAAGACACGGCTTTGACCGCGTGTATCCAGGGCCTTCCAAGTAGCAGATTGAAAGAAGAGGTGACATCGATCACCTGAAATTCTAACTCCTAAATCGGGCATGTTATAATCGTTAGCCTAACAGCCCCAGCAACTGATTTTGGGCTCCCGTCGAAAGCCTGGATAGTTTGTGTAGTTGGAAGGTAGTCAGCCTCGGTAATGCCGAGGGCCTTAGCTGTCCTCAAGGGAAGGACGTTTACGGCGGACCCATCATCAATTAGGGTCATTGGGAGATATTTATTCCGGCAGATCACCGTGATATATAGGGCCAAGTTATGGGTGGCCCCAAACGGTGGGAGGTCGAACTCGGAGAAAGTGATAAGTGGGCCTTCTCCTTTGGACTTGCCTTTGAGGTGAGGCAAAATAGCGGCTACCATTTCGGTGGGGGTAACCGATGAGTCAACCTTGATTTCATCAAGAGCCCTAGTAAGTGCTGCCCAATGCTCCTGAGAACTAACCAAAAGCTGCCATATAGTAAGATTAGTTCGGACCCTCTTTAGTTGCCTGACAAGGGCCGTGTCAGTGTTTGGTTCCTCGGGAGTAGGCTCCGTCCTGGTAGGTTCAGTGACGGTTTCTGGAGTGGGGAGACCGGCCGTGATGGTGTGTGTGTTGGCCAGGGCTCTGGCTTTAGCCTTCCGGATTTCTTCGACGATGACGGGGACAGCTTCCCCCTTAGCCAAGTAAACTTCGTCTTCATCATCATTCAATATCCCGTTGATTTGGGAAATGAAAGGGGAAATGAGATGGGAGCAGTCGACCACTTCTCCAGTAAAAATGGCGTGAGTAGCAAGGAGATTATTTTTGTTACTCGGCTTATCACTGGGTAGTGGTATCTTCCCACTTTTGATCAGATCCTGAATGAGATGCTTCAACTTCCAGCATTTCTCAGTGTCGTGCCCGTTGCCTTGGTGATAGTGGCAATAGGCTTGAATATTGTAGTTCTTGGATCGCTTTTCAACGGGAACTTCCGGGATTGGGCCTATCGGTTGGATTAGGCCTTTTGAAGACAGCCTTTGTAAGGCGTTAGCATAGGTTGTTCCTATATCAGTGAATACCCGATTTGGAGTATTCTTTTTGGTCGAGGTGTCTAATGAGTTAACCTCGTCAAAGATGCTTCGGGCCACAGTTGTAGTTGCGGGCTTGCTGGAGGATGAACTGGCTCCTTGATACCCCTTGGCAGAGGCCTTAGTAAGGCTCTCTAACCTTAGATCGTCTTCGATTCTTGTACCCATCTCGGTCAAAGTGGCGAAATCGGGTATGATGGCGTACCGGAGATGGATCCGGTAAGAGGGGAGGAGGTTTTTGACAAAGGCCTCCACTAGCACCTTTTCGCTGGGCTTGTCCACCAGCTTTACACTTTCAGCCCTCCACCTTTGAAGGTATTTGGTGAAACCTTCCTTAGGCTCTTGGGCCATAACCTCCAGAGTACGCATGGTAGTCTGGATCTCGGTGTTATCCGCGTAGTTTCGTGCGAATTTCATTGCGACATCATCCCAGGTTTTGTATTTCTTGGGGTCAAGCTTGTAGTACCAGGCTTTCGGGTGCTTTTCCAGAGAGGAAGCAAAGAGATGCTTGAACATGGTCGATTTGACCCCCTTAACAGCAATAAAATCCTTGAAGGCCCGGATTTGGAGTACCGGGTCTTCAGTCCCGTCAAACATTGGTAAGCTCGTTAAGTTTAGGTTAGCGGGTAGTTCATCGGTCAAGGGCGAATAGGTACGGGCATTTTCCGTGAGGATGGTGTTTTTGGTGGTCGAGTGGACCTGTTCTTGCAGCTTTCGCACTGTCCCGGCCAGTGCGGCCAAAGGTCCGTCATCATCGATCGAAGCGTTGGGGGCTCCTTGTTCCACGGCACTTACCCGAGTGACGATGGCAATCTGGTCTTCCCTCATTTTCCTCAATTGGTCCTGGATTTGGGCCAACGAAGCTGTCAACTCATCAATGGCTTCTTTCGTCATGGTTCGAATGAAGGGTGGCTTGTTTGTAAGAACACCGCGTAATCAGCAACTTAACCCGAATCCTAAAAAAAAAGTACATCCCGAGCAAGGGAAAAAGAAGAAGACTAAGACGGTAATGACTCGGAAAAGACACCTAGACAGGTGACTTGTGAAAAGGTGGGCCTTCCTTAGGATCCAGCTATGTGGGTTGGGCCTTGTTCAATGGAAGGTTCACGTGAGACATTCCCAGACTTTGGACTCGATTGTGTAAATGAGCCAACCTTTGTAGGAGTATGTCCTACGTAGGTGGGCCTTGCCATAGTAAAATAAGGCGGACTGGGATAGGGAGGAAACTCGTGATGTAAGATCGACGGAGTTTCGACGCTAAAGACTTCGACGACTTATGACACGACCCGACACTGCTAAATACGAGAAGTCCTAAGAAGAGGAAGGTTTCAAAATATGATTTTTTTTTTTTTGAAAAGCCCGAAAATTCGGGGAGAACCGGCCCTTTTTTTTCGAGAAAGAAAACGGAAAGGCGGACCGTGCGAAGGTTTTGAAAGTTCGAAAATATATTTTCGAGTTTTAAATTGGGCATAATACCGGCTAGAAAAAGGGCTATTTTGAGTAAAATCATAAGTCCTAAATTCGGTATATGTCCGGGGTTTTGAAATCGGATATTTTGAAAAGGATGCAATTTTTTAAAAATGACGTTTTTTTGAAAAAAAGATGTGGATCAAGTAGCATGGAGTCATGGAAACAGTATAATGACATCATGTATGCTCTTAAGCTAAGTCTCGGTCAGTCTATAAGGGTCTATACCAGTGTACATAGCCTACCCGAGAATCGGGGCGAACTTCCTAAAGCGAGTTGAGCTTAGAACATGCCGTAAAACCCATACGAATCTGCTATGCACACTTTTTGACATATCCAATTTGGACTACATCAATGGTATAGTGGGACGTCGGTCACCAGTACCGGCCCGGGAAAATATGGGGTTATGCATGAACCGTAAAACTAAAACGCGTATTGTACTAGTCAAACGATTTCTATTCGAGTCTCACCCTGAGGATGCCGATGGTAAGTCACGCATCAGTTAATCCTCAGGGGAGTCGCCAAATTGTGGACATGACATAGGTCCACCCCGACGCGGCCACGCGCGGGTTTGGGGAGGTGAATGAATCTCCATATGAGCATGGATCGAATTGAAATTCAAATCGAAGTTGGAGTCGCCACCGAACTTTGTGGGAGTTCAGGCCTGTTCAAACCCACTCTATGTCGTAGTGGGCCGTGTACAAAATACGGCCCATTTCTGATGTCAAAGCTTATCGGGTTCGTCCCTTTGCATTTGATACCGATACCGACTTGATCGGATACCGTGTATTGAATGACTCTCGTTGCCAATGGTTTTGGACATCCGGAAACCGAGGTTCTGAGTAAGGGGTGAGGGTACGTGTTGAGAAGCCCACTAAGGACACCCAACCCCGCCCGCACATTAATTGCCTCTACTAGGATATCGGATGACTTTCTAATACGCGCGTTAGTTAAACGGGAAAATGATATACAAACATTGTTTTCCCTAAACATGTGAATAATGGAATGGGTTGCTAAGTCGATTTAATGCAACTAAAATTAACGTCAAAGTTGTATTTTTAGCATGCGAGGTTCGTTTTAGTATAATAAAACAAATGATGAAAAGATGAAAAGAAATCGCTAAAAAACACGAGCAAACGAGTTAGTAACGATTGAATAATGAAAAAAATAAATATGATGATATGCATGGTTTTGAAAAGTTTAATTCACTTGATGGATTAACACGCGTTGACCGGGGTCAATAAGAATAAAGTTGAGATCTGAAAAACGATGTTTTGTCTAAAAAACAATTTTCGAAGAATAATAAAAAAATGAAGAACGTGTCGCGTTTCAGCCGGCCGCGCGGCTCGCCCAGGGTGCGTGCGACTCGCGCCCCGGCCTGTTTCCGAAGTCGATTTTTTGAAAACCGATGATTAAATCGCGTACAAATATCGCATAATTCGTACTCGATTCAATATTTTCGATATTCGTTACATTCGATATTCGATTATGAAATCGATATCAAACATTCGGAATAATTTTGGAAAAGATGAAAAGAAAAGGTTTTGATAAATCGTTTTGTAGAATTAGAAAAACGATACTTAAGGAAAAAAAAGTAGAGAAAACGGAGAAAGGGACGGCGGATTCCAGGCTCCCGCGCGAGTCGCCTGGGAGGGGCGCGGCTCGCTGGGCTGCTGTCTCGGCTCGTTTATTTTCAAAAATCGTTGATTTCGATAAATCACGTACAAATATGAATTAATTTATACTCGATTTATGCTTTCGATGTTCGTCGTATTCGATATTCGATTATGAAATCGATATCGAATACTCGGAATGACTTTTAGAAAAAGTTTTATAAAATTGTT
Organism: Agrostemma githago; assembly: GCA_958450325.1. Lineage (NCBI taxonomy): Eukaryota > Viridiplantae > Streptophyta > Magnoliopsida > Caryophyllales > Caryophyllaceae > Agrostemma > Agrostemma githago. The sequence continues at coordinate 61,596,114 of OY288241.1, forward strand.
TTGAACGAAAAGAATTTGATCGAAAAGAAAAGAATGTTAGTTCTCTCCGCGTTAAAATCGTCGTATTTTTTAAAAAGTAACGATTTTTTAGCATCGATGAGATTAATGTAATCTTTTAATACGATATTCGACTAGAGAATCGGTATCGTATTTTTAAGAATATTCGTTATATGAAAATAGTTTTTGTAGTATCGATATTAGAAATAAATAAAAAAAATGCGACGAACGACCCATAATAAATAGACCGACGACGACGCTATGATGAGAAGAAAAAGACGCGGAAAAGACAAGAGAAAGGAAGAGAGAAGAGAGAAATCGGGTTTGATTTACACCCTCAACCTACATACTTTGTTTACGCGGATCGGGGCTCGTCGGAATGTGGCTAGAGCATGGGAGCGTCGAGTTAACGTCGGTGAGTCGAGGTGGTTGGTTGGGACGTGTAAAAGGGTATTGGGTTTAAGGGCCGGTACCTTCGGGTCTCGGATGCACTATCGGTTTCTCGATGCTAAGTGTAAGAATCGCGAGGTGTATGAATAAGAAAGTTGATGTGAAGTTATTGTATGATATATGATTGATGTTGGTGAACGATGTGTGAATCGTGTCCTCTTAATTGTGTTGTGAGAGGGTCTTATTTATAGGAAAAGGAGGTTGAGAGAGGTATCCTTGCTTGGACAACAAGAAATACCGGTTTGGATAGGAAATGTAAGAAGTCGAGAGGAACGAGAATTCTCTTTCCTTGGCAAAGAAGCCACGAAATTGGCAGGAAAACAGGCTGCTCGGCCGAGTATTTGATGCTCGGTCGAGTGTTTGTTCGGGTGTTCGGATAGGATTCCTACTGGAGATCGAATTCTACCCTTAACGGAATTGTTTATTATTTTTTTTAGCTGATTTTTTGTAGTGTTCGAGTTTAGGCCGAACTCGTGAGGTGACACGGCTGGTCCGTGTGTCTCGAAAATATCTTTGACCGGGTTTTGACTCGATCGTAGAAAGACGATTTTGCCCCTGGTGTCGGATTTGATCCAAATTAGTCTTATTTGACTCGAAATGACCCACTGGGCCTGAATTTGAGGTTGGTTTAGTGAAATTTGTACTTCGTAAAAAGCCTAAGCCAAATGCCAATGATTTTGAGCCCATTTTCGAGTATGTTAAAACATGTTTGCGTCTGATCATCATCAGGTGTTTGTCGGAAACTGCTATAGACACCTGGCAGTAAAATGTGGGTGTCTACAGAGTCCTTAATCGAGGCCGAAATTAGCATGTAGGTTGAGGGTGTTACAAATCCCGTCTTCTCTTTTTTCTTCCTCTCCTTCTCGTCTTTCTCGTCTCCTTCGTCTCTTCTTTCTTTTTTTTCGTTTCTTTTTCTTCTTTTTCATCATCGTCATAATTATACAATAAACATCACGCATACATAACTTTTTTAAAACAAATTCGAATCGAACACGTTTAAAGATGAATCTCGTATAAGACCCTTCTAATCCCTTTACGAGCAGTAACAGTGGTGAAGCCCTCTCGAGGAGCCTCACCCTAAACACTCAAGGGCATGATGGGATCGCGAGTACTCCTCTTTAAACGCGTCCGATTCCCCTTTTTAAGGTTAGAACGAAACCAGTTGATGCAGATCACACATCACATAATCCGCAAGGATTAATTACGATGTCGTGACGCGGAAGGAATCGACTTTCGTTCTAATCAAACAAATAAAGCATTCATTCTTAAGATACGATATCGACTCTGTAGTCGAGTATTATGTCTAAAAGAATTAGTCAATAAATCAAGCTAACACGAACCCATTGATACCGAAATAATCGTCACATGATCTGAAAGGACTAATTACGACATTACGACGCGGAGGGATTATCTCGTCTTAGTTCAAATTAAAATGACTTATAAACGTCTTTTACAAAATTCACTCTAAATATTAGATATTGATTCCGTAATCAAGTATCGAATATGATGAGTATCGAAAACTGAGTCGAGTGTAAATCATATTATATTTTCACGCGATTTAGCAAAATTATCGATTTTAAAACTAAAAAACAAATTCACGAACTGCTGTTCGTACGGGGGCACTCGACCGAGTGCCTTAGCCCACTCGGTCGAGTGGCACCCCAAAATCGGGGCAGAGGGTTTTTTTGAGGACCACTCGGTCGAGTCCTCCCTATGACTCGATCGAGTGGCTCCTGGTACATCGAAACCGTGAGCTCTTCAACATATTTTGAGTCCCGATAAAATTCTTTTAACGACTTCGGTCATCACGTGTCAAGTCTATCACGGGATTTACTCTTTTCAAAACCGTGTGTCGTATCATATTTACATCATTTACAATCCATTATTATTGTTACTAACCCGTTTGTTTCTATTTTGATGCTTTATTTTCATTGTTTGTTTTATTGTACTAAAACGAACCTCACATGCTAAAACAACATTGACTTAATTCAAAGATGCATTAAACGACGTAGATCAAACATATTTCACATGTTTAGTCCAAAACACTGTTTGCATATCATTCAATCGTCAAACTAACGCGCGTACACGAAAAACGAACGATATCTAAGTAGAGGCCGCTAAGTGCGGGCGGGGTTGGGTGTTCTTTGTGAACTTCCCAACATGTACTTACCCTCACTCCTTACTCAGAATCGTGGTTTTCGGATGTCCGAAACCGTTGGCATACGAGAGTCATTCAATACACGATTTCCGATAATATCGGAATCAGTATCGCAATGCAAAGAGACGAACCCCATAAACTCTGAAATCCAAATGGGTCGTACTTTGTGCACGGCCCACCAAGATATAGAGTGGGTTCGAACGGGCCCGAACTCCCACAAAGTTCGGTGGCGACTCCATTTAGATTTAAATTTTGACCCGAGATCCATCTCACATGAGATTCATTCGCCTCCCTAAACTCGCGCGTGGCCGCGTCGGGTGGACCTATGTCATTTCCACAATAACTATAATATTAATAATCCAAGTAATAATAAAATAACAGTAGCTAGTAGTGACTTCGAAAACCAAATGTTAATAAGTCCTTTGAAAAATGAGAGATGAAAGAATAAGCAATAAAAAAGTCAGAAACAGTGGTAGAATGTTAAATCCGAATTGAATTACCAAATTTAATTATATGTATTAGTTAACAAATTTTGTTCCTAATTAATATAAATAAATAATGGACTGATGGAGTATTAAAAGTAAGAGGGATAAATGATAAGAGAGTGAGATGAAGAAGAGAGATGAGTATGGATGGAGAAGTTTTTTTTTTTGTGAAGTAGATGAGTGAGAAGTAGGAGAGATGGAAAGACGATGAATGGTATTTAAGCATGGTTTGAGATGCCCTAAATGCACCAACAAAACATTAGAATGAATTAAATCCATTACAATCCATTCCAAGACCTCCAATCAACACCCCTTTACATAGAGTTTCAATCTTCATTTCATGTTCTTCTAAAGTTTGATAACCCAAACAAGTTTTTACCTGAAATAGATTTGGATCTCATACCTCTATGGATTCAATTTTCAATCCATTTCATTCCAAATAATTTTACCAAACGAAATAGATAAGGTTATTTTTATTAATCTAATTTTATACAGGGTATACTGCTCTATATTTTAAGGCAATACAAAAATGTAACCAAGGCTCAAAGTAAAATGGATTAAATTATAACCTGCTTATATTAGAATACACCAACCCAAAATAAAAATTCCTAAAATAACCCATTGTTCGGATCGGAATGAATATCCGGCAAAATTATTTTGGATATCCAAATCCAATCCGATATCCAAAACTTTCGGATCGGATATCCGATCCGAAAAATGTTTTCAGATCGGATATCCGATTTTACGGATCGGGTATTGATCGGATATCGGGTTGGATTCGAATAATCGGATAATTTGCTCAGCCTTGGATATCTATACTTGTTTATGGTTGTTTGGTTCGAGAGTGAAATGGATTGTATTTGTATTAACATGGTATGGATTTATAATCCTAGGTTGAGAGTAGAGGTTGTGATTCCAAGAGTTTATAGTAGCTTGATTTACAACCCCGTGGGGTTCCAACTTCAATTCATCCCTAAGACCATCTCCAACGTTGATGAGAGACATCAGTATGAGGTTGATTAGAAATTCATCATGGCCTCCATCAATGACTTATCTTCAGCGTATTGTGAGATGATTTGACATGGCTTTTTCTTTTTTTAACTTTAGTACCCAATAGGAGGGTGATAAGTGTCAAGGTAATATTCAATCCTCTTTATTTCTTACTTTTTGTTTAATTGTTCATGGTTTTGCTAAAACTCTTTGTTTTCATTTATTTATTTTTAAAAAAGCTAAAAAAAACTAAATTGAAAATTATTTTCTCTATAAATAGAGTATAGTATTGAGTTGTATTGGTACACCGTTACTTTTTCTATTTTATTTTGTTAAGCAAATTTTATACAAATCAAAATTAAATCTATTTATTTCTAATACGGAGTATTAGTTATGGATAACTATAATATTAATAATCTGAGTAATAATAAAAAAACAGTAGTAGTAACTTCGAAAACCAAATGTTAATAAGTCATTCGAAAAATGAGAGATGAAAGAATAAGCAATAAAAAAGTCAGAAACAATAGTAGAATATTAAATTAGAAAATCGAGTTGAATTACCAAATTAAATAGTACATATTAATTAACAAATTTTGTTCCTAATTAATACAAATAATGGAATGATGGAGTATTAAAAGTAAGAGAGATAAATGATAAGAGAGTGTGAGATGACGAAGAAAGATGAGTATGGATGGAGAAGTATTTTTTTGGTGAAATAGATGAGTGAGAACTGAGAAGTAGGAGAGATGGAAAAACTATGAATGGTATTTAAGCATGGTTGGAGATGCCCTAAATACACCAACAAACATTAGTATCCATTCTAATCCATTCCAAGTCCTCCAACCAAACACCCATTTATATCTTTTACGTAGAGTTTCAATCTTCATTTCATCCTCTTCTAAAGTTTGATAAACTAAACAAGTTTTTATATGAAATAGATTTGGATCTCATACCTCTACTATGGATTCAATTTTCAATCCATTTCATTCCAAATAATTTAACCAAATGGTCCTAAGATAATGACTAATATTTCAATCATTTATATACATATTTAATTGCCTAAAGAAAGACATATACATCTATTCACTCTGTTCAATTTGATTGTTTGCATTTACTTTTTCTCAATTGTAAATGCACATTTTCTTTTGTCTATATCTTTAGTTACGTATTTCTAAAATTATAAAAAATTGATATTTATAACGTACCCGATTAGACAATTTAACAAAGATTTTACGTGACTATATTTTATCTTATATATTAGAAGTTACATTGACGATTTCATTCACCTATGAATAGTGTCAAAAAAGTAAATCCAAACAATCAAATGGAACGGAGTGAGTATGATATATCCATGACTATTTTGTTGATTATGATAATTGTACAAACAATCACTAATTAAATTTCTTTTAGAGCAACCCGTGAATTTTTATGGATTAAAACCTAGTGTTTCGAGTAAGTGATTGTGAATTGTGAAAGCATAAGAAGTAAGAAAGCAGGTATGAATGTGAAAATGAAGCGTGACGAAGGAGTGTTTAAAATGATACTTCTACTTAACTAATTATAGAAATCTGAATGCTGACATTATTTTTTTCCTAGAATTCCTAATTTTATGAATGGTTTATATTTACATCAATTGCAGGTCGCTATTTTATTAGCGTGTACTTGCTATATAGTATCCCAATTTGTTGCTAAGACAAAAAGATTATAACATAACCATAAATTTGATATTAACTCTTCCATTATTATTTCGCATATAAATAAAATCGTAAAGTTCGTCGACCTGATTTAATATTCTAACCATCTCTAAACTCTAATCTGTAATGTGTATATGCGACTCCATGGGTCCATGTCCTTAGCCGCAACATGGTACTACTATACTTTATCCATTCCATAACCCCAACCCCAAACCCAACCCCAACCTCAACCTCAACCTCAACGTGTTGTATACAGAACTTTCCTGATATATACAGCCTCATAATCCACACTCTTTCTCCAACCGTGATCTGAGTTAAGAGATTTGATTCTTAAAGTAGCTGGGCTGATTTAAATATAAAAGAATTATTAGGCGGCATGGTTTTGTGTTACGTTATCCTCATTGTTTGATTAATTAATTAATTAATTATTCGTAATACAAGTAGCAATAAATGGGCACATCAGCATAGATAATGCAAGCTCATTGCTAACTACAAAAACAATCTCAAGCTTCGGACATTGACACACCTAGTTAATTAGATTAATTAAGATTATCTCTCTCTCTTAATTAGCTTGTAATTTTCAACCATGTTTTCATCCAACTTGTTCTTCTCTTCAGTCCCACTCAATTCACCCATAAATAATTACCACTCCTTGAGTTACAAGTCCACCACGTGGTCCTCCACCTACTCAAGCATAACTCCACCTCCACCTCCACCTCCACCTGTACTGATGGATACTCAAAGAAGCGAACGAAGTTTCGGGTTCAAGGATTTGATGAGTACGCTGACAGTGGATGTTCACAGAGCTGAGAGAAGGGCGTTGAATGTGGGTTTGCTGGCACCTTTCACCATTGCATCCTCCAGGTTAGACAAGGTTGAAAATGTTGGGATTCGGGTGGAGCTGAGTAACGGGTGTGTTGGATGGGGTGAGGCCCCCGTCCTGCCTTCCGTTACGGCTGAGGATCAAACCACCGCGCTTTCCATGGCTGCCCACGCCTGTTCCTTTCTTCAAAATACGCCTCCCATCACTCTGTCCTCCGCCCTGCAACAGATTGCTGCTATCCTTCCCGGTCACCACTTTGCTTCTGTGAGTTTAGTTACTTATTAATTTGCAGTTGGACTGAGCATGCACCTGGAATTGAATAATGTAATGTAATGTGTTGTATTCCATTCAGGTGAGGGCTGGAGTTGAGATGGCATTGATTGATGCAGTGGCTAAGAGCATTGGAGTCCCATTATGGAGGCTCTTTGGTGGAGTCTCTAATACCATTACCACTGATATCACCGTATCTACCTAACTCCCTCCCTTCCTTTCAAATCTCAATTATTCTCTACAGTTTTCCATCTGTTTTTAACTATTTGGGCGTTTATCATGGTTGCGATAATGATGTGCTTGCTTTTTTCCGATTTCTTGGGCACATTGCCAGTTCATGTCTATCGTTTGCGTAACATTTTGACTAGAAAGGAAATGCGGAAAATAAAATTGAGATAAAATGTGTGTATTTCACTGCTATGTTAGTGCTTAGATACCGAGGGATAATAAGGGATATGTGGAGTTGAGACGGTTGGAATAACATTAGGATTGATGGTTTGTGAAATATGTGGAGATAATCTTAGAGGCTAGGCAGCAGGGCAATGCTCAACGATATATCTTTGTTATACTTGGCAGATAATCTTAGAGGCGAGGCAGCAGGGCAATTAAGTTTGTGAAATGATGGTTTTCCTTCCTGTGTTTCAGATACCTATCTGTTCACCGGATGTGGCTTCCAGATTGGCTTTACAGTACAAAAAACAGGGATTCAAGACATTAAAGCTTAAAGTAGGAAAAAACTTGGATGAAGATATTACGGTTCTGAGAGCTATTAGAGATGTTTACCCTGATTGCCACTTCATATTGGATGCTAACGAAGGTTACACTCCCGAAGAATCCGTTCAAGTTCTTCAGAAACTAAAGGGTTGGTTATTAGTTAATATGGATCATATATTGCCTAGTTCAGTTTTTCTGACATCTGCGGATCACAAATAGTACAATGCTATATATATATATATATATATATATATTTGATGGTTTAGTTGTGTTGCTAATTAATGGACAGATATGGCAGTGACTCCAATACTTTTTGAACAACCAGTTCACAGAGATAATTTCGAAGGTTTAGGTCACGTTAGTAAAATCGCAGAAGACGAATATGGGGTCTCAGTTGCTGCAGATGAGAGCTGTCAGAGTGTCGCTGACGCCAACAAAATAGTGAAGGAAAATCTAGCAGGTGTAATCAATATTAAACTTGCCAAATTAGGAGTTCTTGGAGCACTTGAGGTGATTGAGCTGGTGAGAGCTTCTAAGCTGAAATTGATGATTGGTGGTATGGTCGAGACGAGATTGGCCATGGGATTTGCTGGCCAACTTGCTGCTGGCTTGGGCTGTTTCCAGTTAAGTGCATAACTTACCTTACTGTGAATATAACATGAACATTATCATTGGGAATTTGTTTGAGGTTTATTATTCAATCTATATTGAACACTATCTGTGTATTTTGATGATAATCTTCTCACATTCAACAATGACAGATTCATTGACTTGGACACTCCACTTCTATTGTCAGAAGATCCTGTTTGTGGAGGTTATGAAGGTAGTTTCGTAATTTTGTTATGTAAATTTTCTGTATTAGCACCAGACAGTTAAAGAGTTAAAGAGTGTGCTAACCTTATCATCAGACAGTTAAAGAGTGTGCTAAAAATATGGCATTTTCTCTTTTCATGCAGCTTCTGGTCCTGTTCACACCTTCACCAATGCTAGCGGACATGGCGGTTTTCTTCACTGGAACAATATCCAATGGTATGAAATTTACTGTACTGCTTACAAAGTATTACTAAAAATTTCACTTCTATGTCTAAAAAACGATGTAATATGGGTTACAAGGGTTCAAACCGCATGTAATCTAATGCTCTTTTTCAGCTGTCAAAAAAAAAAGAAGATACTAGTGTAATCTGTTTTACACCTGTGCTCTTTTTGCATGTTGATTTCGAACTATTTTTTTCAGACTTGTGTATATATTAGTCCATTCAATACCTTTATGAATATGTAGCTGCTTGTTTCTGATAACCTCTTATCATTTTTTTCCCCGCAGAAACTGAACCTGGGTTTTATCGAAGATACATGTCAATAGTTAGTAAGCCTAGGTGACTGCTGTATTGGCATTTAGAGCATCAGTTGACGTCTAGAGTATAAGTGACATTGGCCAATTTTGACCACATCAGAAGCCAGAATCTCAAGTGAAAAATGAGCGGGTTACAAATTCATAGCTAGACGCCTAAATTCTAAATTGTAACTTAGAGAACTTTATTCAAGTGTTGAAAGTACTGACGACAAGAAATGCATTCTGCAGGTTGAAATAAAATGAATTATAGTCATGGTTTTCCATTTAAGATAGTGCGGCTTTGGTGGATTTTTCTGATCGAATTCTGCCGCCCATCATTGTTGTAGCAAAGACAATTGGTTAATAATTTCTTTGTGCGAGAGTAGACCAAGCAAAATTGACCAAACCCAAATAAATCAATCCAAACCCGACCTGACACCCAAACTGAAGGCCCGAGTTGGACCCGTAACCAGAATTTACCCGGCCTAATCCGAAACTTACCCGAATGTTATTATGAAAACGAGTCAATATCCTAAAAAAAAGTTGAAAATAACAAACCCGAAACGACCCAAACTCGAAATGATCCGGCTAGACCCGAAGTCATCCCGCTTTTTATAAACCCGTAAATGGCCCGACCCCAACCCTACCTGGTTGACCCGTTTGACTGGTAATGCCAGGACTTGTTTCTCTCTCAGCCACCCGTACCCGTCTCTCCTTTTCGTCCCATTGCTCCCCCCATAACACCGCTCCAGTATCATCCTGAAAGTCCATGGATGCCCTAGCCTCAATCCTCTCCCGGGTCTATAAATCCAACGTTGCTATTCACCTTGCACATCCCCTCACTAGGCTTCCTCCAGCCCTAGTTTCTATCCCTTGCTCCCCCATTGTCCTCATCCCTAGTTTCCATGCATGTCTCTTATCTCCCTCTATAAATCACGAACCCTCCGTATAAAGCAGGCCGGCATGATTTTTGGGCACGGTCGGCCCGACCCGACTTGAAAATCATGCCTCGCACGGGCACGACCTGCCGTGCCTCGGGTCGGGTCGCGGCGTTGTTGGTTTGAAAGCCTGTGCCTGACAGAGGCACGGCCGGGCACCGCACAGCCTGGCCCACTGACAGGCACGGCGGGCCCGAGCACGGGAAAAGCACACAAGGGGTAGTCGTTTGTGGCCGTTGCTTCTTCAACGACATTCTTCTTTTTTCCAAATCTTTTTCCTATTACCCATTTCCTCCAACTCCATTTCACACAAATCATTCTAATCTACTTTTAATCTTCTAATCATTCTTGCTAATCATCTCAATATTCTACATTTCTACTATTCTAATAATCTTATTCTAATATTCTAATCTTATAATATAAGTTATAAAAAATTATTACTAATCTTATAAGAAATATATATAAAAAAATATTAGTTATAAAAATTATTACTAATCTTATAAAAACATATACACAAAATATAGTAATTTTAATATAATAAGTACTGTTGGAAAAATGCTTTAAAAGAAGCTTAATTTGTGATTTTGTGATGACATATAACATGTGTAATGGTGATGTAAATAGCTTGGATACTTAGAGGCCAAATAGTTACATCATCCCCATGACATCATCTTCTTATGTCACACCATGACATCCATGGTAATCTGTTGAACTTGGAGGCCAAGTACTTGTGTGTATAAATAGCTATCAAATCCCATCATTTTCACTCATCCAAAATTCAACTTCTACTTCTCTTTCTATCACAAAAATATTCTTTTAAAATATTGGTAATATAATTTATAGTATGAGTGCAATTTTGGCAACGATTTCGGTAGTAACTCATCTACGGTCTTGCCTAAACAAAGATTGTAGCGGCTGTGCAATCCTGGGGGTCGAATGTCAATGAGTCAGTATGTAGTAGATGGGGCATAATCGACTTTAGGACTGTGACCTCAAGTCAAGTCACAACCTTTCCTCTCAGATAAGATTATTCCTTTTTCCGTCTTGTTTATTTATTCACTACTCGTCTAACAATCTAAAGTCGATTATTGATCTTTTATTTTTATTATGGCTAGTAGTGAAGCGTATGATGCTATTTCGTTAACATCTACCATGTTGACTAATCCCATAATTTCTGATATGTCAAAACTTGACCCGTTTGACGGAAAAAATTAGAAAATGTGGTCTGACAAAATGGACTTTTTTCTGGGTCAAATAGGGGTAGACTATACTCTAGCTAATATTCAAATCCCTGAAAATATTAGGAGGGATTTTGAGAGGGATGATAAAACTTGTCGAGGAATGCTCCTCCATTATATAGCTCCCGCCTTATTTATGATTTATAGCAAGTTTAAGTCGGCTAAGAAAATTTGGGATGCTCTAAAATTGAAATATGGGAGCGATGAATACGGGTCTAAGAAATACGTTTGTAGCCGATGACTAGATTTCAAAACGTCTGATGATAAACCCGTCTTAGACCAGGTTCATGAATATGAAAATTTGTATTCCAAAATTGCTTCCGAGGGAATGAAAATCTATGAAATATTTCAAGTCAACTGTCTAAATGACAAACTTACCCCGTCTTGGCAAAATTTTGTCCATAACATGAAACACAAACAAAAAGATTTTTCCCTCCTCGAACTTGTGTCTCCATATAAAAGTCAAGGAGCAGAATAGGATTCAGACCAAGGAAAAACGAGTTGAACACTCTTGCTCTACTGCTAATTTGGTCGAATCTAGGAAAAATAATCATAAAGGGCAGAAAAATTCCCACAAAGATCATAACAAATATTATGGGCCTAAACACACTGAACAGTTCAAGGAAAGTGGAAATAATAAAAGGGAAATTGCTGGAAATTGCTTCACATGTGGGAAAGTGGGTCATTCGGACAACCCGGGGCATTCGTAACAACATGATCGATCTAAGCGTCCTCCCCAATTAATTGTTCCCTCAAAAATTGTAGGCATACGGTGTACAAAAAGTGCACGTCCGTCTTTATCTCAAAAAATGGGGTATCCGGAAAAACCTCGCATTTCTAGTTCTTAAACAAGTTCAATTGCAAAATAAAGACGAAAAATGGTAAACCCTGTTGTTTCTGGGGTGGATGAAGTTGTTTTTAGTACCTCCAAGAAATATGATTATCCACCGTTAGTTAGTAATGTGGGTTGGCTTGGATTACTCAGAGTTGTGCGCCTAGGATGTGTCAAAATTATGTCCAGAAGAGTTTAACAACAAACGCTGACAAACTAGGCCACAAGCACACCTAGCTGAGTCTGATTCAGAAGAAATCATAGTTGTTGTAGTATCTGAAGTCAATTTAGTTAGCAACCTGTCTGAATGGGTATTGGATACGGGAGCTACAAGGCACATATGCTCCGATAAGAACATGTTCAAGGAATATTCTAAGGTTCCCGGGAATGAGTGTGTATTTATGGGAAACTCTAGCTCCGTTAGAGTTCATGGAAAGGGCAAAGTCCTGCTCAAACTAACCTCAGGAAAAACTCTTGAGCTTAACAATGTGCTGCATGTACCCGAAATTAGGAGGAATTTAATTTCTGGGTCACTTATGAACAAGCCTGGGGTTAAATTAACTTTTGAATCGGACAAACTTGTACTCACTAGGAATGTAATTTCGTTGGGAAGGGATTCTGTATTGGTGGTTTATTTGTCCTCGATGTTGAGACAATTAATAAGAATGTTCCTGCTTCTGTTTATATTCCTGAGTCCATTTCCCTATGGCATTCTAGATTAGGACATGTGAATGTCGACTCGATTAAACGACTCAAATAGCAGAACCTCATACCTCAATTCAGTAGCACAAATATTGATAAATGCGAAGTATATGTTGAGGTTAAACACGTAAGTAAAGGCGTCGTTTAATAAATGCGTAGAACGATCTAGTAGTCTCCTAGAACTGGTTCACTCTGACCTAGGAGATTATAGAAACTAAATGAGTAGAGGTGGGAAGCACTACTACATTACGTTTGTAGATGATTTCTCAAGATACATCAAGGTCTATTTATTGAGTACAAAAGATGAGGCTGAGGAAAAGTTCATGATCTACAAATCTGAGGTAGAAAATCAATTAAATCTAAAAATGAAGAGAGTTAGATCTGATTGAGGTAGAGAATATGATGGGAATCTACTAAAGATATTTTGCGAGTCTAGTGAATTATTCACGAATACACAGCACCTTATGCTCCACAACAAAATGGGATAGCTGAGAGGAAAAACCGGTCACTAAAAAAATATTAGGAATGCAATGTTAATTAGTTTCGGTATGCCTGTCAACATGTGGGGTGAAGCAATGTTGTATGCGTGTCATATTCTCAATCGCGTTCCGCACAAGAAAACCGGTAAAACACCCTATGAGTTATGGAAAGGTTATCCACCTAGCCTTAATTATCTGAAAGTCTGGGGGTGTTTAGGTAAGATTAGTCTTCCAGAATTTCAAAGGAACAAAATTGGCCCTAAAATCGTAGAAGCAATCTTCATTGGTAATGCCGCCAATAGTGCTGCATATCGTCTGATTCTCAAGGATTCATCGGGTTTTAGACCCATTAGAGAGTCAAGAGATGTTGAATTCTTTGAGCACATTTTTCCCAGGAAAAATAATACGAGCACTAGTGTGTCTGTTACACCTAGTGGTTCAACTCAACCTTCTGCTACTACAGAGGAAGTAGTAGAGCTTAGGAGAGGTAAGCGTGTCAGGACCCAAAAGAGTTTTGGTTCAGATTTTGTCTTGTTGATTGAGAATAAGTGTTTTAGTGAACATGAGGTGAGTGTCTTCATACTTGAAGAAGACCCGAGAACATACAAAGAGGCAATGCAATCTGTGGACTCTATGTTTTGGCTTGAGGCCATAAACAGTGAAATGTATTCAATAATGAATAACCACACCCGGGTATTGACCGAGCTTCAATTCCCATGGGTTGTGAAGCTTTGAGTAATAAGTGGGTTTTCAAACGAAAACTCAAAACAAATGGGTCAATTGATAAATACAAAGCGAGATTAGTGGTTTGTGGAAACCGACAAACAAAGGGGTTGGATTTCTTCGATACATATTCACCCGTGACTAAGGTAACCGCAACTAGAGCCTTGGTAGCACTTGCATCTGTTCACAACCTTGTCATACATCAGATGGATGTTAAGACCGCGTTTTTAAATAGCGATTTGCACGAGGAAATTTACATAAAACAACCGGAGGGATGTGTGATCCCCGGTCAAAAATATAAGGTGTGCAAATTGGCCAGATCATTATATGGCTTGAAAAAGGCCCCAAAGCAATGGTATGACAAGTTTGACAAAACCATTACATCAAATGGCTTTGTGGTAAATGATTCTGATTCATGTGTGTATGCCAAAGATGATGAAAATGGTTGTGTGATAATATGTCTTTATGTGGATGACATGCTAATCTTCAGTACAAACATGTGGATTGTAAATGAGACGAAGAAATTCTTGAGTTCATGCTTTGATATGAAAGATATGGGTGAAGCCGATGTAATTCTTGGTTTAAAGATCACGAGAACTGAATCCGGGTTTTGCTTGAGTCAATCTCATTACGTTGAGAAAATTCTGAAGAAATTCAATCAATTTAATGGCACGTCGTTGCACATAGGGATGACAATGGGGCGGGTATTAGTCGGGTCCGGAAGGACGCGGATCCGGACCCGACCCGGACCCTTAAGGGTCCGGAAATGTTAGACCCTTACCCGGACCCGATGGGTACGGGTAGGGTCCGGGTCCGTCACGGGTCCAATGTGCGACAATTTAATATGTATAATATTTTTAACGTATACGATTTATAACCCGATATTTCAAAAGCCAAATTAAAATACAATAAAATTAAGGACGGAACAGTATGAGACACGACGAAAGGAGTAGTAGTATGTGAGCATTATGCCTAATTAAGTCAGGCAGTAGTGAATAAATTAAGGGGAAGAACTGGAAGAGCTGGATAAAGGGAGGAGGGTTCATGGAAGCAGAGAAGTAATGGGAGTTGGAGGTTTGGTACTGCACTACTGCGGCATAAAATGAAGAGAAGAGTGGATTTTAAGGTTTTGCAGATTAGTCATTAGTATTTATATATATATACTCTATATATATATATATATATATTTTAATTTATTATATTTATACGGGTTCAAGGGTCGGGTCCGGGTATGACTTTTAGGACCCGAACCTAAAATAAATGAGACACGTACCCAACCCGTTAGGGTAAGACCCGACGGGTATGAGCAGGGTCCCGGACCCATTGCCATTCCTAGTTGCACACTCCCTATGATTCCAGTATTCATCTAACCAAGAATATCGGTGACAACGTGTTTCAAGAGGAGTACGCGAAAGTGATCGGAACTGTCATGTTTTTGATGAACTCCACTAGACCCAACATAACTTATACTATTAGTGGACTTAGCAGATATACACATAACCCTGACAGAGATCATTGGGATGCCTTGATATGATTATTGAGATACTTAAAGGGCACCATAGATTAGGGATTACATTATCAAAGAACACCGTGTGTGTTGGAAGGATATTGTGATGCCAACTAGGTATCTGGGAATGACGAGATACACTCTACTAGTGGCTATGTTTTTCCTCTAGCAAGTGTTGTTGTATCGTGGAACTCAGCTAAACAAACCTGCCTTGCAAAATCGACAATGAAATCTGAGTTCATTGCTTTAGCCTTGGCATGAGAAGAAGTTGAATGGCTACGGGGCCTTCTAGCAGATATTCCTTTGTGGGGAAAGCTAATTCCTTCGATTTCCATGCTCTGTGATTCTCAAGCTGCAATCGGGTTAGCTAACAATCAAGCGTATAATGGTAAAAAGAGACATATCCGCTTAAGGCATGGAATTATGAGAAATCTTATTAGAGATAATGTGATATCACTCGAGTATGTAAAATCTGAGAGGAACATTGCAGATCCTCTCGCTAAAGGCCTCTGCAGAAAGATAGTGTTGGAGTCAGCACTAGGAATGGGTTTAAAGCTTGTAATAGAGTAACTTGTGATGGATACCCGTCTTAACTAGCTTAAGTTCAACAGGTGAAACGAAGTCACAAGGAACTCTTGTTGTGTAATACTACGACCATTCCTAATAATATATTTGAGATGTAGTATTTGTGTCTTTACTGACATTGTTTTTAGGATGAGTTTTCGCTCATAATGAGTTCATAGTCCTTTGTATGGATGGTCTGTGAGAGGCAGACTTGATGAGCTCACCGATGTGAAAAATGATGAGTTTTTACTTTTAATGACTTCATAGTCCTTTGTATGGATGGTCTGTGAGAGGCAGACTTGATGAGCTCACCGATGTGAAAAAGGATGAGTTTTTACTCTTAATGAGTTTATAGTCCCTTGTGTGGATGGTATGTGAGAGACAGACGTGATATACTCACCTATGTGAATGTAGGGGGTTCTTGCCCTACTCCTAAGAGATCTTCAGGCTGGATCTCTAGAGGCATTCCTGAAATACCAGGATGTACTGGGTGGGCACTTGGCTAGTCCAAGTAAAAGATATTTATACCGAAAATGGGATGCGTTCATGGATGTTGCGAGTTTCTACCTTAATTTGAAATTAAGTAAGGGTGCAACAGTCTTAGAGCCAACTTTATTCAAAGGTTCAAAGATTAGTTCCACCTGGGATGGCGGTTTAAGATCGTTGTATGTCACTGGGTGCCGGTTAAAGTCCACAAGACACAAGCATCTCAACGCTAAATCTCCGTTGCCAAATTTCTCTATTTCTTTTGCGTCTTTTTTTTAACCATGTGGGGGATTGTTGGAAAAATGCTTCAAAAGAAGCTTAATTTGTGATTTTGTGATGACATATAACATGTGTAATGGAGATGTAAGTAGCTTGGATACTTGGAGGCCAAGTAGTTACAGCATCTCTGTGACATCTTCTTATGTCACACCATGACATCCATGGTGATGTGTTGAGCTTGGAGGCCAAGTACTTGTGTGTATAAATAGCCATCAAATGTCATCATTTTCATTCATCCAAAATTCATCTTCTACTTCTCTTTCTATCACAAAAATATTCTCTCAAAATATTGGTAATATAATTTATAGTTTAAGTGGAATTTTTGCAACGATTTTGGTAGCAACTCGTCTATGGTCTTGCCTACACAAAGATCGTAGCAATTGTGCAATCTTGGGGGTCGAATGTCAATGACTCGTGTGTAGTAGACGGGGCATAATCAACTTTAGGACAGTGACCTTAAGTCAAGTCACAACCTTTCCTCTCAGATAAGATTATTCCTTTTTTTCCATCTTGTTTATTTATTCACCACTCGCCTAACAAGTACTAATCTTGAAGTTTGAAGAATTGAAGGTTTTGGTTGCGTTTTTGGTGCTAACTTATTATATTGAAGAATTGATCGCATCAGGTTTTTTTAATTATAATCTATCGAATCTCGATATTCGACCGCTTCTCCGGATTTCTACAATCTTTGTTTGCATTTTCTAACTTAATCTCCTTTACTTTAATTTTGTTAATTATTGTTATTTATTACTTAATATAGTCTTCACTCTTCAGTTATTCACTTACTATAATTAAGTTACCTCGTAAATAATTTGTTAAGTATTAATTTGTCGATTAGAATAAATTGGTATTTGTTATTAAATCTGTTATTTAAATTGTTGATTAATTTGATAATTAAATTGTTAACCCGTTAAAATATTAAAATCATGTTGGAATCACATAACACCAAGTCAGCGTCAAAAAGAAGTCCATCACAACAACGTCAAGGTAGCGTAGAACCCTCTGGTTCACAAACACCACAATTGGAGACACATGGTCAATTTACAACCCCACAATTTAACCACAACCAAAACCAATGGTCCGGTTTCGTGCCTTCATTCCTGAACTTCAACACCCCGAGCGGGTCAACCTCTTACGTTTACAATTTAACCGGGGCACAAACGGGACAAGGGTCCCAACAACCTTTTAACATGACGCCCAACAAATTTATTTTCGGATATTTCCCACGGTACCCTCGAACTTTGACACATTACACATGGTACCCCTCATTTTAAGTTTGTTCCTATGGTAACCTTGTGTTTTGTGTTTAGTGCCCAAGATACCCCTGATCAATTTTCTGTCATAACGGCGTTAAAGTTAGTTTAGTTAAAGTGATTAATTTGTTTTAGAAGAAAAATTAAATAGGACAAAAAATTGAAAATACAATGGTACCATGGTTTAAATATTGAAAACACAGGGGTACCATGGGCATTTCCTCAATTTTCAACTATTTTAATTTGAATTTCATTAATTTTCTAACTAATTTCACAAAAATATTAAAATTAATCACTTTAACTAAACTAACTTTTAACACCGTTATGACGGAAAATTGATCAGGGGTACCATGGGCACTAAACGCAAAATACAAGGTTACCATAGGAACAAACTTAAAATGAGGGGTACCATGTGTAATGTGTCAAAGTTAAAGGGTACCGTGGGAAATATCCCATTTATTTTTGATACGTCCACAATGTCGGAGAGACCACCTTTACCACCGTTTCCTTTTAGACAAACGGGTCACTAACACCGTTCACACAATTTATACCACTATCGTCTACAGAGTCTACATACGACACATCTACACAAAGCATGTCACAATTCACAAATGAAGTTTCACAAACCGAAACGGTTCAACCGCTCGATAATGAGATAATTTGGATGACGAAAGCAGAAATGACTGAAATAAATGCAATGGGTAGTAAAGTATGGCAAAGTTTCAATAAGAGTAAAGATAAAAAAACATGCTATGTGTAATAACTATAAGAGTGTGTTAAGTGGTAAAAGTGCATCAGGTACCGGTCACCTAACACGACACACTAAAAAATGTGTCCCCAAAGATGTTGGTCAAACATCCATTGACCAATGTATGACCCGACCCCCTTCATAAGTAGACTATAACTATGATTATAATGCATTTGCTGACGAATTATCCAAAATGATAATTCAAACAAAAAAAACCTTTTGCTCTAGTTGAACACCCAGCGTTTAACAGATACTTAAGAGCAAATCAACCGACTTATAAAGAAACGAGCCATCGTAGTGTTAAATCTAAAGTAATGAAACAATATATGGAGGCTAAAATGGAGCTTATAGAAATCTTCAAAAGAACAAAATCTAGAATATCATTAACGTCTGATGGATGACTCTAGTTATGATTACTCTTACCTATGTGTAAACGGCTCACTGGCTAGATGAGGGTTGGGTTTTACAAAAAAGAATAATTGAATTTGTTAGATTAGAAAGTACGCATACCGCTAATAATATCCACGACATTATTGTGAGAGCGATATGCGATTATTAAATTAGAGAAAAAAAATTGACCGTTACTTTTAATAATGCAACGTCTATGACTTCTTTCGCTAACATGTTGAAGACTAGTTTACAAAATATTTTTTCTAGATGGTAAATTGTTACATGTTCGATGTGCTTGTCTTTAATGTGTTTGTCACATTTTAAACTTATGTGTTAAGGACGGTCTAGTGGGTCTAAGACACTATCACGCCAAGTTTAAATCAGTAGTTATGCACTTGAACAATGTCACTTAAGGCGCCAAGATTGGCGTAACTTAAATAAAACCACACGAGGTGGAATTAAATAAAATTAGATATAGAAAATTCCCCAGAAAACAACACGAGGTGGAATTCAATGTACACAATGTTGAAGGCTTGTTTAGAGTATACGGATTCCCTAACTAACTTTTGGAACTCTCGTTTCCCCAATCAACCATTATTTGATGATGATTGGGACAAAATAGAAATGTATATCGATTTGTTGTGCGCCTTTGAGGAGGCGACAAATGCATTTTCTCAAGTATATATGCCTACGACCCCTTTTTTCATCGCTAACGTTATTAATATTGCCTTTATTTTCCAAAAATATCGAGGCAATACCTGATTATGACGGGTTTCTACCCGCCATGGAGATCAACTGGCTAAAATATTGGGACGATATTTTTCTCGTCTTTGTATTTTCAGTGATTTTAGACCCTATGTGGAAATTTGACGGGGTGATGACCTTTGTTTAATGTTATAAAAAATTAATGAACATAGATTTCTACCTTGAGGAATATAAAGTCTCGATTAGAAACGACTTTGGTATACTATTTGGCGAATATGAGCGGATTTATGCTAACACTAACACCACTCGTACTTCTTCATCAGTTGCAGGTGAGTAGCCGATCGACGATGGTTACCAGATTGGGGAAGGCCTTGTCACAAGTGTCTCGACTGAGGCCATCTTCTCAAGCTACGACGACATCCGATCTTACGGAATATCATATGTACCTGCAATTTGATTATTTCCGCAATGTTGAGGAAGACGGCGGAATCTTCTATCCTGGTGGCGAGAAAAAGCAGTAGGTCTTTCGGTATGTCTGTAATAGTGAAGGACTTCCTCGACATTCAAGTTTCATCTGTAGCGTCTGAACGTTGTTTCAGTGCCGCTAATAGGGTGTTCGATGATAAACGTACGTCTTTGTCTGCCGAGACCCTCCGCGTGTGTGTCTGCTACAAAGATTGGATGGATGCATAAGACCGAAAACAAGGCGAAGACACAAAAGATAGTGACGTTGACACCGACGATACCATTACCAGTATCGAATCATAGACGTAATTATTTTTTCACTTACAATTTTACAAGTCTTCTTTAATTATTTTTTAATTTCTTATACATACTACAAAGCTAAGATTGTATTTTTAACTTTTAGTTTCTATAATGATTATTCAATAAAAGTTATATTTCTTTCTTCCTATTTACATTTCTTACTTCTTAGGTCTTATGTTATTTAATTGTTATTATAATCAATTTTAACTTTTATAATTGTTATGACTTCTTATTATATTTAAATATTAACTTATAATTATATTTAAATATTATATTATTAACGTATAACACTATAACTTATATTATTTTTAACTTATAACACTATAACTTATAAATATTATATTATTTATACACACCAAAATCATAATTAATATTGGAATCGCAATACAAAATATTCGGATCGCATACAAACCGCACATCATATTTTTCGGGAAATAAAAAAAAATCGAGGCACGACCTGAAACACGATAACCGACACGAAAAACCGAAGCAGGGGCACGAGCCAGTCACGGGACCCGGCACGACCAAGCTCATGCCTTAGTTCGTGCCTCGGCGGGGGGAGGATGGGAGCCCGTACCAGGCATGACACAGTTTTGGGTGGAGGCACGACCGTGTCGTGCCGGCCAGCCACGAAGCACGAACGGACCGGCACGAGGCACGGCCTAGCACGTACAAGTTTCTTTCTTTACCTCCGTATTACCTCCTCATCCCACCCTCTTTTCGCCTCAAAAATCACTTTGTTACGAGCTTCCCAAATTACCCAGCATCTGATCATGAATCTACCTCGCTCCTCGTTCTCCATCTCCCTCTCCTCTCAAACCCCCATTCCACCTTCACATTTTGCTCCAACCCATCACATTTTGCTCCAACCCATCACATATCCTCTCATCCACCCACATCGCCGAACAAAAAGAAGAAATGTCTCCATATTGCTATTACATATTGGGCACACCGGTTCAATAATCTCCTTTACTCTTTTCGCAATGTTGCGTTTAGTTGCTAACGCCACGCGATAAAATTGCCAAAAGAATACCTTAACCCGGGTAAAAGTCGGGTTTTCCAGATTTGTTTCAGATATCCTCCTTCCAATTCAATGAAAGTTTCCACATATATATAGAAAATGACACATTTTTTAACGACAATAATAAAATATTCAAAAGTAGAGAAGGAGTAAAGTTGGTGACCCACTTAGGGCAATAGCAATTGTGCTAAATAAGAAGTTCCATATTGCTTAAGGAATTCCTTACCCATTGTTTAATTTCACAAAATAAGAAGCTCCTTATAAGAACTTTGTTTCTAAAACAAAGAACCAACTTCTTAAGTTAATGATTTATGCATAAATTGAATAAAAGAACAATGGATCTCACTAAAAAGTTGTTTTGGAACTTCAACCATTGAGGAGAAAATAAGGAGCTTCGTAGGTAATAGAGCAAGTTGATGTGGCCATAAAAAAATATGGTATGAAACCTCTACCGTTGTTATTGCCCCTAGATTGAAGAGTATATATCCTTCCTCAGTGCTTGTTAGATACTCCATCTATTTCATTGAAAGTTTCCATTTTTTCTTTTTCGTAAATTTTCTGGATAGCTTTTACTTTTTTTTTGTATCACTCTTCAATCTAAGGGCAATAACAACGGTAGAGGTTTCATACCATATTTTTTTATGGCCACATCAACTTGCTCTATTACCTACGAAGCTCCTTATTTTCTCCTCAATGGTTGAAGTTCCAAAACAACTTTTTAGTGAGATCCATTGTTCTTTTATTCAATTTATGCATATATATATATATATATATATATATATATATATATATATATATATATATATATATATATATATAGAAGTGGGATCAGGTGAGTCCATTTATATATTTTGAGTCCGTGAGTCCTCATCTTAGCCTTTGATTTAATTACAGATTAATGGTCAAGATTTGTTTTGTCAATTAAGGAAATAACTGACAAAATCTTTGTAAATATTTCATTTTTCTCTCTCCTCTCTAATTATATACTCAAATCTTCTCTCCTATTAATTTTTTTTTTCACTGATCTTCTTTCTCTCACACAACACATTTATTCAAAATTAATTTTTTTTCAATTCACAAATCCTCCCGCATAACTTACTCTCCGTTTTGACGCTGTTTATTTTAACTCATAGATTGTGTTACTTTGACTCATACAGTGTGTTACTTTAATTCATGAACTGTGTTACTCTAACTCGTAAAATCTGTTCCGTTGCATAATAGTCTCTTGCATACACATGAGTCGTTCCAATTAACCAAAAGAATAATGTTTGTTTTTATTAAGGATATTCCAAAACGAAAATTGATACAAGAGTTGCAACTGAATTAACTTCATTACAATTCCAATGTTTTACATCTATTACTCATAATTTGTGTTATTGTAACGCATTAAGTATGTTACTCTAACGAATAATGTATGTTACTCTAACAATATACTGTCCTACTTAGAATTCTGCTTCTTCATCCTCCTCGTCCTCTTCTTCATCATCATCGTCAGAAGTTTTGATTTAATCTAACCACCGCGCCATCTTTTCTTTGTGAACCTCCTCACATCGAATCCACAAGCCAATGCGTAGATTTTATAGAAGTTTACTGACTCATCCACATCCTTGAAGATCTGCCCTATGTATGGAGGAAACTCTCACTCGCATCCCTACATTATTCATGTGCTTTTGCGTCTACTGAAACACAATAACAGTACCAATAAACGTGGCGAAAAAGAAACAATCAAAACTTGAAATATGGATTAAAGTAACAGATGACAAGAATTAAAGTAACAGATGAAGTGCATTGAAGTAACACTGGATTCAATTAACAGAGGATGCTTATACACCAGGTATAAAGTAACAGAGGTCAGACATTAAAGTAACAGATAATGTGAATTAAAGTAACAGATAATGTTCATTAAAATAACACCAGGTACAGGTTAGTGCAAAAAATTCATATAATGATTAGAAATGAGAGTATTACGCAGTATCTATCTTTGAATGAGGGCGATACTCTTTGATATTGTTTTCTATTTTGAAGTCAATCATGTCCCATAATTATATGAAGCAGTATCTTTCTTTCTTTTTTTTCTTTTTTTTATATGCCGGTATTCTAAATCTTTTTTGTCACTCCAATGCATCACAGTAACAGATGAAAAGAACTAAAGTAACAGATGAAGTGCGTTAAAGTAACATTAGATTCAATTAACATTATGTGCATTAAAATAACAGGGGTTAGCCATTAAAATAACAGATTGTGTATATTAAAGTAACACAGTACGTGCATTACAATAACTCCATATATTTGTTCGTGCGTAAAATTCATATAATGATTAGATCTTCAATAATATGCAGTTTCCATATGGAGCATCCTAATGACGCGTTTTCAGTATAAATTAGAAACCAAATACTCACCGTTTGTGTATTCGACGATTTGCATATCCGCCATCGAATGAGAAATTTCAGCGTCGCGAGGAAGAAGATAAATGATTGAACGTGTTATTGAGTGGGTTGATTGAACGTAAGTTGCAACTGCGCGAAGAAGATGAATGATTGAACGTGATAAAATGAAATAAATAAAATTAACAAAAAAAAATCTGTAAACAATATCAAAAACTCATCATTGTTGTACTCTACGATTTTCTTATCAACAGTTGATGAAGATGTCGCGATCATTGAATTCATAGAACGGGATGTCGAGCACAGATTGATGGGAAGCATATTTTTTAGGTTTGATGATGATGAACGTAGTAATGTGAATGAATGAATAAAGTGATTTACTGTTTCCTAAAATTATGAGAGTTATTTTAGGAAGCAGTATCTTCCCCCCCCCTTTTTTTTTTCTTTTTTTTTCTTTTTTTTAATGCAAATCTTAGGGCAGTTACTCTTTTTATTTATTTCCTATTTTGTTGACAATCACATCCCACCATTATAGGAAACAATATCTTTTTTAATTATTATTTTAATACGGCGGTTTCATATATCCCAATGACTCTCTAATGCGCTACAATAACAGATGTTAATAACTAAAGTAACAATTTCGATGAATTAAAGTAACAGATCATAAAAGTAATTGAAGTTTGTCATTAAAATAACAAACACTCTACATTAAAGTAACACAGTATGTGAACTAAAATAACTCAATATCTTTATAATTTAGTATGCAGTTCAACGTAGAAATGTAGAAACTAATAATTTAGTATCATCTAAATGACTCCTACTATTATAGAAAACAATATCTTTTTTAATTATTACTTAAATATGGCGGTTTCATATTGTGGACATGACATATTTCCACCCCGACGCGGCCACGCGCGGGTTTGGGGAGGCGAATGAATCTCCATATGAGATGGTCAAATTGAAATTTAAATCGAAGTTGGAGTCGCCACCGAATTTTATGGTTATTCGGAACCGTTCGAGCCCACTCTATGTCGTAGTGGGCCTTGTACAAAATACGGCCCATTTCGATGTCAAAGTTTATTGGGCTCGTCCCTTTTCATATCGATACGGATGCCGACTTGAGCGGTTAATCGTATATTGAATGACTCTCGTTGCCAATGGTTTCGGACATCCGAAAACCATGGTTCTGAGTAAGGGGTGAGGGTACGTGTTGGGAAGTTCACTAAGAACACCCAACCCCGCCCGCACATTAGCGGCCTCTACTAGGATATCGAATGATGTTTTAATACGCGCGTTAGTTGAACGATGAATGATATGCAAACATTTTTTTCCTAAGCATGTGAGGAATTAAACGGGTTGCTAAGTCGGTTTAATGCATGAAAAATTAACGTCAAAGTTGAATTTAGCATGTGAGATTCGTTTTAGTATAATAAAACAAACGATAAAAAAGAACGAATTTGCTACAAGATGAACAAACGAGTTAGTATCGATTTGTAAAATAATACAGCAAAAAATAAATATGCGAGATCGAAAAAATAAATGTTAATCGAAATCTGAAAAATATTGTTGAAAAGATGTTGTTTTGCATAAAAAACGATGTTCGAAAAATAATAAAAAGGAACGATAAAGGACGCGGCAAAGCAGTCGGCCGCGCGGCTCGCCCGGGATGCCGGCGAGTCGCGTGGCAGCCTGTTTCGAAGTCGGTTTTCGAAAACTCGATGCTTTTATTAAATCGCGTACAAATATTGCATAATTCGTACTCGACTTAATATTTTCGATATTCGTTATATTCGATAGTTGACTACGAAATCAATATCAAATACTCGGAATAGTTTTAGAAAAGATGTAGATTTTAGAAATCGTTTCGTAGAATAAATAATAAAACGAACGAAAAGTTAAAAAAACAGTCCGGGTTTCAGGCCCGTGCGCGAGTCGCCTGGGCGTGGCGCGACTCGCGTGCGGGTTTGTCCGGTTTTTTATTTTTTTGTTCGAAATTGCTAAATTTGATGAATTGCACAGAAAATATGAATTAATTTGTATTCGATTCATGCTTTTGATATTCGTCGTATCCGATATTCGATTATGAAATCGATATCGGATGTTCGGAATGAATTAAAAAAAGGTTTTGTAAAATTGTTTGAAGAAAAAAAAAGAATTTGAATGAAAAAAAGATGTAACGATTTTTAATATCGTCGAGATCTTAATATAATTCTTTTCGATACAATATTCGATTATAGAAAATCGATATCATATTTTTAAGAATGTTCGTTATGAAAATAGTTTTTTGTTAATATCGATATTAGAAATAAAAAAAAAGACGACGCTTGACCCGTAAAAGGAAAACGGACGACGAGGAAGAGAAAAGAGGAAAAGGAGAGATCGGGTTTGATGCACCCTCAACCTACATGCTTTTGTTAACTCGGATCGGGGCTCGTCGGAATGTGGCTAGCCACGGGAGCGTCGAGTAATGTCGGTTGGGTTAGGGTGGCTCGGTGAAGGTGACGGGTGAAGAGGGGTCGATTTCCTTCGGGTTTGTAAAATCGGTTTCTCGATGCTAAGTGTAAGGATGACTGATGGATGTGTGAACTATCGATTGTTCAGGAATTCTGTGTGTTATGATATTTTTTTCGTGATTGAAAGTGTTGTATGCAAGGGGCTATTTATAGGGAGTTCCCGACCTTGGCTAAGAGGTGTCACTACTACAAAACTGGTCATAGACATGACCTAATAGATATAGGTTAAAGAAAAACTCACATCTATTTTTAATAGACATAGGTTTTTTAAAAAACCTATGTATATAAAAGATAATATACATAGGTCAAAATTAAAATCCATGTCTATAAATATAGACATAGGTCAAAATAAAACCTATGTCTAGAATATATTAATTAGGACATACGAGAAGTACCATCCTAGAAATTTAAATCGAAGTTGGAGTCGCCACCGAATTTGATGGTTATTCGGAACCGTTCGAGCCCACTCTATGTCGTAGTGGGCCTTGTACAAAATACGGCCCATTTTTGATGTCAAAGTTTATTGGGCTCGTCCCTTTGCATATCGATACGGATGCCGACTTGAGCGGTTAATCGTATATTGAATGACTCTCGTTGCCAATGGTTTCGGACATCCGGAAACCATGGTTCTGAGTAAGGGGTGAGGGTACGTGTTGGGAAGTTCACTAAGAACACCCAACCCCGCCCGCACATTAGCGGCCTCTACTAGGATATCGAATGATGTTTTAATACGCGCGTTAGTTGAACGATGAATGATATGCAAACATTTTTTTCCTAAGCATGTGAGGAACTGAACGGGTTGCTAAGTCGGTTTAATGCATGAAAAATTAACGTCAAAGTTGAATTTAGCATGTGAGATTCGTTTTAGTATAATAAAACAAACGATAAAAAAGAACGACTTTGCTACAAGATGAACAAACGAGTTAGTATCGATTTGTAAAATAATACAGCAAAAAATAAATATGCGAGATCGAAAAAATAAATGTTAATCGAAATCTGAAAAATATTGTTGAAAAGACGTTGTTTTGCATAAAAAACGATGTTCGAAAAATAATAAAAAGGAACGATAAAGGACGCGGCAAAGCAGTCGGCCGCGCGGCTCGCCCGGGATGCCGGCGAGTCGCGTGGCAGCCTGTTTCGAAGTCGGTTTTCGAAAACTCGATGCTTTTATTAAATCGCGTACAAATATTGCATAATTCGTACTCGACTTAATATTTTCGATATTCGTTATATTCGATAGTTGACTACGAAATCAATATCAAATACTCGGAATAGTTTTAGAAAAGATGTAGATTTTAGAAATCGTTTCGTAGAATAAATAATAAAACGAACGAAAAGTTAAAAAAACAGTCCGGGTTTCAGGCCCGTGCGCGAGTCGCCTGGGCGTGGCGCGACTCGCGTGCGGGTCTGTCCGGTTTTTTATTTTTTTGTTCGAAATTGCTAAATTTGATGAATTGCACAGAAAATATGAATTAATTTGTATTCGATTCATGCTTTTGATATTCGTCGTATCCGATATTCGATTATGAAATCGATATCGGATGTTCGGAGTGAATTAAAAAAAGGTTTTGTAAAATTGTTTGAAGAAAAAAAAAGAATTTTAATGAAAAAAAGATGTAACGATTTTTAATATCGTCGAGATCTTAATATAATTCTTTTCGATACAATATTCGATTATAGAAAATCGATATCATATTTTTAAGAATGTTCGTTATGAAAATAGTTTTTTGTTAATATCGATATTAGAAATAAAAAAAAAGACGACGCTTGACCCGTAAAAGGAAAACGGACGACGAGGAAGAGAAAAGAAGAAAAGGAGAGATCGGGTTTGATGCACCCTCAACCTACATGCTTTTGTTAACTCGGATCGGGGCTCATCGGAATGTCGCTAGGCACGGGAGCGTCGAGTAATGTCGGTTGGGTTAGGGTGGCTCGGTGAAGGTGACGGGTGAAGAGGGGTCGATTTCCTTCGGGTTTGTAAAATCGGTTTCTCGATGCTAAGTGTAAGGATGACTGATGGATGTGTGAACTATCGATTGTTCAGGAATTCTGTGTGTTATGATATTTTTTCGTGATTGAAAGTGTTGTATGCAAGGGGCTATTTATAGGGAGTTCCCGACCTTGGCTAAGAGGTGTCACTACTACAAAACTGGTCATAAATATGACCTAATAGACATAGGTTAAAGAAAAACTCACATCTATTTTTAATAGACATAGGTTTTTTAAAAGGGTTATTTCATAGCAATAATACCAACTATGAGGGTCCTTCTTAATTTAATACCAACTATACGTAATCCCATTATAATACCAACTGTTCCCTCATTAATCCCTTATTATAACACCCAACCGGCTACCTTAGTAACCGGTTACCCTTTACATTTAATTACCACATTTACTACCCCTCCTCAACATTAATCAAACGCCATTTTTCTTCATACTCGGAGCTTCGAAAAATCGACCCATCCCCAGAAGTTGTGTTTTCGAACAATGTCGAAGAAGAAGGTATAATAAAAACTGTTTATTAATCCAATTTAATTTCATTCTTTCCCTCTCAAGAACACCCCAAATCCCCAAACCAATCGAAATCCCCAAAACAATCAAGAACCCTAATTTTGACGTTTTCCCTCTTCCTCCATTTCCCCCATTTCCACCACCTCCAAACCCACTCCCGAATCGATTTTTTCCGCCATTTTCACTACCAGAAACAATCCACAATTCCTTAACAACCGAATCGAAAGGCTCAGGTAAGATCTTGAGATTTGATGCAATAACTGTGATTGCATTGAATATAAGCATGTTCTTGTGGTGCTTTTTATGGTGAAGCGATAGTCATTTGATGTGATTCTGATTTTCGGGTTATTTTCGAAAATCACAATTTTGTGCTGATGATACAAGGGTGAGTGTGATTGTGGGTTGTAAGCTAGTAATTCACTAATTTGGTTGAACTGTTGAAGTTATAGGGGTTGTACTTCGTTTTATCATTATTTTGATGTGATATTGACTTGGGGTTATTAGGAAATGGCTATTTCGTTTTTTAGATAGAAGTTATTGCGAAATCTTTGTGACCCATATCGTTTTTTACCCCATTTTGCAGAAGTTACGGGGTTTTTGAGGTGGGTTTTTGGATTTAGGAGGTGGGTCGATGAGATTAAAGGGAGTAATGCAGTGGTTTTGGTTTTAATTTCTGAAGGAAGATGAAGAACAAGCGCAGTAAACCCTAACCGGTCACCATGACCGGCTAATACCGGTTAAAAGGGCGCTCGTTATAATAAGGGATTAATGAGGGAATAGTTGGTATTATAATGAGATTACGTATAGTTGGTATTAAATTAAGAAGGACCCCCATAGTTGGTATTATTGCTATGAAATAACCCTTTTTAAAAAACCTATGTATATAAAAGATAATATACATAGGTCAAAATTAAAATCCATGTCTATAAATATAGACATAGGTCAAAATAAAACCTATGTCTAGAATATATTAATTAGGACATACGAGAAGTACCATCCTAGAAATTTAAATCGAAGTTGGAGTCGCCACCGAATTTTATAGTTATTCGGAACCGTTCGAGCCCACTCTATGTCGTAGTGGGCCTTGTACAAAATACGGCCCATTTTCGATGTCAAAGTTTATTGGGCTCGTCCCTTTGCATATCGATACGGATGCCGACTTGAGCGGTTAATCGTATATTGAATGACTCTCGTTGCCAATGGTTTCGGACATCCGGAAACCATGGTTCTGAGTAAGGGGTGAGGGTACGTGTTGGGAAGTTCACTAAGAACACCCAACCCCGCCCGCACATTAGCGGCCTCTACTAGGATATCGAATGATGTTTTAATACGCGTGTTAGTTGAACGATGAATGATATGCAAACATTTTTTTCCTAAGCATGTGAGGAACTGAACGGGTTGCTAAGTCGGTTTAATGCATGAAAAATTAACGTCAAAGTTGAATTTAGCATGTGAGATTCGTTTTAGTATAATAAAACAAACGATAAAAAAGAACGAATTGTCTACAAGATGAACAAACGAGTTAGTATCGATTTGTAAAATAATACAGCAAAAAATAAATATGCGAGATCGAAAAAATAAATGTTAATCGAAATCTGAAAAATATTGTTGAAATACGTTGTTTTGCATAAAAAACGATGTTCGAAAAATAATAAAAAGGAACGATAAAGGACGCGGCAAAGCAGTCGGCCGCGCGGCTCGCCCGGGATGCCGGCGAGTCGCGTGGCAGCCTGTTTCGAAGTCGGTTTTCGAAAACTCGATGCTTTTATTAAATCGCGTACAAATATTGCATAATTCGTACTCGACTTAATATTTTCGATATTCGTTATATTCGATAGTTGACTACGAAATCAATATCAAATACTCGGAATAGTTTTAGAAAAGATGTAGATTTTAGAAATCGTTTCGTAGAATAAATAATAAAACGAACGAAAAGTTAAAAAAACAGTCCGGGTTTCAGGCCCGTGCGCGAGTCGCCTGGGCGTGGCGCGACTCGCGTGCGGGTCTGTCCGGTTTTTTATTTTTTTGTTCGAAATTGCTAAATTTGATGAATTGCACAGAAAATATGAATTAATTTGTATTCGATTCATGCTTTTGATATTCGTCGTATCCGATATTCGATTATGAAATCGATATCGGATGTTCGGAGTGAATTAAAAAAAGGTTTTGTAAAATTGTTTGAAGAAAAAAAAAGAATTTGAATGAAAAAAAGATGTAACGATTTTTAATATCGTCGAGATCTTAATATAATTCTTTTCGATACAATATTCGATTATAGAAAATCGATATCATATTTTTAAGAATGTTCGTTATGAAAATAGTTTTTTGTTAATATCGATATTAGAAATAAAAAAAGACGACGCTTGACCCGTAAAAGGAAACGGACGACGAGGAAGAGAAAAGAAGAAAAGGAGAGATCGGGTTTGATGCACCCTCAACCTACATGCTTTTGTTAACTCGGATCGGGGCTCGTCGGAATGTGGCTAGGCACGGGAGCGTCGAGTAATGTCGGCTGGGTTAGGGTGGCTCGGTGAAGGTGACGGGTGAAGAGGGGTCGATTTCCTTCGGGTTTGTAAAATCGGTTTCTCGATGCTAAGTGTAAGGATGACTGATGGATGTGTGAACTATCGATTGTTCAGGAATTCTGTGTGTTATGATATTTTCTCGTGATTGAAAGTGTTGTATGCAAGGGGCTATTTATAGGGAGTTCCCGACCTTGGCTAAGAGGTGTCACTACTACAAAACTGGTCATAGACATAGGTTAAAGAAAAACTCACATCTATTTTTAATAGACATAGGTTTTTTAAAAAACCTATGTATATAAAAGATAATATACATAGGTCAAAATTAAAATCCATGTCTATAAATATAGACATAGGTCAAAATAAAACCTATGTCTAGAATATATTAATTACGACATACGAGAAGTACCATCCTAGAAATTTAATCATGCACTGTTCACCCAAGAAATGCAACACCCAAGAACCCTAACTCTTTCAATTTCGTAAAGCATCTCACCTGCCGACTCACGCTCACCTCCCTCCTCTACCGTCGACCCACTCTCCCTCCGACAACGGCGAACTCCCTCCAACGATCTGCTATTTTCTACGCAATATGTTCGTCTTCTTTTCGCGATCTGCTGTTTTCTACTTCGCAATTTGTTTGTCTTCTCTTCCAAAATCCCCTTTTCCAGGTTCTTAAACCCCTTCACTTTCTTCTACTCCGTATTATGTAGTTTGATTGGCTGAAACAAATAACGGAGTGTCGTATACAACTCCATCTCTCGATTTCCCTCGTTTCAAGTTTTTTTGGTTCTTTTCAAATGAGCAGTTAGGTCGCGGTTGGGTATGAATCTATGAACTATTTAATGATTTAAGTTTGGGTGAATTTAGTAATGAAAGTAATTAGTTCTGGAAAATCGTCTCTGTCAATTTTAATTATGTCAATTATTCCGTAATTCGAAATCTGCTAATCGAGTTTTCCATGAACGTGAATTTGTAGTTGTGATACGGTTTTATAATAATAACTTGTTATGAGACCGTCTTTTGTGATTGTTTTGGTTAAATGCAATGGAGTCGGGATTCGAACAAGTTATGAAAGTAATTAGTTCTGGAAATTTGACTGTAACAAATTAAACCCCTTACTACTTTAGAACTCACATCCTCCTTGTCCACGCCTTCGCCGCCGCCGTTCATTATTCTCGTCTTCCGTTGTTGATTTCTGAACCTGACCTTCTTCATTCGTCACTTGAATTATTTTGTTACTGGAGTTCTATTCAATTTGTGTGATTTGCTTTAATATAGAGTTTTTGATGATGTGCTTGAGGAAACCGTGGTTTTGAAGAAATCTGATCTTTCTTCCAGAAATTTCTATCAATTTCATATTTCTGTTTTTTTATCTCAATTCATTATGTTTATAGTATCAATTTTTTGATTTTTATGTTATCTTAGGATTTTCTTTTGCATATTTCGTATTCTTTATTCTGGTCTGCATAATAAAAAGAAATGATACGGGTCGAAACGTTGATTGTTTGTCGATTCGTGTTGAGAGTTGAGGAAGTGGAATTAAGAGCTAGCGTTGGCACAACTTTACTTGTAGACTTGTAGTTGTTGATGTTAGAGCGAATCATCATTTTGATACGATGATTGATATTGTCGATTAAGTTCTCGAGTGATTTTGTATGCGGATTCAGTTTACTTCTTAGGATGATATTGTTCGAGTTTTGAGGCTTTAGTATATTATATTTGGATACTCGGAGTTATGCGGCACTTGTGAAAGGAGATGAGTTATCGATTGTTTGTTCTTCTGAAATTAATTGTGATTTTTTGAGTTTGTGAAGTTAGTTTGATTTTGTTTGTTGTTTGTTAGTTCTTTAAAGAATTTGATTGATTTTGTTTTTCGTTTAGGGTTTTTTATTTAATTTATGTATTGTTAGTTAATTTCTGTTTTCTGTTTTCTGTGTTTCCTCAGCTAATCGATTGCCTCATCCTCTGTATTAACCAAAACCTAAGTTGAGGAGTGACATATTAACCAACGCAGCCACGCTCATAAGGTAAAATCGTACTCTCTCACACACACACACACACACACTTGATTTCAATTTCAATTCTGCCGGTAAAGTAAATTGAATTCTTCAATTGATTTCAATTTCAATTCTTCAATTTACGCGACCTGTGGCGACGGATCTTCGACCTCATCCTTTTTTTCAATTTCTGTTTGGTGTATTAATTGATTAAAGGGTCGGATCTTTGACGTGCCGATGTGGAGCAGCTTCTACGGGCCGGACGCCTCCTACGCCATGTTCGCCGGTGACGATGCCCAAGCACGAGGACGACGTCGTTTCCTCCCTTAACGACCTCTCTTGCATATCTGTGTTTTTGATGTCCTGACTTGAGAATGAGTTCCACAGCTTCATCTATCTATATAATGTTAATCGTTTCTTAATTGCCTGAATTCTTATGGAATCACTCCTTATGTTTCTGTAATTTGAATATCGTTACTAGATTCTTGAGTTCAGTATATGTGCAATAAGGGTTAGATAGAGGCTCTTCTTAAACTTGAAATGAAAGCATTTTTCTTAACCAAGAGCTGTAGAGAAGTATATGTAATCAAATTAGAAATCTGTTTTACACATTTGTGGTTTGTACCTCTAGTTGTGATTTGGTGAAAAGTTATACTGTGCGTTTGTGCTTAACTTTTCATTCTCTTCTCATAAGCAGGGCTTCTGATTTGATTTTGCTGTATTATAGTAGCATTCAGTGATGTTTCCGAACAATCCTTTGTAAGTAATGATTTTCTGTTGTGATATCTAATTTGTTTCAGCAACTGAAATTAAACTGGAAAATCATAGGGAACTGTTGACACTAATCAGCTGAAGAACCACATGACTGCCCTATCTTCTAATGGTCGTTTTATGGCTGCTGTTGCATTTACTGCTGATGTGAAGGTGGGTTAGAAAATAGTTCTTCTAAAAGTCTATTTGTAATTGTGTCTTGTACTCCATAATATTGTGTTAGTATCCTATTGTATTAGTTAAGTTAAGTTCGTTTTGTTATATTATTGATTGATGATGATGATTGCAGACTGGAACTGGAAATCAAGGCCTATATTACCAGCGTACGAAGTTCGAGCTGACCATTTTGTGAGCTTCTCTTTTCTTTTTTTGACTCTAATTTATGTAGTTGCTATTAGATTCAGGATTCATTTGGCTTGTATGTATCAAACAGAGTCGTGCTGTGGTTTCTTCCTTTTCACTAACTTGTCTCATGTATGTCGGCTCTTTTGTCCTCAAATTGTTGAAATTCTGGAACTCAGATGAGACTCTTTTTTCTCTCGACATCATTACATCGTTTGCTTCCAACATTACTCCCTGTCCCAATCTTGTTGTGGTCTATTCCACTTCACCTGCTCCGACTTCCTCTGTCTCGTTTTCCCTGCTCCGGCCTGCTGCGACCATCCTCCTCCTCGTTTCACCAGCACCAAACACCAACTCCCGTCCTCTGTTCTCCGGTTAGTCAAAACTTACACCACCTATATACGCTGGCGATTAAGTCCCTCCGACGATACTGGTTCGTCTTCTCTTCGCAGACCACCTTGATCTATTTCATGTTTCTTTGTATCATATATTCAATTCGATTACGCTTCAAATTCAATTTAGGGTTAGGATTTTTTCGTAATTCCTCTTTTTCTTCTATTACTTCGATTACATTCCTTCTGCTGCTTTGAAAATTCAAATCGCTGACTTGTTCAATTGAAGAAAACTTCGATTTAACCTCATCTGTTTCATTGTTTTGATCATATTATTCAATTTGCCCGGGTTTTATACTTGTTCCTGTTTCTTTGCTTGATTTTATCAGTTTGTTTTGACTCGTAAGTATAGGAATTGCATTTCTAGGATTCCAGTGTTTATTTTCACTTTGATTGATACCATTTGCAGATTTCAGAGC
The DNA here is from genome assembly GCA_958450325.1 of Agrostemma githago. Lineage (NCBI taxonomy): Eukaryota > Viridiplantae > Streptophyta > Magnoliopsida > Caryophyllales > Caryophyllaceae > Agrostemma > Agrostemma githago. The sequence goes on from OY288241.1 coordinate 61,631,509, forward strand.
TACTCAGTAATTCAATTTATTTGTCGTGTCACCATTGAGATGATTCGATATCAATGCTTTCTGACTTTATGATTTAATTACTCTATGCTGTAGCTCAAGAATTGTGATAATGGTGTCTGTGATAATCCTCATTCCCTCCCTCTCAATTCAATCAAAGTTTTGAATATTACTTCTGTCGTTACTATGTACATACAGACTAAACAAGGGGAAATTTAATCTATTTTTACCCAAGAATTCGACCAAAAAAATCCGTTTGTGGTCTCATGGGATATGTGATATGACAGCTACATGAAGTATCTTGTTGAGCATAATCATGTGTATTGGTTTGACCCACTAGGAAAGTTTGAGCCTTCGGGATATAAAGCTCTACTTAATACGTGAGTTTGTCCCAACATGTTATTGCTAATTCTAACAATAATGTTCATAAAAGACAACTTAGGTTATTCTATTATATTGATTTGATCTTTCTTATCTCGTTGTAGGTCGATAAGGGCGTACGGATATGGAGGAGGTACAAGAAAGAGTACTAAAGCACCACAGTGGGTGAAAGTTGATGTAAGTGTTGTTTGATTTGAACCAACTCAACTTGATGTAGTATTATTCTTATTACTTGTATTGTAAGGAAAGCCAAACTGCAACAAGTATGGGCATGTGAATGTCATTCCCCTGAAGTTCTACCCTATTGTTGCTTTGTATTGTTTTTTACCCTTAGGTTTCACTGAGAGCATGCTTTTCTTGACAAGTGCTTTGCTATATTGCAATGTGTGTGTGACACATAAGCTTGTTTGGTACTCCCTCATTTTTTATGTTTAGTCCCGTTTCAATTAAATACTCCTCGCAAATCTTAAAAAAAACCTGGAAGGAACATAAAAAATGGAGGGAGTATGATAATTTGATCTGATTTGATGCATGTTGCCTTGTTGGTTCTTGTTTGTGATTGAATTGTTGATGTTGGTATATATGTTGCTATAGTGTACTATATAATGAAGGACATGACCGACTTAATCACTTCTTCTAATTTGAAGGAAACTATTAATAAGGTAATAAGACTTCGAACAATACATTTTTTCTCTATGTTATAATCAAAGTATTTATGTTCTTGAAGTATTCGCTTTCAATTATGTTGAAATTGTTGCAGCACTTCAAAGTACTTGCCATGTATTCACAAGAAGACATCGATGAGGTTCGCGATTTGTGGGCTAACTATTATCTTCAAAATTAGAAGTATGAGACATGCATGTAGTATTCAATGTATTAGCTAAAAAGATTGGTTGTAGTAGGAAGAGATTTTATTATTGGTACATCGCGTACTTGTGTAGTTTTTTATCTTAGCTCCTTATTTGTTTGGGATGATGACTATTATTAAATATGGAACGTTTGATCGTCCAATTGGGTGTTGTATAATTTCTGAGATTTATTTTGGTTTCGGTTGGATTGCAGTTTCTTATGAAAAATATGGAAAGCATTAATAATTGATATCATTTTCGGACTGATTTCTATGACAATAAACATAGGGCAAACAAAAAACCTATGTCTATACTATGACAATAAACAAAGGGCGAACAAAAAACCCATTTCTGTACTATGACAATAAACATAGGGCGAACAAAAAACTCATGTCTATAGTTGTTATAGACATGGGTTAATTCTATAAAGACATGGGTTAATTGAAAAACCTATGTCTATGTTTTAGATAGACATAGGACATACGACCCATGTCTAAGTATTGGACAATAGATGTCACTCAACCTAACATGGGTCGCGAAACCCGTGTCTATTAGTTAAAACGACCCATGTCTATGTAATGTTTTGTAGTAGTGTGTGTTTGAGTTAGAATTACCGCTTGGGTAAGAAGCTGAGAAGAACGAGAACTCTGTTTTCTTGGTGAAGAAGTAAGGAAAACCGGCTGGTTGTGTGCTGCTCGGCCGAGTGTTTGCGCTCGGTCGGGTGTTTGAATCGGTTCTCGAATAGGATTCCTACTTGGGATCGAATAACGGAATTGTTTATTATTTTGTGAAGCTGATTTTTTGTAGAGTTTGGGTAAGAATCAGCCGTGTGAGGTGTCACGGATGACTCGCGTGTCTCGGGAAAATCTTTGACCGGGTTTTGACTCGGTCGCTAAAAGACGGTTTTACCCCTGGTGTCGGGTTCGACCCAAATTAGTGTTATTTGGCTCGAAACGACCCACTGGGCCTGAATTTGAGGTTGGTTTTGTGAAATTTGTACTCCTTAAAAAGCCCAAGCCAAATATCCATGATTTTGAGCCCATTTTCAAGTACGTTAAAGCACGTTTGCGTCCGATCATCATCGGGTGTTTGTCGGAAACTGCTATAGACACCTGGCGGTCAAAATATGTGTGTCTACTGAGCCCCCACTCTGACTGAGGCTTGGACAGGGCGAAAGTCTGAGTAGCTACCAGGTCAATCAAGGATTAAAACCCGGTAGCCTCCGGTCGGATCGTTTAAGGTCCATTAGACCTGCGTGAAGGGCCCGCCGGCCACAGACTAGAAATGTACCTGAGCTGATGATAACTCCGCGGGGAACTTGAACTCGTCGCATAAGACTTAAAATGGGCCTGTATGTGGGCTCATCTTGTTAAATGCCGTTGGGGAGTTATGCAAATTGCATGGTCCTGTTTGAGTCGTCCTGTACATATTTATGCAAAGTAGCAAAGTTTTGCACGTAATATTTGTAGGAAAAATGACTCGTGCTGGGGAATAAAATTTTGAGAAAAGGTTTGATTTTTTGAGTTTGTTTTTATGGATAGACAATTTATGAGTTTGTAGGAGTCTTTGAAAATTAGGGAATTTTGTTGACTCTGAAAAGGAATAGGAATGCTCGGGATGACTTAGCTAAGCCTTAGGATAAGGATTGTATGCTAAATACTCTAGGATTGGGAATCCTAAGGTGAGGAGGAGAACTTGGTTTTATGCTATAAATACCCTCTCATTGCTTCATAAATTTTCACAATTCCCACAATCCCTTAAAGAAAAGAATAAGCCCTGAAAAATTTATTCTTTCATTTAGTAAATCAATTATGGGGATCGACCGATTAGTTGGAATGCTGCATGAATGGTCCAAGTATTTCAGAGATGCCGATAGGGCTATCCTGAATCAGAACGGCCTTACCCAATTGTCCGTGATCCGTCAGATGCAAGTAGACCATCACTTCTTGGATGCTTGCCTGTCCTATTGGGACGACACTTATCATGTATTCGGTTTTCCTCGAGGAGAAATTTGCCCTATTCCAGAGGAAATTGCTGCTGTAGGGGGATGGAATCCCATACTTCGTCCTGTTATTCCTTTTTCAGTTCCTGACCCAAGGAGGAAGTTACGGGAATTTTTAGGGCTCCCTCATATGGAGGTATCCCGTATGCTAGAAGGAGATACTGTTTCCTTGATTGACCTAGCTGAAAAATTCATGAACCCAGATGACGTCCGGGTCAGGCCGGTTCACAGGCGTATGGCCTTTACTTTTTGCATGCTCCATGTCTATGCCTTCGAAGGGCATATGGATTTATTATCTTGCATGGGCCACGTTAGACTTTTCACGGTGGCTGATCTGATGGAGACGGAGCATAGCCCGGCTTGGTTGATTACGGGAGAAATTATCCAGGGTTTGAATAATCGCAAGAGGGATCCGTCAGTCCGGCTGACTGGGAGTACCCGTCTTCTACATGTATGCCTTTTTTGATTATTTTTTTCCGGCTTTTTCCCATTTTTCCGGTTTGCGCGGTTTATTCCCGATTTTCCCGGTTTCTGCGGTTTTCTCGTTTTCGCGTTTTTCACGTTTTTTTTTGACGCGATTTTGACGATTTTTTGCGATTTTGATTTTTTTGCGGGTTTTTCAGTTGTGGCTGTTCGAGAGGCTATCAATCTTGGATCCTCCCCTAGACGTGAGCCGGTACCAACCCAGGCAAGTAATGTCGAGAAGACGAGCTATTGCCTTTTCTCGCTTCAACACCCAAAAATACTGGGACGAAGTGCTATCTTTCCATGGAGGCCTATTGATCCGTTTGGCCGTGCCATGGTGGCCGATTTACGTCTGGACTGGCTTGGAGTCCCGGGATAGGGCTAGATATCAGGTAATCCTATCTTTTAGCCAGACAATTCACCTCTTTCCCGATCGCATACTTAGGCAATATGGTCGGGTGCAAAGAATCCCGGAAGTTGAGGCAGTCGTGAGTGAATCTACTCAGTTGACGGATGTAATGTGTGAACCCTGGATGCAAAGGTGGTATACACGTGCTACTTGGCCTGTTCCCAAAAATCCTCATTCGATCTGGGTAACTGACTCTTATGTGAGATGGACAAGAGCTGATTCAGCTAAAACTCGAGCTGCCTTGAAGATTGACGAGGCCTATGACCTGTTACGCCGGGAGCGTGCTAAAGATAATAGAAGCTTCTTTACCGAAGAAGCTACTTCGACAGGTCAGAAAAGGAGATCTAGGACTCAGTCTGAAGGGTCCAGTACTAAGGGTGCACGGGGGAAGGTGAGCCCCCAGACGGAATTAGAAAGGAGACTAGGGCCAAGGATGGCGGCTAAGGACCGACTTGGTCCTCGAGACAGGCTTCCCGAACCCGTTAGGGCTCGGCTTAGGCCGGTGCAAATGGTGGATGACCCAAAATCGAAAAAACGGGTTCGAACTAAAGAAATTCCCCTTGTGATTAGGGAACGTTCGCCCCCACCCCGTCGGCCTCGGGCTCCACGTGACCCGAAAGATAAGGGGAAAGGAAAAATGTACGAGTAGTCTCCTAAATTTATTATTTAAGTATTACTACTATTTTGTGGTGTGATTTTTTTTTTTTTTTTTTTTGTGATGTATGTTTGAAATAATAAAAAGACATATTAGTGAATACCGTTCCCGTCTTTTCGTTATTGAAATGGTTGTACCCTTTTGAGGGGGTTGCCTACGTATCCAAAATTAATGGAATCAAACCTTCCGTAGTTCAGAAGTATTTTTGCAATTTTTCGAAATACATCAAGATTATTAATTCGAGATGTGCAACGGTAGGATAGATAATCCTAACTTATTGACTTGCTTAAAATTTTTGAAAATTCCTAAAAAGACAATTTTTTTTATAAATTTTGCAAATGACATTGAGATAGGGTTTATGGGTAGTAACGTTTCAGCTGGTCCAAGTTTGTTGGGTTGACGAACTCGTTCCCGTCCAAGTCCGTTAGCATTACCGCTCCTCCTGAAAGGATTTTCTTTACTAAATACGGCCCAGCCCAATTAGGTTTGAACTTCCCCCATGGGTCAACCGGTAGTAAAGCTCGAACAGATTTTCGGACTAGATCGCCCTCTTTGATATTTCTGGGCCTAACCCTTTTGTTAAAAGCCCGTTGGATCCTTTTCTGATATATCTGAATATTATTCAGAGCCCGGGACCGCCGTTCGTCTAAGAGGACTAGCGAGTCGTATCGGGCTTGGACCCAATCTGCTTCTGGTACCTGACTTTTGAGCAGAATCCTAAGAGATGGTACTTCTAGCTCGATTGGCTGGACTGCTTCCATTCCATATGTCAGATAGTATGGAGTTGCTCCAGTTGCAGTTCGAATTGATGTCCGATATCCCCATAAGGCAAAAGGTATCTTGTCGGGCTAGTCCTGGTAATTCTCAGCCATCTTTTTAAGAATGGTGACAATTGTTTTATTGGCCGCCTCCACCGCTCCATTTGTTTGGGGACGGTAAGGTGACGATGTATGCCTTTGGATCTTGTACTTTTCCAGCAAAGTGGCAGTTTCAGCTTGGAAATGGGTCCCATGATCGCTGATGAACTCGTGCGGGATCCCGTATCGACATATAATTTTGTTTTGGATGAACTTAGCCACGTGTTTGGCATTCAAGATCCGGTATGACTCGGCTTCGACCCATTTAGTGAAATAGTCGATAGCCACTAGGATGAAACAATGACCTCCCGTCCCGGAAGGGTTCACTTTCCCGATTATATCAATTCCCCATGTCGAGAATGGCCATGGTGATGTCATTGTATATAATAGGGATGAAGGCATATGCTGAACATTGGCGAAAATCTGACAGTTATGGAAGTGTTTGACATACAACTAACAGTCAGTTTCCATGCTATTCCAATAGTAACCGAGTCTTGCTATTTTCCGGGCCAACATATGGGCGTTCATATGTGGACCGTTTTCACCATCATGTACCTCGGCCATGACTCTTTCGGCTCGAGTTTTGTCAATGCATAGGAGTAAAGCCCCCTGTGCTGTCTTCTTATATAACTGTCCATCTTCTGTGCGAATGAACTGGGTTGCCCATCTTCGTAGAGCTTTCTTGGCCCGGTTTTCAGCTTCCGGAGGATATTCCCCTGACGTTAAGTAGGTTAGAATAGCCTGATACCAAGGTTCTGGATCAGTTATTTCAATATCTGAGATAGCGTGGATGTATGCGGGCTCGGACCGCCTTTCGACGCAAATGGGCATGCTGGTTAGATGTGCCGGGATATTCAGTAAAGATGCTAATTTTGAGAGAGCATCTGCAAACTGGTTTTCTTCCCGGGGCAGATAAATGTACTCTACCTTTTGGAATTGCTTTTCGAGAACCCTTACTCGTGCTTGGTAAGCCACGAGATTTGCGTTCTGAGTCTTCCATTTTTGTAGGGTTTGATTTATGACTAAAGATGAGTCACCGTGGACCCGGAGGTTTGTTACTCCTAAATCAGCGGCGGCTTGCAACCCGTGAATGCATGCTTCGTACTCGGCTGCGTTGTTAGTCACGTCGAAATCTAGCTTGATGGATAATGGGGTGTGTTCCCCTTGTGGTGAGATTAGCAAGATCCCGACACCAAATTCTCGGAAGTTGGACGCTCCGTCGAAATACAGATCCCATGTGTCGGTGTCGGTATGGAATATGTCTTCATCTGGGAAGGCCCAAGTATCGGTGTGTTCTTCCTCGGATACCGGACTATCGGCGAGGAATTCTGCTACTACCCGGCCTTTGATGGCTTTTAAAGGTACGAACTTGAGGTCGAACTCAGCTAGCATTAAAGTCCATCTGGATATGCGGCCGTTGAGGATGGGCTTTTCGAACAGATACTTGATCGGATCCATTTTGGATAGCACGTGTACCTCGTGACTAAGCATATAGTGTCGGAGCTTTTTAGTGGCCCATACTAAAGCTAGACACATCTTTTCGAGCATTGTGTACTTGCATTCGTATTCCAAGAACTTTTTACTGATGTAGTAAATAGCCCGCTCTTCGGAATCGACCGTCTGGGCTAGCATAGCGCCCATGGCCGTCTCGTTCGTTGTCAAGTATAACGAGAGAGGCAAACCGTGCTGAGGTGGCATTAACACCGGTTGAGAGGATAGAATCTCCTTGATCTTATCGAAGGCCATTTGACATTTGACGTCCCATAGTGTTCGTTCTCCTATCTTCAGTTTTTTTTAAAATGGGTTCACATACCATGGTTAGCTTTGAAATGAATCGGCTTATATATTGGACTTTTCCGAGAAACCCCCTTATCTCCTTTTCGGTTTTAGGCGGTTGCATCTCGGTTATGGCCTTGATCTTTGCTGGGTCAACTTCGATGCCACGTTGGCTGACAATGTGGCCAAGTAGCTTGCCCGATGTTACCCCGAAACTGCATTTTTGAGGGTTTAACCTCATGTTGTACTTGCGTAGTCGGGTGAAGAACTTCCTTAGGGCTGCAATGTGTCCGTTTCGGTCCTTGGATTTGACAATCATGTCGTCGACGTAGACCTCTACCTCCTTATGCATCATGTCATGCAATAAAGTGGTGGCGGTCCGTTGATAAGTGGCACCAGCGTTAATAAGCCCAAATGGCATCACGGTATAGCAGTAAGTCCCCCAAGGTGTGGTGAAGGTGGTCTTACTCATGTCTTCTTCCGCCATTTTGATCTGATTATATCCGGCATACCCGTCCATGAATGATAGAAGGGCATGGTCGGTCGTGTTATCCACCAGTATGTCGATGTGTGGCAACGGAAAATCGTCTTTTGGGCTGGCCTTATTAAGGTCCCGAAAATCTACACATACTCGGACTTTACCATCTTTTTTGGGTACTGGTACTATGTTTGCAACCCAGTCTGGATATTCAGACACTTGAATAAAGCCCGCTTTGAACTGTTTATCAACTTCTTCCTTGACTTTGAGAGACCATTCGGGCCTCATTCATCGGAGTTTCTGTTTTATCGGCTTGTACCCGTCTTTGATGGGTATTCGGTGTTCAGCTATTTCCCGGTCTATTCCTGGCATGTCCTTATAGGACCATGCGAAGACGTCTTTGAATTCCTGGAGGAGATTGGTGAATTGCTGTCTCTCCTCGGGATCTAAAGATAGGCCCAACTTAAGCATCTGAGGTTCTAAAGGGGTTCCTACATTGATGGAATCGGTTTCTTCGATTACCGGCTCTCGGGATTCCCTTTGCTCAAGTTGCTCGATTAGATGCGGAGGCAATGGTACCTGTTCGTCGGGTTTCTCAATGTCATTGCAAGTAAGATTTTTGAAAACATTGTGAAAATAAGCCAAGGCGTAAGCAGAACGGTTATCGTTATAATTGATAGTAAATTTTGAAAAGAGCTCGAAGAGAGCTGCCATCTGATCGTTGGTCAGAGGCGGGATAGGGAGAGCCCTTGGGACAGACTCCGAGGCTCCCGATGGTGTGGCTAAGGAAGGGAGAGGGGTTACAGACTCGATCCTAGTACTGGACCCTCTAGACTTCGACTCAGACTCCGACTCTGACTCGGACTCGGACTCGGACTCAGATTCAGATTCGATAGCATGCATATCTCCTTCACTAGTAGTTAGCTTGTAGACTCGACCCTGACTGTCGGTCCACTTAGTTGTCTTCCTCCAAGCTCTCTTCCCAGTGTTGGCACCAACTTCAGAGATCAGCTTGGTTGGATCAAACCTGCTGCTGCGGAGAATCAAGCTGACTAACTCTTGTTTAGGGGTCGGGACGACCTTGTCTTCCCTGAAGAGTAGTCCTAGAATGGGCTCAGTATTATTTGTGCCCTCCTTCGATTCAGCCTGGATAAGGGCGAAAATATCATCTGGGATGAAATTGCATTCCCGAGCCAGTTTGGTCCCAGGATATGAGATGGTGGGCTGATAGAGGCCCGTTTGAATAGCTCCGAACACCGGGGTGACGAACGTGACCGCCTTGGTCTGGTCCGTGCATCCGGATTCCATGGTGTAGCCTAGACCGAGGCGAGATTGTCCGTTGTTCAGGGTTTCGATAATTTTCCTGGGTGGAAGATAGGGCCTTGATGTGATTCCTGGTAGACAACCCTGATTCTGTAGCATCGTATCGATGCTAATAGTGAAGTATGGCCGGAAAAGGTATTCTTCCTCGATCAATCCCACGAAGTTGAATCCTCGTGGGTCGGTTGAGCCTGCCGTGTTGCAGCTTGACACGGTTATGGGAGTAGCCTCAGGAGTGACGATCCCATCTTGTAAAGGTAGCTTGACCTTCCTGTGAAGAGTGGAAGACACCGCTTTGACCGCGTGAATCCACGGTCTTCCAAGTAGCAGATTGAAAGATGAAGTAACATCGATCACTTGGAATTCTAACTCCTTCTCGATCGGGCCTGTTATGATGGTTAGCTTAACGGCCCCAGCAACTGATTTTGGGCTTCCATCAAAAGCCTGGATGGTTTTTGCAGTCGGAAGGTAGTCAGCCTCGGTAATGCCGAGGGCCTTGGCTGTCCTTAAGGGAAAGACGTTTACCGCGGACCCGTCATCAATCAGGGTCATTGGGAGATACTTGTTGCGGCAGATCACCGTGATGTATAGGGCCAAGTTATGGGTGGTCCCGAATGGTGGCAGGTCGGACTCGGAGAAAGTGATAAGTGGGCCCTCTCCTTTGAACCTGTCCCTGAGGTGTGGTAAGATCGTGGCTACCATCTCGGTGGGGGTAACCGATGAGTCGACCTTGATTTCATCAAGGGCCCTAGTAAGTGCTGCTCGATGCTCTTGTGAACTAACCAAAAGCTGCCATATAGTAATATCAGTTCGGACCCTCTTCAATTGTCTGACTAGGGCCGTGTCAGCGTTTGGCTCTTCGAGAGTGAGTTCCGTCCTGGAAGGTTCAGTGACGGTTTCCGGAGTGGTGAGACTGGCCGTGATGGTGTGTGTACCGGCCAGAGCTCTGGCTTTGGCTTTCCGGACCTCTTCGATGGTGACGGGGACAACTTCCCCTTTGGCCAAGTAAACATCATCTTCATCGTCATTCCATATCCCGTTGATTTGGGAAATGAAAGGGGAAATGAGATGAGTGCAGTCAACTACCTCTCCGGTAAAAATGGCGTGAGTAGCAAGAGGATTATATTTGTTACTTGGCTTGTCACTGGGTAGTGGTATTTTGCCACTTTCGATCAGATCTTGGATAAGATGCTTCAATTTCCAGCATTTCTCCGTGTCATGCCCATTGCCTTGGTGATAGTGGCAATAAGCCTGGATGTTGTAGCTTTTGGATCGCTTTTCCACGGGAACTTCCGGAATTGGGCCTATCGGTTGGGTTAGGCCTTTCGAAGACAGCCTTTGTAAGGCATTAGGATAGGTTGTCCCTATGTCGGTAAATACCCGATTTGGAGTATTTTTTTGGTCGAGGTGTCCAGTGAGTTAACCTCGTCGAAGATGCTTCGGGCCGCCGTTGTGGTGGCGGGCTTGCTGGAGGAGGAACTGGCTCCTTGATACCCCTTGGTAGAGGCCTTAGTAAGGTTCTCTAGCCTTAGATCATCTTCGATCCTAGTACCCATTTCGGTCAAAGTGGCGAAGTCGGGTATTATGGCATACCGGAGATGGACTCGGTAAGCGGGGAGGAGGTTTTTGACAAAGGCCTCCACTAGCACTTTTTCAGTGGGCTTGTCCACCAACTTAACACTTTCGGTCCTCCACCTTTGAAGGTATTTGGTGAAACCCTCCTTAGGCTCTTGGGCCATTACCTCCAGAGTACGCATGGTAGTCTGGATTTCAGCATTATCCGCGTAGTTCCGCGTGAATTCCATTGCAACATCGTCCCAGGTTTTTTATTTCTTGGGGTCAAGCCTGTAGTATCAGGCTTTCGGGTGCTTTTCCAGAGAGGAAGCAAAGAGGTGCTTGAACATGGTCGATTTGACCCCCTTGACAGCCATAAAGTCCTTGAAAGCCCGAATGTGAAGTACCGGGTCTTCAGTCCCATCAAACATTGGCAAGCCCGTTAAGTTGAGGTTAGCGGGCAGTTCATCAGTTAAGGGTGAATAGGTACGGGCATTTTCCGTGAGAATGGTGTTTCTGGTGGTCGAATGGACCTGTTCCTGCAGCTTTTGGACCGCGCCGGCCAGTGCGGCCAGAGGTCCGTCATCTTCGATCGAAGCATTGGGGGTACCCTGTTCCACGGCACTAACCCGAGTGACGATGGCAATTTGGTCCTCCCGCATTCTCCTTAATTGGTCCTGAATTTGGGTCAACGAGGCGGTCAAGTCGTCTATGGCTTTTTGCGTCATGGTTCGAGTGAAGGGTGGCCTGTCTGTAAGAGCACCGCGTAATTAGCAACTTAACCCGAATCCTAAGAAAAGTACATCCCAAGCAAAGGAAAAGGAAGAAGACTAAAACGGTAATGACTCGGAAAAGACACCTAGACGGGCGACTTGTGAAAAGGTGGGCCTTCCTCAGGATCCAACTATGTGGGTTGGGCCCTGTCCAAAGGAAGGTTCACGTGAGACATTCTCAGACTTTTAGACTCGATTGTGTAAATGGGCCAACCTTTGGAGGAGTATGTCCTACGTAGGTGGGCCTTGCCTTAGTAAAAGAAGGCGGACTAGGATAGGGGGGAAATCCGTGATGTAAGATCGACGGAGTTTCGACGCTAGAGACTTCAACGACTTATGACACGACCCGACACTGCTAAATACGGGAAGTCTAAGAAGAGGAAGTTTTGAAATATGATTTTGAAAGCCCGAGTAAAAATCGGGGAGAAAAATCCGGCCCTTTTTCGAAAAAAAAAAAAGAAGTGGGCCGAATGACGGATTTTGAAAGTTTCGAAAATATTTTCGAGTTTTGAAATGGGCATAATACCGGCTAGAAAAAGGCTATTTTGAGTAAAATCATAAGTCCTAAGTTCGGTATATGTCCGGGTTTTTGAAATTGGATATTTTGAAAAGGATGCAAATTTTGAAAAATGACGGTTTTTTGAAAAAAGATATGGATCAAGTAGCACGTAGTCATGGAAACAGTATAATGACGCCATGTATGCTCTTAAGCTAAGTCTCGGTCAGTCTATAAGGGTCTATACCAGTGTACATAGCCTATCGAGAATCGGGGCGGACTCCCTAACTCGAGTTGAGATTTGGACATGCCGTAAAACCCATACGAATCGGCTAATGGACACCTTTGACATAACCAATTTGGACTATATCAATGGTATAGTGGGACGTCGGTCACCAGTACCGGCCCGGGAAAAATGGGGTTATGCATGAACCGTAAAACTAAAACGCGTATTGTACTAGTCAAACGATTTCTATTCGAATCTCACCCTGAAGGACACCGAAGGTTATTAACGCATCAGTAAATCCCCAGCGGAGTCGCCAAATTGTGGACATGACATAGGTCCACCCCGACGCGGCCACGCGCGGGTTTGGGGAGGCGAATGAATTTCCATATGAGATGGTCAAATTGAAATTTAAATCGAAGTTTGAGTCACCACCGAATTTTATGGTTACTCGGAACCGTTCGAGCCCACTCTAAGTCGTAGTGGGCCGTGTACAAAATACGGCCCATTTTCGATGTCAGAGTTTATTGGGCTCGTCCCTTTGCATATCGATACAGATGCCGACTTGAGCGGTTAATCGTATATTGAATGACTCTCGTTGCCAATGGTTTCGGACATCCGGAAACCATGGTTCTGAGTAAGGGGTGAGGGTACGTGTTGGGAAGTTCACTAAGAACACCCAACCTTGCCCGCACATTAGCGGCCTCTACTAGGATATCGAATGATGTTTTAATATGCGCGTTAGTTGAACGATGAATGATATGCAAACATTGTTGATGAGGGTCGAAGAGCCTGCGTCGGGCCACCTGCCTAGCAGGCCCCATGAAGACCCCGTCCAAAGAACCAAGGAGCCCGCCCAGCAGGCCGTTGGGATAAGGTACCAGGATTCCCCCAGTAAAACAAAACTACAAGGAAGCCGCCTGCCCGGTAGGGTAAGGCAACTGGCTGTGAGGAGCGTGCAGGCACTACCTGCTCGCCTGCCTCCGAGCGACCTTCTCCCTGAGCAGGGCCGGGGTCCCAGAAGCCCCCTCTGTCATCTTGCCTACAGGTAAGAGAGAACGAGTGGATGGGGAAAAACCACGTGTCAATTTCCCATCCACTCATTCTTTCTCTCCCTACTCCTCTTTTCCTCTCTCTTGTGGGAAGGTATAAATACTCTTCCATTTCCCACATGAGAGGGGTTGGATTTTCTCTCTCTAGACTCTCACTCCTAAAAACGCCACCTAGTTCCTCACGAGCTAGGTTCATCAAGGCATTTCACGGACTAACTTAGGCATCGGAGAGGGTTCCCTCGGACAACCTCCGAGGCCCTGTGCGTTCATTGTGCAGGGAGCACGCCAACTCCGCCGGGAAGGTCCGATCAAGGGAGAGAGACAAAGGAGAGGTTTAAGGAAATCAGGCGATCAGTTATTTACCAACAATCCGATTACACAACCCGGATCCAGAGCCGGGTTAATTGTTTCCGTGACCGGAACAATTTGGCGCCGTCTGTGGGGAAGAAAACGGTTGTGCTCACGAATTAGCCACAAAAATCAACCATTCCTAATCACAAAAAACTAAAACAATCAAAGTAATCATGCCAGAAATCGTTGACACCAGTATAGGGGCGGGTCCGACGGTCCCACCGGTGACCCCCCTGTATGGTATGCCACAGCCAGAGAGGATTCCTCCCGCCACGATCCTGGGGTTGGGGGGAGCCAGTCTCCTAGGCTTACCAAGCGCTGCTGTAGCACCTGAGTTGGGGACACACCCAGGGCACACTCTGAATCTGACCCCAGCTCAGATGGCGCAGACAGCCGCCTTCTTCTCTGCAATGCTAAACCAGGAGTTCACTCTTGAGGACCTGGTAGGCAGGGTCGCATCGACCCCCAGGCAGCCACCCTCAATTAGCAGGGACGGAGCTGGGGGCACGAAGCGGACCGCCGAAAGAAATGCTCAGAGGAAAGCAAGAAGGACGGCACAAGTATACGCGCAGGTGCAAAGGCGTATCACAATAGGCAGCCCAGAGCCACCTGCCCAACAGCAGGCATTCTCCATTCACACAACAGAATCCGCGTCTGGAGAACAGAGAGGTTTATCCCGGGAATTGCAGGAGAGAATGAGGCCCAAGGAGCCCATGTCAAAGCGCCGGGGAGAAAAGCAAGGCGGGGTCTTCTCCAGGTTAACACCGGCGGTCAAAGAGCAGACAGCCCCGGGTTTGTCCCAAAGCCTGCAGTCTAGGCTCAACCGGGGGCAACCGCTTGAATCTAGATACCACCAGGGTGAGAACCTCTGCCACTCTCAGAGAAAGAGACCCAGGCAAATCTCCCCTGAGACAGAAGATGAAGCAGCAAGCAGGCCGCCTCCAAGGCACCGCTCCCCCAGTACGAGGAAACCGACCCATAGACAATGGGATATGCACGGTAACCAGTCTGGGGAAAGCAGGTCAAGAATGGTAGGCAGGCCTACAAAAACCCCACTTCATCCTGAGGTACAAGAATACCCCATCCCGAAAATTAAAATGCCGACCATTAAGTTTGACGGGACAACAGACCCAGAAGACCACTTGGCGGCATTCGAGAGCCACATGGGCATGTACGACGTGGATGACGCCATCTGGTGCAAAGTCTTCCCAACCACCCTGGTAGGGCTCGCACAAGGGTGGTTCAGGGATCTCCGCCAAGGATCAATCAAGTTCTTCATAGAATTGGCCGAGATTTTCCTCGAACAGTATGCTGGGAACAAAAGGAGACGCCTCACTCGCTTCGATCTTATGACCCTAAAACAGAAAAAGGGGGAAAGCGTAAGGGAGTACCTAAGGAGGTTTGACCTATCCTACCAACAAGTCAGGGAGATCGATGACTCCACCGCTGCTTACGCCTTGACTATCTCCCTGCTCCCGGGAGAAATGAAAAATCAGATGATCAGGGCCCAGCCAGAAACCTTGGCCATGGCCAGGAAAATTGCTGAAGGGTTTATTCTGCAGGAAGAGTTTCACAGCCTGCCGGATACCCCTGCAGGCCAAACAAGGCCTCAGGGAGGACCGCAGGGTGGGCGTGGCAGAAATGAGCCGGGCAAGCAGAGAGAAGAGGGAGACACCCCCAAGAAGGAACGTACAACATACCAACCAAGATTTGACAGCTACACGGCCCTCAATAGGCCGAGAGCAGAAATCTTCGAGTTAGAAAAAGAAACAGCAAAATGGACTCGTCCAAACAAGCCTCGTAGCCCAAAAGGAGATCCCAATAAATTCTGCACGTTCCATGACTGCATAGGTCATACCACAGAGGAATGCCGCCACTTAAAAGACGAAATAGAAAAACTAATAAGAAACGGCTGGCTGAGTAACTATGCAGCAAGGAACAAACCCCAGAAAGAGGTGGCAGACAAACCTGAGGGCTCAGCCCAAAATCGCATGGTCATCCATGTAGTATCAGGGGATGCAGAGGGGCGGACCAGCAGGCGCAGCCAGAAAAGGCAGATCCGCGAACTGCGGAACCAAATTTGCTACGCCGAAAAGGCAGGCAGCCCAAGGGGCACTACCCTAAGCATCACCCCTGAAGATGCAGGGAGAGTCGTGTATCCACATAGTGACCCTCTGGTCTTAACCCTGGAAATCAGCAATCATATTGTCAAGAGGTGTATGGTAGATATTGGCGCCTACACAAATCTCTTATACAAAGATGCTTTTGAGAAGATGAACCTTGAAAGAAGGCACCTGAAGCTAGCCCCCGGATCTTTGTATGGATTCAATGGAGCAGGCATGCTACTCATGGGAGTTATCGATCTGCCTGTCACGTTTGGGGAGGGGACCTCAGCAAGAAATATCAGGGCGTCATTTGTTGTGGTGGATGCCAAATCCGCGTACAACGCCCTGATAGGCCGAGCCACCCTAGATGAAATAGAAGCTGCCGTATCAATTAGGGCCCTCACCATAGCCTATGTAACAGACTTTGGCATGGAGGGGAAGGTCCACGGGGATCAGGAGTCGGCCAGACACTGCTATTCCGTGGCCCTGCAGGCCCATGAGACAGAAAGAAAAGGGAAGCGAAAAGCCCAGTGCTCTCCTAGCAGAGAAGGTGAGATTCCGACTGCCCAGCAAGAGCCAGTCCGCCTGGAGCCTGAAGGGGAGAGCATGCTAGTGGACTTAGAGCCAGGGAGGCAGGTCCTTATAGGGGCCGACCTGGAGGAGTCCTACCAAAAGGAACTAATTGCAGTCCTAAGAGAAAATAGGGACGTATTCGCCTACTCTGCAGACGAGATGCCAGGAGTCGACCCGGCCTTTATTGTTCACAAGCTGAACATTAATCCGGAGGCTCGCCCGGTGAAGCAGAAGAAAAGGAACATGTCCGTGGAAAAAGATGCGGCAATAAAAGAAGAAATAGACAAACTCCTGAAGGCAGACTTCATCGAAGTATGTGACTACCCTGAATGGCTGGCAAACGTTGTCATGGTAAAAAAGTCATCATGCGCATGGAGAATGTGTGTGGATTTTACCAATCTTAACAAGGCCTGCCCTAAGGACTGCTACCCTCTGCCCAGGATAGATCAACTAGAGGACGCCACTAGTGGATACACCACGCTGAGTTTTCTGGATGCGTTCTCAGGGTACCATCAAGTGTACCTCTGGCAGCCAGACAGAGTGAGGTGCGCCTTCATAACTAGCCATGGCACCTACATGTCCAAGATGATGCCATTTGGGCTGAAGAATGCAGGCGCCACCTATCAGCGGTTGGTAGACAGGGTCTTCGAAAGCCAAAAGGGAAGAAACTTAGAGGCCTATATTGACGACGCGATCGTCAAAAGTAAGGGGGACAAGGAGCATCTGATAGATCTTCAAGAGACCTTCTCTTCCCTGCGGTCATACAAGATGAAGCTGAACCCGAAAAAATGCACATTCGGGGTCCGATCCGGGAAATTCCTAGGTTTTTTGGTCAGCTCCAGGGGGATAGACACCAACCCTGAGAAAATTCAGGCGGTCCTAGACCTCCCGGAGCCTAAAACCATCAGGGACATTCAGAGGCTCACAGGCAGAATGGCCGCCCTGGCCCGGTTTATCGCCAGGTCAGCTGACAAGTCCACCCCTTTCTTCAAAATATTAAAGGGCAACAAACAATTCAAATGGGAAGACGAACAGAAGAAGGCCTTCGAGCAATTGAAGGAGCACCTGAAGAAACTCCCTACCCTGGCAAGACCGGTAGCCGGAGAAAAGTTATACCTGTACATCGCTGTCACGAACACGACGGTAAGTGCTGTCATCCTAAGGGAGGAAGCAAACTCACAGCAACCCATCTACTTTGTGAGTCACGCCCTGGGAACAGCCGAAAGAAATTACCCCCTGATAGAAAAGGCCGCCTATGCAGTCATCATTGCAGCCAGAGAAATCAGGGAGACTGCTGAAATGGGCGATCGAGTTAAGTGGGCTGGAGATATCTTACCAGCCATCAAAGCCCAAGCCTTAGCCGATTTTCTAGCTGAATGCTCCCATTCAGGGGAAGAAGAGCCCCCTGCCGAGGAGTGGATCGTGCACACTGATGGATCCTCAACAGCCAATGGTGCAGGCGCAGGCGTCGTGTTAACAAGCCCCGAGGGAGTAGATTTTGAGCATGCGCTCAGGTTCACCTTCCCGGCGTCAAACAACGAGGCGGAATATGAGGCTGTAATCACAGGGATAAAACTGGCTAAAGCTGCAGGGGCAGAGCGAGTTACGCTAGCTACCGATTCTCAGCTCATTGCCAATCAAATTAACGGAGAATATGAGGCCAGAGATCAGACCATGGCCACATACGTTGAGAAAGTAAAACAGGAGTTGTCGGGCCTGAAATCCTATGAAATCCAGCAAATACCTCGATCGCAGAACAACCGAGCCGACGCTCTGTCAAAGCTGGCCAGCTCCAGCCTACAGGACATACGGAGGTCGGTGTAGGTTGATGTTTTGCATGAAAAATCTACCAGCGCCTGTCAGGCGATTAGCACCGTCGAGGAAGGGCCGGAAAGTTGGATGACCCCCTTCATCCAGTTCAAAAAGCATGGTATCCTGCCAACAGACACGGCGTAAAAGAGAAAGGTACAGGCCAAAGCAGCCTGGTTCATAATCATTGGTGAAGAACTCTACAAGAAATCTTTCACTTACCCCCTGCTAAAATGCCTGGGGGCAGACCAGGCTGCCGAAGTCCTAGAGGACATCCACTCAGGAATCTGTGGACATCACATCGGAGGAAGATCGCTGGCCCACAAGGCCCTAAGGGCAGGCTACTACTGGCCTACGATGCTAGCAGATGCCAGAAGCCTGACCCAGAAGTGCAGAAAGTGTCAACTCTTCGCCCCATCAATCCATGTCCCGGCCCAGGAACTCAGGCCAATCCTATCCCCCATCCTCTTCGCTCAATGGGGGATGGACATACTAGGACCTTTCACGGTGGCCACAGGGGGCAGGAAGTTCTTGATTGTGGCTATAGACTACTTCACCAAATGGATAGAAGCTGAAGCAGTGCCCAACATTACCGAGCCGGCGGTCAGAAAAGTGATATGGCGGAATATTATCACTAGATTCGGCCTGCCAAAAATGTTGGTATTTGATCATGGCAGGCAATTTGACAATGATCCCCCGAGAATCTGGCTAGAAAGCCACAACATCGCAGTTGCCTACTTGGCCGTCTGTCATCCTCAAACCAACGGACAGGCAGAGGCAGCCAACAAGCAAATCTTAAATGGCCTTAAGGAAATGGTAGATGACCTCAAGGGTAGATGGGCTGACGAGCTTCCCAGCATACTCTGGTCAATCCGGACCACCCGAAAGGAATCTACAGGCCAGACCCCGTTCGGTCTAGTATATGGAGCAGAGGCTCTGTTACCAATTGAGGCAAGGATCCCATCTCTGCGCTCCCTGCAATACGACCGGACTGAGAATGAAGCTGCAATGGTTGAGACCTTAGATCTGGTCAATGAGATAAGGGAGGAGGCCAGTACCAACATCGTTGCCTACCAGCAACGAATGAGGAAAGCCTTCAACAGCAGAGTGCGCCAGAAAAGTTTCCAGATGGGCGATCTGGTCCTCAGAAAAACGCAGGCTGTCGGAAAGTCAAGGGAGCACGGAAAACTAAGTGCCAACTGGGAGGGTCCATACCAAGTGACTCGAATCCTGGGACCAGGCACATATAAAATCGCCAACCTTGAAGGACAAGAATTGCATGCTCACTGGAATGCGGACACCCTGAAGAAATATTATGTCTAAACCAGGTCTAAAGATAGTTTTTATTTTTGCTAAGAACAATGGCGGAGGACGGTCAAAGAATGTCGACGGCTCCGACCACCCTAATGTCAAAAGTTTCATAAAGAAATGAGAAAGCTTCAGATTTATACTCGTTACCTGTTCAAACTTGCGCTTTCACACACAAACGAGCAGGGGGCAATAGGGGGAGGCCCCCCTGTTGCCAAAGTTAGGAAAAATGAACCCCCCAACAAAAAATTCGAGTCTCTGTGGACATGACATAGGTCCACCCCGACGCGGCCACGCGGGTTTGGGGAGGCGAATGAATCTCCATGAGATGGTCAAATGGAAATTTAAATCGAAGTCGGAGTCGCCACCGAATTTTATGGTTATTCGGAACCGTTCGAGCCCACTCTATGTCGTAGTGGGCCGTGTACAAAATACGGCCCAGTTCCGATGTCAGAGTTTATTGGGCTCATCCCTTTGCAGTTCGATATAGATGCCGACTTGAGCGGTTAATCGTATATTGAATGACTCTCGTTGCCAATGGTTTCGGACATCCGGAAACCACGGTTCTGAGTAAGGGGTGAGGGTACGTGTTGGGAAGTTCACTAAGAACACCCAACCCCGCCCGCACATTAGCGGCCTCTATTAGGATATCGAATGACGTTTTAATGCGCGCGTTAGTTGAACGATGAATGATATGCAAACATTGTTTTCTAAGCATGTGAAAAATTGAATGGGTTGCTAAGTCAATTTAATGCATGAAAATTGATTAACGTCAAAGTTGTATTTAGCATATGAAATTCGTTTTAGTATAATAAAACAAATGAGATAAAAAGGATGAATTTGCTACAAAACAAACAAACGAGTTAGTATCGATTTGTAAATAATAATATAGCAAATAAAATGGACGAGATCGAGAAAATATATATTAATTGAAATCTGAAAAATATCGTTGAAAAGAATGTGGTTTTGTATAAAAAACGAAGTTCGAAAAAATAATAAAAAGGACGGAAAAGGCCGCGGCATAACAGCCGGCCGCGCGACTCGCCCGGGATGCCGGCGGGTCGCGTGGTAGCCTGTCTCGGTGCCGGTTTTCGAAAACTCAAAGTTCGTATTAAATCGCGTACGAATATTGCGTGATTCGTACTCGACTTAATATTTTCGATATTCTTTATATTCGATAGTTGACTACGAAATCAATATCAAATACTTGGAATAGTTTTAGAAAAGATGTAAATTTTAGAAATCGATCGAAGAATAAATAATAAAACGAACGAAAACGTAAAAAAAAGAAATCCCGGATTCCAGGCCTGCGCGCGAGTCGCCTGGGCATGGCGCGACTCGCGTGCGGATCTGTCCGTTTTTTTTTTATTCTTGTTCGAAAATTGTTATTTTGAACGAAAAGTAAAAGAAAAGAATTTTGACGAAAAAAAAAGATGTAACGATTTCTAATATCGTCGAAATCTTAATATAATTCTTTTCGATACGATATTCGATTATAGAAAAACCGATATCGTATGTTTAAGAATATTCGTTATGAAAATAGTTTTTCGTTAATAACAATATTAGGAAAATAAAAAAAATCGACTCTAGACCCGTAAAAAACGAAACGAACGAAGAGGAGAAAAGGAGAGAAAGGAAGAAATCGGGTTTGATTACACCCTCAACCTACATGCTCTTGTTGACTCGGATCGGGACTCGTCGGAATGTGGCTAAGCACGGGAGTGTCGAGGCAACGTCGGTTGGGTTAGGGTGGTACGGTTAATACGGGTGAAGGTTTCGGGTATTGGGGCCGGTTTTCCTTCGGGTTTTGGATATAATATCGGTTTCTCGATGCTAAGGAATTACGTGTGTCGGGATGATAGAGAGCTATTGCTGAAAAATCGTGTGTGTGTGTATGAATTGTATTTTTTCCCGTGGATGCAAGGGGCTATTTATAGGGAGTTCCCGACCTTGACTTAGGAGAGTTTGACTACCGCTTAGGATAGGAAACGTAGGAATCTGAGGGAAATAAGAATTCCGCTTTCTTGTGGAGGAAGAAAGGCATCTCGGCTGTTTTGCTCTTGTTTTGGCCGAGTGTTTCACACTCGGTCAGGTGTTCGAATCGGTTTTTGAATAGGATTCCTGTTTGAGCTAGAATTACCGCTTGGGTAAGAAGCTGAGGAGAACGAGAATTCCGTTTTCTTGTAAGAGAAGAAAAGAGGAAAACCGGCTGACTTGTACTACTTGGCCGAGTGGTTGCACTCGTTTGAGTGTCTGAGTCGGTTCTCGGATAAGATTCCTACTCGGGATCGAATTCTACCTTAAACGGAATTGTTTATTATTTTTGTATGGCTGATTTTGTAGAGTTGGAGTCCGAATAGGACGTGTGAGATGTCACGGTCAGCCTACGAGTTTCGGGAAATATCTTTGACCGGGTTTTGACTCGGTCGCTAAAAGACGGTTTTACCCCTGGTGACGGATTCGACCCAAATTAGTTTTATTTGACTCGAAACGACCCACTGGGCCTGAATTTGAGGTTGGTTTGGTGAGATTTGTACTCCTTAAAATGCCTAGGCCAAATGTCCATCATTCGAGCCCATTTCCGAGTACGTTAAAGCACGTTAGCGTCCGATCATCATCGGGTGTTTGTCGGGAACTACTATAGACACCTGGCAGTCAAAATGTGGGTGTCTACAGAGCCCCCACTCTGACTGAGGCTTGGACAGGGCGAAAGTCAGAGTAGCCACCAGGTCAATCAAGGATTAAAACCTGGCAGCTTCCGGTCGGGTCGTTTAAGGTCCATTAGACCTGCGTGGAGGGCCCGCCGGCCATGGGCTAGAAATGTACCTGAACTGATGATGATAACTCCGTGGGGAATTTGAACTCGTCATATGAGACTTAAAATGGGCCTGTATGTGGGCTCATTTTGTTAAATGCCGTTGGGAAGTTATGCAAATCGCATGGTCCTTCTCGAGTCGTCCTGTACATATTTATGCAAAGCTGCAAAATTTTGCATGTAACATTTGTAGGAAAAAATGACTCGTGCTGGGGAATAAAAATTTTGGGAAAAGGTTTGAATTTTTGAGTTTGCAAAAATCTTTGAAAAATTAGGGAATTTTTGTTTTGACTTTGAAAAGGAATAGGAATGCTCGGGATGACTTAGCTAAGCCTTAGGACAATGGCTTGTATGCTAAATGCTCTAAGATTGGGAATCCTAAGGTGAGGAGGAGGACTTATTTTCATGCTATAAATACCCCTGCTTGCTTCATAAATTTTCATAATTCTCCCAATTCCTCAATTACTTAAAGAAAAGAATAAGCCCTGAAAAATTTATTCTTTCTTTTAGCAAAATAAATATGGGAATCGACCGATTAGTGGGAATGCTGCACGAGTGGTCCAAATATTTTAGGGATGCCGATAGGGCTATCCTAAATCAGAACGGCGTTACCCAACTGTCCGTGATCCGCCAGATGCAGGTAGACTGCCACTTCTTGGATGATTGCCTATCCTATTGGGATGATACCTATCATGTATTTGGTTTTCCTCGAGGAGAGATTTGCCCTATTCCTGAGGAAATTGCTGCTGCAGGAGGATGGAATCCTATACTTCGCCCTGCTATCCCTTTTTCAGTTTCTGACCCAAGGAGAAAGTTAAGGGAATTTTTAGGGCTTTCCCATATGGAGGTATCCCGTATGCTAGAAGGAGATACCGTTTCCTTGATTGATCTAGATGAAAAATTCATGAACCCATATGATGTCCGGGTCAGGCCGGTTCATAGCCCTAGGGCCTTCACTTTTTGTATGCTCCATGTTTATGCCTTTGAAGGGCATATGGACTTGTTATCTTGCATGGGCCATGTCAGACTTTTCACCGTGGCTGACCTGATGGAGACGGAGCACAGCCCGGCTTGGCTAATTACAGGAGAGATTATCCAGGGTTTGGATAATCGTAAGAGGGATCCGTCAGTCCGGCTGACTGGGAGTACCCGGCTTCTACAGGTATGCCGTTTTTGATTTTGATTTTTTTTTGCTTTTCTGATTTTCCGGCTTTTCCCATTTTTCCGGTTCTGCGCGGTTTTTCCCGATTTTCCCGGCTTCTGCGGTTTTCTCGGTTTTCACGTCTTTTCACGTGATTTAGACGATTTTGATTTTTGCGGGTTTTTCAGCTGTGGCTGTTCTAGAGGTTATCGATCTTGCATCCTCCCTTAGACATAAGCCGATATTAACCCAGGCAAGTTATGTCGAGGAGACGAGCTATTGCCTTTTCTCGCTTCAATACCCAACAATATTGGGATGAGGTGCTATCTTTCCATGGAGGCCTGTTGATCCGTTGGGCCGTGCCATGGTGGCCAATTTACCTTTGGACTGGTCTAGAATCTCGAGATAGGGCTAGATACCAGGTAATCCTATCTTTTAGGCAAACGATTCATCTCTTTCCCGATCGCATACTTAGGCAATATGGTCGGGCGCAAAGAATCCCAGAAATTGAGGCCGTTGTGAGTGAATCTACTCAGTTGACGGATGTGATGTGTGACACCTGGACGCAAAGGTGGTATACACGAGCTACTTGGCCTGTTCTTAAAAATTCTCATTCGATCTGGGTAACCGATTCTTATGTAAGATGGACCCGAGCTGATTCAGCTAAGACCCGGGCTGCCCTGAAAATTGATGAGGCCTATGACCTGTTACGCCGGGAGCATGCTAAGGACAATAGGAGCTTCTTTACTGAGGGAGCTGCTTCGACAGGTCAGAAAAGAAGATCTAGGACTCAGACTGAAGGGTCCAGTAATAAGGGTGCACGGGGGAAGGTGAGCCCCCAGACGGACTTAGAAAGAAGACTAGGGCCAAGACTGGCTGTTAAGGACCAACTTGGTCCTCGAGACAGGCTTCCCGAGCCGGTCAGGGCTCGGCTTGGGCCGGTGCAAAGGATGGAAAACCCAAAATCGAAGAAGCGGGTTCGAGCAAAGGAAGTTCCTCTTGTGATTAGGGAACGTTCGCCCCCGCCCCGTCGGCCTCGGGCTCCACGTGACCCGAAAGATAAGGGAAAGGGCAAAATGTACGAGTAGTCTCCTAAATTTATTATTTAAGTATTACTACTATTTTTTGTGGTGTGATTTTGTTGCTTTTTTTTGTAATGTGTTTTTTTTGAAATAATAAAAAGACATATTAGTGAATACCGTTCCCGTCTTTTCGTTATTGCAATGGTTGTACCCTTTTGAAGGGTTGCCTACGTATCCAAAATTAATGGAATCAAACCTTCCGTAGTTCAGAAGTATTTTTGCAATTTTTCGAAATACATCAAGATTATTAATTCGAGATGTGCAACGGTAGGATAAATGATCCTAACTTATTGACTTGCTTAAAATTTTGAAAATTCATAAAAAGGACATTTTTTATAAACTTTGCTAATGACATTGAGATAGGGTTTTTGGGTAGTAACGCTTCAGCTGGTCCAAGTTTGTTGGATTGACGAACTCGTTCCTGTCCAAGTCCATTAGCATTACAGCTCCTCCTGAAATGATCTTCTTTACTAAATATGGCCCAGCCCAATTGGGTTTGAATTTTCCCCTTGGGTCAACTGGTAGTAAAGCTCGAACAGATTTTAGGACTAGATCGCCCTCTTTGATGTTCCTGGGCCTAACCCTTTTGTTAAAAGCCCGTTGGATCCTTTTCTGATATATCTGAATATTATTCAGAGCCCGGGACCGCCGCTCGTCTAAGAGGACTAGTGAGTCATATCGGGCTTGGACCCTGTCCGCTTCAGGTACCTGACTTTCGAGCAGAATCCTAAGGGATGGTACTTCTAGCTCGACCGGTTGGACTACTTCCATTCCATATGTAAGATAGTAGGGAGTTGCTCCGGTTGCAGTTCGAATTGATGTCCGATATCCCCATAAGGCAAAGGGTATCTTGTCGGGCCAGTTCCGGTAATTCTCAGCCATCTTTTTAAGAATGGTGACAATTGTTTTATTGGCTGCCTCCACCGCTCCATTTGTTTGAGGACGGTAAGGCGACGATGTATGCCTTTGGATCTTGTACTTTTCCAGCAAAGCGGCAGTTTCAGCTTGGAAATGGGTCCCGTGATCGCTGATGAACTCGTGTGGAATCCCATATCGACATATAATTTTGTTTTGGATGAACTTAGCCACATGTTTGGCATTCAAGATCCGGTATGATTCGGCTTCGACCCATTTAGTGAAATAGTCGATAGCCACTAAGATGAAGCAGTGACCTCCTGTCCCGGAGGGATTCACTTTCCCGATTATATCGATTCCCCATGTTGAGAATGGCCATGGCGATGTCATTGTATATAATAAGGATGAAGGCATATGCTGAACATTAGCGAAAATCTGACAGTTATGACAGTGTTTAACATACATCTGACAGTCAGTTTCCATGCTATTCCAATAGTAAGCGAGTCTTGCGATTTTGCGGGCCAACATATGGGCGTTCATGTGTGGTCCGTTTTCTCCATCGTGCACCTCGGCCATAACTCTTTCGGCTCGAGTTTTGTCAATGCATAGAAGTAAAGCCCATTGTGCTGTCTTCTTGTACAGCTGTCCATCGTCTGTGCGGATGAACTAGGTTGCCCATCTTCGTAGAGCTTTCTTGGCCCGGTTTTCAGCTCCCGGAGGATATTCCCCTGACGTCAAGTAGGTTAGAATAGCCTGATACCAAGGTTCTGGATCAGTTATTTCGATATCTTGGAGAGCGTTGATGTATGCCGGCTCGGACCGTCTTTCGACACAAATGGGCATGCTGGTTAGATGTGCTGGGATATTCAGTAAAGATGCTAATTTTGAGAGAGCATCCGCGAACTGGTTTTCTTCCCGAGGCAAATAAATGTACTCTACTTTCTGGAATTGCTTTTCGAGAACCCTTACCCGTGCTTGGTAAGCCACGAGATTTGCGTTCCGAGTTTTCCATTTTTGCAGGGTTTGATTTATGACTAAAGATGAGTCACCGTGGACCCGGAGGTTTGTTACTCCTAAATCATCAGCGGCTTGCAGTCCGTGAATGCATGCCTCTTACTCGGCTGCGTTATTAGTCACGTCAAAATCTAGCTTGATGGATAACGGGGTATGTTCCCCTTGCGGTGAGATTAGTAGAATCCCGACACCAAATCCTCGAAAGTTGGATGCTCCGTCAAAATACATATCCCATGTGTCGGCGTCGGTATGGAATATGTCTTCGTCTGGGAAGGCCCAAGTGTCGGTGTGATCTTCCTCGGATACCGGACTATCGGCGAGGAACTCTGCTACTACCCGGCCCTTGATGGCTTTTAAAGGTACGAACTTGAGGTCAAACTCAGCTAGCATTGATGTCCATCTGGATATACGACCGTTAAGGATGGGCTTCTCGAAAAGATATTTGATTGGATCCATTTTGGATAGCACATGTACCTCGTGACTAAGCATGTAGTGTCGGAGCTTTTTAGTGGCCCATACTAGTGCTAGACACGTCTTCTCGAGCATGGTGTATTTGCATTCGTATTCCAAGAACTTCTTACTGATGTAGTAAATGGCTCGTTCTTCAGAATCGACCGTCTGGGCTAGCATAGCGCCCATGGCAGTCTCGGTTGTTGTCAAGTATAGTGATAGAGGCAAACCGTGCTGAGGTGGCATTAACACCGGTGGAGAGGATAGAATTTCCTTGATTTTATCGAAAGCCATTTGACATTTGTCATCCCATAGTGTTCGTTCTCCTATCTTCAGTTTCTTGAAAATGGGTTCACATACCATGGTTAGTTTTGAAATGAATCGGCTTATATATTGGACCTTTCCGAGAAACCCCCTTATCTCCTTTTCGGTTTTAGGCGGTTGCATCTCGGTTATGGCCTTGATCTTGGCTGGGTCGACTTCGATGCCACGCTGGCTAACAATGTGGCCCAGTAACTTGCCCGATGTTACCCCGAAACTGCATTTTTGAGGGTTTAACCTCATGTTGTACTTGCGTAGTCGGGTGAAGAACTTTCTTAGGGCTGCAATGTGCCCGTTTCGGTCCTTGGACTTGACAATCATATCGTCGACGTAGACCTCTACTTCCTTATGCATCATGTCATGCAATAAAGTAGTAGCGGTCCATTGATAAGTGGCACCAGCGTTAATAAGCCCAAATGGCATTACGGTATAGCAGTAAGTCCCCCAAGGTGTGATGAAGGTGGTCTTACTCATGTCTTCTTCTGCCATTTTGATCTGATTGTATCCGGCATACCCGTCCATGAATGATAGAAGGGCATGATCGGCCGTGTTATCCACCAGTATGTCGATGTGTGGCAACGGAAAATCGTCTTTTGGGCTGGCCTTATTAAGGTCCCGGAAATCTACACATACTCGAACTTTGCCATCCTTTTTGGGTACTGGTACTATGTTTGCAACCCAGTCTGGATATTCAGACACTTGGATAAAGCCCGCTTTGAATTGTTTATCAACTTCTTCTTTGACTTTGAGAGACCATTCGGGCCTCATTCTTCGGAGTTTCTGTTTTACCGGCTTGTACCCGTCTTTGATGGGTATTCGGTGTTCAGCTATCTCCCGGTCTATTCCCGGCATGTCCTTGTAGGACCATGCAAAGACGTCTTTGAATTCCTGGAGGAGGTCCGTGAATTGTTGTCTCTCTTCGGGATCTAAAGATAGGCCCAACTTAAGTATCTGAGGCTCTAAAGGGGTTCCTACGTTGATGGAATCGGTTTCTTCGATTACAGGATTTCGGGACTCTATTTGTTCAAGTTGCTCAATTAGATGCGGAGGCAGTGGCACCTGTTCATCGGGTTTCTCAATGTCATTGCAAGTAAGATTTTTGAAAACATTTTGAAAATAAGCCAAGTCATAAGCGGAACGGTTATCGTTATTATTGATAGTAAATTTTGAAAAGAGCTCGAAAAGAGCTGCCATCTGATCGTTGGTCAGAGGCGGGATAGGGAGAGCCCTCGGGACAGACTCCGGGGCTCTCGATGGTGAGGCTAAAGAAGGGAGAGAGGTTACAGACTCGATCCTAGTACTGGACCCTCTAGACTTTGACTCAGACTCCGACTCTGACTCTGACTCGGACTCGGACTCAGGTTCAGACTCGATAGCATGCATATCTCCTTCACCAGTAGTTAGCTTGTAGACTCGACCCTGACTGTCGGTCCACTTGGTTGTCTTCCTCCAAGCTCTCTTTCCAGTGTCGGCACCAACTTCCGAGATCAGCTTAGTTGGATCGAACCTGTTGCTGCGAAGGATCAGGCTGACTAGCTCTTGCTTAGGGGTCGGGATGACCTTGTCTTCCCCAAAGAGTAGTCCTAGAATGGGCTCAGTGTTGGTTGGGCCCTTCTTTGATTCGGCCTGGATAAGGGCGAATATGTCATCCGGGATGAAATTGCATTCCCGAGCCAGTTTGGTCCCGAGATATGAGATGGTGGGCCGATAGAGGCCCGTTTGAACAGTTTCGAATAGCGGGGTGACAAACGTGACCGCCTTAGTTCGGTTCATGTAGCCGGATGCCATAGTATAGCCTAGACTGAGGTGAGATTGCCCGTTGTTCAGGGTTTCGATGATCTTTCCCGGTGGAAGATATGGCCTTGATGTGACTCCCGGTAGGCAACCTAGGTTCTGTAGCATCGTATAGATGCTAACGGTGAAGTACGGCTGAAAAAGGTATTCTTCTTCGATCATTCCCACAAAGTTGAATCCTCGAGGGTCGGCTGAGCCTGCCGTGTTGCAGCTGGACACGGTTATGGGAGTAGCTTCGAGGGTGATGATCTCATCCTGTAGAGGTAGTTTGTCCTTCCTATGAAGAGTGGAGGATACAGCTTTGACCGCATGAATCCATGGTCTTCCAAGTAGCAGATTGAAAGATGAAGTAACATCGATCACTTGGAATTCTAACTCCTTCTCGATTGGGCCCGTTATAATGGTTAGTTTAACGGCCCCAGCAACTGATTTTGGGCTCCCATCAAAAGCCTGGATAGTCTTTGCAGTCAGAAGGTAGTCAGCCTCGGTAATGCCGAGGGCCTTGGCTGTCCTTAAAGGAAGGACGTTAACTGCGGACCCGTCATCAATTAGGGTCATCGGGAGATATTTGTTTCGACAAATCACCGTGATGTACAGGGCAAAGTTATGTGTGGTCCCGAATGGTGGAAGGTCGGACTCGGAGAAGGTGATAAGTGGGCCTTCTCCTTTGGGCTTATCCTTGAGATATGGCAGGATTGTGGCTACCATTTCGGTGGGGGTAACCGATGAGTCGACCTCGATTTCATCAAGGGCCTTAGTAAGTGCCGCTCGATAGAATTGACATGGAACACCATAAAGGTAATGTCGCCAGATTTTTAAGGCGAAAACAACGGCTGCTAATTCTAGGTCATGGGTGGGATAGTTACGCTCATGGCTTCTCAATTGTCGCGACGCATAAGCAATCACCCTATTATTTTGCATAAGAACACACCCTAATCCATTAAGTGATGCATCGCTAAAGACTTCAAATCCTTCGCCGCTAACGGGTAAGGCTAAAATTGGAGCAGTGGTAAGTCGTTTCTTTAGCTCCTCAAATGCCCTTTTGCATTCCTCACTCCAGACATATCTAGACTCTTTTTGTAGCAGCTTAGTCATAGGTTTAGCGATTTTGGAGAAATCCTTAATAAATCGACGATAGTAACCTGCTAAACCTAAGAAACTACGAACTTCAGTTACATTAGTAGGGGGTTCCCATTCCATAATGGCTTTAATTTTGACAGGGTCTACCATAATTCCGTCTTTAGAGATGACATGCCCCAGAAAAGTGACCTGCTCTAACCAGAATTCGCATTTAGATAATTTCGCGTACCACTTATGCTTCCTAAGAATACCAAGTATGGTGTGGAGGTGCTCTACATGATCTTCCCGAGTCTTGGAATATATTAAGATATCATCAATAAAAACTACCACACACTTATCTAAGTATTCACGAAATTTTCTATTCATCTGGTCCATGAAGACTGCGGGTGCGTTGGTTAATCCAAACGGTACCAGCGTGAACTCGTAATGACCATAACGAGTTCTGAAGGCAGTTTTAGGAATGTCCTCCTTTTTAACTCTGACTTGATGGTATCCAGATCGTAAGTCAATTTTTGAGAACACTCCTGCTCCACCTAATTGATCA
Organism: Agrostemma githago; assembly: GCA_958450325.1. Lineage (NCBI taxonomy): Eukaryota > Viridiplantae > Streptophyta > Magnoliopsida > Caryophyllales > Caryophyllaceae > Agrostemma > Agrostemma githago. The sequence goes on from OY288241.1 coordinate 61,662,037, forward strand.
AATAAATCATCGATTCTAGGTAAGGGATATCTGTTTTTGATAGTTACCTTGTTGAGTTCCCGGTAATCAATACAAAGTCGCATGCTTCCATCCTTCTTTTTCACAAACAAGACTGGCGCCCCCCACGGCGACGCACTAGGTCGAATAAATCCTTTTTCAATCAGATCCTCCAGTTGCTTCTTTAACTCTTGTAGTTCAGAAGGGGCCATGCGATAAGGGGCTTTAGATATAGGAGAGGTACCAGGCATTAAATCGATGGAAAACTCCACATCTCGACTAGGGGGTAACCCGGGTAATTCGTCAGGAAAAACATCAGGATATTCTCTAACGATTGGTATGCTATCTAGTTTATTCTCCCTTTCGACCTTCGTAATACTACATAGGAAAACTTCATAACCCTTACGGTGCATTTTTATCATTTTTATTGCCAAAACAACCTTCACTCCTTCCGAGGTCTGAATACCTTTATATGATACTCGAGCACCAGTGGAATCCCTCAAAATAATTTTCTGATTACGACATTCGAATCTCGCATGGTGTTTTGACAACCAATCCATTCCAAGAATAACATCAAATTCGGCCAAGTTAAACTGTATAAGGTTGGCATAAAACGTGGCATTGGTTATGACGATGGGTATGTTTTTAAATAAGGATGAGCAATTAATAGTTTGACCATTAGGTAATGAGATTGAAGTGTGTGATTTATGGTTAGTGATTAATTGGTTGCGTTCTACGAATTTCGTGGCTATATGAGACAAGGATGCTTCCGTATCAAATAAAACCAAAGCTTCAATCGAATTGACTAGGAACGTACCAGAAATCACGTCCGGGTGATCTTCGGGATCCACCTCTGTCATCATGTATACCCTTCCTTGTACTCGGACTGGAGTAGCTGGCGGTTTCTTTGGGCACATGTTTGCGCGATGTCCTTTCTCCTTACAATGCCAACACTCTATCTGAGACCCGTCACACCTATAACCAGGGTGGCGAGGCTTCTGGCATCCCAAACACTTGTTATGATCGCCTCCCAAATTGAAATTTGTTCCAGGTCTGGCATTACCACCATGCATCGGTGCCTTACCCTTAGGATTATTCCCAACCCTACTACTCTGCGGTGGTTGTCCAAATGATCTCTGAGGGTTTGTCTTCTGTGCTAATACTCCTCGGAAGTTTGGTCTGGAGAACTGTGGCTTTTGTATGAAGCTGGGTCTTGATATAGGTGGTGTATAATTTTTCTGAACTGACTTCTTTAACTCGGGCTCTTCTATCATAATTGAGGCATTAGAGCTCAAAGCGATTTGATAGGCCTTCGTGATATTGGTGATAGGTTGCTGGAGCATTGCCGTACGTAGCTTGCCCATCATTCGACGAACATATAGTTGAACCAAATCATTCTCAGAAGAAATTTGATTCTTGGCAAATCGAGATAGCCTTACGAATTTGTCATGATAGTCTTGAAATGACATTCCTTCCATTGATATGCTCATGAACTGTTCTTCCATTTGCCATTTTAATTCCTGAGGGTAGTATTGCCCTTCAATATCTAACTTAAACTCCTCCCAACCGTAACTGGAATCCACCATTACCGTGGGTTTGATCAGCTTCCACCAGTGATTAGCCTCTCCTTTCAGATAGTAAGTAACACAATTGACCCTTTCCTCCTTGGGTATATGCGTCAGCTCCATCAATTTCTCCATTTCATCCAACCAATTGTTTAGTACCACTGGGTCAGTAGATCCGGAATATGTCATTGGTCGGTGCTTAGAAAATCTCTCGAATGCTGTTTGCTGGTATGTTTGAACTTGCATTTGTTTGTTAATGTAGACACCCGCATTTTGACTGCCAGGTGTCTATGACAGTTTCCAAAAAACACCCGATGATGATCGGACGCTAACATGCTCTATGCGCTCGGATACGGGCTCAAATCCATTAATCGCTGGCTAACACACTTACAGAGTACAAACCTCACAAAATCAACCTCGAATCCAGGTCCAGTGGGCCGTTTCCAATCAAATAAGGCTAATTTTGGCCGAAACCGACACCGGAGTTAAAACCGACTTTTAGCGATTGGGTCAACCCTGGTCAAAGTCATTTCCGAGACATACAAAACAACCATTCACAACATCAAAAGTCCAACTCAAGAAGCAAAACCAACAGTCCATCTTCAGACGGGCCATCAGGTCAAGTCCGTCAAGGCAAAACCCTAGACACCAAAGTACATGGGCAATGCCTATATAAGCAACCCCATGCACACACAATTACACATCTTTTACACATCAAATTCAACCCTAATTCAACTTTTACCACTTCAAAAAGAACCCTAATCTTATACATGCAACCCTAATCAAACCCTAGCAATTCTACACTAGCAAAAAAACCCTAAACCTAGTTTTAGGAATCAATCCCGAGCCACCATAACATAACCTCCATAAAACCTCGAAGACTCTTGTGTTAAAGCCACGGTTACGAGTTCGATCCGAGACAAGAACATGTAGGTTGAGCGTGTCAAAACCCCGTTCTCTCCTTCTTCTCTTCCTCTCGTCATCTTCTTCGCTTTTTCTTACTTTTTTATTTTTTTTATTTTTTTTCTTTATTGCATCATAATATCGATAATAACTAATACAAAACATTAAAATACTTATCGATTTGTGTCGAATAAGAGGGGTATCGGAATAAGGAAACACGAATATACAAGTGTACTGCACACAGCGTTGACGGTCGCTTGTTCCAATGCCCCGATTATTTGATTATTGAGATAAGTTAACTTAAACAATATTTTTTTTATTTTGTTTGCATCATTATCATTAGTCGCATATTTACATTAATTTTCAAAAAATAAGCATTATATTTAATAAGGGTCGAAACCCGTTGACGCGGATCTGACATCATAATCCTTAGGGATTTATTTTGATGTCGGAAAAGCCGAGGGAATCAAGTTTTCATTCAAGCAAAGTGTCGATACGTTAGATCCGATGCCAATTCCATAATTGGATGTCGAGTCTAATAATCTAATCAAACAATTTAGCCAATTCAATTTTTCGTTGATGCTAACGTAGATGTTATTTAATTCGTTCGAATCATGACACTACAAACGTGGAGGAATATCTATATCGTCTTGGTTATTTTAAACGATTCAAATCAATATTCTTTTTTTTTCACTCTAGTATTCCATATTGATTCCATAATCGAATATGGGATATGACGAGCATCACAATTAAAATCGAGTATAAATTATTCCAAGTATTTAATATCGATTTCATAATCGAATATTGAATACGACGAATATCGAAAATATTAAGTCGAGTGCAAATTACGCAATATTTGTACGCAATTTAATAAAATCATCAATTTTCCGAAGAAAACAATTTCGCTCTTTTTTATTATTATTCTTCGAACATCATTTTTTTTAGACAAAACATTTTTTTTAGATCTCGATATATATTTTTTCCTTGACCTCGGTCAACACGTGTTAATCCATCACGTGACCTACTATTCTTTTCAGAACCATGCATCATACTACATTATTCGCAAACTGTTATTATCGTTATACCGTTACTAACAAGTTTGTTATTTTCTTGTCAATTTATTTTTGTTTATTTTATTTTACTAAAATGAACCCACATGCTAAAATTCCACTTTGACGTAGAATTAATTGCATTAAATCGACATAGAAACCCTTTTCAATTCCATTCACATGTTTAGGGAAAATAATTTTTGCATATCATTTTCCCGTTTAACTAACGCGCGTATTGGAAAGTCATTCGAATTCTTAGTAGAGGCCGCTAATGTGCGGGCGTGGTTGGGTGTCCTTTGTGAGCTTCCCAACACGTACCCTCACCCCTTACTCAGAACCTCGGTTTCCGGATGCCCGAAACCGTTGGCGCACGAGAGTCATTCAATACACAATATCCGATAATGTCGGTATTGGTATCAAATGCAAAGGGACGAGCCCAATAAACTCTGAGATTGGAAATGGGCCGTATTTTGTATACGGACCACTACGACATAGAGTGGGCTCGAATGGTTCCGAATAACCACAAAATTCGGTGGCGACTCCACATAGACCTAAATTTCAATTCGATCCGTTTCATATGGAGATTCATTCGCCTCCCCAAACCCGCGCGTGGCCGCGTTGGGGTGGACCTATGTTATGTCCACAATTTGGCGACTCCGCTGGGGATTAACTGATGCGTGACTTACCATCGGCATCCTCAGGGTGAGACTCGAATAGAAATCGTTTGACTAGTACAATACGCGTCTTAGTTTTACGGTTCATGCATAACCCATATTTTCCCAGGCCGGTACTGGTGACCGACGTCCCACTATACCATTGATGTACTCCAATATGGATATGTCAAAAGGTGTCCATAGTCGATTCGAGTGGGTTTCGCGCCATGTTTTAAGCTCAATTCGACTTAGAGAGTCCGTCCCGATCAACGTCTAGACTATGTACACTGGTATAGACCCTCTTAGACCGACCGAGACTTAGTGTAGAGCATACATGACGTCGTTATAATGCTTGTGTGACTATGTGCTACTTGGTTTCCGAGTCGTTTTAAAAAATGTCAACTTTTCAAAAATTGCATCTTTTTCAAGACATTCGATTTCAAAACCCGGGACATGCCGAATTTAGGACTTATGATTTTACTCAAAATAGCCTATTTTCTAGGCGGTATGCTGCCCAATTCAAAACTCAAAACATTTTCGAACTCTCAAAACCGAGGCCCGATACACTTTCCGTTTTTTCTCGAAAAATTGGGCCTCTACAGAGTTGTCTCGGAATTTTCAAAAACAATCAATTTTCAAAACTTCCCTCCTCTTAGGACTTCCCATATTTAGCAGTGCCGGTCATGTCTTAAGTTGTCAAGTTTCTCTAGCGTCGAAACTCTGTCGATCTTACATCACGAGTTTCTTCCCTATCCCAGTCCGCCTTATTAGACTAAGGCAAGGCCCACCTAAGTAGGACATACTCTTACGAAGGAGGGCCCGTCAACACAATCGAGTCATAAGTCTGGGGATGTCCCACGTGAACCTTCCTTCGAATAGGACTAGGCCCACTTGCCGAATCCTAAGGAAGGCCCACACTCCACAGGTCACCCGTCTAGGTGTCTTTCTTCGAGTCTTTTCCTCTTTTAGTCTTGTTCGGGATGTGCTTGCTATTCCGGGATTCGGGCCAGTTTCTGATTACGAGGTGTTCTTACAGACAGACCACCCGCAACCCGACATCAACGCAAAACGGAAGAGTTGAAAGATGCCCTAACCAAAATCGAGACTCAACTGACCTCCATCCTTGCTAACCAAGCAATTTTGGACACTCACCTGAGCACTGTGGAGAAGACGGTCCCCGTTGCAGGAGCTGAGTCCACTAGGCCCATAGCCGAATTGGTCAGTGTTGTTCGCAGGCTCAAGAAGCAAGTTCACTTATCGACAAGCAATTCAATCCACTCCGAAAATGCTCGCATTTATTCACCTTTGAATAACGAGCTACCTGCCAACCTCAACTTGACAGGAATTCCTATGTTTGAGGGTACCGAAGACCCGGTCCATCATATCCGGGCCTTCAAAGACTTCATGGCAGTCAAAGGGGTAAAATCCGCCATGTTCAAGCACCTATTCCCTTCCTCCTTGAAGAAGCATCCCAGAGCCTGGTTCTACAGGCTCGACCCCAAGAAATACAAGACTTGGGATGATGTGGCGACCGAATTTGCTCGGAACTACGCCAATAACACTGAAATCCAGAATACAATGCGTACTCTGGAGGTAATGGCCCAAGAGCCCAAAGAAGGGTTCACAAAATATCTGCAAAGGTGGAGGGCTGAGAGTGTGAAGCTGGTTGACAAGCCCGGCGAGAAGGCCCTAGTGGAAGCCTTCGTCAAAAATCTACTTCCATCCTACCGGGTCCATATCCGGTATTCTATCATCCCAAACTTCGCTGTCCTTACTGAAATGCGCACGAGAATCGAGGATGACTTGAGACTAGAGAGCCTGACTAAGGCCTCTACCAAAGGCTATCAAGGGGCGAGTTCATCTACGATCAAGCCCACACCTGCAGTTGCAACTCGCAGCATCTTTGACGAGGTAAACCTGCTGGACATCACTAGTAGAGAAATGACATTTGACAAATAGCTAATATGACGGTTTTTATAAATAACCGTTGCGTATTATAAAAGGCAGCGGTTATTGGGAAGCGACCGATGCGAAATGTTTATAGGAAATGTAACTGCATCGGTCAAACTGTACGACCGATGCGATATATATGTGTAAAATATAACCGCATCAGTCAAGATTTACGACCGTTGCGAAAAGGTTTTGTATAATATTTAAAACGACGGCCATAATGACCGTTGCGAAATATATATATAACCGCATCAGTTAAAGTTTACGACCGTTGCGAAAACGTCTTGTATAATATTTAACACGACGACTATTTTGACCGTTGCAAAATGTGTATGTATATAAAACTTAACCACATCAGTCAAGATTTACGACCGTTGCGAAAATGATCTATATAATATTTAGCACGACGACCATTTTGACCGTTGAATAATATAATCACAAATTCTTGTTATTGTGAGATCGCTCACATATAGTCACCACAAATTCTCAGACGGTCTCACAATAATGTTATTGTGAGACCTCTCATAACATGAGTGGTTACTTGTTTATTTATTTTTTTAATTACATATAAGGGAGTTACTTTTAATATTTTTTTTTTATTAGTATGTCTCATCATAATAATTTATCGTAAGACGGTCTCACGATAAATTTATTGTGAAAACACTTACATACAAGTTACATACTTTTAATAATATATCATTTTTTATTAGTATGTTTTACAATAATTTACCATAAGACGGTCAAGATCATTATTAATAATAATCACAATTTTTTTATGACTAATAATATAAAGGCTAATCCATTTCTAGAGTTGACAAGCATGCTTAATAATACCATGCTTAATAATTTACAAATTTGTGATTATATACAAATTTGTGTAATAATATATAAAGGCTTAATCACATATACAAATTTACCGTAACACCATGCTTAATAATATAAAAATATATTATCAACCATTTCTAGAGTTGACAAGCCTAATCCGACCCGACTGACCCGACCCAAAACCCGAGTAAAATTGACCCGATCTGACCGAAAATATAGTGACATTACCCGACCCGATGATGACCCATAACCCGATACGACCCGCTTCAGGCCGACCGGAACCCAACCCGATAAATTATCTGACCCGACTCGATCTGAAAGCCGACCCGACACGAAAATTTCTGACCCAATCTCGATCCGCCCGCCCGATTTCCAACTCAAACCATCTTTAAAATTTTAATCCATAAAAAAATGACACTTACCCATTAGGCCCAAACCACAAACTAATTAACCAAAATGACCTACAAATCGGCTCTCATCTAATTTTACAACTGCTCACCCACTTTACTTATTTTCGCCGACTGCAGCTTCTTCTTCTTCTTCGCCAGTTGTCCTGCACTCTTGCTAATGTTTCAGTCAACAAGTTCATATTTATCGGCTTGAAGAACCCCACATTCTCCAGGTCTAACAATTGAAAATCTCAGGTATTAGCTCCAAACTCTCTAAATTATCATGATTGATTCCCTTACTTTGCAACGCATGTTTTTTATTATGTTTCTCATATCTTTGATTGGTTTTTTTACTGGGTTATGATTCAATATGAGTTTCTTTGTTTTTTATTATGTTTCTCATATATTTGATTGATTTTTTACTGGGTTATGATTCAATATGAGTTTGTTTGTTAAATTTGTAATGGGTCATTGGTAATGCAGTAGGACTGTTTCAATGTGTTAAGTTGATGATTTGCTGACTTTTGCTTTGTTGAGGTTGGTTCATGAACTGGTTTCGATGTTCAAGTTTGAATCTTTTTATGGTGGGTTAAGTGTTTGACTGAATTTGACTAATGGATAGCCAATCTGCAGAAGTTTGTAGATATAAAATTTTCACATTCAGGCCTCAATACCCTAATTTCTGAGAAAATGGAGAATTTCGACAGGGGATAATCTTTTCCATGAATGTTACAGCAATATGTTTAGGTAGTAATTTCGACCGTACCTGAGAGGAGGAGGATGATCCTTTGTGATTGTTAGTGTAGTCAATGTTAGTGTAGAGACGTGAGATGATGATTGTAGGTCAAAATGAGGATTAATTATCATTATACTAGTGTAGTCAATGTTAGTGTCCAAATGAGGATTAATTCTCTCTGAGATGCAATAATACAATATTGAAACAATGAATAGTAATATTGAAACAATGAATAGTTTGAAGAAGGGAGTTGGAAATATCACTTATATACTTCCCTCTGAGATGCAACCTTGTGCTACTTTCTTCATTCTTGATGGGTACATACATACATACATACTTAACTACTACTACGGAGTAGTTGTTTCTTCATTGTTTTGTTGTTTTTAAGTATACAATTATTTATGTTAGTTGAAATTCAAATAAATGGAATTGTCTCCAAAACTATGCCAATTGAGATTTCTTGGCTACCTGTCTCCAAAACTCTCAAATGAATAGATGGAATTGTATATCTAAGGACTATCTAGTTCTCACGGTTCTCATTTAAGTTAGTATTATTGAAGATTAGTTAGGTTGATTTGAGTAGTCCATTGTGATAAATATTACTAATAATAAACTTATTATTGTTAGGATTATTATTTTTTGTGTTATTCTTTTAGATTTTTTATTTATTTTAGATAATTGTTCTAGTATTGTTGTTTTCTGGCGATGTATTGGAATGTTTTTTTTTTTTTTTGTATTTTTGTATTTTATAAGAGAAGTTCAACATGAAAAATAATAATAATATGAATATGAATACTATGTAATTAATTGCTTTTGGATTAGAACAATATAATGGGGTTTTTACAAGCAATCACTTTGTCTAAAGTTGTGATATGCATACTAATAACAGTTCACACAATTAATTAGCTCCAATGCCTTAGTGTCGTATAGTATTAAATAAAAAAAGAGGTAGTGGACAATAATGTATATGTCTCTACTTCATGGTTCATTAAAGTTTATATGATTGAATATTGTTTTTAGGTAAGAATTTTTTTATTTATTGAATGTGGTGTTCTTTCGTGTCTATAGAGATGGATCGAAGTTGGATGTATAATATGAAACGTTCCACCCCCGAATTTGTGAATTTTGTGAAAGAGAACTTTGTGAGTATGTTTTTGCCAAAGTCCAATAGTTCTTTTTCTTGAATAATTCAATTCTCCACAATAATGTTATATGTGGCTAATTTTATATTTGTCCTCTGTTATTGTACAGAAAACATTGGATGCTAGCCATTATCTTTCCGCTTATTCATGAGACATGTTTCTGTGATCCAATGGCAAGTATAAAACGTGATGCATCATTTAAACAACTAATACAGATGTCAGTATTTTGATGAAGCTATAATACCTTTTTTTTTGTAAAAAAATCAAACTTTCTTTTTGACTGATATTTTTTTTCCATATATCTTCTTTTTTTCGAGGCGTAGTGCATTTCGAACTTTTAAGACCGCTCGTGGAGGTTCGACATCGAAATCAGGCTCGTCAATGAAATGGAGCAACATTGAAGTAAGTTGTCATCATCAACATTTTTCGCGGTTGTGCATTGAGTTAATTATTTGTCAATTGTACAAATTTGGTGCATATATGCTTATTTAAGGTTGGTTTGTGTAAGTTCGCTAATGTGAAGCTGAACTGATGATTTGTGTTGATTTATGATTGAATTTGTAGCTTTGTCTTATGGGTGTGTATTTGAATATAATGATTGAAATACGATGAGGTGATTATACGATGACATGATAATAAGAAGGGTGGGTGTGGTATGTTCATGTTTTAGACAAGTGGGTTGGAATGTTACTTATGTTAGTCACCCTTTTTCTTGATCGTATTCTTCTTGTTGGATTCTCTCGTTTGTGTTTCAATATAATTTCACCTTTTCTCATGCCACATTTAATGTTGCATCAATGTTTTTTTCCAAGTGTTATCAACAAAATGGAAGCACGGAGTGTGACTATTATGTCATGCGGTACATGTTAGATATAGTTCAACGGTATCGGAACATCGAAGATCATAAGAAGGTATTTATTAGTTAAATATTTTCACTTGACGTTTAATTTTCAATCATTGGATTTTTATTTGATTGGTTTTTTGAAGAAAACAAAAATATAAGAATAATTGATTTGGGTTACTTGTATATGTTTTGTGGTCTAATCAAAATCTTTTGATTTGGTAGTGGTTCGGAACGAAGAATGTTTATACGGTTGAAGAGATGAATGAGGTTCAAGATTTGTGGGCTATCTATTTTATGGAGAATCATCTTTAGCTTGAATTGGTCGTAGATATAGTATTGGTATATATCGTACGAATTAGAATATATGGATTTTCTTCTATATGTATTTTTGAAAGAACAATCGCTCCTACTACTTGATTAGTTCGGCATTTTTGAAAGAACGATCGCTCCTACTACTATGTATTTAATTTTGGGGTGGATGAATTTTATATATCTATATATATATATCTATATATATATATCTATATATATATATATATATATATATATATATATATATATATATATATATATATATATATATATATATATATATCTACATTATTAGTTAATTGTGCGTGGTTAAGGTGCGATTATTGGTGCAAACTATTTACTTTTATAGTTGTATAAGATTATTTATGTAATGTTAGGTTCAATTGTGGCATATCAGCTACAGTAGCTGTATTACTTTTTTTTTTTAAAAACTTTTTACAACGGTCATTTGTATTGACTGATGCTAATTTATTACCACTTTAAGCAACGGTCATTGATGTCAACCGATGCAAAATGTATACTTTTTGCAACGGTCGAAATTAATAACTGATACAAAATGTACACTTTTTGCAACGGTCACCTTTTACAACCGTTGCGATATATGAACTTTTCGCAACGGTTACCATTTTAACCGATGCAAAATGTACATCTTTAGCAACGGTTATTTTATTTAACCGATGCAAAATATGTTTTTGCAACGGTTGTAGAACCGTTGCGATAAGTGGTGGACCTATTGCAACCCCGCGCAATACAACGGTCAACGACCATTGCGATATGCAGTTTTTGACCATTGCGATATGTAGTTTTTGTACTAGTGACACCTCATCTAAAAAGAATGCACCAAATCGGGTATTCACAGATATAGGGACTACCTATACTTATGCCTTACAAAGGCTATCTTCAAAGGGCCTGATCCAGCCGATAGGCCCAACTGCAGAACCTCCAGTAGAAAAGAGGCCCAAAACTTACAATGCCCAAACCTACTGTCAGTATCACCGGGGTAACGGGCATGATACTGAAAAGTGTTGGAGGTTAAAGCACCTGATCCAAGATCTTATCGAGAGCGGGAAAATCCCGTTGCCCGGAGACAAGCCGAGCAACAAAGAAAACCCGTTCAGCGCCCATGCTATATTCACAGGGGAAGTAGTCGACTGTTCTCACCTCATTTCTCCTTTTATCCCACAAATCAATGGGATATGGTTCGATGATGAGGACGATGTCTACTTAACCAAAGGGGAAGCTGTCCCCATCACCCTTGAAGAGGTCCGAAAGGCTAAGTCCAAAGCCTTAGCCACCAACCACCTCGCCGCAGCCGGGCGCTCTACTCCTATATCCGTCACTGAACCTGCCAGGACGGAACCTACCCCTGAAGAACCAAGCCCGGACACGGCTCTGGTCCAGCAATTGAAGAGGGTTCGAGCTGACTTAACCGTACGGCAACTACTGGTTAGCTCACAGGCACATCGAGAAGCACTGACTAAGGCTCTCGATGAAATCAAGGTCGATTCACAAGCTACCCCTTCTGAAATGGTAGCCACTATTATGCCTTTTCTGAAGGGCAAGTCAAAGGAAGAAGGTCCACCCATAACCTTCTCTGAAGCTGATCTGCCACCATTTGGGCCCAATCACAATCTGGCCCTATACATCACGGTCATCTGCAAAGGTAAATATCTCCCGATGACCCTTATCGACGATGGATAAGCCGTGAAAGTCCTTCCTCTAAGGACCGCAAAAGCACTCGGCATCACCGATGCCGATTACCTTCCGACGGCGCAGACTATCCAGGCTTTCGACGGAAGTCCAAAACCTGTCGTCGGGGCCGTGAAATTGAAGATCATAACAGGCCCAATCGAAAAGGAGTTGGAATTTCAGGTGATAGATGTCACCTCATCATTCAATCTCTTACTAGGAAGGCCTTGGATCCACGCAGTCAAGGCCGTGTCATCTACCCTCCATCGAAAAGTCAAGATGCCCCTTAAAGACGGTATCATCACGCTGGAGGCGACCCCAATTACCGTAGCAAGCTGCAACGCTACGGGCCGGGCCGACCCACGAGGATTTGATTTCGTGGGCATGATCGAAGAAGAATATCTCTTTAGGCCCTACTTCACAACTAGCATCGACACGATGCTACAAAATCTGGATTACCTACCCGGAATAACCTCAAGGCCATATCTTCCAGCTGGGAAGATTATCGAGGTCCTAAATGATGGCGAATCACATTTCGGATTGGGGTATGCTATAACCCCGGAAAACGTGGTCCGGGCCGGTATTCACAAGGCCATCGACATTTTCAAGGGTACTTACATAAGCCCTTATAGCCCGAAGTTAACGGATTACTTCGTCACTCCAGTCTTCGGAGCTATCCAAGTGGGCCTTTACCGACCCACCGTCACAAATCCCGAGACCAAAAAGGCTCGGGAATGCAATTTCATCCCTGATGATATATTCACCATCGTCCAGGCCGAATCAAAGGAGGGCGAAAACAACTCTGAGCCCGTGTTGGGGCTCTTATTCGGAGAAGACAAGGCCATCCCCGCTCCGAAAGACGACTTGGTCAACCTGATCCTTCGCAGCGGTCGGTTTGACCCAACCAAACTAATCACCGAGGTCGGTACCAACACCGAGATGAGGGCTTGGAGGAAGACCATAAAATGGACCGATGGCCAAGGACGGGTCTACAAGCTGACCACCGGCGAGGGAGACATGCCAGATACCGAGTCTGAGTCAGAGTCAGAGTCGGAGTCTGAGTCCGAGTCTAGAGGGTCTGGTGCTAAAGTCGAGTCTGTGACCCCTCTTTCCTTATCCACTGAGGTCTCGGGGCCTGTCCTAAGACCTCTCCCTATCCCGCCACTGACCAATGATCAGATGGCAGCTCTATTCGAGCTATTTTCAAAATTTACCATCAATAATAATTACGAACACCGTTCTGCTTACAACTTGTCTTATTTCCAAAATTTCTCAATTTCAAAAATTTTATATGCAATGACATTGAGAAACCCGACGAACAGGTACCCCTACCTCAACATCTGGTCGAGCAGCTCGAGCAAAGGGAATCCTGAGATCCGGTAATCGAAGAAACCGAGTCCATCAATGTGGGAACCACTTTAGAGCCCCAGATGCTTAAGTTGGGCCTATCTTTAGATCCAGAGGAGAGAAAACAATTCGCAGACCTCCCCCAGGAATTCAAAGATGTCTTTGCATGGTCCTACAAGGACATGCCGGGTATAGACCGGGAGATAGCCGAACACCGAATACCCATCAAAGATGGGTGCAAGCCGGTAAAGCAAAAACTCAGAAGAATGAAGCCCGAGTGGTCTCTTAAAGTCAAGGAAGAGGTCGATAAACAATTTAAAGCAGGCTTTATACAAGTGTCTGAATATCCAGACTGGGTTGCAAATATCGTGCCGGTACCCAAGAAGGACGGCAAGGTGCGGGTTTGCGTGGACTTCCGGGATCTTAACAAGGCAAGCCCAAAAGACGACTTTCCGTTACCACACATCGACATACTGGTGGATAACACGGCCGATCATCCCCTTCTATCGTTCATGGACGGGTATGTCGGGTACAATCAAATTAAAATGGCAGAAGAGGACATGGGTAAGACCACCTTCATTACACCTTGGGATACTTACTGTTACACCGTCATGCCATTTGAGCTTATCAACGCCGGGGCCACTTATCAACGGACCGCCACTACTTTGCTCCACGACATGATGCATAAGGAAGTGGAGGTCTATGTGGACGACATGATCGTCAAATCCAAGGACCGAAGCGGACACATTTCAGCCCTAAGAAATTTCTTCACCCGGCTACGTAAATACAACATGAGACTGAACCCACAAAAATGCAGTTTTGGGGTAACGTCGGGCAAATTACTGGGCCATATCGTTAGCCAACGCGGCATCGAGGTCGACCCAGCTAAAATCAAAGCCATCACCGAGATGCAACCACCCAAGACCGAAAAGGAAATAAGGGGGTTTCTCGGGAAGGTCCAATACATCAGCCGGTTCATTTCGAAACTAACCATGGTATGCGAACCCATCTTCAAAAAGCTAAAAATCGGAGAACGGGTGCTATGGGACGGCAAATGTCAAGCGGCTTTCGACAAAATCAAGGAGATTTTGTCTGCTCCGCCGGTACTAATGCCACCTCAACACGGTCTGCATTTGTCGTTATACCTAACGACGATAGAGACGGCCATGGGGGCTATGCTGGCCCAGACAGTCGATTCAGAAGAACGGGCTATTTACTACATCAGTAAAAAGTTCCTCGAATATGAGTGCAAATATACAATGCTCGAAAAGACGTGCCTAGCATTGGTTTGGGCCACTAAAAAGCTCCGACATTACATGCTCAGTCACGAGGTACATGTGTTATCCAAAATGGATCCTATCAAGTACTTATTCGAGAAGCCCATCCTCAACGGCAGGATGTCAAGGTGGACTTTAATGTTATCCGAGTTCGACCTCAAATTTGTACCATTAAAGGCCATCAAAGGCCGGGTAGTTGCCGAGTTCCTCGCTGACAGCCCAATATTCGAAGAAGGCCACACCGATACATGGGCCTTTCCTGATGAAGACATATTCCATACCGATACGGAGGTATGGGATCTATATTTCGATGGGGCATCCAACTTCCGAGGATTTGGGGTCGGAATCCTGTTAATTTCACCCCGAGGGGAACACACTCCCTTATCCATCAAGTTGGACTTCGACGTCACCAACAACGCAGCCGAATACGAAGCATGCATTCACGGGTTGCAAGCCGCCGCTGATTTAGGGGTAACAAACCTCCGGGTCCACGGTGATTCATCATTGGTCATCAATCAAGCACTCCAAAAATGGAAAACTCGGAACGCCAATCTCGTGGCTTACCAAGCACGGGTAAGGGTTCTAGAGAAACAATTCCAAAAGGTAGAATACATTTATCTGCCCCGGGAAGAGAATCAGTTCGCAGATGCACTTTCCAAATTAGCATCTTTACTGAACATCCCGGATCACCTGACCAGCATGTCAATCTGTGTCGAAAGACGGTCCGAGCCAGCCTACATCCACGCCATTCAGGATATTGAGATAACTGACCCGGAACCATTGTATCAAACTGTCCTAACCTACTTGGCAACGAGAGAATATCCCCCGGGAACTGAAAACCGGGCCAAGAAAGCCCTGCGGAGATTGGCAACCCAATTCGTTCGCACGGACGACGGGCAACTGTACAAAAAGACGGCACAGGGGGCTCTACTCCTATGCATCGATAAAATACAGGCCGAAAAGGTAATTGCCGAAGTACACGACGGTGAAAACGGCCCGCATATGAACGCCCATATGCTAGCCCGAAAAATCATGAGGCTCGGGTACTATTGGAACACCATGGAAACAGACTGTCAGGTGTATGTCAAACACTGCCATAACTGTCAGATCTTTGCCAATGTACAGCATATGCCATCTTCCCTCTTATATACCATGACATCACCATGGCCATTTTCGACATGGGGTATAGATATAATTGGAAAGGTGCATCCTTCCGGGACGGGAGGTCATTGCTTCATTTTAGTGGCCATCGACTGCTTCACCAAATGGGTAGAAGCCGAGTCATACCGTGTCTTGAACGCCAAGCACGTGGCCAAATTTATCCAAAATAAAATAATATGCCGGTATGGGATCCCTCACGAGTTCATCGGCGATCACGGGACCCACTTTCAAGCCGAAACTGCCGCATTGCTGGCAAAATATAAAATTCAAAGGCATACATCTTCGCCTTACCGACCTCAAACAAATGGAGCGGTAGAAGCGGCCAATAAAACAATTGTCACCATACTTAAAAAGATTGCTGAGAATTACCGGGACTGGCCCGACAAAATACCTTTTGCCCTGTGGGGATATCGAACCTCAATCCGCACCGCGACCGGGGCAACCCCGTATTACTTGACATACGGAATGGAAGCGGTCCAACCAGTCGAGCTAGAAGTGCCATCCCTCATGATTTTACTTGAAAGCCAAGTACCTGAAGCAGATTGGGTCCAAGCCCGATACGATTCGCTGGTCCTTTTAGACGAACGGCGATCACGGGCCCTCAACAATATCCAAATATATCAAAAGAGGATCCAACGGGCTATCAACAAAAGGGTTAGGCCCCGAAACATCAAAGAAGGGGATCTGGTCCTAAAATCGGTTCGTGCCTTACTACCGGTTGACCCAAGGGGTAAATTCAAACCCAACTGGGCTGGGCAATACTTAGTCAAGAAGGTCCTATCAGGAGGAGCGGTGATGCTGACAGACTTGGACGGGAACGAATTTGTCAACCCAACCAACTTAGACCAGCTGAAGCGCTACTACCCATAAACCCCATCTCAATGTCATTTGCAAAAAATTTTATAAATTTGTCTTTTTATAAATTTTCAAAAATTATAGACAAGTCAATAAGCTAGAATTAATTATTCTACTGTCGCACATCTCGAATTAATAATCTTGATGTATTTCGAAAATTGCAAAAATCAATCAAATCAATTTTGAACTACGTTTGGTTTGATTCCGCTATTTGTGGATACGTAGGCAACCCCTCTAAAGGGTACAACCACTGCAATAAACGAAAGACGAGAACGGTGTTCAATAATATGTCTTTTTATCTCGATTAAAAAAAAAAAAAAAAACGCCGGACACGGCATACATACACCAAAAAAACCACACCACTAAAAAATAATAATAATATTCAAATAATAATAACGGAGACTAATATCCGGGCATTTTCCTCTTCCCCTTGTCCTTCGGGTCGCGTGGAGCCTGAGGTCTTCGGGGTGGTGGCGAGCGTTCCCGAATCACAAGTGGAACCTCTTTAGCACGAGCCCGTTTCTTCGGCGACGGGTCTTCTATCACGGTCTTCGGTCCAATGCGAGACCGCACACACTACTACAATTTCCTTAGTTTCTTGACGCTTTATGGTCGACGCTTTTATAAGCGTCAACGCATTTTTGATTAAAAAATACTAAAAATCCCCAAATCTGACATGGGCCCACTAATACTGTAAAACAAAATTACCTACCGCTCTCTCATTGAAAACGAACAGACTTACTTATTCATCTCCCTATTATCTTCCCCAAAACCTAATTATCTTCCTCTATTCCATCGCCTTACTGTAAACAAAAAACAAAAGAACCACTATTTAGATCTCCACTCCCAAAAAAGAAAAACACAAAACAAAGAAGAAGAGGAAGCTGAAGACGAAGAAGAAGAAAGAAGATGAAGAAGAAGAAGCAGAAGCAGAAGAAGAATGGAAGTGGCGACGAAAGCGGTGGGTGTGGAGGCGGAGGAAGACGAATGTGCCTTTTGCATCGCACGCCTCAGATTCATCTTCGCCGATTACGTTGCTGCATATGCAAGTCTATCTCTCCTATACCTTTACTTTTACTTCTCTTCTTTCGTCCTTTATTCCGTAATTTGATTTCGTCTTGATTTTGCTCGCCATCTTCTGTCCTTAATTTTGTTGATTTTAGGTCTACGTATTTCGAACATAATTAGGATTTTCATGTCCAGTCTTGATGTTTAAATGCTAGAGTTTGAATTGCAATTTGTACTGATTTCGACTTTGGGTTGAGTATGAATTAGGATTTTAATTAGGGTTGATATGCTGCTAGCGTTAAGACTGTGAGAGTGATCAAAAGTAAATTCTATCATTTTTATATTTCCTGTTTAATTGACAAGTTTTAGTATGAACTACACGAGAGTATCCTGAATCACCCCCTAATAGTAACAGATACAACTGCATTAGTGCATTTCACTAACATGATAAAGTTTGATATATTTGTTTTATGTGAGAAGTTAGCATACAATATTCACTTTTGTATTCATGATCTTGTTGAGCTGAACATCAATCTGGTGATATTTTTTTCTAGTGCAATC
The DNA here is from genome assembly GCA_958450325.1 of Agrostemma githago. NCBI lineage: Eukaryota > Viridiplantae > Streptophyta > Magnoliopsida > Caryophyllales > Caryophyllaceae > Agrostemma > Agrostemma githago. The sequence goes on from OY288241.1 coordinate 61,680,300, forward strand.
AGTGGATCCATTTGTGAGAAATGCTTGGTTTTCAATTTGTGAGAAATGATTGACATTCAATGTAGTAATAACTCTATGATTTTAATATGTCGGTCAACAAAATATATGAAGCCTCAGAGAAACGACAACGCAAAGATTATGTGTCCAACTATAGCGAGTGGCAGCAATTTACTCACTATAGTTTCCATCCGCTTTCGGACCATACACATATTCAAAATTAGAAAATCCATGCATCTTGTTTATGTGCACGCTATTGGAGAGTTTGTTCAGGAAGATGATGAACTCTTTCTCACTTCAAGTGCTTAGGCAAGTTGAATTTTTATCATTCATTTATATTATGTTACAGAACTTCATTTAAGGAGACTTGTATGGTTAAATGTATGTCTTTTTGCAAAGTAGTACATAAGCCGTTAGAAAAGTAAAAAAAAGCCCTATTTAGTCTATATCCCTCTTTTCATAAACCCTGGGAATCAAAATGCAGGATTCGGTACAATCCACCATCATTAATACAAAACTGGTCATAGACATCACCACTAAAATCCATATTCTCAAAAGCGGACAGTGTGGGAACAAGAGAGGAAGTGATATATCCTAATTCAGAGTTAGCGAATAAGATCGTAATCAACCATAAGACGGAATTTGACTGGGATAACTGGGATTACTATCAAGAGTTTGCATTACGCTCTTGGAATGGATCCAATATTGAAGATAAAGCAAGTCAACTCAAAAAGACGATTGAAGAGTACGTAATACTACTACTACTACTACTTGTTTTCTTAATTTTACTTGTCTTTGTTTAAGGTTATTCAGTACATATTTCAAATAATTTTGTGGAATGTTTTGATGAACATATGGAGCATATATATGTTCCTTTCAAAAATTTGCCTATTGTGAGTATATGATTTGAGCTATAAATTTCATTGTTTAATTGTAACATTTACTGAAAAAAGAAAACTTACTATTCGGGGGTTTGTCATAACAACGAACTTGTGGGTGAGAATATGATCATTTTAATTAGTCTGGGAATAAACTCTGAGACATATCAAACACGAACAGAATTGAGTATTAATGGCCTTATTTGTGTATTCTCGCTGTTGCTGTTGTCGTGTGATCCGAATGGATTCTAACAAAGACCCGGAATATGACGTGATTATACATACACTCAGTGAATTCATTCTGCTTTCTGCCCCATTTAACCAGAGTCTCACCTGCTAACTTTTCAGTTGCTTCGTGAAATGAGGTTTAAAATTGCACGAATCACATCCTTAGCTTTCTCTACATTTATGGAAATGTTCAGCCTAAAAAATGATGGTATCTCACACATGAAACAAAAGGCTGAAAGTAGGGTCCAAGAATATCTGTTTTAGGCGCTTTCTTGGAGTGTTATATACTTGTATGGATTGATATCGTCCTCGTACTTTTTTTTTTCTAATTTTGATGACACTGAATGCCCATTATCTTCTATCCTTTTCAGAGGCAACACCAAAGAGCATTTTGCAAACAATGGGTGTTAAAGGTCTGACATTGTATCATCTGAAGTCACATCTTCAGGTATTTGTCGTACATTTTTTAGTCCATCTCTTCTATGCTTAGTTTTTCGCGATGTGAGGAGATGTGGGTTGTGCTGTGAATGCACTCTTCTGTTATCGCTCATTTCTTCAGCATTAAAGTTTATTTGCTTATACTCTCGCCTTCTTTCACATTTAGCCTCATTCCTCAAATAGATTTTCACTCATGTCTATGTTTTAGATAGACATAGGTCGTATGACCTATGTCTAAGTATTTGATAATAGATGTCCCTCAACTTAACATGGGTCCCAAAACCCATGTCTATTAGTGAAAACAACACATGTCTATTTGATGTTTTGTAGTAGTGCGTGCCAGGCCTTGTCATCGATCAAGCACAAGCTCGAACCCTTGTTGATCAACTCGAGGTTCTCGAACAAAAGGTAGTCAGTCGTTTTCATTAATTTCTTAAATTATTTTTCACTATTCTTGTTTGTTTGATGATTTTTTGTAGTAAGAAGATTGATGTGGAGCATGTGAAGGAGAAAGATTTGGAAGATGAGAACGTAGACAACAATGATGACAAGGATCTCACTCTCGCACTTCATATTTTCTATTTCCGTTCCATTAATGTCATGGTTTCTTATTGTCGAATCAGTTTTTGGTAGAATACAAATGCTTGAGAAATCGATTGACATTTGTTGAGCATGTAGGGTGAAGCAGACAATTTTCTGAAAGAAGTGACATGTACAGTTTTGAGGTTTACCACTGGAGCTGATTTGTGGTCAGGAATCAAGAGACTCGTATTCTTCGGTTGACATGATGAAGCAACATTGTATAGAATAATTGTTTTTAGAAATTTCTAATGCATTTATATTTAATTTAGTGAACTATAATATTTTGGATGTATTCAACCTACCTTCTACGGAGTATTATTTTATAATATTGTACCTCGATTTTTTAAAAATTAATATATTCTTTATGATTAGATTCTCCACGCTTTTATGATGTTATATTGTCGATAATTGAATTTTATATTATTATTTCTCGACCCCTTTATTAGTAGAAAGTCCCGCACTTTAAGAAACATTGGCCGGGGAAAAAAATATCTCGACATAGAAAAGCGTCGAGGTTGCATTTTCTAGTGTACATGTGGTGACGTAGAAAAGCGTCATGAATAATGTATTCAACGTTTTAAAGCGTCGAAGATGACGACACATAAATGGGTCGAGAATTCCTGACGCCCAAAATCTCCGCGCTTTTCAGAAGCGTCGAGAATTAAATTTGCGACACTTTAAAGCGACGAGAACCTACCTCTAAAGCGTCGAGAAAACAGGGGATTTGTAGTAGTGACATGCTTGGGTAATCTATCCCGTGGGCCAAGTCGGTCCTGCACGGGTAGTCTTGGGCCCAGTCTCCTTCCCAAGTCAGTCTGGGGGCTCACTTTCCCCCAAGCACCTTTAGCACTAGACCCTTCAGCTTGAGTCTTAGTCTTCTTTTTGTGACCTGACATTAGACGAACCATGGTAGCCGGGGTGTCACCATCATCGAAGAATCCCCTATTGTCTTTAGCTTGCTCCCTCCTCAGCAGGTCAAAAGCTTCGTCAACCTTCAGCGCAGCTCGGGCTTTAGCATCAACGGCTTTGGTCCACTTCATGTAGGAATCTGAAACCCAGATTGAGTGGCGAGATTTGACAACAGGCCAAGTATGTCGTGTGTACCATCTTTGCATCCAGGTATCACACATTACATAAGTCAGTTGGGTAGGGTCACTCACAACTGCTTCAACTTCAGGGATTCGCTGGGTCCATCCATACTGCTTTAGTATGCGATCTGGGTAGAGATGAACCGTCTGCCTGAAAGATAGGATCACCTGATAGCGGGCTCTGTCCCTCGGGTCCAAGCCACTCCAAAGGTAGATGGGCCACCACGGAACGACCCATCGATTTAGCGGACCACCATGGAAAGACAAAACCTCGTCCCAATACTTTTGCGTAATCTGACGAGAGAAATCAATGGCCCGCCTCCTCGTCATCACCTGGTTATGACGATAGTTGCCCGCATCAAGGGGAGGGTCTATCACTGATAGCCTCTCATAAAGCCAAATCTGCAAAAAAGAAACAAAAACATGAGTAAAATAAAAATCAAAAAAATCGAAAATCAAAAAATTGCAAAGTAACATACTTGCAGCAATCGGGTGCTCCCGGTAAGACGAATGGACGAGTCTCTCTTACGACTGTCCAATCCTTGGATAATCTCACCCGTGATCAGCCAAGCCGGGTTGTGTTCAGTCTCCATCAAATCTACTACGGTCAGAAGATGGGTGTTTCCCATGCAGGATAACAAATCCATGTGACCCTCGAAAGTATATACGTGGAGCATACAGAAAGAAAAGGCCCTGCGGCTGTAAGCCGGTCTGACCCGAACATCAAGAGAATTCATAAATTTCTCAGCCAAGTCGATCAGAGAAATCTTATCGCCTTCCATCATGCGGGATACCTCATTGTGAGAAAGCCCTAGAAATTCTCGAAGCTTCCTCCTCAGGTCATAGATCGAGTACGGGACGGCTGGACGAAGCACCGGGTTCCATCCTACTATAGCGGCAATCTCCTCAGGCAAAGGGCAAACCTCGCCCCGGGGAAAAGAAAAGACATGATATATGTCATCCCAGTAAGCCAAGCATGCATCCAGGAAATAGCGATCAACCACCATCTGACGGAACGGATACAGGTGAGTTATACCCGTCTGGTTGAGCGCCACCCTATCCGTGTCCCTAAAGCGACGGGACCACTCCTGCAGCATAACGGTCAATCTATCGATTCCCATGGCTAATTCCTTAAGAAAATAAGAAGATTTTCTTTTTGCCTCAAGGGAAATAAAGAGACTTTCTTTAAAGAAGGGATTGATTTGTAATGAGAATTGTGGAGAAATCAAGGACAAGAGAGGATTATATATAGCATTAGCCTTGCAAACTGTTTAGGAAAATTTTCTAATCCTAATTGGAATCAAACCGCAAGCCTAGTCTCGATACTAGCACGGAAATCTCCATCCCGAACTTTCCTAATCCTTGTTAGGAGTCAAAAATCTCAAAGTTTCCAAAATTCAAAAATCTCAGGATTTTCAAGATTTCAAAATTCAAAATTTCAAAATTTTCAAAATTTTCAAAATTTCAAAAAATCATTTTCCCCAGCGCGAGTCATTTTACTATCTACGTGTTGCATGCATTTTATGTGACTTATACAAGTACGACTCAAACAGGGACGTGCAACCCACGATATCTCCCCAGTGGAAGCCAACGGCGGCATTTCACGGGATGGGCCTACATACAGGCGCACCCAGGACTTATGCGACAAGTCCAATTCCCCACGGAGTTATCGGCTCAGGTATGACTTCTAGCTTACGGCTGGCGAGCCCTTCACGCGAGTCTAATGGACTATAAACGACCCGGCCGGAAGTCCGCCAGGTTTCAATCCTCGATTGGCCTGGTGGCTACTCTGACTTTCGCCTTGTCCAAGCCTTAGTCAGAGTGGGGGCTCTGTAGACACCCGCATTTTGACTGCCAGGTGTCTATGACAGTTTCCAAAAAACACCCGATGATGATCGGAGCTAACATGCTTTTATGCGCTCGGATACGGGCTCAAATCCATTAATCGCTGGCTAACACACTTACAGAGTACAAACCTCACAAAATCAACCTCGAATCCAGGTCCAGTGGGCCGTTTCCAATCAAATAAGGCTAATTTGGGCCGAAACCGACACCGGAGTTAAAACCGACTTTTAGCGATTGGGTCAACCCTGGTCAAAGTCGTTTCCGAGACATACAAAACAACCATTCACAACATCAAAAGTCCAACTCAAGAAGCAAAACCAACAGTCCATCTTCAGACGGGCCATCAGGTCAAGTCCGTCAAGGCAAAACCCTAGACACCAAAGTACATGGGCAATGCCTATATAAGCAACCCCATGCACATACAATTACACATCTTTTACACATCAAATTCAACCCTACTTCAACTTTTACCACTTCAAAAAGAACCCTAATCTTATACATGCAACCCTAATCAAACCCTAGCAATTCTACACTAGCAAAAAAACCCTAAACCTAGTTTTAGGAATCAATCCCGAGCCACCATAACTTAACCTCCATAAAACCTCGAATACTCTTGTGTTAAAGCCACGGTTACGAGTTCGATCCGAGACAAGAACATGTAGGTTGAGGGTGTCAAAACCCCGTTCTCTCCTTCTTCTCTTCCTCTCATCATCTTCTTCGCTTTTTCTTACTTTTTTATTTTTTTTTTATTTTTTTTTCTTTATTGCATCATAATATCGATAATAACTAATACAAAACATTAAAATACTTATCGATTTGTGTCGAATAAGAGGGGTATCGGAATAAGGAAACACGAATATACAAGTGTACTGCACACAGCATTGACGGTCGCTTGTTCCAATGCCCCGATTATTTGATTATTGAGATAAGTTAACTTAAACAATATTTTTATTTATTTTGTTTGCATCATTATCATTAGTCGCATATTTACATTAGTTTTCAAAAAATAAGCATTATATTTAATAAGGGTCGAAACCCGTTGAAGCGGATCTGACATCATAATCCTTAGGGATTTATTTCGATGTCGGAAAAGCCGAGGGAATCAAGTTTTCATTCAAGCAAAGTGTCGATACGTTAGATCCGATGCCAATTCCATAATTGGATGTCGAGTCTAATAATCTAATCAAACAATTTAGCCAATTCAATTTTTCGTTGATGCTAACGTAGATGTTATTTAATTCGTTCGAATCATGACACTACAAACGCGGAGGAATATCTATATCGTCTTGGTTATTTTAAACGATTCAAATCAATATTCTTTTTTTTTCACTCTAGTATTCCATATCGATTCCATAATCGAATATGGGATATGACGAGCATCACAATTAAAATCGAGTATAAATTATTCCAAGTATTTAATATCGATTTCATAATCGAATATTGAATACGACGAATATCGAAAATATTAAGTCGAGTGCAAATTACGCAATATTTGTACGCGATTTAATAAAATCATCAATTTTCCGAAGAAAACAATTTCGCTCTTTTTTATTATTATTCTTCGAACATCATTTTTTTTAGACAAGACATTTTTTTTTAGATCTCGATATATTTTTTTTTCCTTGACCTCGTTCAACATGTTTTAATCCATCACATAACCTACTATTCTTTCAGAACCATGCATCATACTACATTATTCGCAAACTGTTATTATCGTTATACCGTTACTAACAAGTTTGTTATTTTCTTGTCAATTTATTTTTGTTTATTTTATTTTACTAAAATGAACCCACATGCTAAAATTCCACTTTGACGTAGAATTAATTGCATTAAATCGACATAGAAACCCTTTTCAATTCCATTCACATGTTTAGGGAAAATAATTTTTGCATATCATTTTCCCGTTTAACTAACGCGCGTATTGGAAAGTCATTCGAATTCTTAGTAGAGGCCGCTAATGTGCGGGCGGGGTTGGGTGTCCTTTGTGGGCTTCCCAACACGTACCCTCACCCCTTACTCAGAACCTCGGTTTCTGGATGCCCGAAACCGTTGGCGCACGAGAGTCATTCTATACACAATATCCGATAATGTCGGTATTGGTATCAAATGCAAAGGGAGGAGCCCAATAAACTCTGACATCGGAAATGGGTCGTATTTTGTATACGGACCACTACGACATAGAGTGGGCTCGAATGGTTCCGAATAACCACAAAATTCGGTGGCGACTCCACATAGACCTAAATTTCAATTCGATCCGTTTCATATGGAGATTCATTCGCCTACCCAAACCCGCGCGTGGTCGCATCGGGGTGGACCTATGTCATGTCCACAGTTAACCGTCTCAACATTATCTGCAGCTTTCTTGGCTAAATCGATCACAGCTTGCTGAAATTTTCTTTCACGCTCCAAAGCTGCTGATGACTTCGTGCTGCCAGGTGAGCTTTGAAAATTCGACCCACTCCCTAGGGTGCTTTGATTAGATCTCGAGCCGCTGGTTTTCGAGGAACTGTTTTGGTTGGACCCACGAGAGCTGCTTCCGCCGGTTCTGGCACTACTGGACGATCTTCTTGATGTCGCACTACTTGATCGAGTATGTTCAGACATCTGACATGGAACACTCGTGTAAGATCGCATTTAGATTAGAAGGTCTTATGTAACATAAAGTTGTTAATATATCACGTAATATATGTTCATTACATAATACACATATTTACATCATATACAACACATAACATACGAGACATTTACCGATATACATCAGATGGGTTAGGCGGGTAGTAAAACACTATACATCCTAGGTACACCCGTCATTGTTCAAAGTAGAGGAGGTAGAGTGTTCTATGATAGTAGTTTATCTAGCGATTACTCCAAAATACATGCATTCTTAGTGATGTCCTAGGGGTAAGCCCTAACGTAGAAATATAAGGCTTGTGAAAAGTCGGCCCATTCGATGAATTCATAGCGATCTAATTTAGGGCTAACTTGATTCCACCAATTAGTCACATCCGAGTTTAGATAACCTAAGTAGCTCGCGGCTGTCTTTACCCATAGGGACCTAGGTACACATTGACGACGGAAAAGTTCTTTCATCCTATCTAAGAATGGTAGTTTGTTTGCCCTTGTTCCGTTAAAAGGGACTATATCAAATGACTGGAATTTCTTAAGGTCCTTTTTGCTACTTCGAACTCTGGAGCGATATACGCGAAGTGGGGGATGTGTTGCTTTATATGTCCAGTCAATATTCCTAAATTCCCTTGTTCGCCGCTGATATTCCTCATACTGGCGAAACCTCTTATGCTTCTGAGACCCGGTTAGGTCACTTATACGTACGCCATCGTTAATAAATCTTTTGAGACTCATCTGAAAATTTGTTTACAAGAAAGGATAGGACAAAAGTTAGAGGAAGATTATTTGGTTATTTTTAGAAAAGATGTCTTACGCATTACTTTTTGTTCTTAATTTCGAAGAGTTAACTAAAAGAAAAAAATGGAGATAAACACATAGAAGTTGGAAATCTCCTAAATCCTACGAAGTTAACCTGCTACTATCAAGTCTTCTAATACATCCGATATTAAAGAAAAATTTATGCTAGGGTTACATGCCTTAGATATCCATAAACATTTCATGGGATGTAATCCATATAAGGATTCCTATATTCTGATGTTCCAAAAGGGGAAACATTCCCATTAACTCCGAGCATCCTAGTTCCCAAGCTTCGGATAACCTCAATCTCCCTAAACACCTCGGTAACACGATCGAACTCCATCCAATAAGGGGGTTCTAATTCAATCCTTCCTGACGAGGGTTGACGAAGTCTCAACATGTGTCCATGATAAAGTCGAAGCATTTCTAGTCTTAAAGATCCCCAAAATCCATCCAATGGTAAGCTGTGCACAAATTCCATTCCTCTAGCAATCTCATTATGACAATTTTGTGAACATCCAGATACGTAAGTCAAGGTCCATTCTCTTATAACTTCTATATGACGCTCCATACAATCACCTTCTTGCATGATTGGAAAACGTGGGAAAACTGGTGGGCCGATAAGTCGAGGGCGATTACTAATATCTTGCAAATAAGACATTCTATGCACAAATTCGTAGGAAACAATTAGCATATAAGAAGTCTTAGATCGAAGTGCTTAATTTAATCGGGTTCCGATTCTAGGTCATTACTAGTGGTTCTTACCCCCCCCCCCCCCTTTTTCATTTTTCCTATTCGTGATTTTCTTAGACTGGGTGTCAGGAGAACAATATAATCTCCTCTATTAACGAGTCAGGATCTCGGAAGCTCGAGATGTTCAAGTTAGGTGTCAAAATTTGGTGATTTCAACACGTTTCGAGACTGTACCGCTCTGATACCAACTGTAACAACCCAGATTTTCTTAACTCGAGTGGTGTCCAAAATAAGGTAGCGGAAGCTATAATACATAAATATAAATTCTCTTATTACATTTATTCCTAATACTTAAAAAGGTAACTATTATATCCGTCTTCGATTATCTCCAACTTTGTCCGCCCGAGGTGTGGTCAGTCTCCGAGAAATCTGACGATTTAAATATTTTGAAAAATATCAAAGAAAACAAATCGTCAGGTGGGTAGATTATAAGTAATGAATAACAAACAATAAATAATATTGACGCTTAATCATAACATAACAACATCTAACATACATCGTGTCTTGAAAGATTAAACAAAATATTTTATGGCCGTATTGTTTTGGAAAGTTTTATCACGATATACCAGTCGATTATTGTACGGGTTCCAAATAGGTTCTTATTTGATACTCGTACGATAAAATATACCGCCAATCACACCGATACCAGGGGGCTTACATTATTACCCCTGTTTATCGTGGTGACATAAACACGTTTAAAACAAAATTCGTCCTCTCATCTCCAGGGTCGAATGCCGGTACGTGGGGTTGTTACCCGCACCACGGACTACTCTCCACCCGGCTGGTTATCCCCGAAGCCATGCTCCAATCATCGACACTCGGGAACCTGGGTGCGATCCACCTAACGCATACGGGACTGATCAGGTCCCCACCTAAAGTATGGCCACACTCCCGCCTACTCTCGAGTCAATGTCAGTACAGCCAAAGACCCTTCGTACGCTACGGACGGTTTTATACGGTTAAGCTAAACGCTATTCTTCCATGCTATTTCATACACAATAGAAATAACATGCTTTCCCGCTCAATGAGATTTCAAATAAAGTCCTAAAAATGCCCAATAAAAGATAAAATTATTTTTAATATTATTTTTAAAACGTTAGGTTTTATTTATCCCAATTTCTGTGTAAACGAATTTCATTCTTGGAATTGGTTATATCCGTAAGCACATAACACGTATTTAACTATTGGTCCGCTTAATGGGGTGTCCCTATTTGTAAGCCGGGATTTGGCTACCGAACTTGGCCTAATATGTCAAATGATTAATATGATCATTTTACGGAGTTTGGCCAAGTTTAATCGATTTAACTAAGGGACGGTTTTCATTCCCCTGAGTAGTTTAATCGATGTAGATTGTTTTAGGTGAATTCTGATTAAAAATATCGATTTGAAATAATTTTAAGAAAAGTTATTTTAAAAGGTCTCTGATTACGTATATAACGTAAACGAATGTTTTTTTTGATTTGAAACTTTTGTTTAAAAAGTTTTGTCTATTTAAATACTTGATTTTAAAAAGATTGTTTGTGGATTTAAGTCCATGTTGGAACGTTTTGACAAAGTCCAAAAAGTCTGACGTATATCGGTTAATGCTGGCTAAAAACCCAATTTCGTTTTATAAGAAATTTTCTTTGAAAGCGTCCAAGTATACCGAAAAGTTTGTTTAAATATATATTTTTAGGAAAATGTCGAGGTTTATTTAGGCGAATTTTAGTGATATCGTGAGTCAAGCCTAAACGCTTGCCAAGGTCCTAGAAATCTAACCTATTCGTAAGAATAACTAGGTCTTTTTATATTACATATTTTGGGGTATCGTTTGGTCAAGTCTCGCCCTAATCTATTAAATTACATCGATTTTCGAAGTCTTTAAATAAAACAATAACAACAATAAAAATACAAATACAAATACAAATTTACAACATTATTTTAAGGATAACAATTAAAGAAATCATTTAGCACGTAATTGGTCCACGAAATTATTTCGGAAAAGTCCCTATGCCGTATTTTATATTATCATACCTAAAGTGATTATTTTTTTGTTCTTAACTATACGATTACTCTAAAATTTTATTAGAACTCTAAAATTTTATGAGACCCTAAATTTTATTATTATCTCCATTTCAACTCAAACTGTCACTTTAACTAATTAATTTCCCTTTTCATTATTTATGAGTTTAGACCAAAGTTTTATTTATATTATAAGTTATTATACTAATATTTCCCATAATTTAGTAGTAGTCTTACATGCAACCCCTTATTAACATAAAACTACGATTAAAATTAACATGCAAACAGTTATATGAAAAATTCATTCTGTAAAAATGAATTTTTCATCAGTTAATATAATTTACCCACCCTTGGTTCGATTTTTGGTCTAAAAAAAACGAGATATGCAACTATGCTTCTTCGATCTCGGCTCAAAGGTCTTCTTCGGCCTCCTCGGCTTCTTCTTCTTCTTCTTTGCCATCAAAACCCATAGAATAAATTAAGTAATTAATCCCACCAAAATCTCAGAAATTCATAAAAATAAAAATGAAAATAAAATTAAAGAATTTATAAGTGAATATACTAGATCTACCGTTTTTAAAGACATGCAATGCCAAAACTTAAAATTTTAAAAATAAGATAGTAATTATATAACTCAAATGTAGTAGATCTGTCGATTTTAAGCACGTGCAAGATGAAAAATGATTAAATTTTCAAAAGTTTAAAATAAACTGGAAAAAAAAATGATGGATTACAAGTTTTAAAAGGGACATGCAAGATTTTACTTATATAAATTTTGGTTTTATTATTATTATTATTACTCATAAGAATATTATTACATAAAAATATGAAGAAACATACCTTTTTACAGGAAAAGATAAGTTAATCTTAGAAAATCAAGTTTGACTAAGTGCCTTCATTTTTGTATACACTTCTTGATTTCTCTGATTTGGTTGAAATATTGTTGTTGTTTTTATTATTATTATTATTATTATTATTATTATTATTATTATTATTATTATTATGGTGTATGTTTTATTATAGTAGTTAAAAGTAGTGGTTGGTGGTGAAAAGTGGGATGGAGGAAAATGAATCAGAAAAGGGAGAGGAAGGAGGAAGGAAGGTAATAAATTAAATGAGGAAGAAGGGAGGAAGGTTCATATGTGACAAAGAGAGAGGGAGAGAGGCACGTGAAAGGGTGAGAAAAAAGAGGGGCGAGGGAGAAAAAGTAGAGAAAAAAAGTAGGCCATAGTAATAACAATCAGTTTTGGGACTCGTAATTGAGTCAGTTTCAAAATTAAATCGGTCTTTGTTTACGCTAATTTTAAAACACGACATTATTTGAAACAGTTCAAAATAATTTATTGGCGGAGTAATTAAATCTCTTAATTTTTACCTATAATAGTTAAATCAAAATTCGAGTTTTATTATACACATATCCTAGCATATCGTGTATTATTACGTCTAGGAAATTTACGAGGTGTTACAAGACCGGTCCTTAACGGTACTGACTTGGAAGACTCATAGAGAGAGAGAAGTTAATCAAGGTGTTGCAAGACAACAAAGATGTCTTCGCCTACTTGACAGATAAGATGCCAGGGGTCGACCCAAGCTATATCGTGCACAAGCTGAATGTCAACCCTAACGTCAGGCCAGTAAAGCAAAAGAAGAGGAACATGTCACGTGAGAAGGACCAGGCTATTAAGGAAGAGGTTGAGAAACTCCTAAAAGCCGACTTCATTGAATCCTGCGACTATCCAGAGTGGTTGGCTAATGTGGTGATGGTGAAGAAAGCATCGGGAGCCTGGAGGATGTGTGTAGATTTCACCAACCTCAACAAGGCATGCCCGAAGGATTGCTAGCCCCTACCTAGGATTGACCAACTGGTCGATGCAACCAGTGGGCACTCGATGCTAAGTTTTCTAGATGCCTTCTTAGTATACCATCAGGTATACCTGTGGCAACCAGACAGGGTGAAATGCGCATTTATTACAAGTGCGGGGACGTACATGTACAAGATGATGCCCTTTGGACTTAAAAATGCAGGAGCAACCTACCAACGTCTGGTAGACCGGGTCTTCGAGAGCCAGAAAGGCAGGAACCTAGAAGCATATGTTGATGATGTCATAGTAAAAAGTAAGGGGGATGAGGAACATCTAGAAGACCTGAAGGAAACCTTCACCTCCCTCCGAGCCTACCAGATGAAGCTGAACCCCAAGAAGTGCACCTTCGGGGTTTGGTTTAGAAAATTTCTCATATTTTTGGTCAGCGCCTGGGGCATCGATGCTAATCTAGAAAAGGTGAAGGTCATCCAAGACCTTCCAGAACCAAGGACGATCCGGGACATACAACGGCTAACGGGCCAGATGGCAACCCTGGCGCGATTCATAGCCAGGTCCGCCGACAAGTCAACACCCTTCTTCAAAGTTTTGAAGGGAAACAAACAGTTTAAATGGGAAACAGAACAAAAAGAGGCTTTCGGATAGCTGAAGGAGCACCTAAAGCAGTTGCCGACCCTAGCCAGGCCAGTGACAGGGTAAAAGGTTTTCCTGTACATAGCAGTTACCAACTCGACTGTGAGCGCAGTCATCCTAAGGGAAGAAGCCGGAGTTCAGCAACCCATCTATTTTGTAAGTCATGCCTTGAGGGCAGCAGAAAGGAATTACCCATTGGTCGAAAAAGCGACGTATGCGGTGGTTATTGCGGCACAAAAACTCAGGCCATACTTTGACTTACACCCAGTCGTCGTACTCACCGACCAACCCTTAGAGAAGTTACTTGAAAAGTTTGAGAAGTCTGGAAAGCTGCTAAAACGAGCTATAGAGCTAAGTGGGTTAGGAATATCCTATCAGCCCAGGGCCGCCATCAAGGGCACAGGCCCTGGCAGACTTCCTAGCCGAATGCTCCCACTCTAAAGAGGATGAACTCCCAACTGGAGAATGGCTAGTGTATACAGATGGCTCATCCACGGCCACGGTGCGAGGGCAGAGGTCTTATTGAACAGCCCTGAAGGGGTCGACTTCGAACATGCCCTCAGTTTCACCTTTCCAGCGTCCAATAATGAAATCCTACAAAGTCAGGCAGGTCCCCAGTTCGCAAAATAACTGTGCTGATGCCCTATCCAAGCTAGCGAGCTCTAGCCTGCAGGATATCAAAAGGTCGATCTGGGTCGATGTAATGCAAGAAAGATCCACAACACCCCATCAGCAAGTCAGCATGGTAGTAGAGTTAGAAATTGAGAGCTGGATGACGTCGATCATCAAGTTCAAGAGAGACGGAACCCTGCCAGGAGAGCCTGTTTAGCAAAAGAGAACGCCATCAAAAGCTACGTGGTATATATTGTAGAGCTGGCAAAAATTGACACGACACGAACCCGATACGAAATAAACGGGTTTGGGTTGAGGGTTGATGACCCATTTATGTAAGTGGGTTGACACAAACACGACACGAGATTTAATTGGGTCGGGTTTGGGTTGAGGTCCCAAAACACGAAACTGACATGAATAACTTGTTTATTAAACTAGTGTAAATATTTATAATCATTTTTAACATAAATATGTTAATACTTTCCAAATTTGGACATGACACGAAAACACGACACGAACCCGACACGAAATAAAGGGGTTTGGGTTGAGGGTTGATGACCCATTTACGTAAGTGGGTCAACACGAACACAACACGAAATTTAAATGGGTCGGGTTTGGGTTGAGGGGTTCGTGACCCGTTTATCAATGACACGAACATGAACACGACACGACACGATCTGTTTGCCAGGTCTAATATATTGGTAGAAGGAGAGTTGTACCGAAAATCATTCTCCGCACCCCTACTCAAATGTCTGGGGCAGAGCAAGCCGCCGAGGTTCTGAATGATATCCACTCGGGGATCTGCAGGCACCACATTGGAGGGAGGACACTGGCTCATAAAGCATTAAGGGCAGGGAACTACTGGCCCACCATGCTAGCTGACGCAAGATACCTAACCCTAAAATGCAGAAAATGCCAGCTCTTCGCACCAGTAATTCACGCCCCAGCACAAGCCTCAGACCAATCCTGTCCTCTATTCCCTTCGCTTAGTGGGCGATGGACATTCTTGGTCCGTTTACTGTCGCATATGGGGGCAGGAAGTTCCTCTAGTAGCAATAGACTACTTTACCCAGTGGATAAAGGCTGAGGCAGTCCCAAACTTCACAGAGCCAACAGTTCGGAAGGTCATATGGAAGAACGTAATTACAAGGCATTGGAACCAAGATACCCTGAAAAAGTACTATGTTTGATCTAAACTTGCAAAGTTCGTCCTTTAAATTCCCTAAAAATTGGCGGAGAACGGTCAGAATTTAATGTCCACGGCTCCGCCCAAAATGTTAAAAGTTTTTCTCAAGGAATGAAAAATTTGTCTCCTACTCATACTCATTGTCCGTTCGGTTTTGCACTTCACACAGAAACGAGCAGGGGACAATAGGGGGAGGGTCGCACTGTTGCAAAACCCTGGGAATATAGACCCCCCCCCCCCAACGCAAAGTCCCCCTGCCTACCTCCAGGCAGGCAGGGGGCACGCAAGCCCTCTAACTTTAACCAGAAGTCAGGGACAGCCCGGGCACCCATGCAAAACTAACAAGGACTGGTACACATTCAACCTTGTATAAAAAACGCGAAACCCCTCGGCCTGCCTTCAGGCAGGCAGGGGGCAGGCCCTCTGACTTCAAAAGTCATAAACAAGCCAGGCAGCAAAGCCAAACTAACAAGGACTGATACACATTCAGCCTTGTATAAAAAACGCTCAGCCCCCCTGTCTACCTCCAGGCAGGCAGGGGGCAGACCCTCTGACTTCAACCAGAAGTCAGGGACAGGCCAGCACCCATGCCGAACTAACAAGGACTGATACACATTCAGCCTTGTATAAAAACCGCTAAATTCCTCCTGCCTACCCTTAGGCAGGCAGGGGGAAGGCCCCCTAACTCCAACCAGAAGTCAGGGACATGTAAGACGTCGACATTCAACTTAACAAAATGCAATAAACATTCAAGTTTGAACGAAAAAGCGACTAATAAGGGAAGATCAACAAGACTAAGATAAATAAGGTCAGGCCAAAAGTCCACAAACCAATCAGTAAACAAATTCAGGAAACAGAAAAATAAAGGTTACATTAAAAACCAGTACCCGGCCACATTCCGGCTCGGCGCGCAAAAAAGTTAGTTCATAAACAAGGAGGAAAA
Organism: Agrostemma githago; assembly: GCA_958450325.1. NCBI lineage: Eukaryota > Viridiplantae > Streptophyta > Magnoliopsida > Caryophyllales > Caryophyllaceae > Agrostemma > Agrostemma githago. The sequence goes on from OY288241.1 coordinate 61,696,727, forward strand.
GGCGCTGAAGGATAAGGGCACGAGCCCTCAGAGAACAACTGCCCAAGATCTTATGGAGGGGCGCCTTCCGAACCGGGTCAGACGATCCATCAGGACCCTCCTGAGGGGATTTGCTGGTCCTAGCCTCATATTCTTGGCAGTGTATAGCTGATTGAAGGCATCCTCATCAAAGTCCGGTATCAGCTCCCTGATGACCTCCAAACAGAAATCAGTAGAGGAGTTACCACCTGCAACGAAAGCCTGGTCCACATTCTCTTTAGCCTCCCGCACTATGTTCGCCTTTACTTTCATCCACTGCTCCTCCTCAGTCTTCAGCTTATCCTGAGCTCTCAGCAAGTCAGACTCCGCCTTGGATAAGCGATGAGAGAAGTCCTTGAGGCGCTCCTCTAATTCTGTAGAGTGCTTCTTCATCTGCCCCAGCTCGGCCTCCATGTCCGACGCCTCCTTTACAGTCCTCCCCCCTGAGCTTTCCAGCTCACAGACTGGCGCTTAGCCTCCTCTAGCTCACTCTCAAATCCTGACAGTTTGAGCTTCAAGTCAGCAATAAGGGCAGCATCCCTCTCGACCACCGCGATACGGTCAGAGAGAGAGGACTCAGGAGTAATAGTCAGCTCCTCATTGCTCAAACGGTTGAGGGCTGCCAACTCAACAGAGGCTTGGAAAACTAGTGAACAGCGGTAGAGAAGTTGGGTTGCCTGAGTACTGGCATGTGTCAACACCTTGGCAGCCCGGTTTAGTGAGGTAGTGGTGGAGTCAGAAAGGAGAGCAGAGGCATCAACACTCTCCGTGGCATAATTAACTCAACATTCCTCTGACCGAGCAGCGTCTCGAGAAGGCTGGGAGCATGACGTTTGGGCTGGGGTGCTGACCTCAGCCTCCAGATCGATCGGCTCCTCGACAGTCATTGGCTCCTTGTCTTTTCTCTTCCTGGTCAAGGGGGTAACCACCTCCTTAGTCTCCTCAGATGAGGGTGTAGAGCCTGCAACAGCAGAAGGATGCACGCGGGGAGAAAAACCCTCGCACCGGGCAGCCGAAGGACGGACATCCACTGGACCCTCTCCCCTCAGAGTCGTCATAGAGACAGGCGTTGAAGGTAGAGCGCGTCTAGAGTGCTGTCTAGGGGGGTTTGGTCTTCCTAGCCGAAATACTCTTCACATGACTCATAAAACTTTCCTTTCTATATTCAGAAGGAGCAACAGGGCGAGAGGTGAGGGGTTTATAATCGTTATCCAGTCCAAGGGCACGAAGATGCCGAAGAGTCTAGAAATTGCCGTAAGCGTCTGCGAAAAAGACAAAACAATGTAACAAAAGTTAGCACACAAGGAGTTCATCAAACAAAGTGTGCAGCATGAGGACCCCTAACTACCTTTTGGACGAGCAGGGTTCAACCCTACTAGGGTCAAAAACTCATTCGTTGCTATAAGCTCTAAAGGAGGCAGCCAATGTTTGGGAGCAACACCACTACCAAACTTCTCGCAAGCAAACAACTCAACCTGGAGCTTCTCCACTAAGTTTAGCTTCACCTCCAGAGCTCTCTCGCCGATCCCTGGATGATACTCCTCAAGAGTCTCCAGACGAGTATGGACATGGTTCCTAAAGTGGCGAGGGATTGACCACCCTCCCCCGCATGAAATTGTCTTTCCAATGCTTAACGTTGGTCAGTGCCGGCCAAACAGGCAAATAACCTTTCATCTTGTTCATGGAAATATAGTCTGAGGGACCCTCCGACAAATAGACCATCTGCAGGCCCATCATATACCTAAAAACGTTGATAGAAGGCTCGTGCCCCGTAAAGAGACAGACCCAGACATAAGACACCAGGGTCCTAATGGATACCACCGTCAGCTGAGCGATAGCCACATTCATGCGTTTGAAGGTTGTCTGAAGGAATGGGTGAAGAGGAAACCGGAGGTCAAACTCCAGCATTTGTGATAAACAGCTATGCAGGCCGCCGGAGGGTTGTAAACTGTGTCCTTCTCTCCAGGGATGATGACCTAGTAATCTGGCCCAAAGTCATAGTAGTTAGCAATAGCCTCGGCAACGTCGTTAATCAGGAGCTCCCCCCGTGGTCCTGGTTCGGGGTACATGTGCAGGGGAACCTTGTACTTCTCCTTATCAAGGAGATAGACACGCCCAAGCACCCTCGGCTTTAAGGGGTCGGCAATTGAAAAGGGGTCAAGCTCTAGGACCTCAGTATCTGAGTCCGGAATGTCAGTTGGGGCAGGCTCGGGAGAATTTGGCACCCCCACTATCTTCTGAGGGCGGCGCCTGAGCCACGTTAACTACAGGACCGGTAGAGGAGGAGGATTGACTAATGGTAACCTTCTCATTATCCCCCGCTGGAGTTCTAGTGGATGAGCCGAAGAATAACAGTATCCGGCGGCGGTTTTGAGTCATGCTTTTCCCAAAAAAAATTAACAAGCAAGAATGAAAAGGAAAGCGAAGAGCTAGGGTTTGAGGTTCTAACCTAGTCAAACCTTCAAGATCGCCGGAAGCAGACGTCAGAGTAATCTTTAGCAAAATCGCCCGATGAAGAAGGTGAAGATGTAAGGGAGATGGAGTTTCTAGGTGTTGAGAGTGTGAAAAGGAGGAATGGAGGAGGAAAGGATCTTTTATAGTGGAAGCAAACTGAAGAGTCCCCCCTATTCTGTACTGTCAGGGTTCTTCGCCATAAAACCCCCCACACGTGTCACACACTCAACTCACCCAACCATCACATCCCAAGACTTCAAAAACACAAAATGGCGGGAAGAGGAAGAGTCATATTGCGTCATCCGAGGAACAAAAAAAAAAGAGAAAAACACACATGCAAAATTACTTATTCATTAAGAAAGAAGACCCGGAGGTCAAAGTTCCAAGATTAAGCGAATATTTCAAAATCAACTACAAGCAAAATATGCCTGGAGCCCTGCTCGGCCAAGCAAGAAGTGAAAGAAGCTTCAATCTTCGTCAGAGTCTGGGAGGAAGTAATCCCTAGGGCTGCTGCAGCCCTCATCACCAAACCCCCAGTCCCAACCACCTGGATTGTTCATGGGATCATCATCCTTTTCCTCATCATTCCCCAGCATCTCACGACATGACGAGTAGCCTCTACCCTCACTATCCCCCGAGTCACGGTTGCTGGCATCCCAGCCTTCCCCGAACTTAGCCAGCTTGGTCCCCTCGGGGTACTCGAGATCCCCTCTCGGCCTCTTTGGGGTAGGAGGGGAGGATCCTAAGTCAGGAAGGTCAGGGTCAGCATTCTCTGGCTGCAGCCAAGGAAAGCACCGGCCGCATCCCCGGTAGGAACAGCCTCCCACCTGGGTGCAAGAGTCCGGTTTGCGCTCCATAAAAAATGAAGCCTTTCTAGGACGGCGAATAGCCGTCGGCAGCTCATTTGCCCCAGAAGCAAAAAGGGACCGACGAGCTATCAGCTTGCAACGACAGATGATCATCCTCACCATTTTTGGATACTTGAACTTTGGAGTAGGCCCCGTGTACCTTAAAGTATCGACAAGGACTCCCCCCCTAAAAACTTTGTCCTCTATCCAGAGCATTGTTGAAAAGAAAGATGAAGCAATAAGGATGTTCGAAAACTTTATGAAGACGAACAGAACAAATTTCTTCCTTTATAGTCACAAAGGAGGGAGGCCGCCGGTTTGCGCTCCATAAAAAATGAAGCCTTTCTAGGACAGCGAATAGCCGTCGGCAGCTCATTTGCCCCAGGAGCAAAAAGGGACCAACGAGCTATTAGCTTGCAACGACAGATGATCATACGCACCATTTTTTGGATACTTGAACTTTGGAGTAGGCCCCATGTACCTTAAAGTATCAACAAGGACTCCCCGCCTAAAAACTTTGTTCTCTATTCAGAGCATTGTTGACAAGAAAGATGAAGCAATAAGGATGTTCGAAAACTTTATGAAGACGAACAGAACAAATTTCTTCCTTTATAGTCACAAAGGAGGGAGGCCGAGCATTTAATGATGCCTCAACCGTCCCTGCAAAGTGAGACAAGTGTCGTTCAGATGCAAAGCTCGAGGGATTTTCTGGGGGTGCAATCATGATGGGGAAGATATTTTGACGCCTCACACGCCCAAACCATTAAGACATTCTCCCTGGGGAACATGCCTCGCATTAAATGCAAGAGAGTTCAAGCACCAGCTTCCCATCCAGTTCGGATAAAGGTCGACAACCGGCACGAGCCATATGCTCCCCCCGGCTGCCAAGGGGCAATTGATGGGGTCAGTTGCCCATTCCAGGTGACCCGCCAGCTGGGCCCGGGTCGAACCTAGTCCTGGTAAAGTCCCATCCATGAAATAATAATCTGCCACCTGAGTGAGACTGACGGACCCAACCGATCAGCCCTCTGGGGCACCTCCCTGAAGCCCCATCCACTCCCTGTCGGGCCCTGGGCTCTGAGGCCCAACGCTCGGCCGGCCAAGTCGAGCCCCTTTGCACCTCCTCCGGGGGTGAAGAGATCCTCTGCTTCCCCGACCCGACCGACCCTAGGCAAGGTAAGGTAGGCCCTTCTGATTCAACCTAAAGTAAAGGGCATGTGTGGGGCACACGCCTCCACGTGCCCTCTCTTTTTCTCTCTCTCTTGTGAAAACCTATAAATACCTCTTTATTTTCCTTTATTTAAAGACAATTAATTTTCTCTCGCTAAAAATGACACCTTGTTCCTCACGAGCAAGGTTCATTAAGTGCATACACAGACTGACTTAGGCATCGGAGAGGGTTTCCTCGGACACCTCCGAGACCCTTGTGCGCTACTTGTGCAGGTGACAGACCCGATCCGCAGGGGAGGTTCGACGTTAGAGGAGAGGCCAGAGAAGTGAGACGCAAAACTGAAGCTAGATCCAAGAAGAATTCAATCTAATCTAAATCTGAATTCGATTCGGGTGTGATTGTTTCCTAATCGGAACAATTATCATTCATTTTACATCAGAAGAAGTTATAAAAATGTAATACTATTAATCTATTCGTGACATATTTTCTTGTTTGATATACGTTATCGAGAGTATTGAGGAACCTATTTAATTGTGAAATACCATCGAAAAGAAAAAAGTTTCCATTATACCCAAAAAGTTGTGAATAACGTCCACCAAATGACAAATAAATTGTTGCTTGTGAGGATGCGTCGTATTAATGTGACGGGTCAAATAAATGAATAATAATACTCGTTTCGATAGAAAAAGACATAAATAATCAAATAATATATGGAATACAAATGATTGCCTTATTTATCTAGATGGTTTGACCCGTTACAAATATATGACAGATACTCCCCTCAAAATGAAAAGGGAGACTAATTGCCACCAAATACTCCTAGCACAGAGTGTAGCGTCTAGTGACTAGTAGGTAGTAGGTAGTAGGTAGTAGGTACATTATTAGTTTTATCCGCTATCATCCAATAATTGTATACGCTTCAGTTATAAATATAAATAGCGTCACAAAGCAGGAGTTTTTATTTGCATTATAACTTGAGAAAAGCACAGGCATGATCAAAACAAACAATAGTAATAGTAATAATAATATGATGATGGGTGAAGCAGCAGCAGCTGTGATATCCAAACATGATTTGGGAGCAAAACTAGTCCAAGAATTATCACAAAGTGGAGATGTCCCTGAGAAATACATACTCAAAGAGCTCTTCCCCCAAGCCATTGATGACCCTAATATATGGCAAAATCATTTGCTCATTGATCTTTCTTTCTCTTCTCTCTTCATCTGCTGCTCCTCTACCTGAGCTCACTAAGCTCCGATCTGCCCTATGCGAATGGGGTTGCTTTTTGGTATACATACATACATACATACCTACAACTATACAATTAATTAATTTGATATGTAAACTCCGTTCATGCATTTTACATACGACCTGGCCTATATATAATAACGATCCATAAATCCATAATAGTAATAACTTACCCACTGCCTCATTTATTATACTCTACTTTGTAACTGAAGTATATAAGAAAAAAGGAGTCAGTGACATTGTGATATTTTTTATGCTTTGATAAAACCTAAGCATATACTATGAGAATTTTTGTCGGCAGAATTTTTTTAAAAAGTAGTGGACTCATTTTTGGGGAGTTTTGCTAAGCATGCAAGTTTGTTCGTTGACACACTATCAACTAACTCTATCAAATTAAACTATGGATGGATGGTCAATTTAGTAGAGTCGGATCTAGCCCTTGACTTTAATCTATCGACTAAAGCCAAAGCCCGAGATGTTATTTATATAACATGTATTACTTCATAATAATATAAAACTTAAATAAATGATAGGATGGAATGAAAGAGTAGTATGTTTATTGACATGAAACAAAATATGATTTGAAGTGGCCTTGTGTAGTGATTTTGTTTGTTGAGTTGCTTCAGTTCATACGTAAGTATCTTTTATATTTGATTCGGCACCTTTAATTTGTTAATAATAATGATATAGGTAGTGAATCACGGGATGGAGAGATCGTTCGGGGAAGAAATGATGGAAGTGGGAAAGGAGTTCTTCAGGCTACCCCTTGAAGAGAAGCACAAGTATGCGACACCACGAGATGACTTCTTCCAAGGATACGGTAATGACAGAGCTTATAATGATATTCCTATCGTTGCCGGTTGGAATGATCGCCTTTATCTTCGCTTACACCCTCCCATTAAACGCGATTTCCGTTACTGGCCACAAAACCCTCCCAAACTAAGGTATGTATGTATGCATGTACCTACAACCCTCTAATTACTCATGTTTTAGAACAGGCCTGGAAATATAATTGAGAGAACACGAAGAAGTTTATATTTAAACGAGACAAATTAAGGGTGTTAATTTGATCTACTAATTTGGAATGAGTTTGCTATGTTACAGTGTTTGGTTGAATAATTTTGGAATAGAGTCAGACATTTTATTTCATTTCTTGAGAGTTCAAATTAATTCATTTTCTTAATTGAAAAATGTATAGTACTCCTATTTGGAGTGGGAACTTTGGTTTGGTAAGCATTAAGGACTACTTATTCTCTTTTCACAAATTATTGTTTAAGATCGTAGATGTAAAACGAGTCAAATATCATACCATATGCATGAATAAGACAACTATTTTACTCCCTCTATTGCCAATTGATTTTAGAGTGGAACCCTCTTGTCTTGTGAGTGGACTCTTTCCGTCTCGGGTGTGGCCCAGGCCCGTTATGTAATTTCACATGGTATCAGAGCCCACGGTTATGAACTGGGTCTTGAATTAAACTGGGTCGTTTGCTGCTGGGAGACGCTATTTCGCCCCAGTTGGGTTTATAAGTGGGCTCACATGTGAGGGGAGTGTTGAATTGACTCCTAAAACCCAAATAATCACATGTGTCCCACATTGAAAGATGAGAGAAAGATGATCCACCTTATAAAGCAAGGGGTTACTCTCTCTATCAATTGGCTTTAGAGTGGAACCCTCTTGTCATGTGAGTGGACTCTTCCCGTCTCGGGTGTGTCCCCATGCCCGTTATGTAATTTCACAGTTGCTAATACGAAGTAGCGTATAAGATAAAGTGATTTTGTCTTTTCCATCATTATTGATCTGTTATAACTTTGTGAGAAATACACTCCCTCCGTCCCAAAATGTTTGTCCCATTTACATAAAATTGTAAAAAGAGATAGACTTAAAAGGAAAGTTGAGAAATGAGACAATCTTTAATAATCTATCCAAAAAGAAATACGGGACAATCTTAGTGGGACGGAGGAATTACCTACCAATTATTGTGACCCATTGTTCTCTTTTAGTAGCAAAAGACCATCAAATAGAGGTTTGGCACGTAGATTTTTTTCACAAATATTATAGCAATCAAAATCATGTTTGGAAGCTGATAGGATTTGTGACTTCTTCCACTATTTGTAACTTGCATGATCGCAACTACTTTTCACCGTCGACGCTTTACTTCTTATCGTCGGCGTTAATTACATAAAATGATGACTTTGTCCTTGATATTTATTCTCGAAATAATATTACTTTAACATTTTATAGATTATCGATTTATTAAAGCTCGATAATAAAACCATCTTTTTCGATTATCGTAATAAACCAAAACCGACTTTCTATATAATTAATATATGGAATTACGCAAAATGATAAGTTATCCTTTGCAATTAATCTCGAAATATTATCACATTTACATTTTATAAAGTATCGGTTTATTAGAACTCGATAATAAAACCATTTTTTTCGATTATTGTTACGCCTCTGATTTTAAACAGTTAATTAGATTAATTAACGACTTAATACAATTTAATTAACGTAATTAACAAATACGAGTAATACGCAAATTAATACGACAATCAAGATTTATTATACAAATTGATGCAAATTAAAAGAAAAAAATCCGAAAATGGGTCGGGTCGAGTGGGTTTTTCGACCCACCCAAGGGTCGTATTATTTTCTCTATAATGCTTGAAAGTTTGATATGGAACATGAAGTATAAGGTGGTGAAATTGGTTACAGGGATAACCTTTCATACAAGTGACCCGGGTTTGAATCATCTTGTTTACACTTTAAATTTGTCTTTTTAAAAAATAATTCAACAAACAAAATGTTATTGAGAAGGATTGAATCCCTAACCTACTGACCGGTAACCAAATGACCAAACCACTGAACCAACATGAACATACTGATATAGGAATTTTGCGTAATTCCATATATTAATTATATAGGAAGTCAGTTTTGGTTTATTACGATAATCGAAAAAGACGGTTTTATTATCGAGTTTTAATAAATCGATAATCTATAAAATTTTAAAGTAATATTATTTTGAGAATAAATATCAAAGGCAAAGTCATCATTTTACGTAATTAACGCCGACGGTAAGAAGTAAAGCGCCGACGGTAAAAAGTAGTCCCCTTGCATGATATAAATGGCATCAAGTATGTACTCCTATGTTATACTCCATCCGTAGTGGAGTATCACTATAGCTAGAGATTATCATTGTACCGGCGTCCTATTGATTCCACTGTTCGATCGGCTTTTGTTGCCGAATTAGACGGGTTTTTTTAATTTTAAAATGAATAATGGTTAAGATCAAACCAATAATATACTCCCTCCGTTCCTAAAAATTTTTCAATTACTCTATTAATTACATGTGAGGATTATTGTAATGAAACGAGACAATCTTAGTGGGACGAAGGTAGTAGTTTTGAACGAGGTAACCCGTCCGACTATAAAAACATTGCACTCACTTCGTTCGTATCCAAAGGTGGTACGTATTTCTTTTTGGACTGTTCAATCCAATTGACCACTTTCCTTTTTAGTCCAATTTTTGGATCAATTTAATCTTATTTTACGAACATATTTACACAATATGTCATTACGAAAGTACACTTTGAATAATTAAATATTAATTTAGACATGACATAGGTCCACCCCGACGCGGCCACGCGCGGGTTTAGAGAGGCGAATGAATCTCATGTGAGAAGGATCTCGAATTGAAATTTAAATCGAAGTAGGAGTCGCCACCGAACATTGTGGGAGTTCGGGCCCGTTCGAACCCACTCTATGTCATAGTGGGCCGTGCACAAAGTACGGCCCATTCCGATTTCAGAGCTTATTGGGTTCGTCCCTTAGCATTGCGATACCGACACCGACATTATCGGTAATCGGGTATTGAATGACTCTCGTATGCCAATGGATTCGGACATCCGGAAACCATGGTTCTGAGTGAGGGGTGAGGGTACGTGTTGGGAAGTTCACAAAGAACACCCAACCCCGCCTGCACTTAGCGGCCTTTACTAAGATATCGTTCGTTTTTGGTGTACGCGTGTTAGTTCGACGGTTGAATGATATGCAAACAACGCTTTTTAGACTAAACATGTGAATTATGTTTGTACTAAGTCGTTTAATGCATTTTTGAGCTAAGTCAAAGTTGTTTTAGCATGCGAGATTCGTTTTTGTACAATAAAACAAAAGAGATACCAAAATAGAAACAAACGAGTTAGTAACGGTTTATAGAAAAGATTAGAATGACATAAATAATATAAAGCAAGGTTTTGAAAAGATTTGAACACGTGATGGACTTGACACGTGTTGACCGAAGCCGTTAAAAAGGATTAAACGAAGCTCGAAATAATGTTGAAGGTTCACGGTTTTGTCGCGATAAAGGTCACTCGATCGAGTCATGAATGGACTCGGCCGAGTGGACTTCGGGAAAAGCCTTCTATTCGGATTTTGAGATGCCACTCGATCGAGTCATGACGGGACTCGATCGAGTGGTCTTCGAAAAAAGCTTTCTGGTTCAGTTTGAGGGTGCCACTCGACCGAGTGGCTATGGCACTCGATCGAGTGCCCCCCTGTTCGAGGAGTGACTCGATTTGCAATTTTCGAAATTACTTTCAATTTTTGAAAGCCGATGAATTCGTTAAGTCGTGTAGAAATATGGCGTATACCCGACTTAAGATTTTCAAATCTCGTAAATATCCGATATTCGACTACGAAATCGATATCCGATATAGAGTGATTGCTAGAAAAAAAAGACATTTTTTAGAAATTGTTTTGAATCGAAATAAATCCCTCCGCGTTGTAATGTCGTATTGGTCTTTTAGAACTATGTGAAAATTACTTCGGCATCAACGAGAAAAGTTTTTGAAAACGGTTTTGTTTGACGGATTCCTTTAAATCCGATATTCAACTATAGAGTTGATATCGAATCCTTAGGATGACTCGTTATTTCTAATTATAGTAGTAGTAATAATATTAGAAACGAAACGAGACGACGACCCATAAATAAAGACGGACGGACGAGAGAACGAGAAGAAAAGGGAGAAGTCGAGATTTTGTAACACCCTCAACCTACATGCTTGATTATCTCGAAAACGGACTCGTAGTAGCGGCCTAGGCGCGGGAGCGTTAAGATGTATATAGGTGAGTTGTGGTGTGTATGGTTAGGGATTTGACGAGTTTTGCTCTCAGGTTTCCTAAAGGATTTCTAGAGGAAAGATCGGAATATAATATGCCTAGTATTGCTAGAATTCCGGGTAGTGAATTGTTGTATTGTGTGTCAGGATTGGAAAAATTGTGTTGAATGTTGGATCTTATGAATGTAATTGTCGTGTATATTTGTGTTGTGTAGAAGGGTGTATTTATAGGAGAGGTTTCCTGACTTGGATGGAAAGAAACTCCTGTTTCGGATAGGAAAGGTAGTAGTCTTGGATGCAATAGGATTCCGTCTTTGGATAGGAAAAGGTTGCTTGTAAGGGAAGAAAACACCCGTTTTGGCTGATTTTATGAGTCCACTCGATCGAGTGAGCTGGTCCACTCGATCGAGTGGGTCTAGCCGGGTGGAAAACTCCTTAGAGATCGAGTTTTATCTCTAACGAAGAAGTCTAGTTGCATAATTCTTCTTTCATTGCTGAGTTTTGTGTAGTCTTTGACCTCAAGTTGGATTTTTGAAGTGGTGTGCCAGATTTTTATGGCTCGGAAATGCCTTTGACCAAGGTTTGACCCGATTGCTAAAAGACGGTTTTGTCCTTGGTGACGGTTTTGACCCAAATTAGTCTTATTTGACTGGAAACGACCCACTGAGCCCAAATTTGAGGTCGGTTTTGTGAGATTTTTACTCCGCTAAAAGCTCGCGAGAATTACTATTGATTCTGAGTCCAAAATCGAGCGTATTAAGTCATGTTTACGTCTGATCATCATCGGGTGTTCTTTGGAAACTGTTATAGACACCTGGCGGTCAAATGTGGGTGTCTACAGAACCCCCACTCTGACTGAGGCTTGGACAAGGCGAAAGTCAGAGTAGCTACCAGGTCAATCAAGGATTAAAACCTGGCAGACTTCCGATCGGGTCGTTTATAGTCCATTAGACTTGCGTAAAAGGGCTCGCCAGCCATAGGATAGAAATCATACCTGAGCGGATGCCAAAATGTCCGTGGGGATTTGCCTAAAATCCCTTGGGTGTGCCTGTTTGCAGACACATCCCATTTTGGAGCTGCGCGAGAGCTTGCCTAAGAAGCTGCGGGTGTGCCCGTTCGCAGACACATTCCGTGTTTCCCGCTGGGGAGTTTTTGCGAGGAGACTTCCTTCTTGAGTCTGGGTGTACCTGTACGATGTCGACACATACCAATTCGTAGGTAACATTTAGGCGAAAACACTGAGTCACGCTGGGGAAGTAAAAACTTGATGTTCCTTTGGGAAGTACAAGCTGGTACCTGAAATGTTAGATATATAGGCAGAAATAGCAAATATAGCAGATAGCAAGATAGCATACAGGAAATGCAGTTAGCATCTATAGACTGACTTGCGCTGGGGAAAATGATTTTTGCTTAATTTTGAAATCGAAGTTCTGAAAGCAACTCACGTGCTAGGAGATAGGTTTTCAAAATTGAAAGGGGTAGAAAAGAAATTTGCAGTTTAAATAGACTGAAATTTGACCTTGTCGAAAAGGATTTTCTCAAATGGCTGAGTTTTTGCAAATCTCAAAGTAAGAATTTGAAGAGAGAGGTCTGCCGACAGACTCGACTCCGGACGCGACAAGACGAGTTGACAGACACGAACTGGACTCCCTAAGGGTTAGACAGTGACTCGGTAGGGGGTAGGCCACCTAAGACAACAAGACTCTTAAGTTGCGCTATTCCGTAGCCTAAGCGAGTGACAACATGGTCGAATCCTCGGAATGGGAAAGATATGTATTCTGAAATGATAGGATTCAGTAGTAGCAATGTTGTAGACTGGTGTTCTTTTAAATTTTTGGTTTTGGGGTATATTCCCAAAATGGGTGTCGCTTCGAGTCCCTGACGGATTCTTGTCTTCGACTAAGCCGAGCACTAGGACGCACTATAGAAAGGTGGCTAGATTTTTGAAAATATTTTGGATTTTGTGAGTGGATGGAGAACTTCTGTCTAATAGAAGCCCCCAGGACGACAAAGCTAACTGTTGAGAACATGACAGTGTCGTGACAGGAGTGATGGTGCTTCTGAATTTGTGTCAATGTGGGTGGTTGTGCCTCTGTTGAAAGGCTGCCTACGTATTCACGTGTAGTGAAATCAAACCAAGCCGTAGTTCAGTGAAGTTGAAAGATGTATTATGGAGCCTAGTCTATTAGGGCTTTGTGTGTAACTAGCCATAGCGATGGTGTAGGTTATGTGCATTCCCAATGATGTCTTGATCAAAGGGTTAGAATATTTAGGATGTTGATCCTGTGACTGCGAGCATTTTTCGGGGTAGCCCCCCAGAGATGGTGTGAACTATTTGGGCATGTTCTATGCTGACTGCAAGTTGAATTCTTGTGTTTGGGGCTGGTAACTGGTTTGGATAATTTTGGAAATGTGATGCTAGGTCGTAAGTGGCTTTGATATTTTGAAATCTGTAGCTCGATTTTGTGGAGCTAAGGCTTCGAGGGTAAGGTACCGTAATGTGGTAGGAAAGGGGGAAGTCGAGTAAAAATGACCCGAACTTCGATCGGGGTAGGTTTGATAATGCAGGATCTGGTTTCCATGTCTAGCCCTAATGGTTAGGGGTATCCTATGGAGCTTGAATCCTCAAAATTCCGGGCTGTCTCTTAGCCTAGGTCTCGGGAAGGTCTTGAAGGTTGTAATGTGAGAATGCTAGATGTGCTGTTATCTGACCAGCTTGATTGTTTCTCTCCTATTGGATGGTATGAGTATTGAAAATTTTGAATTGACCGTTTTCACTACGGTCATGGGTTTTTGAATATTTTTTGGTTGAACTCTTAGCCCCGATCAAAGGACTTTCACTCGGGTTGACCGTTGACCACGGTCATGGGTATTTGAATTTTTGTTTTGGTTGGTTGACCTCTTAGCCCCGGTCATGGGTGCCCTTTTTTTTATGGTGGCCTTCTTTTTTTTATTTCGGCCTTTTGCTTTTTCTTGGACTTTTGATTTTTTTTGTCCAGCTTTTTTCTCTTTGTTCTGTTGGTCAGACTAATACCTAAGATAGGGATTGGTCGATCGTATTGGATGGGTGTTTATTGTGGGAAATGGGCTTGCCTCCCGTCTTGAACCCAAACTAGGAGACTACCTAGATTTGTCATAGGATTTGATATCGCTCCTGCTAAGGGTAGTTATGTGGCTTTTCTATACCAGACATGGAATAGGTAAAAGGAAAACACGGGCTCGGTTTCCTGCAATCATTATAGATGTGCCTGTAATAGTCACGTGCGTGTGCTCACAGTGTATGATGGTGTTCATCAAGTTCTCGGAAACACATAAGGAAAGTGTATATGAGAAAGAATATTGAAAGCTGATTTTATTGAATTTTGGAAAAGAGGACAGAATACAACTGACTCTAACTCTGACTTTGACTTTGAAATAGAACATCCTAGACTCAGACTCAGACTTGGACTTAAATCAAATCTGGACTCTCGGATGATGTTGTCATTAGTCGTCGGCTTCTAAGGACTCAAGTTGATGTCCAATATAGCCTTCAGTAGAAGCTTCACCCAAATCTTCATTATGTCGAAGATCATCTTCAATCCTAGTGCCCATTTCAGTTAAAGTGGCGAAGTTGGGTATGATAGCATACCGGAGATGGACCCGGTAGGAAGGGAGGAGGTTCTTGACAAAGGCTTCCACTAAAGTTTTTTCGTTGGGCTTCTCCAACAGCTTCACGCTTTCGGCCCTTCAGCGTTGGAGGTATTTGGTTAAGCCTTCTTTGGGCTCCTGGGCCATGACTTCTAGAGTACGCATCGTGGTCTGGATCTCGATATTATCGGCGTAATTTCGAGCGAACTCTGTTGCCACATCATCCCAAGTCTTGTACTTCTTGGAATCAAGCCTGTAGTACCAGGCTTTCGGGTGCTTCTCGACGGAAGAAGCAAACAAGTGCTTGAACATGGTGGATTTCACCCCCTTGACAGCCATGAACTCCTTGAAAGCCCGAATGTGATGAACCGGGTCTTCAGTACCCTCAAACATCGGTATGCCCGTAAGGTTGAGGTTGGCGGGTAACTCGTCATTCAGAGGCAAATAGGAACGAGCGTTTTTCGTACGGATCGAGTTATTTGTCGACAAACGGACATGTTCTTCCAGTTTGCGGACTGCGCTGACCAGTTCAGCAAAAGGCCCAGTAGTTTCATTCCCGACCTTAGGAATCCCTTGCTCCACAGCACTCAAACGGGTGGCAATGGCGGTTTGGTCGGTCCTGATGGCTATCAGTTGGGCCTCCATCTTAGCTAGTGAGGCGGTCAGTTGGTCCAAGGTTTCTTGCATTTTCTGGCGTCTGGTTACCGGTGGTCTGTCTGTAAGAATACTGCGTAATCAAAAAAGTTGCTTCGGAACTCAAATTCGCCAAGGCATAGGAAATAGCGTGGGAGGAGAGACGACTCCAGTTTGACTCGGGTTAGACTCTCCTAAGACAAATGTGTAGGGTACGATTCTTGGAGTGACCGTGATTAATCGCTCCGTCGGAGAATAGCCCCCAGGTGAGACTAAGGACTCTGATATGACCCAGATGGTGTGAGATCTAAGTGACTCGAAAGCGGGGTACGTGAGACACGTGTAAGACATGACCCTTAGAGCAATCGTGATTGATCACTCCGCTGAAGGGTAGCCCCCGAGTGAGGAAAAGCCTGTAAAGGGAATGACCTGGAAAGGACACCTAGACGGGTGACTCGTGGGTGGTGTAAATTCCTTAGGATTCGGCAGAGTGGGCCTAGTCCCGTTCGAAGGAAGGTCCACGTGAGATATCCCCAGACTTTGGACTCGAATGTGTAAACGGGCCTCCCTTTGTAGAAGTACGTCCTACGTAGGTGAGTCGTGCCTTGACAAATAAGGCGGACTGGGATAGGGAGGAAACCCGTGATGTAAGATCGACGGAGTTTCGACGCTAAAGACTCTGACAACTTATGAGAAGAATGTGACAACTCTGACAACGAATGTGTAAACGGGCCTCCCTTTGTAGGAGTACGTCCTACGTAGGTGAGCCGTGCCTTGACAAATAAGGCGGACTGGGATAGGGAGGAAACCCGTGATGTAAGATCGACGGAGTTTCGACGCTAAAGACTCTGACAACTTATGACAAGACCCGACACTGCTAAATACGGGAAGTCGTAAGAAGAGGAAAGTTTTGAAAAGGGAGTTTGTTTTTTTAGAAAGATTCGAGAAAGTCGAATGGATGGCCCGATTGTTTTTTGAAAATAAAAAAAAATGTTATCGGGCCGAGATTTTTGAAGTTTGAAAATGTTCGGGTAGCATACCGGCTAAAAATAGGCTATTTTGAGTAAAATCATAAGTCCTAAATTCGGTAGCGTCCCGGGTTTCGAAAAATGGATAATTTTGAAAAGATGCAAGTTTTTTGAAATAATGATTTTTGAAAAAGATGACATGTAAATCAAGTAGCACGTAGTCATGGAAGCAGTATAATGACACCATGTATGCTCCTAGTCTAAGTCTCGGTCGGTCGAAATAGGGTCTATACCAACAACGACGGCTTTCTCGCAAATCAGAACGGACTTCCTAAGCCGAATTGGACTTAGAACATGCCGTAAAACCCATGCGAGTTCCGGCATCGGAGTCTTTAGTGCACCCATTTAGGAATGCACTGCGGTATAGTGGGACGTCGGTCACAAGTAACCGGCCCGAGAAAAATTTGGGTTATGCATGAACCATTGAACTAAAACGCGTACATTACTAATCGAACGATTTCTTTTCGAGTCTCACCCTAGGAACCCCGATGACTAGTGGTACATCAGGAATCCCCAGCGGAGTCGCTAAATTGTGGACATAACATAGGTCCACCCCGACGCGTCCAGGCGCGGGTTTGGGGAGGCGAATGAATCTCATGTGAGATGGATCTCGAATTGAAATTTAAATCGAAGTAGGAGTCGCCACCGAACTTTGTGGGAGTTCGGGCCCGTTCGAACCCACTCTATGTCGTAGTGGGCCGTGCACAAAGTACGGCCCATTCCGATTTCAGAGCTTATTGGGTTCGTCTCTTAGCATTGTGATACCGACACCGACATTATCGGTAATCGGGTATTGAATGACTCTCGTATGCCAATGGATTCAGACATCCGGAAACCATGGTTCTGAGTAAGGGGTGAGGGTACGTGTTGGGAAGTTCACAAAGAACACCCAACCCCGCCCGCACTTAGCGGCCTTTACTAAGATATCGTTCGTTTTTTGTGTACGCGCGTTAGTTCGACGGTTAAATGATATGAAAACAACGCTTTTTAGACTAAACATGTGAATTATGTTTGTACTAAGTCGTTTAATGCATTTTTGAGCTAAGTCGAAGTTGTTTTAGCATGCGAGATTCGTTTTAGTACAATAAAACAAAAGAGATACCAAAATAGAAACAAACGAGTTAGTAACGGTTTATAGAAATGATTAGAATGACATAAATAATATAAAGCAAAGTTATGAAAAGATTTGGACACGTGATGGACTTGACACGTGTTGACCGAAGCCATTAAAAAAGTTTTAACGAAGCTCGAAATAATGTTGAAGGTTCACGGTTTTGTCGTGATAAAGGCCACTCGATCGAGTCATGAATGGACTCGGCCGAGTCGACTTCGGGAAAAGCCTTTTGTTCGGATTTTGAGATGTCACTCGATCGAGTCATGACGGGACTCGATCGAGTGGTCTTCGAAAAAAGCTTTCTGGTTCTGTTTCGGGGTGCCACTCGACCGAGTGGCTATGGCACTCGATCGAGTGCCCCCTGTTCGAGGAGTGACTCGATTTGCAATTTTCGAAATTACTTTCAATTTTTGAAAGTCGATGAATTCGTTAAGTCGTGTAGAAATATGGCGTAATTTATACCCGACTTAAGATTTTCAAATCTCGTAAATATCCGATATTCAACTACGAAATCGATATCCGATATTCAAAGAAGTCTAGTTGCATAATTCTTCTTTCATTGCTGAGTTTTGTGTAGTCTTTGACCTCAAGTTGGATTTTTGAAGTGGTGTGCCAGATTTTTATGGCTCGGAAATGCCTTTGACCAGGGTTTGACCCGGTTGCTAAAAGACGGTTTTGTCCTTGGTGACGGTTTTGACCCAAATTAGTCTTATTTGGCTGGAAATGACCCACTGGACCTAAATTTGAGGTCGGTTTTGTGAGATTTTTACTCCGCTAAAAGCTCGCGCCAATTACTATTGATTCCGAGTCCAAAATCGAGCGTATTAAGTCATGTTTACGTCCGAACATCATTGGGTGTTCTTTGGAAACTGCTATAGACACCTGGCGGTCAAATGTGGGTGTCTACATTAATTTATTCCTAACTATTGTACTTTTAATATTATTTTACTACTTTCGTAATATCTTGTACAAAACGGTATGATTATTCTAACAAAATATTACATTTCATTAAATAAAATCATAAATTCACTAATAGTTTTGTTTCTTAATTTACCTTTGAGAATAATTTTTTAGTATTGAATTCTTTAATTTATTGTAAAATTCATATTAAGATTATATTTTTCAGATTTTTTATTGTTTTTAACCGGATTGAAAACTGGATAATTTCAATTTTTCCTTATGTGTATCCGCTACGGTTTTATGGAAAACCGTATCTTATATCCGGTTATTCGTATCGGATATCCAAAAATTCGTATAATTGAAAATGTATACCGTATCGTATACGTATAATAAAATCGTATAGTATATTTTTTTTCTCACCCCTAGTCACATGGTTTCAAAAATTATTTACCCGGTATTTTTATTATACGGAGTACAATATACATATAAGAGTGTGATTGTACAACGATATAATTTGGTTTCAATATTCAAGGTAATATCTTGTTCTATACTCCCTCCGTACCAAAATGATCTTCTCATTTCTTTATTATATCCCTCACATTGGAATAAAAATGCAAAATTACTTTTTTCTAACGAGTCTTTACTCAATCCTAACGAATTTTTCATGACTTTTCCAAATTTACCCTCCCCATAACTCATATTCTAACCTAACTCATTACCTCTTTAATCCCATAAATTCTTCAATCAATCAACTTCAATTATGAATTATAATTCCGCTAAGCTGATTATTAATATCGTTTAGTTTTTTTGTTCATCATAATTGATTACCAATAAACTATAGTGAGATTATTAGACAATTACTTAAAAATTTACCTACCATTGGAAGAATTAGACAAACCCTAATTTTGGATACAAATAAGTTTTTAAATTAGAGATTTGGGATGGTAAAAATACGATCGGACGGTGGTTGTTGGTGGGTCATCGGGTGGTGGAATAGGCATCCCACTAACGTAATGATTGTGATCAATCGCTTAAGAATATTAAGAGAAATTAATTGTATTTTGGGTAATGGGTGCTTGTGTGGATGGTGGTGGTTGAAATTTAGGGATTTTCTAGAGAGAAATCAAACAAAAATTGGGGAAAAATGAGAAGGATAGATTGGTAAAATGTCGTTAGGATTGAGTAAAAGCTCGTTAGGAAAAAGCACGACCCTAAAAATGGGAACATCTTAGTGGTACGGAGGGAGTATGTTAGATAATATTTTATGTTATTCCCAGAATATTATGTTGGAGTATTATGTTTCGTAAAACTACTTAAATACCGTATTGATATTTTGTATCGTGATATTGTAATAATACGGTGTCCTGGAGTATTAATTATAAAATGGTGGTGAGTGGTGACAGGGGAATGCTAGAGGAGTATACAAAGCAAGTAACAAGGATGAATGCGAGTATTTATAAGGCGATGGCCAAGTGCATGAACTTAGAAGAAGAGTGCTTCTTAAGAAGTCAGGGGAGTGGGGAAGAAATAACGATGAGGTTGAGCTTCTACCTGCGCTGCCCACGCCCTGAGCAAGTACAAGGCTTCCATCGACATGCTAATGCAACAACAATGTCGATAAACTTAGCAGACAATGAAGGCCTGGAGGTTCTCAATCGTGACCTCTGGTACAAGATTCCTATCATTCCTGGTGCCCTCTTTGTCAACATCGGTGATCTTGGACAGGTGACTGCTGACTGGTGACTTCTTTCCTTATTTTTGAATCGTATATATAAAGGTAGCAATTCAATTGTATTATGTTATGTTGTGATCAGGTGATGTCTAATGGGGTGTTCAAGAGTGCGGTGCATAGGGTGATGACAAATAGTGAAAAGGAGAGGACATCGGTGGTGGCCTTCTGCCACCCGGAGAAGAGTGATGAGATTGGACCTATTAATGAATTTGTGAGAGCTCATCCACCTCAAAACTACAAGAGTTTTAGCTTCGCTGAATATAAGAGTGTTTACTTTGCCGACTACGTGCTTGGTCGAAGTGCACTACAGGCTTTCAAACTCTAAATAATATGAGTACTCACTTTTCTTTGGGTAGGGGCCAGGACTCACCCCTCAGGAGGTGTCCTGGAAAAGTTATTATGGGACTACACAGGACTATATGTAAGCATTATGATCTAATACAATATATCTGGACAACATTATTTGGACTTATTGTATTTATTAGCTATCATTAAAGTTAGCCCAAATATGTGATCCGTCGTACTAATAATAATACGGGCTTATTTACGTCTTCTAAAACCAAATAGCCAATATCATTGAAACTGAAATCAGGTTCTTTTAATCAAACCATAATTAACATTTTACTGAAACATTAAATGATGAAAGAAAATATAACCCAAATTAGTTCTTTCATCGTACAAGTCAACTTGTAATTATAAATACGCGACAATAATCGCAACCGAAAATCCAAGCAGGTCCCAATTCATACATAAAACCATAATACGCGATAATAATCAAACATACGAGACCGTTATACATCATATGACTGAATACCATACAAAATTCCGAACCAACCGCAATCGATTTAAAAACTAAACATCTTATAAACTGAATAGCCAATTATGAGAATCTGAAACTCAATATCCGAATTATAATTCTTTAATACTTGGAACATGTATAAATAAATCGATTGCATAATGAACATTCAAACATACTCATAATTAAATATGCGAGAAAAATTGCAATCGACATAAATAATTTAATTATACAAGACGAAATTATAACTGAATATGGCAGATTATAATAGGCAGGATCAAGCGACATACAAATTAGCAATACACAATTAATAACCCTAAAAAAATAAATCTGACCGACTAATAACCCAAGCCGTAACTCCGTAACATACCACGAATTACCCAAGAAAAAAAACCATGACGATGTCATCATAGTACAAGGCAATTAATTGATGATCAGGCAAAAACATTTGCAGACAATGATGATAAAAAGTATACTCCTATGACATGAACGTTGATCATCAACAACAATAAAGTTGTCAATACCGAAAAAAAACATGCAGAGTGTTGCTTAATCTTAAATCAACCGGACAGAATAATCACGCAAACGATCGAGGATAAAAAAACCAATCGCATAAAAAATCCTTCCCAAAAAATTTAATATGAAGACGACTCTGATACCACTTGTTAGATTTAATCTGACTCAAAGATTGAAACTTCATACTAAATTAATTGGTATATACCGAATAGCGGAAACATACCTGACTCAATTGGAGGAGGGAGGTGGAATGGGAATCACCCGATTATAGTCTTCTAACAGACACACTCGTCTTTTGGGTTTCTCCATACCGATGGGATATATGTGAGATTAGGTCAAAAAGTGTGCTGTCAAGGACCATAACCCTGACTATATATAGGGAGGGGTGGTTAAACCCTGATGACTTATATTAGTCGCCTTTAGTAGATAAGCCCATCATATATCTCATAAAGTCCTAATGGGTCTCTACACTATTATAGTATCCGACCCATACTTTATAAGGCGTAAATAAGCCTGTATTATAAGACGTCTAATATTTTGGATTGTTTGATCGAAACAATACGTTGCCAAAGTAACCTCTATTGCGTAGATTAGATAGTTTAAATAATTGGACGATTGTGTGTGATTGAATTTCATGTGGGTAATGGTCGGCCCAAAGGAAGTCCATTATTTGGCCGAAATTCAATCATACTTGTGGTGATAAATATGTAACAGTTATTCGGTTCTCGTGTAGATGTTAAGTCGGCCCAAAAGAAGACTTGACATTTGACATGATATTACTGTTAATATTTGATTGTTACACCAAGAGTACCACTTACAAGTCTAATTATCGTCCAAAGATGAGATTAGATGTTGTGTTGGGTATCTTGTTATGATGGAAATGCTAATATTCGAATCTGAAATACAAGTTAAGGGAGTGTTGCTAAGTTTATGACACTCATAAGGATTATGTTCATACAATTTTTTTTAATGGAGAGTAAATTTAAACATTCATTTTTTTTAAAGTTTGGTAGTATGTGTAATCATGTGGATAATGGTCGTCCCAAAGGAAGGCCATTATTTGGCCGAATACATATACAATTTTGGGTGATAAATATGTGACGATTATTCGGTATTTTCATGTGTATACTGAGTCGGCCCAAAGGAAGGCTTAGTGTTCGATATGAGTTTATCGTCAATATTTGATCACGATTATTTAATTGTAGTGTCAATGCTTAGTTAATAATTTATGCCTAACGGCTAAATGCTAAATTTGCAACAACACTATACTATTTGAATTTATTCAAAATATGAGAATATTGTTTTGTTCATCAAATTTGACATTAATCTTCATTATATCTGTCATATTCAGGTTATATTCTCAATTCGGTTAACGCCATTTATTTAAATGAATGGTAAGAGAATGTAAATACTATTTTGGGTCGTCACAATCTTAACACATCATTAAGAATGTATGATTGTGCTACTCATAAGGATGAAAATATTGTGTGGACTCATGATTTTTTTTTTGTGGAGTAGAAAATTTAATGCATGTGTTTAATGATTGTTTAATGCGACATCAAGGACATATTTAAGGGCATCGTTTCTATTAAATAAGCTGCAAGTGTCCAACTCAAAGAATAACAAGATAAGGGTAGAGTTTTTGGTTGTTGGCTTGTTACGAGTATGGACACATAAGGAATATAGTACCGGTTTGTATGCCTCATCGCTTGTCGGTAAGGATACACTTCTCATTTAAGATTTGTCTAAGGTTAATTATTATATCCAATCATGTTTTAGTTTTTCATTCACATAAGTACATTAATGCAAGTAATAGTAAGAATCTTAGATGTTGTATGTCAATTGGTGATGAAAGATTCATCTATTTGGGGCATGTCATCATCTGAGTTTGAGATAATCAGCTAATTTAGTTATCATTAATGACTTGTTATTTTATTTGAATTTGGAAAATATTTTTGGTACTGCCTTTTGGTGAAGTTTAATTATTTTAGCTTTGGTCAAATTTAGTTCATTGTCCAATGAGAAATAATTAATTTTGTATTTTCTTAATTCAAATAGTAGTAAATCTGTTATTTTTGATAATTTTACATAGCTTGAATTGAAATGTTTTTTAAAGACTTGCATTAAAATCCAGTGGATATAAATAATTAAGAATAATATTTTTTTTCAGTATGACACATTAAAAGAATTATTAAAGTTGTGTCAAAATGAAATGATTGGTCCTTCTATTTCGGATTCTCATATTGAAGTGGAATAAAGACGAAAGGAGAAAATAGATATCAAAAGAACTTTGGATGTCTTATAATTGATATATAAGGGTATGTGAACTATTTTATGTTTTAAGTTGTATTAGTTCACATCACTATATTAATTTGTAGACAAAATTATGTATGGTATTTATATCTCAATCTTGAGAGGTTTCAAGTCTCTAGACGTTTTTATCACATATTTGAGTGAGATATATTCTCGGTACAGGATTAAAGATGTCATGTCGATCATAAGTGGAAACACTTTGACAGATTGACTATTCAGGATAATAACGTCAAGGTTATTTCGGATACTTGCTAGAGATGTTTTATCTTACATTAAAGATCGCACCATATGAATTAAGGTCTGAATATATATGGTGGATAATGTGTGCAAAGTAAGATCTTGGGGTTTGGTGGGAGTATGATTATTCACACTCTTTCCTAGAAAACTAATCTAGAAGTAACTTTAGAATTGCAGCTTGATTTTTTTTTATAAAGTTACAACAATATTATTGATTGATTATTTATAGTGTAATTTATTTACACCTAAGGTATGTCCAACTAATTAAGAATATTTTTTCTAAGGTAACATAGTTGGATTTAAAGACAATCAATAATTATTTTAATTTGTTGTAAAACTTTATAAGGATTAAGGGTTATGTATAAAGTAATGATCCCACACGCAAGTTATTTTAAGACGGGTAATATGAGTTCATTGAGGTTATTGAGTTTGAGGGGAAGAAAAGGGACTTATGGACATGATCCTACGTCTCATCATAAAGGATCGCAAGATCATTCTAGTAAAACAAACTCAAATACCTCAAGAACAATTGTTATTAAAGAAATTCACTAAGGAAGAATGAATGCAGTTTCAGAGGATTACATTGTCTTCATGTCATGACTGGCATATTACAGTGTAATAACAGATTTATATACTGCATACATTCAAGAGTAAGAGTTAGATGATGAAACGGTAGAAAAGTATTCATTAAGCAATTTACCGAATCATTGAAAGTTCAAGCTAATACATGTGAATTTATATATGTCATCAATAAAGTATTATGTCATTCGACAATAAAGACACTTTGGAATTGTTTCATTACCTAAAAGTATAAAGCATATTGGTTTCAAATGGTTATTTGTTACCAAGACAGACTTATTCGATAATGAGACAGTAAGGTTTGTCTTGTCAATAATGACTATAAAGACAGTTGGCATATCCGGTTATATATATATATATGGAGTTACATTGGATGAATGGTAAAGACAAGTTTGTCAATGGTGACATTGATAGACCCATTGTTGCAGATATTGGAAATCTTGACTCAATTGATTCAAGGTAAAGTTTATGCAAATTAAGGTTAATAGTCATCCAATGAAAACTCAAATAAGGTTTTCCGTCAAAGAATACATCAATCTACCATGATATCATCTTATTTGGTTTTGTATGAATGTGGTACATGATTGTAAATACTCAAGATTCAGTGGGAGTATGAAAATATATCAAGTTTTATACCCTTTCAGTAAATTGGACTAATGCAGTCTCATTGATGTCCTTAAGGAAAAATTCATTTAGAATACACATTATTACTTAAATCCATGTACTTCAGGATATTTTTCATGGGTTTAGTAGCAAGGTATAATTAAACTTATTTTGTACATGTTTGGATATTGTGTACATTATATAGTTTAATTGACAGATATTAAGGAAAATCAGTAGGATATTGAGATCCACTACGGGCAGCCAAATATTGTTTGTCATTTATATTTGGAGCAAAACAATGTTACTATATAAAGGAGATTAATTCAAGTTGAGATCATTCGGTATTTCAACTCCTATTTGGTCATGATTATTTGTCACAAGGCTGCAAATTAAGTTCAGTATTGAAAGACCATTTAAGTTATTTGTGACAAAATGACGATAATTATAGTTTCAAGTAACAATACAAGTGATGTGTTGTTATAGAAACGATTCAGAGTGAAAGACGTCTAAGATATGTTTGTACAAACTCCATTTTTGTGGATCCGCTTATTAAGGAATTACCACCCACAGTCTTTCTTGAGCATATTGCTCAAATGGATGTTTCGGTTCAAAGGATATTCAGGTTAAGTGAGAGTTTGTCACATCAGACACATTATTATATACGGTTATTCAGTTCTGCATAAATAAGGCTTACAATTTTCAATTTCACTCTGTCTTATTTGGTTGATCTCACTAAGGCTTAAAGTGGACCAGTTGGAAATATGCATATTTGGATCACATTCGGTTGCTGTTTCCATGCTACACTCCTATACTAGATTCATGTCATTAGTCATGTTTGCATATGTGATCATTGATGGGTCCTGTCACGACAAACTGTGGCAAAGGCCGCTTTGGTTCTATGTACATATGATTGATGGACCGAATTGCATAAGACGGTTAGAATGTTTGAAAACACTATTGAGCTCATACGGTTATAATGAATACAATTTTCGGTGTCCTACATATACTAGTATATGACCCAAGTGGGAGATTGTAAGAATTATGGGTCTAATACAATATATGTGGACAATATTACTTGGACCTATTGTATTTATTAGCTATCATTAAAGTTAGCCCAAATATGTGATCCATCGTAGTAATAATAATACATGCTTATTTACGTCTTATAAAGTATGGGTCGGATACTATAATAGTGTAGAGACCCATTAGAGCTTTATGGGATATATGATGGGGCTTATCCACTAGTAAAGGCGACTGATATAGGTCATCAGGGTTTAACCACCCCTCCCTATATATAGTCAGGGTCATGGTCTCTGACAGCACAATTTTTGACCTAATCTCACATAAATCCCATTGGTATAGAGAAATCCAAAAGGCGAGTGTGTCTGTTAGAAGACTATAATCGGGTGATTCCCATTTCACCTCCCTCCTCCAATTGAGTCAGGTACGTTTCCGCTATTCGGTATATACCAATTAATTTAGTATGAAGTTTCAGTCTTTGAGTCATATTAAATCTAACACTATATGCTACTCCCTCCCATCCAAACAATCATTTACATAGGATTTTTCATCAATATTAAGAAAACTGGTAAAAAGTAAGGGTATTATTGGTAAATCAAATGGTGTTATGGGTCCACCATGATTAAAGTAAGGAAAAAATAGTGACATTTTGTGTAAATAGAGAGAATATGAGGATTATAAGGTAAAGTCTTTTGCCAAAAGAGGAATGTAAAGAATTGATTGGATTGTCCATTTATAGTAAGTGTAAAGAATTGAATGGATGGGAGGGAGTATACAATAATGTCAGTCAGCCTACGGAGAAATGGAGATTAGTGAAATCTTATTCTAAGTGTATTTTATTACTCCGTATATAGTTTACGGGTGATTTTACGCTGCGTGATTTAGATATAAAAATATTGACATTTGTGTTAGTTTTCAACCGTCAACATATTTCTTATTCACGTATTTATGTACTTTTAAAAAATCTCAAAGAAAAGGATAAGGACACATAAGACAATATCATGCACTCTATTAAGAAAAATCTTCGTGAGTTGGAGAGTCTATTTAATGTACTCGTGCTTTTAATAGTTGTATTAGGTCCTGTTCTTTTCAGTTCAGTCCCAACAGACTCATTTTATCCCAGTACTTCAGTCCATTTCAATATAGTTCAACTAAACCGAAGATGTCTTAGCCTAGTGGTTAAGACTAGGTGCTCTGGGACAGTATGTTTCAGATTTGAATCCCTCTACCCTATATTGTAATGCGACTAAGTGCGTTTCTCGATAAACCAAAAAATACAGTTCAACTAAGTTCAGCCTAACTCAATCCAAAAGAACAGTACTTAGCGCTTTGGACCTCGGTGTTTAGCTAATGTAAATGTCCGTAAGGACCAAAAATATAAGATGAGGCCTCGGTGGGCTTTGGACAAAGTTGATAGAGTAATTGAGGAGCCCGATTCCCAAATACAGTAACAACATCATCCAGTTGAAGGGTTAAACCCTTTCTCTGTTCTTCCTACCTAAACCCCAACCTACTCTACACAACAATTCTGATTTCTGAATTCTGAGCCAATCATGGGATTACAATCTCTTTGCTGCTCCTTTTCTTCTCCTAGAATCTCCCATTTCTCCTTTGTAAGTATTTCCATTATAACCAACGTAACCCTCTTCATTCACTTTTGTTAATCTTTTTCATTTCTTGTTTGTTGATGGAGTATGTGTTTTCAAGGTTTCAAATGCCACACTTACTGGGGAAACTAAAAGAATTCAGCTTCAAAATCCCCAAAAATGTATGCTTGTTTGCTTTCTTGGTTGACTCTTTAGTTATCTTATCAAACTATATTTCATTTAGTTAGTTCATCATTTATTCATTGCCATGGTAATCTTAATTAATGAGTAGCAAAGTCTATTTTTAGATCAGCTTATGTACTGTATGTGGGTACTAACTTGAGGCTTTATTCAGCATATCCTACCTCTGCTCTAAGATGGTCGATTAGGGAATCGCAGTTGCCAAAGTCCAAGGGAATGTCTATCTGTTGTGCCTCCCAATCTGATTCTAACTCCAATTTGGATTTTGATGCCAAATTGCAACCTTCTCCTAACGGTTCAACTAGCGTGCCTCAGATGAAATTGGCTGGTTTTGAACCGTTTAGAGGTAAATCGGGTTCAATTTCATTTTATGGGGTGACTCACCAAGCGATAGAAGAGGGCAAATTAGCTTCCTCGCCGTACAATGATGGTGCTGGTTCTTTCCTTTGGGTTTTGGCTCCCGTGCTGCTCATGCTATCTTTTGCCCTTCCTCAGCTTTATGTTGCCAATGTCGTTGCCAGCTTTTTCAAGGAAGACCTTCTTGCAGGTAGATAGCTCTTCTCTTATGTTAGTTTGTGTATGTTTGCTCATATATTTTGCTCCTGATGCCAGTCTCCATTATTCTATCTTTCTGTAACACTGGAATTGTGAGTTTAACAGCTGTATAGTTTTAGATATATGGAATAAAGAGAGCTGTAGGTACCTTTTAAATTTTTCGAGAGCAGTTGATTGACTTTATTCTCAACATAATTTTCATAATGCCTAATTCAAAAGAACATCTAATTCTTTCAGTCTTTGAGGAAACACACCTTTGACCCCCTTAACTTGTTACTGACGGGAACCTTTGAGAGGTGGTTTTAATGCTGTGCCACGATTTCTGATTTTTAAATGTGGTTTCCGAGGGTGTTACAACACTCAAGTGTATCCTTTCTTCACTTCTAAGAATTAGTTATGAATTACTTGAAATGTACATAGCATTGATTTTCTCCTACTGAATTATCTTATAGACTTCGTAATTGTGTACATTAACGCTTGAAAGGTTATATGCCACAAATATCTAATGTCTATGCTATCTCTTCGTTGGACTCTCTATGCCCTATCTTGCTCATATCTTGGGTTTGCCATCGTTTTAACTTGAGAAAGTAATCTTGCTCACAAGTAGTCTTGTTTAGACGCCTGACGCCTCCTATCTCTATAAATTTTCTTTGTATTTGAACAATTATGATGTGCATCATGACAAATAAAGCCGTTGTAACTTAGTTCTATAATTGTAATGCAGAGACTGCTGCTGCTCTTACATCTGAAGCTGTACTCTATGTTGGTGTTGCAATTTTCCTTCTTATTACTGATTGGGTTCAGAGACCGTATCTGGAGTTTAGTGCTAAGCGATGGAGTCTCATAACCGGTTTGAAGGGGTTCTTAACAGCTTCATTTTTCACTATGGGTCTCAAAGTTGTTGCCCCTCTAGTGGTCACCTACGTTACGTGGCCTGTCTTGGGCTTCCAAGCATTGACCTTGGTTACACCCTTACTAGTTGGTTATCTGGCTCAACTTGCACTTGAGATTTTTGCCGACAAGCAACGGTCATCCTGTTGGCCGATTGTTCCAATCATCTTTGAGGTACTTGAGCACTTCTTGTTAACTCAACTGACTAACAAGACATTACCTTTTTTTTCTATACTGCATGTGTCAATTGTTTACTTATTTTATGCTTGGGTTTCTTGCTTAGCCATTATTAACCTTCTTTTCTCTGAGTTAAAATTTCGGTTTATGAAATGTTGACTATACCTTTATCTAATGAATTTGTGTCCCAGCATCTATAGCTCCACTCCTGCTTGTCCCAGCCACCACTCACACAAAATCTTGACCCCCTTTCCTCGAGTCACCACTGACCACCGCTGACCCACCTTTAACCATTAGACCACTTTATACTCCCCTCTTGACTAACCAATCATCCTAAACCCTTTGCGTCTCCTAAACTCAAACATGCAACTACAAACAATCCGTATGATGAAAACCACCACCTAAATTCAGCTAACAAACAATCCCATGCAGTTCGATTACAAAGTTCCCAACTAGAGTTACCCACACATGCCTTATCAACAACCCACGAAGGAGACATCGAACATTATGAGGATTTAAGACATATGGTATGAAAGAGAAAGTTGTGAAGGAGGTGAGAAAGAGCCGTGATGGGTATGGCGGTGATTGCTATCGTTATGGTGAATTGTTGATGAATTAAGAAGATATAGGGAGAAGCTTGAGGGAAGAGAATTATAGAATAGAAGCGGCTATTTATCAATATCGATATATGAGCGATTTTATATATTATCAATCACCTTGGTCATTGAGCAAACCGCAAAATGCAAAGTGAAAGAAATCATGGACTTTAGCATGTCTTTTTGTTTTTCAGGTTATGAATTTGACCCAAAAAAATACTGTTAAAACAGACCTTGCCTTATAGACTGGGATATAGTTAGCCGGAACTGGCGAAAAAGATCAACGAGCTGTAGATATTAGACAAGAAATGGGCTTTGTAGGCATACTCTTCTTTTCGGCACCTACCCCACCTGTTCAGTTTCAGGGAAAAAAAAGTACATATATTTAGGAAATATAACATTGAAACTCGCTTCTTTAAGAGAACACGTGGTACAATTTTGAGAGCTATTGAGAACTGAATAGGATGCTAAACTACAGGAACACGACTTCTAAGTCCTTGGTGGTTTTGATTGCTTGCTTTGTCAGGTCTACAGACTGTATCAACTGGCAAGAGGGGTAAACTTTGTTGATAAGCTGATGTTTGTTATGGGAGGGGTGGAGGCTACTCCACAAATAATCGAGAGAAGCCGTTGTTTGCTAGCAATGACGGTGACGTTTGAAGCAGTTGCCATTGTTTGCCTCTGGTCATTATTGACATTTCTTGTACGGTTATTTCCGTCTAGACCAGTTGCAGAGAAGTATTGATTCTCCTTGAGCTGTGCGTTCTGCAGCATTTTGAGTTGGTGGGGACACTGTAGAGCAGGATGCAGGTAGAGCTAGTTTGGTCAACGGATCGATGTACATTACTGTCTAGGGTGCTTAATCTGTTTATGTAGTAACTTCTGTAATCACAATTCACAAACGAGAAGACATGGATGATTGATGATGGGGGTAGTAAAATGTTCATGGTTCATCTCCTCCCCGGCTACCCCTATAAATCCAGTTGGTAGGGAAAGCGAGTGGAATCAAGACAAAAATTATCAAAATGAAGTTATTTGTTGAAAATTGATCCATGTAAGATTGTTTTTCAAGCTGATGAAGAGTAGCTTTATTTTATAGTAAGGTCGTTGGCTCGTTGAATGGCTGGCTGGCTTAGCATAAAATGGCAAAACAAAATCCAACTGTAGCAAATTGCATGCTGTAATCGTACTAACTTTTGCTTGTTTGTTGGCGTCTTGCTTTGTTTATCAACTATGCTACACTCAAAATACAATCACCCCAAATATAACTTTGGAACATTTGATTGATTCTCAAGGGTGCACATGCATACATTGACCGACTATAACTATAGGAGTAACAAACTACAAGTAACTTGTGCACATCCTACCTCTAGAAATTCGTCCTCAGCAACAGCAGCAGCAGCACGAATCCATTTGACCATTTTATGCTGAATGAGGGTTCTAAAAGAAAGCGATCACAGGTTGCCCCGCCCCAATGTCAGAATCTCGCATGCTGAACAATACTTATTTTTCCATCATCATAAATTGAATTGCATTGCATTGCATTTGTATGCCATGTTTTTGATATCCTCGTTTAACCTCACTACAGTACATAATCTTTTGTCCAACCTGATCATCAAAAGGGAATGGAAGAATTTCAGCCAAAGAAGCACAGAAAAATACAACTTGGATGAATTTGTAGATTGTGCAATCGGGAATTTGAACATGTGCTAGCATAGAGATTCAACATTTTCCAGTGATTGCAGAAACAGCAATTAGCAGCCTAGAAAAAAGAGAAGGTAAGGCGCTTTTCTTCTAACAACTTCATAGTAAAAAGTACTGTCAATTCGAAGTACAGTAGATGCGAAATTAACATACGGAGTATTATACTCCCTCTCATGCATTCAATTCTTTACCCTTACTATAAATGGACAATTCAATCAATTCTTTACATTCCTCTTTTGGCAAAAGACTTTACCTTATAATCCTTATATCATTCCCCTATTTACACAAAATCTCACTACTTTTTCCTTATTTTAATTTTGGTGGTGTAGACACCCGCATTTTGCCTGCTAGTGTCTATGGCAGTTCCCGACAAAACATTCGATGATGATCGGACGTAGACATGACTTAATACGCTCGAATTCGGACTCGGAATCAATAATATCCAACGTGGACATTTAGCGGAGTACAAATCTCTCAAAACCGACCTCAAATCCAGGCCCAGTGGGTCGTTTCCAATAAAATGAGACTAATTTGGGCCAAAACCGACACCAAAAATAAAACCGTCATTTAGCGACCGGGTCAAAACCCGGTCAAAGACGAATCCGACCCCAAAAACCAGCCAAGTGAGCTTCTAGAAACAAGCGTCAAATCAATAAATTCAAAAATTCAAAAAAGTCAACCACTTTCCTAAAATGGCTCACCCGCCTGACCCACTCGATTGAGTGGCTTGACCTCACTCGATCGAGTGGGACTGTAAAAACCGATCAGACCCTCCTTTTCAGGGCACTCGATCGAGTACGCTAGGGCCACTCGATCGAGTGACCCTAGGTCGATGGACATTCTCTATAAATACCCCCCTCACACTCTTCACAAATCAGTTTTTCCTAAGCTTTTGCAACCTTAATCCTCTACATTTTCAACCTAAAATCCCACATTACACACTACTCTTCAATCCTAAACAAAAACCGAACCTTTTATCTCTCGAAAAATCGATATAAACCATCTCTACACATACACACACACACCATAACTCCACTTACATCCTCGATACTCCCGCGCTCCCGTCGCTATTACGAGTCCGTTTCCGAGGCCATTTTAAGCATGTAGGTTGAGGATGTCATCAACCCATTTTCTCCCTTTTCTCTTCCTCTCTATCTCGTTATATATATATATATATATATATATATGTATAGATAGATAGATAGAGATAGAGAGAGATATTCACATAAGGACAACCCTCCCTATAAGTTCATAAGTCCACATTTAAGCCTTTGGATGAGGTGGGGATGGAGGGTTGAGATTTAGTTAATCATAATTAATGCACTTAGTACTCCCAAAGCAATTAACATACTAAACAAATACCAAGACAACCCAATTTAATACCCTCTCTCTCCAACCCAATTTAATTCTCATCGATTTTGGGTATACGTTCTCGTTTTCTCCACCAATTCAATAATACGGACGAAATCCCATGAGCATGTTCTTCAGCTTCTCCGTTTTTGCTTGGAGTTGAAAGTATTTGTACAATACGTTTATCTACGAATTCCGTTTATCTAGAGGGATTATGACTTTATCTATCTGTAACTTCAACTCTTCTGATATTTTTCTCTTTGGGATATGTGTTTCGGGTTCGATGAATTGAGATGAATTGATATGTGTTTCGGATATTAATTGAGATGAATTAAAGTTGCAAAATATAAGAACTAAAGTTACAAAAATATATGAACTGATTCGAAATAAAGTTACAAAACATGACCGGAGTTTCAATATATGATCTGAAGTTACAAAATATATAAACCGAAGTTACGTGATATATAAATTGAAGTTACAAAAATATATGAAATGATTAGAATTGAAATTACAGAAAATGGATTGTGGTTACAATATACGATTTGAAGTTACAAAATATGTGAACTGAAGTTATAAATATATGGACTAGAGTTACAATATACGATCTGAAGTTACATGTGAACTGAAGTTACAAAATATGTGAACTGAAGTTACAAATATATGGATTGGTGAGAGTTACAATATACGATCTGAAGTTATAAAACATGTGAACTGAAGTTCCAAAATATGTGAACTGAAGTTACAATTATATATAAAAAGCAACTCGTTTACAAAGCTCGTCCGATCGGTATCAACTCTCACTCATTCGGACCACGAGGTAATAGAAAGCAATCATGGACGTCATGTTTAGTAACACTGAACTCATTCAACTCAGATGCCTGAAATACGTGTGATTCGTCGTTAAATTTATCCCTAACTCAAACAAACAAACAAACAAACAAAACCCAGAAATCAAATTCATCCCAAAACAATAGAAATTCAAGCTTCAACAATTAACGTAGATTCTGATGACAAAATTCAAATTGGGTAAAACCTAAAATTAAAGAACACAATCCAATTAAAAACCACACAACAAAGACACAATTTATGATCTGAAGTTACAAAAGATATGATTTGAAGTTACA
Source organism: Agrostemma githago (assembly GCA_958450325.1). Taxonomy (NCBI): domain Eukaryota; kingdom Viridiplantae; phylum Streptophyta; class Magnoliopsida; order Caryophyllales; family Caryophyllaceae; genus Agrostemma; species Agrostemma githago. The sequence continues at coordinate 61,730,867 of OY288241.1, forward strand.
AAAGATATGAACTGAAGTTACATGATATATAAACCGAAGTTATAAAAATATACAAACAGATTAGTGACGCACACTGTAGTATGAATAAAAAGAGAGACAACAATCAGGTGTCTTTCTGGGTGAAATCAACAACTAAACACGAAGACCTAATAAACCCAAAAAATTTCAGTAAACACGATACTACGAAATTGATTAAGAAAAATATGACCAGCAATTTTACTGATTGAATGAACAAAAACCCCATCAAAAACTCAGTAAACACGATACTACGAAATTGATTAACAACAATATTACCACCAAAAATTGATTAGACACCAAATTTTCAAATAGAAAAACCCCAATTTAACAAGAAACTCGAAATTAAACCTGGAAATCACGATTAAACACAAAACCCCCAATTTGTAAAAAAACCCTAATTTTGCAAAAAAAAAAACCCACAAATTCGTGCAATTAAACAACAAATCCCCAAATTATACTAAATATAAGAAGAAAGTACGCACAATATAATTAGAGAACGAGTAATAAAGATTGAATGGAGTGAATATAGAGTAATGAAGATTGATAGAGTGAATATGAAGTGAATGAAATATTGAGGGTGAAGGGTGGGAAAAAAGAGGTTGAATATGTTGGGAATAATGAGGGTGAGAAAAAAGATGAGTTGAGATACGTAATTTTTTTTTTTTCAAATTAAATAATAAACCACATCTCAGCCATTCATATTGCTTTGATCCAAGGGTTGATATTAAGCCTTATGAACTTATAAGGAGGTAAGAGACTTATATGATCCTCTCTCTCTATATATATATGTGTGTGTGTGTGTGTGTGTGTGTGTGTGTGTATACTATACTATATATTATTATTATTAGCATACTAATACTAACATTTTATCGCAGTTTAATCTTCATTCTTTTTATCGTCATTTGTATCTAATACCGCGTATATACATATAATAATATCGTTTTCAGATTGAACACGTTTGACTACAACAAACCGCTCCAAGTCCGTTTAATCCCTTTACAAGTCGCGACGGAGGTGGCACCCTTTCGAGGAGCGCCGCCCCAAGCACTTAAGGGCGTAACGCGATCGTGGTAGAATGTAGTTAAACGTGTCCGATGCCATTTTCGGGATTAATGTGTAACCCGTTGACGCGAAAATCGAACACCACATAATCCGTAAGGATTAATATCGGTGTCGTGACGCGGAGGGAGACAATTCCGTCTTAATCAAATTTTTATCGATCCTATAGCGCTTTTTATAAAATTCCGATGCCGGTCTTATAATCATATAACTTATGATTATATGTACCGTAAACCGAGTTGAGTTCAAATTATGTAATATTTTTATGTAACTCGGTCGACCATCGATTTTGAATAAATAAAAACGAAACGGTCACCTTTTTCGAAACGAGCTCTAACTCGTACAGGGGGCACTCGACCGAGTGCCATGGGCCATTCGATCGAGTAGCACCCCAAAAAATAGGCAGAGAGACTTTTAGAAGGCCACTCGGTCGAGTCTCTGCCATGACTCGATCGAGTGGACTCCTTTATTCAAAAACGAGTGCTTCTCACATAGTCCGAGCCTCGTCAATTTTTGCTACGACTTCGGTCGTCACGTGTAAGGGCCATCACGTGTCTCCTTTTTCTAAAATCATGCATCGTTTCATCATCTTTAGTCATTTATTTTAATTATGTATCAATTATTTGTGTTTATTATTTTTGCTCGTTATTTTTGTTTTGTCCGGGTTGTATTTCCGCCCGTGTATGTTGTATCTATTTACGGGTTTTATTTATTTTCGACGTTTATCGTTTTATAAATGAACCTCACTTGCTAAATTATTCGACTCTAGTTTTGATGCATTAAAATGACGTAGTTCACACATAATTCGCATGTTTAGCCGAAAACGTTTTTTGCATAACATTTCATCGTCAAACTAACGCGCGTACACAAAAATCGAACGGTATCTTAGTAGAGGCCGCTAAGAGCGGGCGGGGTTGGGTGTCCTTCGTGGGCTTCCCAACACGTACCCTCACCCCTTACTCAGAACCATGGTTTCCGGATGTCCGAAACCGTTGGCATATGAGAGTCATTCGATGCACGATATCCGATAACTCGGCGTCGGTATCGTAATGTAAAGGGACGAACTCATAAGCTCTAGCACTAAAAGCGGGACGTGTTTTGTACACGAAACGCCTAAGTGTAGAGTGAGTTCGAACGGGTCCGAATTCCCATAAAATTCGGTGGCGACTCCAACTTCGATTTAAATTTCGACCCAAGATCAATCTTACCACGAGATTCATTCGCCTCCTCAAACCCGCGCGTGGCCGCGTCGGGGTGGACCTATGTCATGTCCACAATTTGGCGACTCCGCTGGGGATACCCGATGTACCACTAGTCATCGGGGTTCCTAGGGTGAGACTCGAAAAGAAATCGTTCGATTAATAATGTACGCGCATTAGTTTAATGATTCATGCATAACCCAAATTTTTCCCGGGCCGGTTACTTGTGATCGACGTCCCACTATACCGCGGTGCATTCCTAAATGGGTGCGATAAAAACTTCTATGGCCGAACTCGTATGGGTTTCACGGCATGTTCTAAGACCAATTCGGCTTAGGATGTTCGTCCTGATTTACGGGAAAGCCGTCGTTGTGACCCGATTTTGACCGACCGAGACTTAGTGTAAAGCACATAGCATCGTTATAATGCTTGCGTGACAATGTGCTACTTGGTTTCCGTGTCATTTCTTTTCAAAAAAACCGCCATTTCAAAAATGTATCTTTCCAAAATACCAAATTTTTGAAAAAAAAAACGAAATACCGTCCGTTTCGGGACACATCTTTTTAAATATCCAATTTCAAAAACTCGAAATGCTGCCAAAATTTAGACTTTAGATTTGACTCAAAAGTAGCCTATTTTCTAGCCGGCATGCTGTCCATTCGAATTTTCGATCCACCATTCGATTTTCGAATTTTCAAAGTTCTATTTCGATTTTCGAATTTACATAGTCCTATTTCGATTCTTTAAGATGCCGTTTTTTATTTTCAAATTTTTCGGAAACTCATCTTCGATATTCAAATTTCAAAATTTCAAACTCTCAACTTTTCACAAACCTCCCTTATTATAGGACCTACCGTTATCCGTGTGTCGGGTCTTTTCATAGTGTGTCGAAGGTTTGTAGCGTCGAAACTCCGTCGATCTTACATCACGGGTTTCCCCTCTTTCCCGAGTCCGCCTTGTCCTAAAGGCATGACCAACCCATGTAGGGCATACCCCTACAACGGAAGGTCCGTCTAAACACTCAAGTCAAAAGTCTGGGGAAAAATCTCACGTGGACCTTCCTTCGAACGGGACTCGGCCCACATAGCCTAATCCTAAGGAAGTCATACCACCCATGAGTCACCCGTCTAGGTGTCTTCTTCGAGTCTTTTCTTTCTCACTTGGTCTTTTTCCTCGCTCGGAATTAGACCTGGCAAACAGATCGTGTCGTGTCGTGTTTGTGTTCGTGTCATTGATAAACGGGTCACGAACCCCTCAACCCAAACCCGACCTATTTAAGTTTCGTGTCGTGTTCGTGTTGACCCACTTACATAAATGGGTCATCAACCCTCAACCCAAACCCATTTATTTTATGTCGGGTTCGTGTCGTGTTTTCGTGTCATGTCCAAATTTGGAAAGTATTAACATATTTATGTTAAAAATGATTAAAAATATTTACACTAATTTAATAATCAGGTTATTCGTGTCAGTTTCGTGTTTTGGGACCTCAACCCAAACCCGACCCAATTAAATCTCGTGTCGTGTTCGTGTCGACCCACTTACATAAATGAGTCATCAACCCTCAACCCAAACCCGTTTATTTCGTGTCGGATTCGTGTCGTGTCAATTTTTGCCGGCTCTACTCGGGATATGCTACTTTGATTCCAAGATCTGGGGTTCGGTTTCTGATTACGCGGTATTTTTACAGACAGGCCACCGTCAACCAGAAACAGAAACAAGATGGAAGCATCTTTGAACAATTTGAGGACCTCACTAGATGCCATGGTCGCCAAGCAGACCAATATCGAGACCGAGCTAACAGCAATGAGGGCTAACCATGCGGCCGTCGCCGCTCGTCTGGCTGTGGTGGAGTAAAGGACTCCTAATGCCGAGGTCACTGGGCCTATAGCTGAACTAGTTAGCGCGGTGCGCCGACTAGAGGAACAAGTTCATTTAGTTGGGAGTAACAATATCCATCGGGAAAATAGCCATGAGTACGCCCCGGTGAATGACAAGCTACCCGCAAATCTGAATCTCACGGGTTTACCAATGTTTGAGGGAACCGAAGACCCGTTACTACATGTACGGGCCTTTAAGGAATTCATGGCCATCAAGGGGGTAGATGCTTCGATGTTCAAGAATCTCTTTGCTGCGTCCCTTGAGAAACACCCACGGGCCTTGTACTACAGGCTAGACCCAAAAAAGTACCATACTTGGGATGACGTGGCTACGGAATTTGCTCGGAACTATGCTGACAACACCGAGATCCAAACCACGATGCGTTCTTTGGAGGTTGTGACCCAAGAGCCCAAAGAAGGTTTTACCAAATACCTTCAACGCTGGAGGGCCAAAAGTGTGAAACTGGTCGACAATCCCAGTGAGAAAACTTTAGTGGAGACTTTCGTCAAAAATCTCCTCCCCTCCTACCGGGTTCATCTCTGGTACGCTGTCATACCCAATTTCACCACCCTTACTGAAATGGGTATGAGGATTGAAGACGATCTAAGGCTAGAGGGCCTTACTAAGGCCTCCGGCAAAGGATACCAAGAAGCTTCCTCTTCCACCACTAAGCCCCAAGCTGCAACCCGCAGCGTTTTCGACGCGGTTAATCTACTAGATGCCCCGTCCAAGAAGAACACCCCACCTTGGGTATTCACTGATATAGGTACCACCTATACTTATGCCTTACAAAGGTTATCCTTTAAGGGCCTAATCCAACCGATAGGGCCAACTCCCGAAGTTCCGGTCGAACGGCGTTCCAAGAACTATAATGCTTAGGCTTATTGCCAATACCACCGAGGCAATGGGCATGATACCGAAAAATGTTGGAAGCTGAAGCATTTGATCCAGGACTTGATTGAGAGCGGTAAAATCCCGCTGCCTGGAGATAAGCCAAGTAACAAGGAGAATCTCTTCAGCTCCCATGCCATCTTTACCGGGGAGGTGATTGATTGCTCCCACCTTATCTCTCCATTTATCCCGCAAGTAAACGGGATCTGGTTCGATGACGAGGGTGATGTCTACCTCATCAAAGGGGAAGCATTCCTCATTACCCTCGAGGAGATTCGGAAGGTTAAATCCCGAGTTTTAGCCAGTAACCACCTTTGTCGTCCCTATCAAGCCACTAGCTCTAGGGACACCCCTATCCCGACAACCGTCACTGAGCCACTCAGAACGGAAGTCGCCCCTGAGGAGCCGACCGCTGAAACGGCTCTCGTAAAGCAACTAAAGAAGACCCGAGTTGACCTCACCATATGGCAACTCTTAGTTAGCTCACAGGAACATCGAGAAGCACTCACTAAGGCTCTCGATCAAATTAAGATTGACTCTCTGGTTACCCTTGCTGAAATGGTAGCCACGGTCCTGCCCCACTTGAAAGACAAAACTAAGGAAGGAGGCCCACTGATCACTTTCTCTGAAGCCGACTTGCCGCCGTTCGGGGCCTCTCATAATCTGGCTCTGTACATCACTGTGATCTGCCGGGGAAAATATCTCCCGATGACCCTGATTGATGATGGGTCTGCTGTGAATGTCCTTCCTTTGAGGACCGCCAAAGCCCTCGGCATTACCGAGGCCGATTATCTTCCGACTGCTCAGACCATCCAGGCTTTTGATGGGAGCCCAAAGTCAGTAGCTGGGGCCATAAAACTAATCGTTATAACGGGCCCAATAGAAAAGGAGCTGGAATTCCAGGTGATCGATGTCACCTCTTCCTTCAACTTGCTCCTAGGGAGGCCATGGATCCACGCTGTCAAAGCGGTATCCTCCACCCTCCACCGAAAGATCAAGTTGCCCCTGCACGATAATGTTATTACCTTAGAGGCAACCCCAATGACTGTGGCTAGCTGTAACGCCACGGGCCGCACAGACCTCTAGGGGTTCGATTTCGTGGGAATGATCGAAGAGGAGTACCTTTTCAGGCCCTACTTCACAACTAGCATCGACACGATGCTACAAAACCTAGGTACTTTCCAAGGGCTACCTCTCGACCCAATCTTCCAGCTGGGAAGATTATCGAGGTCCTTAAGGACGAAGACTCCCACTTCGGCCTTGGTTACGCCACCACTCCGGGCAATGTTGTCCGAGCAGGCATTGAAAAGACCTGCAACATCATTAAGGGTATCTACTTGAGCCCTTACAGCCCACGTTGACTGACTATTTTGTCACGCCGGTATTTGGGGCTATTCAGGTTGGTCTGTACCAACCCAATGCTATGCACCTTGGGACCCAATTGGCCCAGGGCTGCAACTACATCCCGGATTATGTGTTCGCCCTCATCCAGTCTGATGGTGTTGACAATGGTGAGCCCGCGCTGGGGCTACTTTTTGGGGAAGACACCATAACCCCGACTCCGAAGGAAGACCTGGTCAACCTGATTCTCCGCAGCAACAGGTTCGACCCGACCAAGCTAATCTCGGATGTTGGCTTCAATACGGGGAACAGGGCCTGAAGGAAGACTGTCAAATGGGCTGACAATCAAGGAAGGATCTACAAGCTGGTCACCGGAGAGGGAGACATGTCTGAGTCTGAGTCTGAGTCTGAGTCGGAGCGGAGTCTGAGTCTGAGTTTGAGGTCGAGTCTAAGGGGTCCGGTGCTAGAGTCACTCCTGTAACCCCCTTTCCTTTAGTTACTCCTGCTGTGGGTGCTTCGGGGTCTGTCCCGAACGCCTTACCTATCCCGCCATTGACCAATGATCAGATGGCTGCTCTTTTCGAGCTGTTTTCAAAGTTTTCAATCAATAATAACAATCGTTCTGCTTACGACTTGTCTCTTTTTAATTCTGATTTCAAAAATATTTTATGCAATGACGTTGAGAAACCTGACGAACAGGTACCATTACCTCCACATCTGATCGAGCAACTAGAGCAAAGGGAATCCCGGAATCCGGTAATCGAGGAAACCCAGTCCATTAATGTGGGAACAACCATAGAGCCCCAGATACTTAAGATATGGTTATCCTTAGATCCCGAAGAGATGCAACAATTCACGAACCTCCTCCAAGAATTCAAAGATGTCTTCGCGTGGTCCTACGAGGACATACCAGGAATAGACCGGGAAATAGCCGAGCACCACATACCCATTAAAGACGGGTGCAAACCGGTTAAGCAAAAGCTCCGCGAATGAGGCCCAATTGGTCTCTCAAGGTAAAAGAAGAAGTCGATAAACAGTTCAAAGTCGGCTTCATACAGGTGTCTGAATATCCGGACTGGGTTGCGAACATCGTACCGGTTCCTAAAAAGGACGGTAAGGTGCGGGTATGCGTAGATTTTCGGGATCTTAACAAGGCAAGCCCGAAAGATGATTTTCTGTTACCACACATCGACATATTGGTGGATAACACGGCCGATCATGCCCTTCTATCATTCATGGACGGGTATGTCGGGTACAACCAAATCAAGATGGCGGAAGAAGCTATGAGTAAGACCACCTTCACTACACCTTGGGGTACTTACTGCTATACCGTCATGTCATTCGGTCTCATTAACGCTGGTGCCACATACCAACGGACCGCTACGACTTTATTACACGACTTGATGCATAAAGAAGTAGAGGTTTACGTGGACGACATGATCGTCAAATCCAAAGACCGGGACGATCACATCACCACCCTAATAAAATTCTTCACCCGATTGCGCAAATACAACATGAGGCTAAACCCTCAAAAGTGCAGTTTTGGGGTAACATCGGGCAAATTACTGGGTCATATCGTTAGCCAACGTGGTTATCGAGGTCGACCCAGCTAAAATCAAAGCCATTACCGAGATGCAACCTCCTAAAGCCGAAAAAGAAATAAGGGGATTTCTCGGGAAAGTCCAGTATATCAGGCGGTTCATTTCCAAACTGACCATGGTGTGTGAACCGATTTTCAAGAAACTGAAAGTGGGGGAGCGGATAATGTGGGATGACAAGTGCCAAGCTGCTTTCGACAAGATTAAGGAAATCATGTCTGCCCCGCCAGTCTTAATGCCACCTCAACCCGGTTTGCCTCTATCGTTATACCTAACAACGACCGAGACAGCCATGGGGGCTATGCTGGCCCAGACAGTTGACTCTGAAGAACGAGCTATCTATTACATCAGCAAAGTTTTTAGAGTATGAATGCAAATATACCATGCTCGAAAAGACGTGCTTAGCTCTAGTTTGGGCCACTAAGAAGCTCCGACATTATATGCTTAGCTACGAGGTTCAGGTATTATCCAAAATGGATCCAATCAAATACCTCTTCGAAAAGCCCATTCTCAATGGAAGAATTTCTAGATGGACTCTAATGTTGGTAGAGTTCGACCTAAAATTCGTACCGTTAAAGGCTATTAAGGGCCGAGTAGTAGCTGAATTCCTCGCCGATGGTCCTGTAATGGAAGAAGGACACACCGACACTTGGTCCTTTCCAGATGAAGATATTTTCTATACTGATACAGAAACATGGGATCTGTACTTCGACGGGGCATCCAATTTTCGAGGGTTCAGAGTCGGGATTCTTTTAATCTCACCAAAAGGGAAGCATACCCCCGTATCCATCAAACTGGATTTCGATGTTACTAATAATACAGCCGAGTACGATGCATCCACAGGCTACAAGCCGCCGCCGATTTGGGGGTCACAAACCTCTGAGTACATGGCGATTCATCCTTAGTCATCAATCAAGCACTTCAAAAATGGAAAACTCGGAACGCTAATCTCGTGGCCTACTAGGCACGAGTAAGGGATCTCGAGAAACATTTCCAAAAGGTGGAGTTTATATACTTGCCTCTGGAAGAAAATCAGTTTGCAGATGCACTCTCAAAACTGGCATTTTTGCTGAATATTCCTGATCATGTGACCAGTATGCCAATTTGTGTCGAAAGACAGTCTAAGCCAGCATACATCTACGACATTGAAGATATCGAGATAACTGATCCTCAGCCATGGTACCAGGCAGTATTGACATACCTGACGATCGGGGAATTTCCTCTCGGAACCGAAGGCCGAGCCAAGAATGCTTTACGGAGGCTAGCTACCCAGTTCGTCCGTACCGACGACAGGCAACTCTATAAAAAGACGGCGCAGGGGGCTCTTCTCTTATGTGTTGATAAAATTAAAGCTGAAAAGGTTATGGCTGAAGTACATGACGGCGAGTGCGGTCCGCATATGAATGCCCAGATGTTGGTCCAAAAGATCATGAGACTCGGATACTACTGGAATAATATGGAAACCGACTGCCAGTTATATGTCAGACACTGCCATAACTGTCAAATCTTCGCCAATGTGCAGCATATGTCGTCATCTTTGCTATATACCATGACATCAGCTTGGCCGTTCTCGACATGGGGTATCGACATAATCGGAAAAATAAATCCCTCTGGTACCGGCGGACACTGCTTCATTTTAGTAGCTATCGACTATTTCACCAAATGGGTTGAAGCCGAATCATACCGTATTCTCAATGTCAAGCATGTTGCCAAGTTTATCCAAAACAAAATAATATGTCGGTACAGCATCCCGATGAGTTTATCAGTGATCACGGGATTCATTTTCAAGCCGAAACGGCAGCCCTGTTAACCAAGTATAAAATTCAAAGGCATACGTCTTCGCCTTACCGTCCCCAAACGAATGGAGCGGTAGCGGCGGCCAATAAAACAATTGTCACCATACTCAAAAAGATGGCTGATAATTACCGGGACTGGTCTGATAAAATACCTTTTGCTCTATGGGGATACCGGACGTCAATCCGCACTGCAACCGGTGCAACGCCGTATTACCTAACATACGGGATGGAGGCAGTCCAACCAGTCGAGTTAGAGGTTCCGTCCCTTAGAATCCTACTAGAAAGTCAAGTACCTGAAGCTGATTGGGTCCGAGCACAGTATGACTCGTTAGTTCTACGAAACGAACGACGATCTCGCGCCCTCAACAATATCCAAATTTATCAGAAAAGGATCCAGCGGGCCTTCAACAAAAGAGTAAGGCCCAGGAACATTAAGGAAGGAGATCTGGTTCTTAAGTTTGTTCGAGCTTTATTACCAGTTGACCCAAGGGGAAAATTCAAACCCAATTGGGTCGGGCCATATTTGGTAAAGAAGATTTTATCAGGCGGAGCTGTGATGCTAACAGACCTGGACGGGAATGAGTTTGTCAACCCAACCAACCTGGACCAGCTGAAGAGTTACTACCCTTAAGACCTTTCTCAATGTCATTAACAAAAGTTTATTAAAATCATTTTTTACATAAACTTTCAAAAAGCAAGTCAATAAGCTAGAATTATTTATTCAACTGTTGTAAACATCCTGAACTAATGGTCTTGGTGTATTTCGAGATTGCAAATTTACAAAAGCCTGAACTACGTTTGGTTTGATACCGCTAACTGTGGATACGTAGGCAGCCCCTCAAAAGGGCACAACCAATGCAATCAAGAAAAGACAAGAACGGTTTAATAATAAGCTTCCTTTATTAATTAAAAAAAATCTCGATAAACTCGGGAAATTACAAATGCAAAAATTTTAAAATAAAAAAAAAGGCACACGACACTCTAAAATAAATAGTAATAATATTCAAATAATAAAAAACTAAGGACTCGATATTCTGGGCATCTTGCCCTTTCCCTTGTCTTTGGCCTCTTTGGCCGTCCATTGGCAACAACGTGGAGGCGAGCGCTCCCGAATCACCACGGGAACCTCCTTAGCCCGGACTCGTTTCTTTGAAATCGAGTCCTCAATCACCTCAATTGGCCCAAGCCAGGCCCTCACAGGTTCAGGCAGCCAGTCACGCGGACCTAGTCGGTCTCTGGCCGCCAGTCTTGGCCCGAGCCGTCTCTCCAAGTCGGTCTGGAGGCTTACCCGCCCCTGCACGCCGCTGGCACCGACACCTTTAGCTCGAGTCTTAGTTTGTGACTTAAGACCCGATTCTAATCGGACTAGAGTAGCAGGAGTCTCTCCTTCGTCGAAGAAACCCCTGTTGTCCTTCACCGTCTCCCGACGGACCAATTCGAAGGCCTCGTCAACCTTCAAAGCTTTGCGAGCCTTTTCTGACTCCTCGGAAGTCCACTTCCGATATGCTTCCGAAACCCAAGCGGATTGGCAAGGGTTGGGAATAGTCCACATGGGACGGGTGAACCACCTCTGTAGCCACGTATCGCACATAGCGTCCGTCAGTTGGAGCGAAATGCTAATGATAGCCTCAGTCTCTGGGATTCGCTGAGACGAACCAAACTGCCTCAGAATGCGGTTCGGATATATATGAACAGTCCAGTCAAGTGGCAAGACCACCAGGTAGCGGGCTTGGTCCCTCTTGGCCAGTCCCATCAGCTTCAAAAGAAACCACCAAGCGACGGTCCACCTAATCAAGGGACCACCATGAAATACCAGCTCCTCGTCCCAATAAGCCCGGTTTACATAATGAGTCGAACTTATCCGCCGCCTCCTCGAGCTAATCTGGCTGCTGCGGTAATTGGGTATACTCGGAAGAGACTCTATGATTGATAGGCGTTCCGATAGCCAAATCTGATAGAGAAGGAATACACAAATTTTTGTGAGCAAAGGGTGGCTCGCTAGAGGCCACTCGATCGAGTACTGAAGCTGACTCGATCGAGTAGCCCCTCTGCAAACAGGCAGACGCTCTACAAAGAGGTCCCTCGATCGAGTGACGGATCTACTCGATCGAGTGACTCACAGACATCAGAATTTCGCGTTAAAAAAAATGTGAGAGGTATACCTGCAGAAGACGGATGCTCCCCTTCAGCTGATGGTCCGGGTCGAGTCTCCAGGCATCGAGACCCATAATGATTTTGCCCGTTGCTAGCCAAGCTGGGCTATGACCAGTCTCCATCTGGTCAACCACACCGATCAGCCTAATCTGACCCAAGCACGAGTCAGCCTCCATCTTTCCCTCAAAGACATAATGATGCAGCATGCAAAAGGCGAAAGCCCTACGCCTATGAGCAGCAGTAATCCTCACGTCCTGGAGATTCATAAATTTGTCAGCCAGGTCGAAAAGGGAAACAGAATTTCCCCGTACCATACGATCTGTCTCAGCATGAGACAAACCTAAGAAATCCCTCAACCTCCTCCTTGGATCAGGATAGAACGGAGGAATAGCAGGACGAGCGCTAGGGCACCAACTGCCCAGAGCTGCAATCTCCTCGGGGAGAGGACACACTTCTCCTCGCAGAAACGCGAAAACGTGATGGGTAGTATCCCAAAACGTTAGACAGGTGTGGACATGACGTAGGTCCACCCCGACGCGGCCACGCGCGGGTTTGGGTAGGCGAATTAATCTCGTGGTGAGATTGTTCTCGGGTTCGAAATTTAAGTCAAAATGGAGTCGCCACCAAATTTTGTGGTTATTCGGAACCATATGAGCCCACTCTATGTCATCATGGGCTATACACAAAGTACGGCCCACTTCGATTTCAGAGTTTATGGGGCCTGTCCCTTTGCATTGCGATACCGATACCATCTACACTGGTATCGTGTAAAGAATGACTCTCGTGCGTCAACGGTTTCGGGCATCCGGAAACCAAGGTTCTGAGTAAGAGGTGAGGGTACGTGTTGGGAAGCCCACTAAGGACACCCAACCCCGCCCGCACATGGCGGCCTCTACTAAGACATTGTTCGTGTTCGTGTGCGCGCGCTAGTAAAATGACTAAATGATATGCATACAACGTTTTTGGCTAAGCATGTGAATTATTGGTTAGCTACGTCATTTAATGCATCTTGAATATGGTCGGAGTAATTTAGCATGCGAGGTTCATTTATAAAGCGATAAGCAAGTAAATAAACGAACTCGAAAGTAAATAACGTACAAGTTACACGGGCGGAAATACAACCCGGCCAATACAAAAATTACAAATAATATACAAACGGAATAAGAAATAATAAAAAGATAGAAACGGACCCGTATATAAACTAGACCGTGAATTATGTAGATGGACGAACCCCGATTAAATACACATTGCGTTGTGTATTAAACGAAGGACAGAGACATAGGACCTAAGCGTGATGCTAGCCCGATCCCATGTCTCGATGCCTTGTCCCAACTTATCACGTCGAAAAATCGATCAAAGTCGCTCTAAGTGTAGTGATATGTATGAGTTTTGAAAAATAGGTTCACGTGATTGACTTTACACGTGTCGACTAAAAGTCGTAAAAAGGACGAGGCTCGAAATGTTGCATTTAAGCTTTCGGTTTTCTGGGCTACAGGACCCACTCGGTCGAGTCATGGTCTGACTCGGTCGAGTGTGTCCTTAAGGGTAGCTACTGCCCAGTTTTATGGGTGCTACTCGATCGAGTAGCCTACGTACTCGGTCGAGTAGCCCCTGTACGAGTACCAACTCGTTTTGTTTTTTGGTTTAAAATCGATGATTGGCCAAGTTAAACGCAAATATCGCACGATTTGAGTTTAATTCGGCTTCCGGTGCTATAATCGCGTATGCATGCGATTATAATACCGTTATCAGAGTTTTATGAAAATGATTTCGCTAGATTAGAAATTTTGTATTAGTGACGAAATTGCATTCCTCTACGTCACGACATCGAAACTAACCTTTTCGGATTATGTGATGTCGGTTTTCGTGTCAACGGGTTCCGTACTAATAAAAATGGGATCGAATGCGTTCAACTATTATTAATCGCGATCACGTCACGCCCTTGAGTACATTGGGGCGGGGCTCCTCGAAAGGGCTCCACCTCCGTCGTTGCTCGTAAAGGGATTAGACGGACTTTAGGCGATCATCATAGTCAAACGTATTTGGAACCGAATTTTAGTACTAGCATATATGTATACGCGGTATGATAGTGTGTTAGTAACGAAAAGATAAAAGTTAGTATACAAGAAACAAAATGTTAGTGTTATGTTAAAGTTAGTGTTAGGATACTAGTATAGTTATAATATAGACAATGCGAAAATGTAAATAAAAAAACGAAGTAGTAAGGATCGAAATGGGGTTTAGGACACCCTCAACATACATGCTTAGTAAAGGCCTCGGAAATGGACTCGTAATAGCGGCGTGAAGGCGGGAGTATCGAGGATGTATGCAAGTTATGGTGTGTGTGTGTGTGTGTGTATGTGTGTGTGTTTTGTCGGTTTTTTGAAGAGCAAATGTCTCGGTTTTTGTATAGTTTTGCTTAGGGTTGTAGTGTAGAGAGTTTAGGAAGATTAGGGTAGAAATGGAGGGTAAAATGACATTAGGTAAAACTTAAAATGCAAAGGGTTTGAGGGGGGTATTTATAGATTTTACCCCACGACCTAGGGTCACTCGATCGAGTGGCCCTAGTGCACTCGATCGAGTGCCCTAGAAAATGGGCCTGATCTGGTAAATGACGCTCCACTCGACCGAGTGGGTCAATCCACTCGATCGAGTGGATCAAGAGAATCGAGTTATTTTAGGGAGGAGTTGACCTTGTTGATTTGTTTGTTTTATTTGAATTTTGATTTGGGCGCCAGTTTCGAGAAGTGAATTTGGCTGATTTGTGTGACGGGTTCGTCTTTGACCGGGTTTTGACCCGGTCGCCAAAAGACGGTTTTTATTTTTTGGTGTCGGTTTTGGCCCAAATTAGTCTTATTTTGCTCGGAACAACCCACTGGGCCTGAATTTGAGGTTGGTTTTGAGAGATGTGTACTCCGCTAAAAGTCCATGTCGGATATTATTGATCCCGAGCCCATATTCGAATATACTAAGTCACGTTTGTGTCCGATCATCATCGAGTGTTTTGTCGGGAACTGCTATAGACACTAGCAGGCAAAATGCGGGTGTCTACAGAGCCCCCACTCTGACTGAGGCTTGGACAAGGCGAAAGTCAGAGTAGCTACCAGGCCAATCGCAGATTACGACCTGGCAGCCTTCCGGTCGGGTCGTTTATAGTCCAGTAGACTAGCGTGAAGGGCTCGCCAGCCATAAGCAGAGGGTCATACCTGTCCTGGTGATGATAGCTCCGTGGGGAGTCGAACTTGCCTTTGAAGTCATAGGTGTACCCGTATGCTGATACATCACAGCTCTGATTGTAGCATTCCGGGATAAATATTGACTCACGTCGGGAAGTGAAG
Organism: Agrostemma githago; assembly: GCA_958450325.1. Taxonomy (NCBI): domain Eukaryota; kingdom Viridiplantae; phylum Streptophyta; class Magnoliopsida; order Caryophyllales; family Caryophyllaceae; genus Agrostemma; species Agrostemma githago. Next base: position 61,746,139 of record OY288241.1, read on the forward strand.
TACTTGCGCGGAGACTTGCTTCTGAAGTCTGGGGTGTACCTGTATGCTGACACATAACAAATTGCATGTAGCACATAGGCAAAACACCGACTCGTGATGGGGAAAATAAAATATATTGAATTTTGAAAAAGCCAAAGATTTTGAAAGATATTTTTATCACAATTTTTGTCACAAAATTTATCACAGAATTTCTAGAAATTCCCAAGAAAGCTCGGGACGACTTGATTCCTATTCTGGGTTCTCGTCTGAAATCAGGCCTGCACATGCATGGGGCCCAGGTTTGCTGAGGAGGCCGGTAGTTAGGGTTACAGTTAGGGTTTCCTATTATAAATATAGGTCTCCCTGCTTCAGCTTACTGTATCTCGAATCAAAAACTCCCACTTCTCCTCAAAATCCTTTAGACTTTCAAGAAGATTCAAACCCCTGCCATGGGTATCGATCATCTTACTTTGATGCTTTTTGCCTGGTCCCAATATTTTCGGGATGAGGACAAAGTCCAACTGACCCAAATGGGGATTGTCAGTCTATTTCTTCTTCGTCGTCTGATAAATGATTCACATTTTTTGGACGCCTGCCTGTCGTTTTGGGATACTACCCATCACGTCTTCGCGTTCCCGCGGGGAGAAATATGCCCTCTTCCCGAGGAGATCGCAGCTATTGGGGGTTGGAGCCCTGTCGCTCGTCCTGCTATCCCTCCGTTCTTCCCGGACCCGAGAAGGAGGCTGAGGGATTTCCTGGGTCTTTCTCACACTGAGACAGATCGAATGGTGCGGGGAAATACTGTTTCCCTCTTTGACCTGGCTGACAAGTTTATGAACAGTCAAGATGTAAGGGCTACCCCTTCTCATAGGCGTAGGGCTTTCGCCTTTTGCATGCTGCACCGCTACGTTTTTGAGGGGATGATGGATGTTGACTCATGCCTGGGTCAAATCAGGCTAATCGGAGTGATTGACCAGATGGAGACTGGTCACAGCCCTGATTGGCTAACTGCCGGAGAGATCATCATGGGTCTGGACGCCAGACGACTTGACCCGGGCCGACACCTGACGGGGAGCACCCGTATTTTGCAGGTATATGTCTTGCGATTTTCATTTTTTTTGTTTCGCACGATTGTGTTGATGTCTGTAAGCCACTCGATCGAGTGGACCTGTCACTCGATCGAGTGACATCTTCGAAGTGCTTCTGCCCATCTTTGGAGGACCTACTCGATCGAGTCAGGTATTGTACTCGACCGTGTGGTCTATAGCGGACCACTTCGTTACTCACGGATTTTGTATATATATTTTGCAGGTTTGGTTGTCGGAACGTCTGTCGATTATAGAGTCCCCTCCGAGCATTCCCAACTACCGCAGCAGCCAAATTAGTTTGAGGGGCGCCAGATAAGCTCAAGTCACCATATAAACCGAGCTTACTGGGATGAGGAGTTGGTGTTCCATGGTGGCCCCTCAATCAGGTGGATTGTCACTTGGTGGTTCCTTTCTAAGCGGACGGGGCTGGCCAAGAGGGACCAAGCCCGTTACTTGGTGATCCTGTCCCTTGACTGGACAGTTCATATTTACCCGGACCGCATCCTGAGGCAGTTCGGTTCGTCTCAGCGCATTCCTGAGACTGAAGCCACTATCAGCGTTTCGCTCCAATTGACAGACGCTATGTGCGACACCTGGTTGCAGAGATGGTTCACTCGTCCTACATGGACTATTCCCAACCCTTGCCAATCTGCTTGGGTTTCACGGGCTTACGAGAAATGGACTTCCGAGGAGTTCGAAGAAACTCGTAAAGCTCTGAAGGTCGATGAGGCCTTCGAACTGGTTCGTCGGGAGACGGCAAAGGACAACAGAGGATTCTTCGATGAGGGAGAGACTCCTGCTACTTTAGTCCAACTAGAATCGGGTCTTAAGTCACATACTAAGACTCGAGCTAAGGATGTCGGTGCTAGCGGCACACGGGGGCGGCTAAGCCCCCAGACTGATTTGGAGAGATGACTTGGGCCAAGGTTGACGGCTCGGGACCAACTAAGTCCGCGTGACCGGCTGCCAGAGCCCGTAAGGGCCCGACTCGGGCCTGTCGATGTGGATGAGGACTTAAATTCCAAGAAACGAGTCCGGGCCAAAGAGGTTCATGTGGTGATTCGGGAACGCTCTCCTCCACGTCGTCGTCAGTGGACGGCCAAGGAGGCCAAGGACAAGGGGAAGGGCAAGATGCCCTAAATACCGAGTCCTTAGTTTTTATTATTTAAATATTATTATTATTTATTTTGGAGTGTCGTGTGCTTTTTATGTTTTTGTAATTTTTTGAATTCCTGCATTTTGTAATTTTCCCGAGTTTATCGGGGTTTTTTGTGATAATTAATAAAAGGAATTTATTATTTAACCGTTCCTGTCTTTTCTTGATTGCACTGGTTGTGCCCTTTTGAGGGGCTGCCTACGTATCCGCGATTAACGGAATCAAACCAAACGTAGTTCAAGCATAGGAAATTTGCAACCTCGAATTACACCAAGACTATTGGTTCAAGATGTTGGCGACAGTAGAATACGTAATTCTAGCTCATTGACTTGCTTTTTGTAAAAAAAAAAATTTGATAAATTTTGCTAATGACATTGAGAAATGGCTAAGGGTAGTAATGCTTCAGCTTGTCCAGGTTTGTCGGATTGACAAACTCATTCCCGTCCAGGTCCGTCAGCATTACTGCTCCCCTTGATAGGATCTTCTTTACCAGATATGGCCCAGCCCAGTTGGGATTGAACTTTCCCCTTGGGTCAACTGGTAGTAAAGCTCGAACAGACTTAAGGACTAGATCCCCTTCTTTAATGTTTCTGGGCCTTACCCTCTTGTTGAAGGTCCGTTGGATCCTCTTCTGGTAGATTTGGATATTGTTGAGGGCATGAGATCGTCGTTCATCTAGTAGAACCAACGAGTCATACCGTGCTCGAACCCAGTCAGCTTCGAGCACTTGGCTTTCTAGCAGTATTCTGAGGGATGGTACCTCTAACTCAACTGGCTGGACTGCTTCCATTCCATAAGTTAGGTAATACGGTGTCGCTCCGGTTGCGGTGCGAATCGACGTCCGGTACCCCCATAGGGCAAAAGGTATTTTGTCGAGCCAATCCCGGTAATTATCAGCCATCTTTTTTAGTATGGTGACAATTGTTTTATTGGCCGCCTCTACTGCTCCATTTGTCTGGGGACGGTAAGGCGAGGACGTGTGCCTTTGAATTTTATATTTGGTCAGGAGGGCTGCGGTCTCGGCTTGGAAATGAGTCCCGTGATCGCTGATGAATTCATGTGGGATTCCATACCGACATATTATCTTGTTCTGGATAAATTTGGCGACATGTTTAGCGTTGAGAATGCGATATGATTCAGCTTCGACCCATTTGGTGAAGTAGTCGATAGCTACTAGGATGAAACAGTGCCCGCCAATACCCGAGGGATTTATCTTCCCGATTATGTCGATACCCCATGTCGAGAACGGCCAAGGCGACGTCATGGTATAAAGCAGAGATGACGGTATATGTTGCACATTGCCGAAGATTTGACAGTTGTGACACCGTTTGACATATAACTGGCAGTCAGCTTCCATGGTATTCCAGTAATAACCGAGCCTCATGATTTTTCGGACCAATATGTGAGCATTCATATGTGGGCCGTTTTCACCATCATGTACTTCGGCCATAACTTTTTCGGCCGTATATTTATCAAGACAAAGGAGAAGAGCCCCCCTGTGCCGTCTTTTTGTACAGTTGTCCGTCATCAGTACGAATGAACTGGGTGGCTAGCCTCCGTAAGGCTTTCTTGGCTCGACCCTCAGTCCCGGGAGGATACTCTCCGTTTGTCAGGTACTTTAACACAGCCTGGTACCACGGTTCGGGGTCAGTTATCTCAATGTCTTCGATGTTGTGAATGTATGCCGGCTCGGACCGTCTTTCGACGCAAATTGGCATACTGGTCACGTGGTCGGGAATATTTAGTAGATATGCCAATTTTGAAAGTGCATCTGCAAACTGATTTTCCTCCCGAGGCAGGTATATGTACTCCACCTTTTGGAATTGTTTCTCGAGATCCCTTACTCGTGCCTGGTAGGCCACGAGATTAGCATTCCGAGTTTTCCATTTTTGAAGTGCTTGGTTAATGACCAAGGATGAGTCACCATGTACCCGGAGATTTGTGATCCCCAGGTTGGCGGCGGCTTGTAGCCCGTAAATGCATGCTTCGTACTCTGTTGCATTATTGGTAACATCAAAGTCCAGTTTGATGGAGACGGGAGTGTGCTCCCCTCTTGGTGAGATTAGGAGTATCCCAACTCCGAACCCTCGAAAATTGGACGCTCCGTCGAAGTATAGATCCCATGTTTCGGTATCAGTATGGAAAATATCTTCGTCTGGGAAGGACCAGGTGTCGGTGTGTTCTTCTTCGGTTATTGGGCTATCGGCGAGAAATTCAGCTACTATTCGCCCCTTAATAGCCTTTAGTGGTACAAATTTTAGGTCGAACTCTGCCAACATTAGAGTCCATCTGGAAATTCGGCCATTGAGAATGGGCTTTTCGAAGAGGTATTTGATTGGGTCCATCTTGGATAGAACATGGACCTCGTAGCTGAGCATATAGTGTCGGAGCTTCTTGGTGGCCCAGACTAGAGCCAAGCACGTCTTTTCGAGCATGGTATATTTGCACTCATACTCTAAAAACTTCTTGTTGTTGTAATAGATGGCTCGTTCTTCGGAGTCAACCGTCTGAGCTAGCATAGCCCTCATGGCTGTCTCGGTCGTTGTTAGGTATAACGACAGAGGCAAACCGGGTTGAGGCGGCATTAAGACTGGCGGAGCAGACAGAATTTCCTTGATTTTGTCGAAAGCAGCTTGGCACTTGTCATCCCATAGTATTCGTTCCCCTATTTTCAGTTTTTTGAAAATCGGCTCACATACCATGGTTAGTTTGGAAATGAACCGGCTGATATATTGAACTTTCCCGAGGAATCCCCTTATTTCTTTCTCGGTTTTAGGAGGCTGCATCTCGGTAATGGCTTTGATTTTAGCTGGATCGACCTCGATACCTCGTTGGCTAACGAAATGACCCAGTAATTTGCCTGATGTTACCCCGAAACTGCACTTTTGAGGGTTAAGCCTCATGTTGTACTTGCGCAATCGGGTGAAGAATTTCCTTAGGGCGGTGATGTGACCGTCCCGCTCTTTGGATTTGACGATCATGTCGTCTACATAAACCTCTACCTCTTTATGCATCATGTCATGTAATAAAGTGGTAGCGGTCCTTTGGTATGTGGCCCCGGCATTAATGAGACCGAATGGCATGACGGTGTAGCAGTAAGTACCCCAAGGTGTAGTGAAGGTAGTCTTACTCATGTCTTCTTCCGCCATCTTGATATGATTATATCCGGCATACCCGTCCATAAATGATAGAAGGGCATGATCGGCCGTGTTATCCACCAGTATATCGATGTGTGGTAACGGAAAATCATCCTTCGGGCTTGCTTTGTTAAGATCCCGAAAATCTACGCATACCCGCACCTTAACGTCCTTTTTAGGAACCGGCACGATGTTTGCAACCCAGTCCGGATACTCGGACACTTGTATGAAGCCGACTTTGAACTGTTTGTCGACTTCTTCTTTTACTTTGAGAGACCACTCGGGCCTCATTCGGCGGAGCATCTGTTTAACCGGTTTGTACTCATCCTTGATTGGTATGCGGTGCTCGGCTATTTCCCGGTCTATCCCCGGCATGTCCTTGTAGGACCATGCGAAGACATCCTTGAATTCTTGGAGGAGGTTCGTGAATTGTTGTTTCTCCTCGGGATCTAGAGATAATCCTATCTTAAGCATCTGAGACTCTAAGGTTGTTCCCAGATTGATGGACTCGCTCTCTTCGATTACCGGATTCCGGGATTCCCTTTGCTCTAGTTGCTCGATCAGACGTGGAGGTAAGGATACCTATTCGTCGGGTTTCTCAATGTCATAGCATAAAACATTTTTGAAAGCAGAATTTAAAAGAGACAAGTCGTAAGCAGAACGGTTGTTATTATTGATTGAAAATTTGGAAAATAGCTCAAAGAGAGCAGCCATCTGATCATTGGTCTGTGGCGGAATTGGTAAGGCACTCGGGACAGACCCCGAAGTGCCAGCAGCAGGAATGACAAGTGGGAGAGGGGTTACAGGAGTGACTCTAGCACCGACTTCCCTAGACTCGACCTCAGACTCTGACTCAGACTCGGACTCGGACTCATGCATGTCTACCTCTCCGATGACCAGCTTGTAGATCTTTCCTTGACTGTCAATCCACTTGACAGTCTTCCTCCAGGCCCTGTTTCCCGTCTCGGAACCAACATCTGAGATCAGCTTGGTCGGGTCAAACCTGTTGCTGCGGAGAATCAGGTTGACCAGGTCTTCCTTTGGGGTTGGGGCTATGGTGTCTTCCCCGAAGAGCAGCCCCAGCGCGGGCTCAGCATCATCAGCTTCATCAGATTGGATGAGGGCGAACACATCGTCCGGAATGTAGTTGCAGTCCCGGGCCGATTGGATCCCGAGGTGCGCAGCATTGGGTTGGTACAGACCAACCTAGATGGCCCCGAATACCGGTGTGACAAAGTAGTCAGACAACTGTGGGCTGTAAGGGCTCAAGTGGATACCCTTAATGATGTTGCAGGCCTTTTCGATTCTTGCTCGGACAACGTTGCCCGGAGTGGCGGCATAGCCAAGGCCGAAGTGAGAGTCTTCGTCTTTAAGGACCTCGATGATCTTCCTAGCTGGAAGATTGGGTCGAGAGGTAGCCCCCGGAAGGTACCCTAGGTTTTGGAGCATTGTGTCAATGCTTGTGGTGAAGTAAGGCCTAAAAAGGTACTCTTCCTCGATCATCCCCACAAAGTCGAACCCCCAGAGGTCCGTGCGGCCCGTGGCGTTACAACTAGCCACGGTCATTGGGGTTGCCTCTAAAGTAATAACATTGTCGAGCAAAGGCATCTTGATCTTACGGTGAAGGGTGGAGGACACGGCTTTGACCGCGTGAATCCATGGCCTTCCTAGGAGCAAGTTGAAGGATGAGGTGACGTCAATCACCTGGAATTCAAGCTCCTTTTCTATTGGGCCCGTTATGATGGTCAGCTTCACGGCCCCAGATACCGTCTTTGGGCTCCCATCAAAGGCTTGGATGGTTTGAGCCGTCAGGACATAATCGACCTCGGTGATACCGAGGGCTTTGGCGGTCCTTAAGGGAAGGACGTTCACAGTGGACCCGTCATCGACTAGGGTCATCGGGAGGTATTTTCCTCGGCAGATCACTATAATGTGGAGGGCCAGATTATGAGAGGCCCCGAACGGTGGCAGGTCGGCTTCAGAGAAGGTGATCCTTGGGCCTCCTTCCTTGGTTTTGCCCTTCAAGTGGGGCAGGACCGTGGCTACCATTTCAGCAGGGGTAGCCAAAGAGTCGATCTTAACTTGATCGAGAGCCTTAGTGAGTGCTTCTCGATGTTCTTGTGAGCTAACCAAGAGCTGCCATATGGTGAGGTCAACTCGGGTCTTCTTCAGTTGCTTCACAATAGCCGTTTCAGCGGTCGGTTCCTCAGGGGTGACTTCCATACCGAGTGGATCGGTGATGGTTGTCGGGATGGGGATGTCCCTAGAGCTTGTGGCTTGATAGGGACGACCAAGGTGGTTGCTGGCTAGGACTCGGGATTTGGCCTCGCGAATCTGCTCAGGGGTAATGGGAACGGTTTCCCTTTTAGTGAGGTAGACATCGTCCTCGTCGTCAAACCAGACCCCGTTCACTTGCGGGATAAGTGGAGAGATAAGGTGAGAGCAATCAATCATCTTCCTGGCAAAGATGGCATGGGAGCTGAAAGGATTCTCTTTGTTGCTCGGTTTATCTCCGGGTAGCTGGATTTTACCGCTTTCGATCAAGTCCTGGATCAAGTGTTTCAGCTTCCAGCATTTTTCGGTATCATGCCCATTGCCTCGGTGATATTGGCAATAGGTCTGAGGATTGTAGTTCTTGGAGCGTCGCTCGATCGGAACTTCAGGAGTTGGGCCTATTGGTTGGATTAGGCCTTTGGAGGACAGCCTTTTTAAGGCATAGGTATAGGTGGTACCTATATCAGTGAAAACCCGAGGTGGGGTGTTCTTCTTGGACGGAGCATCTAGTAGATTAACCGCGTCAAAAATGCTGCGAGTTGCAGCTTGGTGCTTAGTGGTGGAGGAAGAAGCCCCTTGGTATCCTTTGCTAGCGGTCTTAGTGAGGCCTTCCAGTCTCAGATCGTCTTCGATCCTCATACCCATTTCAGTAAGGGTGGTGAAATTGGGTATGACGGCGTACCGGAGGTGAACCCGGTAGGAGGGGAGGAGGTTCTTGACAAAAGCCACCAAAGTCTTCTCACTGGGCTTATCGACCAGTTTCACGCTCTCGGCCCTCCAGCGTTGAAGGTATTTAGTAAAACCTTCCTTCGGCTCTTGGGCCATAACCTCCAGAGATCGCATTGTGATTTGGATCTCGGTGTTGTCAGCATAATTCCGAGCGAACTCGGTGGCCACATCATCCCAGGTAGGGTACTTCTTCGGGTCTAGCCTGTAGTACCAGGCCCGTGGGTGTTTTTCAAGAGATGCAGCAAAGAGGTTTTTGAACATGGACGAATCCACTCCCTTGATGGCCATGAACTCCTTGAAGGCCCGTACATGTAGTAACGGGTCTTCAGTTCCCTCAAACATGGGCAAGCCCGTAAGGTTCAGGTTTGCGGGCAGTTTGTCACTCACCGGGGAGTACTCTCGGCTATTCTCCCGGTGGATATTGTTACTCCCAGCCAAATGGACTTGTTCTTCTAGTCGGCGTACTGCGCTGACTAGTTCAGCCAGAGGCCCAGTAGCCTCGGCATTAGGAGTCCTTTGCTCTACTGTAGCTAGACGAGCAACGATGGCCACTTGACTAGCCCTCATTTCAGTCAGTTGGGCTTCGATGTCGGTTTGCTTCTCGATCATGGCGTCCAGAGACGTTTGCAGACTGTTCAAAGTAGCCATCCTGCGGGCGTGTCTGGTGGACGGTGGCCTGTCTGTAAGAACACCGCGTAATCAGAAACCGAACCCAGATCTTGGAATCATAAAAAGTACATCCCGAGCGACCCAAAAGAAAAGGACTGAGCGAAAAAGACTCGAGAAAGACACCTAAACAGATAACTCGTAGGTGGTACGACTTCCTTAGGACTTTGGCTTTGTGGGCCTAATCCCGTTCGAAGGAAGGTCCACGTGAGACTTTTTCCCCAGACTTTTGACTCGAGTGTATGGACGAACCTTCCGTTGTAGGGGTATGCCCTACGCGGGTTGGTCGTGCCTTGACGAATAAGGCGGACTTGGGAAAGGAGGGAAACTCGCGATATAGGATCAACGGAGTTTCGACGCTATAGACCTTCGACATACTATGCAAAGACCCGACACACGGCTAGACGGTAGGTCCTATAATAAGGAGGATTCACTAGGAAAGCTGGATGTTTGAAATTTGAATATAAAATGAGCGAGTTTCTAAAAGTTCAAAAATTGAAAACGGGATTTCGAAAACCAAGATTAGAATTTTGAAAATTCAGAAAATCGGAATGGTGTTGGAAATTCAAGAATTAAAATGGGCAGCATGCCGACTAGAGAAAAAAAGGATATTTTGAGTCAAATCGTTGATCCTAAATTTCGGCGGCATTCCGAATTTTTGAAAGTTGGATATTTTTGGAAAGACAGGTCCCGAAACGGACAGTAATTCGGGTTTTTCAAAATTTGGTGTTTTTGGAAATAAGCATTTTTTGAAATGATGGTTTTTGAAAAATGACACGGCAACCAAGTAGCACGTAGTCAAACAAGCATTATAACGACGCTTATGTATGCTTTACACTAAGTCTCGGTCGGTCAAAATAGGGTCTATACCAACAACGATGGCATTCTCGTAAATCAGGACGGACTCTGTAACACCCCGAATTTTCGGACATAATTATTTTATTTAATTTCATATATTGTAATATCCAAAATTATTTATTTAATTCAATTCATACCATTTTCCTATTCGGATATTCCCTTTTCATGTCTAGTTGTCCGAAAATCGTATCCTGTAATCTATTGTCGATTTAGCTTGGATTTTGGGCCAAGACTAAACCATCCTTGCTTTCCACATGTGGTTTGATGAGGGGGCATTGGGATTTGGGCCCAAGTAAGCTTTGCCCATGCCTTTTCCTATATATAGGTGATTAGAGTGGAGATTTCCACCTCTTATTCTCATTTGCAAAAACCCTAACATTAGGTTTCACCCTCTCCTTTCTTCTCCTCCTCCTAGCCACGGCACACCCCTCCTCCATCTCCTTAATTTCGTGCCTCCTCCTCTTCATTAAAGAATAGATCTTCATCCCTTTCGAATCCTAATCGATCCTAGCGCAATCCTCCGCATTGTTTCGTAAGTTTCGCTTCTTGTCGCGCTAGTTTTTTGTAGTTCTTTTAATAGTTTTTAATTAGGGTTTTCTTTTGGTATTTGGCACGTGTTTGATGATGGACTAGGCGTGGAGACGGGTCCAGGTGAAGACATATACGTCATAGAAGACGAGATCGAGAATTAGCACGCTTCAAGGTAACTAGATGTGATTCTTTTCGTGTTTATGCATCTTGAATGTGTTGTGTGATTTTAATGATTTGTAGCATGATTTAATTGATTTGTGTTGTATCTTTATTCATGATTTAAAGGGTCTAATTAATTAGTATGTTAATTGAACGATTTATCATTTCGTTAGATCTATAATAACTATCGTTTGCGCTTATATTAGAATTGTTAGATCTAATCCATTGTGACATCTAAAATTCGTACGTGAGCCGCTTGGCCTCTTCGTTTGGAGATGCTAGGGTTGTTTCATCGATGCTTTTAGGGTTTCAAACCCTAGATTCAATGATGACTCAACCTACCGTCACCCGGTGGTTGAGGTTAGGGTTGAGGTTAATCTAACCTTGATTGAAGGTCATGTAACTTTATTGGAAAGTTACTATACAACTTCACTTAAGGTTAAGGTAACTTCAATGCGGGGTTATAGTCTCGTTGGGGCTCAATTTAAGTGACTCCACGAGGTTATGATCAAGGTTAATATAACCTTAGTTGAGGTTTACGTGACTTTATTGTAAAGTTGTTGTACAACTTCACTTGAGGTCAATGCAACCTTATCATGTGTTATAATCTCCCGGAGGTCAGTGTTACCTCACGAGGTTATGACAAGGTAAATGTAACCTTACTTGAAGTCAAGTAACTTCAATGGGAAGTTACGATACCCTTCACTTGAGGATTACGTAACACCGTGCGAAGCTATAATTTCCCTGAGGTTAGTGTAACCTCACAAGATTATAGTCGAGGTTAATGTAATCTTAACTTGAAGTTGACGTTATAGTGGTTATACTATGACACCACCTTTGGATTGACGTTATATACATAACTTCACTTTAGTAGACAAGGTTAATGTGGCTTTACCTTGACCTTGAATACTAATACATGTTAGATGTTCAGGGTTATAGTTCGTTAGACCTTAACTCTATCACTATTTGAAGGTTATAGTCGGTTGTACTATAACTTCATTATGTTATCGTTGTTGTTTACTTCTATACTCGTTCCTCTAGAACAATCAGTTACATTGTTCCACTTTTGAGTCGTGATGTTTATCACGAATGATTATTACTTGGTATAGTCTGTTACACTATCTAGGGCCTGATTTTCCCTGGTATAGTCAGTGACACTATATTCAGTCTGATTACTACATAGTGCAGTCAGTTACACTGTACTACGTAGAAGTCGTGAGGTTGCTCACGCAGTTGACAGTCAGTTACACTGTACAACGTACATGATGGTTAGTGATATAGATGACGGTAGTATCAGTTACATACTATCGGAATGAACCAATACTGCTCGCAAGAGGTTTAATTGGTCTATGTTCGGTGGGTCCAGATTCGTCAGTTACACGTTCTAGGTTCCCGTGTGTCGTTCGACGTACAGTTATTGCGTCGAGAGCTCTGGCCAAGTCTTAGACATATAGTCGTCAGTTACACGCTATACATAGTACCGTGGAGTATCAGTTACATACTTCACAAAATGGAGGGTCAGTTACACGCTCCGTGTCAGAGGGTCAGTTACACGCTCTGACTAGTTAGAGTATCAGTTACATACTCTAGCCGGTGTTCATTCTATGTCCTATACATCTTTGTATGAAGTCTGTTGTTACTTACTCCGAGTTGTTTGGATGGATACATAGTATCTATCTCGACCGCTATTACTAATTATGGATTGCAATAATTTATATGATCGTGTCTAATAACATGTGGGTCATGTGTATTGATATCTTCATATGTCGTTTGATTATGTTATCTTTCATTATCATTGCTATGCCTGTTCAACTTGTTATAACCATGACTGGGAGAACATCTAGTTGCTCCCCACTAACTGTGGACCCCCTTTTCAGGTCTTCCGAGATGCTTTTGATTGTGATGTTGTGTTGGGGGAGACTTGTCGAGAGAGACCTTTATTTGAGTTTCTTTTGATTTTCATTTCGAACACTATTGAATAATGTATTAGTTGAATGTCGAGATAGTGACGATTCGGATTTGGTCGGGTGTTTCCGCCACCTTTGACCTTATTATTTATACTATTTATATTATTTAAAGTTTTTAAAAATCCGGGTTGTTACAGACTCCCTAAGCCGAGTTGGTCTTAGGACATGCCGCAAAACCCATACGAGTTCCGCCATCGAAGTCTTTAGCGCACCCATGTAGGAATGCACCGCGGTATAGTGGGACGTCGGTCACAAGTAACCGGCCCGGGCAAAATTTTGGTTATGCATGAATCATTAAACTAATGCGCGCACACTAATATACAAACGATTTCTCTTCGAGTCTCAACCTAGGAACCCCGATGACATGTGGTACATCAGGTATCCCCAGCGGAGTCGCCAAATTGTGGACATGACGTAGGTCCACCCCGACGCGGCCACGCGCGGGTTTGGGTAGGCGAATGAATCTCGTGGTGAGATTGTTCTCGGGTTCGAAATTTAAGTCAAAATGGAGTCGCCACCGAATTTTGTGGTTATTCGGAACCATACGAGCCCACTCTATGTCGTCATGGGCTATACACAAAGTACGGCCCACTTCGATTTCAGAGTTTATGGGGCCTGTCCCTTTGCATTGCGATACCGATACCATCTACACCGGTATCGTGTAAAGAATGACTCTCGTGCGTCAACGGTTTCGGGCATCCGGAAACCGAGGTTCTGAGTAAGGGGTGAGGGTACGTGTTGGGAAGCCCACTAAGGACACCCAACCCCGCCCGCACATGGCGGCCTCTACTAAGACATCGTTCGTGTTCGTGTGCGCGCGTTAGTAAAATGACTAAATGATATGCAAACAGCGTTTTTGGCTAAGCATGTGAATTATTGGTTAGCTACGTCATTTAATCCATCTTGAATATGGTCGGAGTAATTTAGCATGCGAGGTTCATTTATAAAGCGATAAACAAGTAAATAAACGAACTCGAAAGTAAATAACGTACAAGTTACACGGGCGGAAATACAACCCGGCCAATACAAAAATTACAAATAATATACAAACGGAATAACAAATAATAAAAAGATAGAAACGGACCCGTATATAAACTAGACCGTGAATTATGTAGATGGACGAACCCCGATTAAATACACATTGCGTTGTGTATTAAACGAAGGACGGAGACATAGGACCCAAGCGTGATGCTAGCCCGATCCCATGTCTCGATGCCTTGTCCCAACTTATCACGTCGAAAAATCGATCAAAGTCGCTCTAAGTGTAGTGATATGTATGAGTTTTGAAAAATAGGTTCACGTGATTGACTTTACACGTGTCGACTAAAAGTCGTAAAAAGGACGAGGCTCGAAATGTTGCATTTAAGCTTTCGGTTTTCTGGGCTAAAGGACCCACTCGGTCGAGTCATGGTCTGACTCGGTCGAGTGTGTCCTTAAGGGTAGCTACTGCCCAGTTTTATGGGTGCTACTCGATCGAGTAGCCTACGTACTCGGTCGAGTAGCCCCTGTACGAGTACCAACTCGTTTTGTTTTTTGGTTTAAAATCGATGATTGGCCAAGTTAAACGCAAATATCGCACGATTTGAGTTCAATTCGGCTTCCGGTGCTATAATCGCATATGCATGCGATTATAATACCGTTATCGAAGTTTTATGAAAATGTTTTCGCTAGATTAGAAATTTTGTATTAGTGACGAAATTGCATCCCTCTACGTCACGACATCGAAACTAACCTTTTCGGATTATGTGATGTCGGTTTTCGTGTCAACGGGTTCCGTACTAATAAAAATGGGATCGAATGCGTTCAACTATTATTAATCGCGATCACGCCACGCCCTTGAGTACATTGGGGCGGGGCTCCTCGAAAGGGCTCCACCTCCGTCGTTGCTCGTAAAGGGATTAGACGGACTTTAGGCGATCATCATAGTCAAACGTATTTGGAACCGTATTTTAGTACTAGCATATATGTATACGCGGTATGATAGTGTGTTAGTAACGAAAAGATAAAAGTTAGTATACAAGAAACAAAATGTTAGTGTTATGTTAAAGTGAGTGTTAGGATACTAGTATAGTTATAATATAGACAATGCGAAAATGTAAATAAAAAAACGAAGTAGTAAGGATCGAAATGGGGTTTAGGACACCCTCAACATACATGCTTAGTAAAGGCCTCGAAAATGGACTCGTAATAGCGGCGTGAACGCGGGAGTATCGAGGATGTATGCAAGTTGTGGTGTGTGTGTGTGTGTGTATGTGTGTGTGTGTTTTGTCGGTTTTTTGAAGAGCAAATGGCTCGGTTTTTGTATAGTTTTGCTTAGGGTTGTAGTGTAGAGAGTTTAGGAAGATTAGGGTAGAAATGTAGGGTAAAATGACATTAGGTAAAACTGAAAATGCAAAGGGTTTGAGGGGGTATTTATAGATTTTACCCCACGACCTAGGGTCACTCGATCGAGTGGCCCTAGTGCACTCGATCGAGTGCCCTAGAAAATGGGCCTGATCCGGTAAATGACGCTCCACTCGACTGAGTGGGTCAATCCACTCGATCGAGTGGATCAAGAGAATCGAGTTATTTTAGGGAGGAGTTGACCTTGTTGATTTGTTTGTTTTATTTGAATTTTGATTTGGGCGCCAGTTTCGAGAAGTGAATTTGGCTGATTTGTGTGATGGGTTCGTCTTTGACCGGGTTTTGACCCGGTCGCCAAAAGATGGTTTTTATTTTTTGGTGTCGGTTTTGGCCCAAATTAGTCTTATTTTGCTCGGAACAACCCACTAGGCCTGAATTTGAGGTTGGTTTTGAGAGATGTGTACTCCGTTAAAAGTCCATGTCGGATATTATTGATCCCGAGCCCATATTCGAGTATACTAAGTCACGTTTGTGTCCGATCATCATCGGGTGTTTTGTCGGGAACTGCTATAGACACTAGCAGGCAAAATGCGGGTGTCTACAACAGGCATCCAAAAAGTGTGAGTCGACCCTGAGACGTTGAAGTGGGAATAAAGCAGCAATTCTCATCTGGGACAATTGAACTTTCTCCTCGTCCCAAAAGTATTGGGACCAAGCCAGGAGCATCGCAGTCAGATTCTCGATACTCATAGCAGATTTTTGAATCTAGAAGGTTTTGAGAAGAAAAGAAGAGAAGAGTTTGATTTGGGATATAGAAAGTTGAAGCAGGAGTCCTATATTTATAATAGGAAACCCTAACTGTATCCCTAACTGTCATGCCTCCTCAGCAGATATGGGCCCTGCGCGCGCAGGCTTGATCTTAGGTTTCAGATTAGAATCCAGGATAGGAATCAAGTCGTCCCGAGCATTCCTAAAAAAATTTAAAAAATATTCCAAAAATTTTGCTTTTCGAAAATCAATATTTTATTTCCCCCAGTGTGAGTCGGTGTTTCACCTATGTGTTACATACAAGTTGTTATGTGTCAGTATACAGGTACACCCAAGACTTCAGAAGCAAATTTTCATGCAGCTCATTTACTCCCCACGGAGCTATCATCATCAGGATAGGTATGACCCTCTACTTATGGCTGGCGAGCCCTTCACGCAAGTTTAATGGACTATAAACGACCCGACCGGAAGGCTGTTAGGTCGTAATCCTCGAATGGCCTGGTAGCTACTCTGACTTTCGCCTTGTCCAAGCCTCAGTCAGAGTGGGGGCTCTATAAACACCCGCATTTTGCCTGCTAGTTATGGCAGTTCCCGACAAAATACCCGATGATGATCGGACGTAAACGTGACTCGGTACGCTCGAATTCGGACTCGGAATCAATAATATCCGACGTGGACATTTAGCGGAGTACAAATCTCTTAAAACCGACCTCAAATCCAGGCCCAGTGGATCGTTTCCAATAAAATGAGACTAATTTGGGCAAAAACCGACACCAAAAATAAAACCGTCTTTTAGCGACCGGGTCAAAACCCGGTCAAAGACGAATCCGACCCAAAAAACCAGCCAAGTGAGCTTCTAGAAACAAGCGCCAAATCAATAATTTCAAAATTTCAAAAAAATCAACCACCTTCCGAAAATGGCTCACCCGCCTGACCCACTCGATCGAGTGGCTTGACCTCACTCGATCGAGTGGGGCTGTAAAAACCAATCAGACCCTCTTTTTCAGGGCACTCGATCGAGTGACCCTAGGTCGAGGGGCATTCTCTATTATTAGCATACTAATACTAACATTTTTATCGCATTTTAATCTTCATTCTTTTTTATCGTCATTTGTATCTAACACCGCGTATATACGTATAATAATATCGTTTTCGAATTGAACACGTTTGACTACAACAAACCGCTCCAAGTCTGTTTAATCCCTTTACAAGTCGCGACGGAGGTGGCACTCTTTCGAGGAGCGCCGCCCCAAGCACTTAAGGGCGTAACGCGATCGTGGTCGAATGTAGTTAAACGTGTCCGATGCCATTTTCGGGATTAATGTGGAACCCGTTGACGCAAAAATTAAACACCACATAATCCGTAAGGATTAGTATCGATGTCGTGATGCGGAGGGAGACAGATCCGTCTTAATCAATTTTTTATTGATCCTATAGCGCTTTTTATAAAATTCCGATGCCGGTCTTATAATCATATTATGATTATATGTACCGTAAACCGAGTTGAGTTCAAATTATGTAATATTTTTACGTAACTCGGTCGACCATCGATTTTGAATAAATAAAAACAAAACGGTCACCTTTTTTTAAACGAGTTACAGGGGGCACTCGACCGAGTGCCATGGGCCACTCGATCGAGTAGCACCCCAAAAAATGGGCAAAGAGCCTTTTAGAAGGCCCCTCGGTCGAGTCTCTGCCATGATTCGATCGAGTGGACTCCTTTATTCAAAAACGAGTGCTTCTCACATAATCCGAGCCTCGTCAATTTTTGTTACGACTTCGGTCGTCACGTGTAATGGCCATCACATCTCTCCTTTTTCTAAAATCATGCATCGTTTCATCATCTTTAGTCATTTATTTTAATTATGTATCATTTATTTGTGTTTATTATTTTTGCTCGTTATTTTTGTTTTGTCCGGGTTGTATTTCCGCCCGTGTATGTTGTATCTATTTACGGGTTTTATTTATTTTCGACGTTTATCATTTTATAAATGAACCTCACTTGCTAAATGATTCGACTCTAGTTTTGATGCATTAAAATGATGTAGTTCACACATAATTCGCATGTTTAGCCGAAAACGTTGTTTGCATAACATTTCGTCGTCAAACTAACGCGCGTACACAAAAATCGAACGATATATTAGTAGAGGCCGCTAAGAGCGGGCGGGGTTGGGTGTCCTTCGTTGGCTTCCCAACACGTACCCTCACCCCTTACTCAGAACCATGGTTTCCGGATGTCCGAAACCGTTGGCATATGAGAGTCATTCGATGCACGATATCCGATAACTCGGCGTCGGTATCGTAATGCAAAGGGACGAACTCATAAGCTCTAGCACTAAAAGCGGGACGTGTTTTGTACACGAAACGCCTAAGTGTAGAGTGAGTTCGAACGAGTCCGAATTCCCATAAAATTCGGTGGCGACTCCAACTTCGATTTAAATTTCGACCCAAGATCAATCTTACCACGAGATTCATTCGTCTCCCCAAACCCGCGCGTGGCCGCGTCGGGGTGGACCTATGTCATGTCCACAGGTGGACTCATAACACGATTTGATTTACCAATAATACCCTTAGTTTTATAACTTTTCTTAAAAGTAGTGAAAAGGGTAGGTAAAGGATTGAATGGATAGGAGAGAGTACAACAAAAGAACTTATAGATTTATAAAAGGAGTGGCTAGAGCAACATTCCTAACATTGTGAACAGTAGCAACTGTCTAACAACATGTTCAAACCATTTTAAGAATATGGGCAGTATAATATTAGGCTCATGGAACACGGAGTGACAATTGTAATCCAAAATATGTGAAATAAGTTATTGCAACTTTTTTATTTATGATTTATACTCCACTAATTAACATATGTTACGGTATTCATTTTCTGATTCCTCACAATCATTGGGCCTCCATTTTGATAATTTAGTTTTAGGGAATTCGATCATTTATTTCTACGCTTCGCATTTTAATTTTTAAATCATTTTTTTGTTGGAAACAAGGATTCTCGGTACTCCGTGTATGTATAACAGCAACGTGATTCACAACGCCATATTACTCGTAGATAACAAAATGAACAATTTAAAATTATAGTTGTTGTGAATTACTTCATTTTATTGTCATAAATGTAACAATAAAGAACAATGAATATATATATATATATATATATATATATATATATATATATATATATATATATATATATATATATATATATATATATATATATATATATATATATATATATATATAAGAAAGGATCAAGTGAGTACTTTTATTTTTTTTGAGTCCATGAGTCCTATCTACAACCATTGATCTAGAGTGGATGGATGGTGGTGATTGATTCTAGTAATTAAGGCAATAACTAACATATTTTGGTAAAAATAAAATAAAATCCTCTCTCCTCCCTTAATTATCTCCAACCACTAATACACGTTATTTCCTCACATTCAATTTTTTCCTCACATTCAATTTTTTCATTCACATCCTAACTGAAACCCTTCACCTTCATCATCCCAAACACAATCACTCGACTTCCGTTTCTTTTCAAAACACACCCGCGTATCCTCTCGTCTTCAACTCAAGCAAGGCTACATTGAAACAACTCTCTAACTTTAGCAAAGATAATATTCAGGCGGCATAATACAAGGTAACTCGCTAATACTCGATTGTTGTACTAAAGAACTAGGTTTAGTTTATATTCGTATCTGATTTCATTAATTTTCTCACTAATTATTGATTGATTTACTTTGCTGCGTTTGTGCCCTATAATTAATTGGTTTCACTAAAGATTGTTGCGATATCTGGGTATGCATCTGTAGAGTTTAATTGAATTCACCTACTTCATACTATGCTTCTACTCTTCATACTTAGTCTAACATATATTGAATGTTACTTTAATGCGCATATTCAGTTACTGTAATAAACTTGAGGTGTTACTGTAAGGGGTTGTTCAGTTAATTTTACACATGTATGATGTTATTTTAAAGACGACCATGTGTTACTGTAATGTACAAGACGTGTTACTTTTAATCCCATCTTTGCGTTACTTTGAATGCTAGTAATCTGGTACATTTAATTGTGTAGACGTGTTACTCTAATTTGCACTCTATGTTACTCTAACACTTTCTATGTGTTACTTTAACGCGTATCAGCTGTACATATGGTGTTTCTTTCACTTGTATCAGTTGTACTTTAATTTTATATACCAGATTAAACTGTAACAATAGTTGTACATAATTATTGTACTTTTCAGATGGCAAAAGAAGGAGACAAATCAAGGTGCGATCGCGGTTGTTGGATAACGTAGATAAGTATGTGGATGCGAGGCAAAAGATCATCGATGGTCCCAAGAGCAAGCCAACAAAGGGTCGAAAAAAAATAACGTGTCTAACGAATTATGTCATCTTTTTCTAATTACGAATAATGCTTTGTATCGTTTTCGAAACTTGTTATGTACATTAGTATTTTGATTATCACCAATGGAACAATGCTGTGGGAATTAATGAAGTTTACACAATATACAAATGTGGTCTCATAATCATTGTGTTACATTGACGCATTATAACTGTTACTTTAATGAACAAATGATGTTACTCTAAGTTATTGATGGTGTTATTCTTTGTCTAATGGTTAAACAATGCTATTATCATCAATTACTCTGACGCATTATATATGGTTCTTAAAAAAACGAATGTTGTTACTTTGGTAATGAATGGTTTTAATCCAAGTTATCCTCAGTTACTTTGGTATTGAATTGTTTAAACAACGTTGTTGTCCTCAGTTACTTTCATGCATTATGTCTGTTACTGTAACTAACGAATGGTGTTACTCCAATAGACATGAGATGTTACTCTAACCAAATACACATGTATTAAATAAATATATAGTTAATTGCAACGTAGCACAGCGCTATGTGTAAAAAAATGTGTACAAAATCCAGTTCCTGTGTTTTGTCAATATCCCCCCCAGAAATCGGCTGTCTCTGCAACCTGAACTCCCAAATTAATCCGCACAAGCTTTCCACATTTGCCTTGTCTTCTGCCCTTAGAAGTCCGTATCAGTGAAGCTTCAATGTCGTGTCCACTTCAACAGAAAACAAAACAATAATATCAGTGAAGCTTACGTTAAATCTGGGATCTATAGTATCACTGTATATCATGGAAAACCTAAATAACAAACATAAAACTCTGGAATTTATAACAATTAACCATTGATATGAATCTATGATGAATGAAATGACAATGAAAGCAATATCAACATGAAAATTGACGAAAAAAAGAACGCAAATTGACGCACGACATATCCATGAATAAAAATTGAAGCAAAACGTGAAAAAAAAATATCAAAACTCACCATTGTTATACTCGATTAATTGCTTATCAACAGTTGATGAAGATGTCGCGCTCATTGAATCCATGGTAACGGGATTTCGAACTCAGATTTGAATGAATGAATGACGGAACGTGATGACGAAAAAAAAAACTCACCATTCCTGTGCATTTGGTTCTTGGCAAATGCTACCTGCATAAAATTAAAACTTGTTACAAAATGATACTCGTTTTGTGTTACCCTAATTAATATTTGGTGTTACTGTAATTCATAACGTATGTTACTTCAACGCCGTGTCTACTTCAACATAAAACAAAACAATAATATTAGTAAAGCATACGTTAAATCTGGGATCTATACTAAAACGAGAGCAATGAACCACTGTTATTAATCCATGATTAATCAAATGAGTAAATTTCACCTTTTCCACTGCTGTCTTGTGCGTTCGCTTCTTTGTCAATACCACCTGCACAAAATTAAACAACATTACACCCATGCAACAAATGTGTTATATCAATTCATAAGTTGTGTTACTCTAACTAGTACACTATGTTACTTTTAACATCATCATCAAAACCTTTTTTCTAAACGTTCAGTGTGTTACTGTAATTGCAATTAAGTGTTACTGTAACTCAGAAGGTATGTTACTTCAATGACGTTTCTGTGTTAATATAAAATAAAACAATCGTGTCAGTGTATATCATGGAAAACCTAAATAAGAAACATAAAAACCTGGAATCTATACAGATCGAGAGAGTAACTAACCATTGATATGAAACTATCATGAATGAAATAACAATGAAAGCAATATCAACATTAAAATTGACGTTAAAAAGTAACGCAACAATGAAAGCAATAACAACAATGAAAATTGACGTGAAAGAAATATTGAAACTCACCATTGTTATACTCGATCAATTGCTTATCAACAGTTGAAGAAGATGACGTGGTCATTGAATCCATTGTAACGGGATTTTGAGCACAGAATTGATTGAATGAATGAACGTGATGAAGAAAGAGTTTTTTTTCTCACGTTTGAATGAATGAATGAATGAACGTGATGAATGATGAATGATGAATGAACGTAATCAAGGAAGTTATTGTTTCCTAAATTCTTGGGAGCTATTTTAGGAACGTAAATCTTCCTCTTTTTTTAAAAAAAATGGATGCATCTTGTCCATCCATCTTCATCCCATCCAATGGATGGGATGAGGACTTATGGACTCATATAGAGTAAAGGACTCATAAGAGCCTTACTCTATATATATATATAGAGGCAGGATCTGGTACATTTGTCATATTTTGTACAATTTACCTCTTAATTGTGACCATTAGATCTCACTTGATCAAAAGCTGAGATTAAAACTCTCTAAATCTCCAAAGCATTTTCTTCTTAGATTTTTATAGTTATTTCAAAGTACAAACACGATTATTTTAATGAAGAAGCATAGTTATTTTATAGTTAACTCAATTGTTTACTGAGAATAATGTTATTAGGTTATTTCAATGTAAATACGTAATGATTCAAGGTAGAAAGTCCGTTATTGTATTGAATAACTTGTGTTATCTAATGTTACGTAGTTAAACTCAGTTATTATAACTCGTGTTATTGTATTGAGTGAAATTCAAATATAATTAAGTTTATAATAATGTTATCTGATTTTACGTAGTTATTCTAAAGTAGAAACTCAGTTATTGTAATGAATAACTCATGTTATTATATTGGGCTGACACTCAAATATAGTCAGTTTTAAAATAATGTTATATGATTTTACGTAGTTATTAGTCCAATGTAGAAACTCAATTATTGTAATGAATAACTCATGTTATTGTATTGGGATAAAACATCTTGCATATCATTGAGGTACACCCAGCAAAAGACACTTCGCTGAAAGACAAAAATAAAGAGGGAGGATTAGTCACAGTACAAAAAAATTGAAATACAATAATTACATATGTGCTATAGAATAACTATAAAAACACTATAAAATAACCCTAGTTATAAAACATAGTAACTAATTTAATAAAATAAGTTCAAGAATAATATAGAATAACCGCAACAATAGTATAGAATAACTGGAATAACATAATAAAATAATTGAGTATTTTGTAGTAATAATAATATACCAAAACTAGAAATTAATGTTATGAAATAATATGTAGTTATTTCATTGTGCATATTCAATTATTTCATTGTTCATATTCAAATATTGTAATATTCATAATTTCAATTTTTAATCTTGTAATCAAAAATCCAGAAATTGATCTTATTAAAACAAAAGATTGACGAAATTGAAAAATTCGATTGAAAAATTGAAAAAATTGAGATGAATGAAATTGTTCCTATATATATATTAATTTAATTAGATTAGAAATTGGAACGAAATCAGAAAGCATGAACGGAAATCAGCAAACGTTGAATAGAAAAATTGAAAATTGATAGATGCATTTTGTGATTTCAATTGAAATAATAAAATAAAAATTGAAATATGTGATTTCAGATGGAAAAAAATCAGAATCAAAAAAATTGAAAATTGATAAAAATCAATAGATGCGTTTCGTGATTTCAATTGAAATAATACAAAAAAATTGAGAATAGGGCTTAGGGTTTGAGGTTTGATGCTTACCTTGATACTAGTTTTAATCTTGACCCTTGATGTAATTATATCTAATGGTGTGTAAAGTTAGGTAAATTGTATGAAATTTGACCCAATGTAAAAGATCCTTCTTCTATATATATATATATATATATATATATATATATATATATATATATATATATATATAGAGAGAGAGAGAGAGAGAGAGCGAGGATCCGGTGAGTCCCTTCATTTAAATGAGTCCGTCCCGCAATTATACACCATCAGATCTTCTTGCATTAGACGCACCAGATGATGCCACGTCGCCTATTACACCACAATCATAAGGAAAAGAAACGCGCGCGACCCTCTATTACCCTCTACGCAAGCCAAGAACCCTAAACTTCCAAATTCAAAATCAAAATCAAAATGAAGCGAGAAAACTCCAAAGGATCCCACACTACGAAGCTCTGCCCTACACTGCTCCACGATATGATGGCGTCTATTGCCGGGTCATCAACCAGGTCGTATGTTTTCGATAGAAACGGAGGAACTGGGTTACCCAACAAACACTCCAGCCGGGGCAGGGGCTGTGGCTGTGGCTGGGGGTCCTCCATCATCGACAATGAGTTATTAGAGGTATTTGTATTTGTATTTGTAATTGGGGGAGATGAAAATGGCAAGTTTGTTGTTGTATTGTCCATCGCCTATTACTTCATCTTCAAGCTTTCATCCCAATTCCCATCATTTTCATCAATTATTACAACTCCAATTATTCCTCTGATTTTCTATGACTGTAAACTTTCTTCATCTCCATCTCTCTTTTCTTCTTTGTTTTCTGTGTATTTGAGATCGATCCTTCCTTTTTTTTATTTGTTGGGTTAATTCCCTTATTTGTTTTTGTTAATAAATCTGGGATTTGATCATGTGTTACTGTGTTACAGTAATATGATTACTGTATCAGTATTCCTCTGATTTGTTTTTTTTTTACTACCTGTGTTACAGTAATATGATTACTGTATCAGTATTATATAATTATACTTGTGTTACTGTAATAGTGTGACAGTGTAACAGTAAGATAATTATACTTGTGTTACTGTAATAGTGTGACAGTGTCACAGTAAGATATTTGTGTTACTGTAATAGTGTTCTGTTACTGTAACATTATTACTGTGACATTATTATTGTAATTCCTTATTACTGTGATAGTGTCACAGTAAGATAGTTGTGTTACTGTAATAGTGTTCTGTTACTGTAACAGTAAGATTATATACAATGAAGATGACGCTGAATCTCAGTCATTCATGTGATTTGATCATGTGGTTGTGATTCGCGGGACGGACTCATTTAAGATAGAGAGACTCACGAGATGCAATTCCTATATATATATATTTATATTTATATCAAGTTGGTGACTTGGGTGTAGTGGTAAACTTGTTACTCGTTAAGTTGATGTTGTTTAGCAAGGAGTTTGATGCCCAATTGGATCATTTTTCCCCCACCTTTCTCCGGTTAGCCATTGTCGGTTTTATACAAAGTCGCTATCGGTTTAGTACAGAATCACAATTTCGTCAAAATCGATCCTACGTAGATCCATTCTTGATAACTATTTTGAAAGAAACCCCATTTCGATAATTAATTTATTTAATTTAACATTATTTTATAAGAAAAACGGGATTTGGAGTGCATTTCTCCAAATTAAAATTTCGCTGTCAACTCCGTATCTAAATTCTTCTTTGGTCACCCCGTTTTCTTCACTCTTCACTCTTCACTCTTCACTCTTCAAGGTGTTTATACTTGAAGAGTCTCTTGTTCCACATAAAAAGAATCTAAGATCAACTTAAAACACAGCTTATATACTTGCTCACCCTCTACCTCTAGTCAGTTGTCAGTAGTCCCAGTTTGGTTCAGCTCCAAGAATGGGATCCGAGTCGTTACCAAATTCTATCCAGGGTTCCTCTCAAATCACTGCACACCCATGCTAATAAAAACCCCAAAATCCTCTTTCTACGCCGGTGGATTCAAGAAATCATACACTCTACATGAAGACAATTCAAACCCGACAAAAATTATTCAATGTATTGCTGGGTTGCGTTGATGGGGTTGTTTGTGATTCTGGGGTTGTGTTATTATGGAACCCCACTGTTGACCACCCCCATATCATGTTTTTGGATTCGGGTATGATTCTGCGACCAAGGATTATAAAGTGGTAGTTAAGAGTTTTACAATTTCCGATGATGAAACAGTGATTGAAACCAAGAAGAAAAGTATGGTGTTTTCACTGAGGGAAAAATGTTGGAGGGGAAGTGGGGTTTTACCCTGGTGGAACACCATGTCTAATCCTCGGACAGTAAACGGTGTCATTCATAGGCTGAAAGGAGTCGAAAAACCGTAGGCTCAGCATTGTGTCATTCCACTTAACTTCTGAGACATGTTCAGAATTTGCCTCCCTTCCAGGGGAATATTCTTTCCTTCAGCTTACCTTGTGTAGAGTTGTCGGTTTTTTCGTGACTCGCTTGCCTTAATTCATACCCTATATGATAATGAACTTTAACATTTGGGTGTTGAGGGAGGACGGTGGGGTTTAGACGTTTAGTCATGGACAAAGCTGTTTCTACTTTGTACTTGTTAAGACTGCATTCATGCAGACTGTACTCGGGTTTACTTGGAGTGGACTGGTTGTGATGGCGGGTCCACCCGGTGCAATTGTAGAGCGCCCTGTGATAATAGCCAATGCGGAGTTGTCTGATCCTAAGAGTTATTGGTATAAGCATTGGCGTGTCGAGTGTTATGAAGAGACTTTGGTTTTGCTCAATGAAGGGGTCGATGTCGATGTTGGTGTAGCCTCAACAACGTCAAACTTGCTGGTTTGTACCACGGATTTGTTGTGAACGAATTTGGTAACTAAAGATGTCTTCCAGAAAGCACTCAGAAACATCAAAGTAGCTCGTCGCTTTTGCTTGAATCCTTGATAGTTTTCAAGCATTTATTGACTACGGAGTACTTTCTTTAAGGGTCTTTTTTGTTTGAAGCTGAAGGCCAAAAAACTGAATGTAAGTTATTTGTTTGATGATGATTTAACTTGTTGCCACAAGAAAACCTAAAATGACTTCATCTATGATACAAGAAAACTCAGATGACTTTTACTAGGTCTGAATACGACTACGACTATGGCTATTTCATCAATGATACATGAAGACTCCTTTAATATACATCGAGGCATGTAGCTAGTAAATGGTGATATTCACCAGAAATCCCCACAAGAACAACTTCCTCTGTAGAAGTGATGAAATCTGTTGGCATCCCGTACAATGATTTCTCTATCGAAAAACCCCGACACCAATTTAATGAAATTGTGACAATCACCACACACACGAAGATTCTTAGTCACTCGAATAGGTGTTCCTTTAGAAGATTCAAGAAGAGCATAAGCGATTGCCAGCCTCTCGCTATGCCCATATAGCATCTTTACTTTATCTTCCTCCTCCAAATTATGCAAGACAAACTTGGTTTGAGGGATATAATTTGCTTCCTTCCTTAATGTTTTGATAACTTGAGCTAGTTTTTCGTATATTTGTTCACTTTGTGGGTGGGACTTGTCCCTTGCCACGAAAGTATGAACCCGATCCTTGAGCTCAATCCAACTACATGCTGGACTTTTCTTGAGCCCTCGTTCTCTCATCCTCTTGCGAACTAGTTCAACATCATCCCATCTTCCAGTTACAGCAAAAGTGTTAGACACGAGCACATAGTTTCCGGGATTACCAGGTTCGGAATCCAACAACTTCTGTGCAACTATATCTCCCAGTTTCTTATTGCAGTGAACATGACAAGCACTCAAAAGAGAGCACCAGACTACAGCATCAGGTTCAATAGGCATGCTTTTCACAAACTCATAAGCTTCTTCAAGGCGATTTGATCTCCCTAGGAGATCAACTACACAAGCATAATGTTCAGGCCACGGCTCTAAGTTATATTTACTTTGCATAAGGTCTAAATATCTTTCGCCTTCATCGGTCATTCCTGAGTGGCTGCATGCATACAGAAGAGCCAAGAAGGTAATATGATCTGGCCGAGTATTTTTCATCTCCATTTTGTTAAATAGCTCAACAGCCTCTTGCCCCCGGCCATGCATTCCGCTTGAATGTATCATACAAGTCCATAGAACAGCATCTTTATTCTCCACAAAGTTAAACACCTTGGCTGAGTTCTCAGGATCCCCACATCGGGAGTACATATCAACCAGAGAGCTGGCAATAGACCCCTCTAATGGGATTCCTTGCTTGATAAAGTACCCGTGGACTTCTTTCCCTTTCTTCAAAGCGGAGAGACTAGCTATGGCCGACAATATGCTGACTAACGCTACACCATCAGGTTCCACACCAGATTCTTTCATCCACCGGAAAGTGTTGAGAGCCTTGTTTCCATGTCCAACATCCACATAAATAGATATCATGGTAGTCCAAGAAACAATATCCTTGTTTTCAATCAGCTTAAATATACGAGATGCCAATTCAATGTTATTGCATTCTCCATACGCATCCAAAAGTGTGTTACTCAGCACTAAATCAGAGAGCCCGTTTCTCAGAACAAAACCATGCGTCTCTTTCACGTGGTTAATTTGCTTTAATGAAGAGCATGCAAGCAGGACACTCCCTATCATCATGGCATCAATTTCAACTCCTTCACTCTTCACTTCCCGGAACATGTCCAATGCTTCTCTAAACCTACTGTTTTGAGCGTAGCCAGCTATGACGGTCGTCCAAGAAATAACATCCCTAGTGACCATGTTTCTGAAAACCCGAATCATGTAACCCATTTCAGCGCATTTGGCATACATATCTATGAGGGAATTCGAGACTTGAATGTCAAAATCATATCCGTGCTTTATAGCGAAAGCATGAGCTTCCATTCCATTTAGCGTGTTGTTTAACCTTCCGGACACTCCAAGGATGCTTATCAAAGAGACTTCGCCAGCTCTCAGTCCTCGCTGAACCATATCATGAAAGAATCGACGAGCTTCACTATAACAACCATTTTGGACATAGCCTGAAAGCATGGAATTCCATGATATACTATCCTTGTCAAACATGTTATTAAAAACTTGAGCAGCTTCTGTCATTCTACCACACCTGGTATACATAACAAGCAAAGCATTAGCCACAAAAAGATGCAGAATGTCATTCGATTTTAGCACGGCTGCATGAAGCTCCATTCCAAGTCTCCTCAGTGGCTTGCCACATGACTGAAGTGCGCAAACATAAGTAAAGCTATTCATTCTTACTTCACTTTTTAGCATCTCTCTCAAGAGGGAAATGACTTCTAAGGTCCTTCCATTTGCAGAATACGCAGACATTATCGAATTCCATAATACAATATCACCTTTATCTTCAATCCTCTCAAACAAAATCCTTGCCCCATTAGTGTCCTCGCATTTAGCATACATACTTACAAGGGCATTCAGAACAAAACCATTGGAGTCATAACCAAGCTTAAAAGCATATCCATGAATTTGGGTCCCTAACTTAAAATCCTTTATCAAGCCGCAAGCCTTAAGTATACAAGGGAATGTACAGGCATCAAGCTTGACACCCAAAACCCGCATTTGGTGATACAAGTGGAGTGCATCCCGAGGCAGCCCATTTGAAACATAGGCACCCAGCATAGCATTCCATGAAAAAATACTTCTTTGGGACATTTCATCGAACACCTTCTTGGCATCAAAGACAGACCCACATTTGGCATACATGAACACCAATTTAGTCCTCAAAAACATCAAATTTCCGTGGGCATTGGAAGTTATAAGATGGGCATGAATCTGCTGGCCTTCCTTGAGTGCCTTGGTATCAGCACAAACCTCGAGAACTGATGCAAATGCTTCATCAGGAGTAATTTGAGCAACATTTTGATGCATCAAATAGTTGGTGAGTGAGTTGAAAGCTAGTTTAAGGTTTCCCACATCGTAGGAAGATTTGAAAGAAGGTGGTATTGATGGAGATTTTGAAGGTTTGGGGGGGGGAGTTGAAATGAGAATTCTTTAGCATGGGAAATCTTTGTTGACGAGAGTTAAGTTGAATAGGATGTACATGGAGTGAAGAAGCCATGAATTTGGAGGAGAAGAAGATTCATTTGCATTTGAATAAAATATATACTCCCTCCTATTCATTTTTTTTCTTTCTTTACGTTTATTTTTCGAGAGAATCTCTGTTATAACTTTGCATAACTTAAAACATAGTCACGTGACATCTTGTTTTAATTGTCTTAATGAGTACATTAAGAATATCAAACTTTTACGATTTTTAATAATGTGTAAATAACGTTATAAACAAATCAAAACGTGCATCGGCAAGTGTGATAAAGCAAACGTAAAGAATCAAATGAATTGGAGGGAGTACCATCATTTGATTAAAAGGGGGTGTTTTTTCAATGATTGGGGGAAATTACATTACTTGTGTCGGTAACTATTTATTCTGTAATCTTTAGACGAAGTTGTGAAACATTTAAAACAGTCTTGTATCCTCAATGCAGGCCCGTCGGAAAGCATGTTCACTCGGTTCTTGGAACCGGGGCCCATTATGAAAGGTGGCCGCATTGGGCTTCACTTAAATATATAGTGTTAATGGCAATTTGAAGGTTGTTAGTAATGACAGTGGCTTAATGATAACATGTTGATGCATAAGGCTTTGTTTTGCCTGAGGATTGGGGTTCAAATCCCTATATGTGCAAAGTCCTTAATTTTTTTCTCTTTTTTGGTTACTTCGTATTTTAGTTTCTTTTCAGCTTTTGACGTACTTTTCGCTTTCTTAGAGTATAAAAAATACATAATATATGACATTTTATATAGATATCTTTTTTAAATTATAATTTGTGGGTGATTTATTAATTTATACTAGTTGTTTTATAAAAACGAAATAATCTTTGTAACAAATACAAAGTACCATACTACGAGATTTACGACCCACATTAACTATTTTATTATATTTGTGTATCATGACACTCTATTATACGGAATATTTAAAAAATCGGCACTTGATTGCAATTTGAGATCAATGATAATATGTACTTCCTCCGAGTTCCTATTATTGTCCCAAAAGGTTTTGGGGTGAAAAATAAGGAAGCGGAAATGAGTGGTTGAAAAAAAAGGAGGAAGAGAGAAATGGGAGAGTAATTGTGGACCACACATTGATGGCCTACAAAGGAAAGTGAGACAAAAATCAAACTCAGCCTAAAAAGAAAAGTGGGACAATAATAGAAACTCGGAGGGAGTATTATTTTTCAAAATAACCTAAAAATATGGGAAATGATGTTTGATAAAGAGCCTCTAAAAAATATTTGGCACACAGGGCCACCAAATATCATTCGACGGCCATGCCCCAATGACTATGGTGGTGATGGAGGGGTATAATGTACTCGTAATTGTTTCTTCAATTGTAGTGCCATAATAAGACTAAACAAATGAGCATGGTCCATGTTAGGTTAGTTGATTAGTTCAGATTGATTTATTTTTACTTAGTTCAGGTCAAATTAGCAGGGTCGGTCAATGATATTGTGAGACCCTTTTCGAAATTTCGATTTGTGGCCCTTTAAGTGTAAATACTTCATCTTTTTTTTTTATACCATGGACAAAATAACTAAATTAAACATTTGAAAGACAATCATCATCCAAAAAATTTCGTCTTCAATAAATATCATAATGATCAATAATTAATTTAAGTATATACAAAATTACCCCAAAAAATATCTGAAAAATAATGATCAATAAAAAAAAACTTACGTTAATCAAACAAGTGAATAATAGTGCAATTGTGTAAGATTGAGCCCGGCCAAAAAATCAACAATGATACAGATAATAAAAGATTAGCACAAAATACTTGTTAAAGGAGTTATTGAGTTAATGCCAGTTTAAGGAAGATAGGTATGAAATTTTGTTTTATAAACAAATAAAATTGAAAAACCTCCAATTATTATCAAAGCATCAAACGTAGTATGCACTTTTTTTTTGGGAAATGAAGTTTTTAGAGAGTAAAATAATTAATTGAAGGATGAAATGTGTTTAATATAATTAATTAATTGGCAAATACTCCATTGTGAAAGGATATTAGAAGATGGAAGGTTTTGATATATTTTTCATATTTCCAATCAATTGTCACACATTACCTTACTCTGTTTTGTTTCTATTTTTTTTGGGGCCGAAGCAGGTATAATTGGGCCCTTCGCTTCTTGGGCCCCAGTTCCATGAACTGAATTGAACTAGCTTTGGACTGGCCCTGCAAATTAGGTTGGACAAGATTGATCATTTTTGCATGTGTTATTACTTTCCTTCATAATTAGATTAACTATTCGTGGTCAATTTGAGTTATCAGTCCGGCTTGGATTGAGTTATACACTCGTTCATGTTGGATCGTTCATGTTGAGTCAATTTTGTTAGATTTACTTCATAAAATTACACCGAATTGATTAAAAGTACAATCCTAAATGGGAAAAAATTAGTGAAGAAAGGCAAACTAAGAACGGAGTTACACCCAGTGGTCAGTACTCTGTCAAAAGTGGATACAATTTGCTTATAGCTAAAAACTGGGATATCCATTCAACAGAGAATGATAAAGTAAGAATCTCACATAGTGGTAAATCTCTTTACCCAAAACTATGGCATTGGCCAGGACCCAGAAAATGGACAGTTCTTCTATGGCGTATTCTAAACAATAGTCTAGCTACTGGTGAGAATTTCGTGAAGAGGAAGCTACCATACTCAGCAACATGCGTCTTATGTAGTGATGGCTCGTCTATTGAAACTCTAGAGCATCTTTTCAGGGATTGTCCGATCAGCCAGCGAATTTGGAGTGGAAGTCAGCAAGGAATTAAAACAGAAAATAACTACCATCTTCCGTTCAAGAATTGGCTAATCAATTGGTTTCACATGTTTAAGGTGCAAGGTGATTGGCAGAGTCAGTATGTCGATTTCATGGCAGTTATCTGTCAATTTGGTGGTGTAGAAACCAGAAGATAAGCTCGGGACAAAATTCTCATCCACAAGCGGTTATGAGGATGTATGAGAAGGAAAAAGTGTGTGTTGAACTAGGAGTGCATAACCTTCACTCTACGTTCAATAAGTCGGGAAAGCACCGAGATGTAGAGGACATGTTGAAGGAGGGTAGAAACTTATCGGTTATTGAGGGCAAGCCAGATTGTGAACCATGGGTAATTTATGTGGACGCGGCTTGGGAAAAGAAAGGGCTAGAAGTAGGATTGGGATGGTACGCTTTCTCCCCGCAAGCCGGTTCAGCTTGATGTTATTGTAAGGACTACGCACAATCACCGTTACAAGCTGAAGCAAAAGCGATGAGAGAAGCATTAGATTGGGCGAGACAACAGCAGATACTGCATGTCGAACTTAGCACTGACTGCATGCAAGTGTTGCTCCAAGTAACATTTCACTCGGAACCAACGACACATACAGAAAGAATTCTTGAAGATATTTGGTCGTTGTGTGCATCGTTTCATTGTATTAGTTTTGGGTATATCAACCGTAGGAATAATGTAATAGCTCATAGGCTCGCTAGGAACGCTTGCAGGAATATGTAAGAATCGTTATAGATATATAATATACTACCATTTGCCAAAAAAAAAAAAAAAAAGAACGGAGTTACAAAAAAATTACTCAGTAATTCATTTCTGTGTGCTTTGGCAACCCATTTGTAAATACTTCCCTGTCTTTGGGGTCGGGTTTTGGAACGTGTTAACCAACACGAATTGGTTTCGAACATATTTCAAGTAAGGGTGAACTTGGGTCCGGGCCCAACACAGCCCCCCAATGAGCACGTAAGTCAGAATCAAATCCCCTGTTCTTGTCCCCCGTTATATGTAATCCTTTTAGCCAAACCATATGCCGGCAATGGAGATACAAATTGAGAAAAACAGAGATGCATTTGTTCCTTGTAGTTTATAATTTTGTATATGGATATATATTTGAACCAACCTTGTCGTCATACATTGCTTGAAGAAGGCAGAAGCAACTCAAAGGGGTGGGGGGGCTTGAACATAGACATAGCCGACATCAGTGTCGATCCATCCAAAAAAGGGGGTTAACATTGTGCTAGTTTCAAATAGAGGCAAAATATATATGAGGAGCCAGCCCCAGCCATTAACAAGATTTCAGCTTTTGTAAAGCTTATCAGCAGGAAAGTTGAGATCAAAAAAAGTGTTTCCAAAAGACTCCGTGTTAGAAAGTTCCCTTGAGGTACTACATCCACTGCCATCTTGGTTCGGCGACGACGACGACAATCCAGAAGAAGTTCCAGGCCTTGCACGCTTCCTGGAGGAGCATCCGCTCTCGTCTTCATTCACAAGATACCCGGATGATGATAACTCACTTGACCCCTTTATTCCACCCCCTATACATGTATGTATCAGTAGGCTTTCTGCTTTATTCTACCTTCATTATCTCTTCAGAAAATTACTGAAAGCCAAAAACAATTATGACTTGACCTACCACACAGGTCAACATGGATGATATACAGTTTCCTCCTACACTATCAAAGAACGACGCACAAACATATACTCGTACTATATAATCAAGATCCGACAGTCAACTCCAGACAATGCAAATGGAATAAGTATCTAGACTGTTGGCCTCAAATGTAATGATCAGGTAATGAACCTACGGGATCGTCCTAGATATTAAAATCTAATTTTGAATACTAATTCAAATGCAGTAATGATTCAAAAATCCATACCTATAGAGCTAGAATATTTGTCACTACTAATCATCCTCCGATCACTAAGCTTTGAAGCTTTTTCCAGACCCTTCGACATATAAGGCGCTATTATGTGGGTGGTGCGCCGAAGAGGTCCTAGCAAATCATTCTCGATGCATTCATACCTGAATTTTAAAATCATTATTAGAGTCCAAATCACACTATAAAACTAAAAAGTGCCCAGTCATTCCATCCAGGATACTTCAACCGTAGTAAAGATGAACTCACATGTTCCGGCAGAGGCTGTCAACTACGTTAGTCATGGTGATTATCTTCATTCTACTTTCCATAACTTTGTTATAATCGTCAAACTCATGAAATGGTTCCTCCAAATACAAGGAAAGTCTCTCAACATTGGCTTCCAGTTGTTGTTGCTGGTCTTCAAACAAATTTTGTTTTATTTCTCGTTCCTTCGCTGACATTTCATTTCTAAATAGCTCAGTACCAAACATGTAGTAAGCAAAAGGGTAAGAATATGATAAACAACGCCTTGATCTAAACAATCTGTAAAGAGCATTAGTAACCCAGCTCATGTCTTTAGATTCAGTTTCCCTATCCTCCAACTTGGATATCTTCTCCTGAATGGTTTCTTTGAGTTTATCTTCAAGCTTATATGAATCCGTATGAGCTTTGAACCGGTTATGGTAGTGAATATACCTCCACCACTCCTTCTTTGAATGCTCAGTTTTTTTTAGATCTTCTTCTTTAAATCTTCCACAACTGTGGCCAGCAATGCTTTGATATGTATGTTCTCTACCTGTTGCACCACCACAAAGCCAGCTGCACAGAGTAGAAAATTAGCAGGTCAAAAGTTATATACTTAAATTATGTGTGTAAAGCTAGTGGCAATTCCACCCTATGCAGTGATTCTTTAAGTTTCTATTCATTAATTATCATTTTTTGTTAAAATAAGGCATGAGGTGCCCACCCCCACCTTAAACGGGTAAGAGGAAGAACATTTCGGAAGAGTTAGCTACAAAAATGTTTATTAAATGAAGAGTAGTAACACTTGGTATGGCAGATTCCAGGTGACTGTAATTGATATATATACAAACATCATATAAGTCAAAGCTTGGATCAGCTGCAGATTGACCAAATCATCCACACGAAAAAAAGACATAAGATATGAAGTTCATTTTTTCAATAGAAGGTTCGAGATTTCCCACAGTTGATTAATTACATTAATTGCGAAGTGAACAAAGAAGCAGATACATAAAGCACAAGAGCAACATATAAATATCAAAAAATTATAAAATAGTACTGTAATAAAAAAAAAAGACAGCAAGAGATTCATATTGAGCAAGGGAGAGTGAATAACACAGATACTTGATGATGCTGAATTAAACTCGAAAGCAAAAATAAATGAAGACCTCCCAAAAAAGAAAACGCATGAGCCAAACAGAATCACTTACCAAAATGCTTGGGCACAGACACATACAACAAGATTACATCCTCCATTCTTCTCCACAGGTTTGTGACATTTAGGACAGGGCTTTGTGTGACTTGTGATCCAATTAACTGTCTCTGACTCATCCTGGCATTTCTTCAGCCAAAGTTCCCACATAAGGCATGAACAAGGAGAATGTGTTTCACCACAACACCCAAAGCAAAATTGATGACCACACGCACATTCTACCTCGAGGAATTCATCCTCATCAGCACGAATGGCATTTCCACAGTGTGGAATACTTGGGCACCATTTGACCCGTTTATTATCTTCAATGTAGGATTCTAGAAGAAAGCGATCAAATTTTGCTGCAATGGCAGAATCTCGCATGCTGAGCAAAAGTCTTATTTTTCCATCATCACAAATTGCATTACATTTGTATGCCATGCATTTGATGCGTCTACTCTGACCCTCATTTATCCTCACAACAAAATGTTGTGTCCAACCTGATTATTAATAAAGCAATGGTAGAGTTTCAGCCAAAAAAATTAGAAAATAAAATAAAATTCTAGTTCCTCTGCGAAGGTGGCAAAACTTTGAACATAGAGTATGAAATTTAGACACATAGCACACTTTAAAAAGAAAGTACGGAAAAGAGATAACTGGGATCTTAGTCCTTTACACATACATTTTTCACAGACAATAGGAACTAAATTAATGTACTAACAAAAATCACAAGTACAAGCAACTTAACTATGTGAACCATATTGGTAAACATTACAATACCTAAAACTGTAAGTGTGACGTCCCTTACAGACGCCTTGACATCACTCAAACTGTCATCAGTACAAGGCCAGCAAAATTTTGAGAAAGCTAGTTTTGTAACAATTATACACACAAGGTTCCTGAAGCGGTTATTCATGACACTGAACTACTGATATTAGCGAAGAAACAAGTCCAGAAATCAATATTTTCACTTCCAACGAAGGATGCCGTGCGATCAGGAATTAGCAAAATTTGTAAGTAAAGAGAATCAAGACTTCCTAGTGGTTGCAGAAACTAAGGAAATAGAAACAGCAACTAGCAGCCTTGAAAAAAGAGAATGAAGATAATGTAGAGCAAAAGAAGTTACAGATATTGCAAAAGGAGTGGCCGCAGTCCATGGCTATAAGTTCATTAGCAGGCTTGTCTTCGATACAAATTCCACAGGTGAGAGAAGAAGATGAGGAGGAGCAGGGGTTAGAGTTTTCAATCACTCTGACACCTGCTTCTACATACAATTGATCTTTCCCTCTTTCAACAAGCACAGACAATACCCTTTCAACATCCCAACGATAATGTATAAGAAGGGTTCTAGCGTGATGCTCCTTCAAGGAAAGCATATCCATTATTCTACGCAAGTCGTCCCTCTGAATCGAAAACACAAATTTCAGTGAGATTGAAAACAAAAACTTGATGATTGAATTACATAGCAGAAAGAGTTTACCTGTGCTGTGGCAAGCGATTCCCTTGTGATCACCTGAGGGAGTAAAGAAATCAGAATGAAAAGCTAGTAACATATGGATTTCAACTTCTACCAGGAAGTCAGGATTATACATGGCAACCAAACTCTTATGATTCTAGGAACCCACGAAAGAATTTGTAGTGATCACTAATAATAGAACAATTTCTTGAATTCCACATATAAAACCAACCCTACCCTTTGTAGCGTATAGTTTGAGTAATCAAATCAGCAGAAAGAACAAGATACTGGATTCAAGGCCAAAAATTAACTCGAAATTCATTCATGAGATAATAACAACTAAACAAACTACTGTTGTTGTAAACTTAATTAAAGAGTAGTAGTAAGAAAGCGAAAAGGGAGTGGGTGACCTGAATTGGGGATTTCTTATTTTGGAGAGAGAAACGAAGATGATGATCAACGTCTTGAATTCCATTCAAAGACTCAACATCATCTTCATCATCTTCATCATTATTAGTATCATCATCATCAAAGTAATACTCGTTATCGCTATCTGCGTAATCTTCCTCCATAATAATAATTAAACAAGTGAAGATAAATTAGGGTTCCGGCGACGATCGCCGGCAGCGAAGGAGAAACCCCTAGAGAGAGAGAGAGAGAGGGAGAGGGAGGTGGGGGTTTTGAAGTAAATTAAATAAAAAAAGGGAAAGGGAAAGATGGAAGGTGAAGAGTGTTGGTATTATAGTAGGACTCGGAGGTGTTTGACTTGGTAGAACTTCAACTTTTGGTATTAGGGGTATTAGGGGTATGTATAATGTATGGGTATGGGTGGATTTAGGAAAGCTGAGATTCAATTGAAGGAAGGAAGGAAGGAAGGAGGTTTATATAATTAGGGGGGGAGGGGGAGCAGAGCAATGAGTGATTTTGTGTTTGGCTACAGACTACAGTAGTGGTCTAGTACTCTAGTCTACTGGAGGAGTGTCAAGGAAGTTGTCCTTGTACGTGAATTCCGGGTGGGGGGCTAGACCTACCTTCTTGCACACTTTGACGCATGCTGTCTCGTCAAAACTTAATTCAGAAATTTTTTGTCAAAATAATAATCCTCGTACCAAAAATAAACTAATTATCGTTTCAGATCGAAATGAAAACTAATTATTAAAATGAGACGGTGGGAGGTTCCGAT
The DNA here is from genome assembly GCA_958450325.1 of Agrostemma githago. Taxonomy (NCBI): domain Eukaryota; kingdom Viridiplantae; phylum Streptophyta; class Magnoliopsida; order Caryophyllales; family Caryophyllaceae; genus Agrostemma; species Agrostemma githago. The sequence continues at coordinate 61,784,480 of OY288241.1, forward strand.
TGAGGGTTGGTATGGGACGGAATAACTTGTCATTTCTAAACCTGCCACTCCCAATGACGGGTTTTAAAATAAAAATAAAAAAGCAAGGATAAGGCAATTTTAATCCCGTAAAGTAATTAACAATGATTTGTTGGTAGACCCCTTCATTTGTTGTCTTCAATTGCACTATTAAAATTTAAAAATATTCAACAAACGGAATGAAAAAGAAAGGAAACGATTACCTTTTGATGTTACTACTATTTGTTTGGTTACAAAATGTGAGTGAATGAGAAACAACCACAGGTCGGATATGAATACGAGTTGAGTCAAACACGGGTCACTATTTGTGTTCGGGTTGAAATAATTTGTGATGCCTTCCTTTTTAACAATAAAAATATTGGGTTTTTTTTCTTTTTCATATTGATTATTGAAAAATCGTGTCTAAAATTTTAAAAATTTAAAACTACGTAGTGGAGTATATGATTTTACAAATATTCTATTACTAAATGATATAGTATATAAAAGTAATATGAATTGTACTGAGTATTTTTTAATTAATTTTAGGGATTTTCACGCGGTACCCCTATATTTTTCACTTTTCTACGTGGTACTACTACCTTTTATATGTCTATACATGGTACCCTTGAAATTTACTATTAATTTAACTGGCGCCCCGAAAGTTTTTTCAATCAAATTTTGTCATTAGATTATGTTTTTACCTTAGGATTAAGACTTCAATATCATTTAACTTAAATAATTAACAAGTAATTGAGCTTAATTTAAGTGTTATCATTTGATTTGACAATATCACGTTAAAAATATAATCCGTTTAGATTCGGAGTATAATTGTAAACACGTACAAAATTGTTAGTGTAAATTCAATTATCGGTTAATTAGGTATGTTAAATGACGTTTAACTTTTAATCTTGAACATAAAAAGATAATTTCTTGCCAAAACTTGACGGGAAGAAAAAGTTTAGGGGTACCAATAAAAATAATAATAAAATTTAGGGGTACCAAAGAAACATTTAGTAAAGTACAATGGTATCATGTATACACTAGTGTGATACCCGTGAAAAATTTCACGGGTTGTGGTTCCTAAATTGTTAATAGAAATTCCATAAGAAAGATTTATGACCCGACTACGTATTGTTGGTTAGGTTAAATTGGTCGAACTAATAAAAAAAATTGTACAATTTGTCGTGGATTGTTACGAAGTTAAAGAATGAATTATAAAAAATGCATAATAGTGGATAAAGTGTTTTGTTATAACGGAAGAGAAAGACAAACAAATAAGAACGTAAAATCGAGAGACAGACAGATTTACGTGGTTCACTAACACCCAGTTAGCTACATCCACGGGCAGAAGGAGGGGATAGTTTTATTAATTTGAGGAGAGATTACAGATTTTAGACTGATATCATAATTTCTAGGGTAGAGGTATGAGAGTTTATATACTACTCTCAACCTAAACAGAAACCCTAAACAGATTAGGAAACCTATCTAGGTCAGATACTCAGATATTGATTAGGAAACTCTAATCTATCAGATATTAATTAGGAAACTTTCCTAATTAAACAGATTCAGGTCGAAAACCAATTCAAGATCCAAAAGGACAATTGCAAGGCACTTATTTCCTAACAATCTCCACCTTGACTTGAATTGTCTTACAATCAGATCAGACAGATGCATTCCAGCGAATGCCAGATCAGATTACCAGATGCACTCCAAAGAATGCCAGATGTACCAGAAATCTCCTCAATCAGACAGATGTACCAGATGCACTCCAACGAATGCCAGATGTACCAGAAATAAAACTCCTCTCCCCCTTCTGCCTCAGATATTGCCCAACAAGGGGCAATAAGATACTTCCAGAATTTAGCAAGTCCAAACCATGTTGGAACTTGCTATTCGGAACCAGATCAGACAGACCCACCTCATCTTCATTACCATACTTGTAAGGAAGCTTGATTGACCGCTCACGGGCGAAACTCTGCTGCTTCTGAACTGCTAATGAAGAACCTGATGGTTCAGATTCAGATTCGGACTGTAGTGGTTGATCTTCAGACTTTGCTTCACTCTCACCAAGAGTTACTTGCTGCTCCACCTGTTTATCAGTACTGTAGGGTTACAACCCTTGAAGCCAAGGATTTGTTACAAGTATTAACCGAAAAGACAAACAATAGAGGGACAACGAATATACCTTATTGGCAGCGGAAGAACGTATTAATAAGAATAATAAGAAATATAATAACCCAGAAGTATATATAATTCCCCACGGACAGAATAAAGCAATCTAGATGTGATGCCTCCGTTGGTATCCACACAGGTACGGAACTGCGGTGTATATGCTAGTATAAGGGTTTTGTGAGACGGTCTCACAAAATTCTTTCTCTCTAATAATATATGAATCAATACTCTGAATTGTATGATTTGGTTCATCATATGAACCTTCTTATATAGGAGAGCTAGAGAGCTAGGTTACTTAACCTAGAAGTTATTCCATAACTCAAATTGGTATAATTAGATTATCACAATAACTCTAGTTACCATAACTAAATTATTACTATAACTCTAATTACCATAACCCGACAACACAGCTGAGTCGTATTACTACTGACCCGATATATTAATATACCGATATATTAATAATATCCCGTACACATTGTGTGTGACCCAATGAGCCCACTTAAGACTACCAGACATATAACCTATTTATATGTCAACCCGACATCGACCTCTAGCAAGGCATATCGGATACATAGACTTAAGCGGGTAAATCCGTAGGACAGTGGACATAACTCCTTCAATCTCCCACTTGTACATGTCCTCTCAAGAACGGCGTTAAGTCTCTTTGCTACTATTGTCTCCAATTGAGAATGAGGTAAGAAGAAGTGTTATCCTCACATATCTCAATCTTTTACTCGAATCTTTGAGTTGACTTGTTAAAAGAGCAGATAGATGACGATCATCCTATCTGAGTGCGGCCACGCATTTGCACAAGTCACACTCTTCGAGTGGCCAAGAAACAATAAATCCGCTTCAATAAAGGAAGAGCAAATCCCCTCTTGTCCAACCACATTCTATCACATGATCCATGTATGCCCAATAACCATCCATAGTCCCCTTTCACAGCTGACGAGGAATGGTATCAAAGCATACACATCACATGTACAGAATAGTCAAAGACTCAGGTCTAAAGACCGTACAAGTTCATAACTTGCAAAGAACTTTACTGACACTAAGCGAAATCTTAGTAAAATCCTTTTTGGCGGGTCTGTCTAATGCATATTCTTAACATACACCCGTGTGCCTGATTTAGTATCTCAATACTTATGACTCAAGGAACTTAGTCATCAACCAACTCACACACCAGTCATTTAAGGGTATTCAAATGTCCCAACACAATACCCTGACTAGAGACAAAATAATTACATCATCCAAATAGAGTTCCAAGACTAAGTCACGTACTTAGTGATCTATTTCATCAATGTAAATTATTTAGGGACAAAACTCGGTTACATTAACCAAATGACAATATGTCATACATATATCAATTATCGAAATAACTCCCACTAAACCAAACACCTCTAAAAGTACTAAGACCACTCGCCCATGCGTCTTATACGAATCATAACAATATGATCTTTATTTAGAGGAGGTTTTAGGACATACAACACTTGTATCGGTTATTTACAAGCATATGATCAATCTACCTTATCTCAATTAAGGCAAACTGTTAGTTTCATAAGCAACAATTGCTTCATAAACTTTAAAGTAGTTGAGTGTGTGCTTAATTCGTAATCAAACGTCTATTTGCTTCAAAAGCAATAGAACACTAACTTTAGTTATAATATCAGTCATAAAGTTGTCCTTTGGAACCGTTCCAACACACAACTTCTTATCCAAAACAAAATTTACTGAGATTACAATCCCACGTCATCTTTGTCCATTTGGAAATATGAATCGTTGTAACTTGTTTACAATAATTCGCTTATCACATCATGCGCATCTCTTAAATAATTCCTCTTTTGCTTCTTAAGCGCAAAGGAACAGTTCTTAGATAGCAATTTAGTGACACTCACTAGATTAGTATCTACTCGTCATACGAGCACACAATAAACACATTTCTTGCAAAGTCTCATAGACGAAAGCAATCAAATGTCGTTTAGTTGGAGAAGTATGTCACTTACATACCAAATCATAACGATAAATGCACTCCCACTAGCCTCTGGTACACATTGTCTTTCTTCGTCTCAAAGGAAAACAAACATCTTTGAATTACCACATTAAGAACAAAGATACTACTCCATAATACTTGCTCCAATCAAATTGGATCATTCACATTTGTCTAACAATTTTAATAATATGAAATTCATACGAAGTGTCGCACACATCATATTGCATCCCTATCAATAAATATATTTCACATATATATGTCCAAAACTCATCATAATGAGTGATGACATTCAAAATGCTAAAACAATCTTAATAGACTTAAGCATAATGTTGTAAAAAGAATTTTTCCGTAGTCATTACTATGAGATCAATCCTTAACTACCAACTATGCTTCATAGATACTCTTATATCAACCTATATCATCTTTATATTGAAGACGGTTCTTCATTATAAGACCCATTTAACCAAAGTCTATACTTGTGTAGACACCCACATTTTGACCGCCAGGTGTCTATAGTAGTTTCCGACAAACACCCGATGATGATCGGACGCAAACATGCTTTAACGTACTCGGAAATGGGCTCGAAATCATGGATATTTAGCTTGGGCTTTTTAAGGAGTACAAATCTCACAAAACCAACCTCGAATTCAGGCCCAGTGGGTCGTTTCGAGTCAAATAACACTAATTTGGGTCGAATCCGACACCAGGGGTAAAACCGTCTTTTAGCGACCGAGTCAAAACCCGGTCAAAGATTTTCCCGAGACACGTGAGTCAGCCGTGACACCTCACACGGCTGATTCTTACCCAAACTCTACAAAAAATCAGCTTCACAAAATAATAAACAATTCCGTTTAAAGTAGAATTCGATCTCAAGTAGGAATCCTATTCGAAGACCGATTCAAACACTCGACCGAGTGCAAATACTCGGCCAAGCAGCATACAACCAGCCGAGATACCTTTCTTCTTTGCCAAGAAAGCGGAATTCTCATGCTTCTCAAACTCCTACGTTTCCTATCCTAAGCGGTATTCAAACTCTTCTAAGCCAAGGTCGGGAACTCCCTATAAATAGCCCCTTGCATACAACACTTTCAATCATCAGAAAACATCCTATCATATAGACAGAATTCCTGAGAGAAGTCAGAAAATATCATAACACACACATAATTCCTTAGCATCGAGAAACCGATAGTACATCCAAACCCGAAGGAAACCGGTCCCGATACCCGACACCCTTCACCCGTCACCTTCACCGAGCCACCCTAACCCGACCGACATTGCCTCGACGCTCCCGTGCCTAGCCACATTCCGACGAGCCCCGATCCGAGTTAACAAAAGCATGTAGGTTGAGGGTGTACTAAACCCGATTTCTCCTTTCCTTTTCTTCTCTTTCTCGTCGTCCGTTTTCTTTTTACGGGTCAAGCGTCGTTTTTTTTTATTTTTCTAATATCGATATTAACAAAAAAACTATTTTCATAACAAACATTCTTAAAAATATGATATCGATTTTCTATAATCGAATATTGTATCGAAGAGAATTATATTAAGATCTCGACGATGTTTAAAATCGTTACATCTTTTTTTCAAATTCCTTTTTTTTCAAACAATTTTTACAAAACCTTTTTAAATTCATTCCAAATATTCGATATCGATTTCATAATCGAATATCGGATACGACGAAAATCGAATACATGAATCGAATACAAATTAATTCATATTTTGTACGCGATTCATCAAATTTAGCAATTTCGAACAAAAAAATAAAAACCGGACAGACCCGTACGCGAGTCGCGCCACGCCCAGGCGGCTCGCGCACGGGCCTGAAACCCGATACCTTTTTTTAACTTTTTCGTTCGTTTTATTATTTATTCTACGAAGCGATTTCTAAAATTTACATCTTTTCTAAAACTATTCCAAGTATTTGATATTGATTTCGTAGTCAATTATCGAATATAACGAATATCGAAAATATTAATTCAAGTACGAATCATACAATATTTGTACGCGATTTAATAAAGTATCGAATTTTCAAAAAACCGCCTTCGAAAACAGGCCGCCACGCGACCCGCCGGCGTCCCGGGCGAGCCGCGCGGCCGGCTGTCTCGGCGTGTCTTTCGTCCTTTTTTTATTATTTTTTCGAACTTCATTTTTTATACAAAACAACGTTTTAACAATATTTTTCAGATTTCGATTAATATTTATTTTTCTCGATCTCGCATATTTATTTTTCATTATATTGTTTTACTAATCGATACTAACTCGTTTGTTCATCTTGTAGCAAATTCATTATTTTTTTATCATTTGTTTTATTATACTAAAACGAATCTCACATGCTAAAATTCAACTTTGACGTTAGATTTTTCATGCATTAAACGACTTAGCAACCCGTTCAATTCCTCACATGCTTAGGAAAACAATGTTTGCATATCATTCACCATTCAACTAACGCGCGTATTAAAACATCATTCGATATCCTAGTAGAGGCCGCTAATGTGCGGGCGGGGTTGGGTGTTCTTAGTGAACTTCCCAACACGTACCCTCACCCCTTACTCAGAACCGTGGTTTCCGGATGTCCGAAACCATTGGCAACGAGAGTCATTCAATATACGATTAACCGCTCAAGTCGGCATCTATATCGAACTGCAAAGGGACGAGCCCAATAAACTCTGACATCGGAAATGGGCCGTATTTTGTACACGGCCCACTACAACATAGAGTGGGCTCGAACGGTTCCGAATAACCATAAAATTCGGTGGCGACTCCGACTTCGATTTAAATTTCCATTTGACCATCTCATGGAGATTCATTCGCCTCCCCAAACCCGCGCGTGGCCGCGTCGGGGTGGACCTATGTCATGTCCACAATTTGGCGACTCTGCTGGGGATTTACTGATGAGTTAATAACCTTCGGTATCCTCAGGGTGAGACTCGAATAGAAATCGTTTGACTAGTACAATGCGCGTTTTAGTTTTACGGTTCATGCATAACCCCATTTTTCCGGGCCGGTACTCGTGACCGACGTCCCACTATACCGTTGATATAGTCCAAATTGGTTATGTCAAAGGTGTCCATTAGCCGATTCGTATGGGTTTTACGGCATGTCCTAATCTCAACTCGAGTTAGGGAGTCCGCTCCGATTCTCGATAGGCTATGTACACTGGTATAGACCCTTATAGACTGACCGAGACTTAGCTTAAGAGCATACATGGTGTCATTATACTGTTTCCATGACTACGTGCTACTTGATCCACATCATCTTTTTCAAAAACTGTCATTTTCAAAAAATTTGCATCCTTTTCAAAACATTCAATTTCAAAACCCCGGGCATATACCCAATTTAGGACTTAGGATTTTACTCAAAATAGCCGTTTCTCTAGCCGGTACTATGCCCAATTTAAAACTCGAAACTATTTTCGAACTTGCAAAACCGTCGCCCGGTTCGATTTCCGTTTTTTTTTCTTTCGAAAAAAAACCGGGCCATCCCCCGAATTTCTCTTCGGGCTTTCAAAAATCCATTTCAAAAATTCAAAATTTCTGTCTTTTCAAAAAAATTCAAGCCCAATAACATTTTCGCCAATTTTAAAAAAAGTCGGGATCCTGTTTTCAATTTTCAAATTTTTGGAAATTCATCTTCGATATTCAAAATTCCGAAATTCCAAAAATACATTTTTTCGAAAATATTCAAATTTTAAAAATCGGAAAGCTGCTGAAATTTAGACTTAAGATTTGACTCAAAACACGCTTATTTTCTAGCCAGCATGCTGCCCATTTCAAAATTCGAATTTCCGATCCACCATTCGATTTTCGAATTTTCAAAATTCAATTTTGATTTAAAAAATTTCGAGATGCCAGTTTCGATTTTCACAATTTTCGAGATACCAGCTTCAATTTTCAAATCTTCGAGATGCCGTTTTTGATTTTCAAATCTTAGAGATCTCATCTTCAATTTTCAAATTGTCGGAAATTCATTTCGATGCTCAAATTTCAAAATTCCAATATTCAACTTTTCAAAACCCCGGAATGCTACCGAAATTAGGATTTACGATTTGACTCAAAGTAGCCTATTTTCCAGCCGGTATTCTGCCCATTTCAAAACTCGATTTTTTTTTCAAACTTTCAAAATTGTGGCCCGATGCACTTTTTCGTTTTTTCGAAAAAATTGGGCCATCCACCGAGACTTCTCGGATTTTCCAAAAAAAATCCCTTTTTAAAAACCTTCCTCTTCTTAGGACTTCTCGTATTTAGCAGTGTCGGGTCGTGTCATAAGTCGTCAAAGTCTTTAGCGTCGAAACTCCGTCGATCTTATATCACGAGTTTCCTCCCTATCCCAGTCCGTCTTATTTGACTAAGGCAAAGCCCACCTACGTAGGACATACTCCTACGAAGGTTGGCCCGTCTACACAATTATCGAGTCCAAAGTCTGGGGAATGTCTCACGTAAACCTCCTTTCAAACAGGGCCCAGCCCACACAGCTGGATCCTAAAGGAGACCCACCTTTCACGAGTCACCCGTCTAGGTGTCCTTTCCGAGTCATTTCCTTTTCAGGCTTTTCCCCACTCGAGGGGCTACTCTTCAGCAGAGCGATCAATCACGGTTGCTCTAAGGGTCATGTCTTGCACGTGTTGTCTCACGTATCCCACTTTCGAGTCACTTAGATGTCACACCATCTGAGTCTCTAGCCTTACTCAGGGGGCTGTCCTCCACCCGAGCAGTCAACCACGATTACCCTAGAAAGTACCCTACGTTCATCCTACACCGGCGTCCTTATGATGCCTTCTTCGACTCGTACCCACGCTACGAATACTCGGGTCACCTAGGGTTAGGTCACCACGGTTGGTCCAACCACGCGGCACGGTCGCCCTATTTTCGGACTTATCCTTGTACAACTCGAGTCCCATGGTCGAGTCTAGGTCACAGTCGTTATTTTGTCCTGATTAACGTTTAAGTAGCCCGGTCATAGAATCTTAGTCATTCCCGCCCCCGGGCCGTACCTAGTTTGACTCTCTCTCTTGCATTTGCGCAAAACCGAGTTTAGGCGAGTTCTAACACCCGTCGTTTCTTCCGATCAGGGACCCTATGAACGAGACACTACCAAACCATAACAAATCCCGCGCCGTCGAGAAAGGGGATATCCAGGGGAGTATGCTTATGCTATCTTGCTCCATTAACAATATCTTTTCGAAAATCAATACCGCCCTAGATAACCTAAATGCCAGGGTGACCACCATCGAAGAAGACCTTGTAAGAACCCGAGCCCGTCTAACACAACTGGAGCGGGTAAGACAGCCAATCACCCAACCGAGTCCTTTGAAAGGTGAACACTCTTACGAAACTGTCCGATACCCTCAAGATGGCAAGGCCGAGAGAGGTAACCCTCAAGTCACCTCTCCAAAAATCAAGAACCAGTCAAAGGAAAGGACATTTACCCACTTGGATATGTCCTACACCGATGCTTTCCAAAAATTGGTTCCGAAGGGCCTAATACTACCTATAGGCCCAACAGCCGACCCACCTTTGGAAAAACGCTCCAAAGCATGGAACGACGAGCATTACTGCAAATTCCACAGAGGGAGGGGACACGATACAGAACGGTGCTGGAAACTGAAACACCTCATTCAAGACTTCCTCGATGCCAGGAAGACTCCCATTTTAGAAACATTGTCACTTGCAAAGCCCCTCATGGACTATACAGGGCCCGATGACCAAAGCATCCAATCTACCTCTTATGCATCCAAGAGTCTAGATTTGGTTTAAGTCCGAGTCTGAGTCCGAGTCTAGGATGTTCTATTTATTTCAACTTCAAAGTCAGAGTCAGAGTCAATTGTATTCTGTCATCTTTTTCAAAATTCAATAAAATCAGCTTTTCTATTTCTCATATATGATTTCCTTATATGTTTCCGGGAACATGACAAACACCATAATATACTGTGAGTACACGCACGTGACTGTTATAGGCACATCTATAATGACTGCAGGAAATGAGACCCGTGTTTTCCTTTACCTGTTCCATGTCTGGTATAGGAAGCCACATAACTACCCTTAGCAGGAGCAGTATCGAATCCAATGACAAATCTAGGTAGTCTCCTAGTTTGGGTTCAAGACGGGAGGCAAGCCCATTTCCCACAATAAACACCCATCCAATAATACTGACCAATCCCTACCTTAGGTGTTAGTCTGACCAACAAAAAAAGGGAAAAAAACTGGACAAAAAAAAATCAAAAGTCCAATACAAGAAAAAACAAAAGGCCAAAACAAAAAAGCAGGCCATTATCAAAAAAAAGAGGCACCCATGACCGAGGTTAAGCGGTCAATCCAAATGAAGAATCCCGAGACCGGGGCTATGAGGTCAGCCAAAAAATATTCAAAAAACCATGACCGTAGTGAAAACGATCAATTCAAAGGAGAGACAATCAAGCTGGTCAGCTAACACCACATTTAGCCTTCCCACATTACAACCCTCAAGACCTTCCCGAGACCCAGGCTAGAGACAGCCCGGAATTTTGAGGATTCAAGCTCCATAGGATACCTCTAACCATTAGGGCCAGACATGGAAATCAGATCTCGCATTATCAAAACCTATCCCGATCAAACTTCGAACCATTCTACTCGACTTCCCCTTTACATAACAAAATTCACAATCACCATACAAAGACCCGAGAGCAAAACTCGTCAAATCCCCCCGAGAGCAAAACTCGTCAAATCCCCCCGAGAGCAAAACTCGTCAAATCCCCCCGAGAGCAAAACTCGTCAAATCCCTCGAGAGCAAAACTCGTCAAATCCCCCCGAGAGCAAAACTCGTCAAATCCCCCCGAGAGCAAAACTCGTCAAATCCCCCGAGAGCAAAACTCGTCAAAATTCCCGAGAGCAAAACTCGTCAAAATCCCCGAGAGCAAAACTCGTGAAAATCCCCGAGAGCAAAACTCGTTAAAATCCCCGAGAGCAGAACTCGTTAAAATCCCATCCCAATTCTTTTCATTCAAACCAGTTACCAGCCCCAAACACGGGAACTCAACTTGCAGTCGGCATAGAACATGCCCAAATAGTTCACACCACCTCTGAGGGCTACCCCGGAGAACGCTCACAGTCACAGGATCAACATTCTAACTATTCTAGCCCTTTGATCAAGACATCATTGGGAATGCACCTAGCCTACACCATTGCTATGGCTGGTCACACACAAAGCCCTAATAAACTAGGCACCATAATCTTTCAATACACTGAACTACGGCATGGTTTGATTTCACCACACGTGAATACGTAGGCAGCCTTTCAACAGAGGCACAACCACCCACATTGACACACGTTCAAGAAGCGTCATCATTCCGGTCACGACACCATCATGTTCTCAACAGCTAGCTTTGTCGTCCTGGGGGCTTCTTTTAGCCAGAAGACCTCCATCCACTCACAAAATCCAGATAAATTCAAAATCTAGCCTCCTTTCTGTAGTGTGTCCTAGTACTCGGCTCAGTCGAAGACAAGAATCTGTCAGGACCCGAGGCAATACCCACCTTGGAAATGTACCCAAAAATCAAAAATCCAGAAGAGCACTAGACTACGGCATTGCTACTGCTAAAAGTCCTGTCATGCCAAAACAGTCTCATTACAGACTATTGCAATCCCCCCATAGCACATCCTTCCTATTCTGAGGATTCGACCGTGTTGTCACTCGCCTAGGCTACGAAATAGCGCAACTTAAGAGTCTTGTCATCTTAGGTGGCCCACCTCCTTACCAAGTCACGGTCCAACCCTTAGAGAGTACAAGTCATGGTCAACTCGTCCTGTCGCGTCCAGAGTCGAGTCTGCCGGTAGGCCTCTCTTTTCAAATTCTCATTTTAAAATTTGCAAAACTTAGCCATTTGAAAAAAAATTCCTTTTTGACAAGGTCAAATTTCAGTCTATTTAAACGGCGAATTTCTTTTCCACCTCTTTCAATTTTAGAAACCTATCTCCTAGCACGTGAGTTGCTTTCAGGACTTCGATTTCAAAATGCAGCAAAAATCATTTTTATTCCCCAACGCGAGTCATATTTGTTTCGCCTACGTGTTGCATGCAAAATTTTATGTAACTTATACAGGTACAAATCACGACAGCGCTATTCGCATAACTCCCCAGCGACATTTAACAGGATGCGCCCATATATAGGCGCACCTAAGTCTTATACGACAAGTCCAATTCCCCACGGAGTTATCATCATCAGTTCAGGTACATTTCTAATCCATGGCCGGCAGGCCCTTTACGCAGGTCTAATGGACTTTAAACAACCCGACCGGAAGTCTGCCAGGTCTTAATCTTTGATTGGCCTGGTAGCTACTCTGACTTTCGCCTTGTTCAAGCCTCAGTCAGAGTGGGGGCTCTGTAGACACCCACATTTTGACCGCCAGGTGTCTATAGTAGTTTCCGACAAACACCCGATGATGATCGGACGCAAACATGCTTTAACGTACTCGGAAATGGGCTCGAAATCATGGATATTTAGCTTGGGCTTTTTAAGGAGTACAAATCTCACAAAACCAACCTCGAATTCAGGCCCAGTGGATCGTTTCGAGTCAAATAACACTAATTTGGGTCGAATCCGACACCAGGGGTAAAACCGTCTTTTAGCGACCGAGTCAAAACCCGGTCAAAGATTTTCCCGAGACACGTGAGTCAGCCGTGACACCTCACACGGCTGATTCTTACCCAAACTCTACAAAAAATCAGCTTCACAAAATAATAAACAATTCCGTTTAAAGTAGAATTCGATCTCAAGTAGGAATCCTATTCGAAGACCGATTCAAACACTTGACCGAGTGCAAATACTCGGCCAAGAAGCATACAACCAGCCGAGATACCTTTCTTCTTTGCCAAGAAAGCGGAATTCTCATGCTTCTCAAACTCCTACGTTTCCTATCCTAAGCGGTATTCAAACTCTTCTAAGCCAACGTCGGGAACTCCCTATAAATAGCCCCTTGCATACAACACTTTCATCATCAGAAAACATCCTATCATATAGACAGAATTCCTGAGAGAAGTCAGAAAATATCATAACACACACATAATTCCTTAGCATCGAGAAACCGATAGTACATCCAAACCCGAAGGAAACCGGTCCCGATACCCGACACCCTTCACCCGTCACCTTCACCGAGCCACCCTAACCCGACCGACATTGCCTCGACGCTCCCGTGCCTAGCCACATTCTGACGAGCCCCGATCCGAGTTAACAAAAGCATGTAGGTTGAGGGTGTACTAAACCCGATTTCTCCTTTCCTTTTCTTCTCTTTCTCGTCGTCCGTTTTCTTTTTACGGGTCAAGCGTCGTTTTTTTTATTTTTCTAATATCGATATTAACAAAAAAACTATTTTCATAACAAACATTCTTAAAAATATGATATCGATTTTCTATAATCGAATATTGTATCGAAGAGAATTATATTAAGATCTCGACGATGTTTAAAATCGTTACATCTTTTTTTCAAGCTCCTTTTTTTTCAAACAATTTTTACAAAACCTTTTTAAATTCATTCCGAATATTCGATATCGATTTCATAATCGAATATCGGATACGACGAAAATCGAATACATGAATCGAATACAAATTAATTCATATTTTGTACGCGATTCATCAAATTTAGCAATTTCGAACAAAAAAATAAAAACCGGACAGACCCATACGCGAGTCGCGCCACGCCCAGGCGGCTCGCGCACGGGCCTGAAACCCGAGACCTTTTTTTAACTTTTTCGTTCGTTTTATTATTTATTCTACGAAGCGATTTCTAAAATTTACATCTTTTCTAAAACTATTCCAAGTATTTGATATTGATTTCGTAGTCAATTATCGAATATAACGAATATCGAAAATATTAATTCAAGTACGAATCATACAATATTTGTACGCGATTTAATAAAAGTATCGAATTTTCAAAAAACCGCCTTCGAAAACAGGCCGCCACGCGACCCGCCGGCGTCCCGGGCGAGCCGCGCGGCCGGCTGTCTCGGCGTGTCTTTCGTCCTTTTTTTATTATTTTTTCGAACTTCGTTTTTTATACAAAACAACGTTTTAACAATATTTTTCAGATTTCGATTAATATTTATTTTTCTCGATCTCGCATATTTATTTTTCGTTATATTGTTTTACTAATCGATACTAACTCGTTTGTTCATCTTGTAGCAAATTCATTCTTTTTTTATCATTTGTTTTATTATACTAAAACGAATCTCACATGCTAAAATTCAACTTTGACGTTAGATTTTTCATGCATTAAACGACTTAGCAACCCGTTCAATTCCTCACATGCTTAGGAAAACAATGTTTGCATATCATTCACCGTTCAACTAACGCGCGTATTAAAACATCATTCGATATCCTAGTAGAGGCCGCTAATGTGCGGGCGGGGTTGGGTGTTCTTAGTGAACTTCCCAACACGTACCCTCACCCCTTACTCAGAACCGTGGTTTCCGGATGTCCGAAACCATTGGCAACGAGAGTCATTCAATATACGATTAACCGCTCAAGTCGGCATCTATATCGAACTGCAAAGGGACGAGCCCAATAAACTCTGACATCGGAAATGGGCCGTATTTTGTACACGGCCCACTACAACATAGAGTGGGCTCGAACGGTTCCGAATAACCATAAAATTCGGTGGCGACTCCGACTTCGATTTAAATTTCCATTTGACCATCTCATGGAGATTCATTCGCCTCCCCAAACCCGCGCGTGGCCGCGTCGGGGTGGACCTATGTCATGTCCACAACTTGGTAGTTATGGTATATAGAATCTATTAGATTTTATGTGAATTTTGGAGTCTTTGCCCATTATTGTTTTATCATAGGTCAAACCTATGTAGGGTAATATTTTACAGGTAAGATGATCATGACTTTTCATGGATGCATCAATATTATCCTCTTCAACAGTTGTAGAGAATTCCTGTTAATCTTGAACAATTCAAGGTCGATTCTACTCCCACTGTTTCTATTAGAAATCACATCTCTTTAAAAGAAACATACCACTCCTTGCAACAAAACAGGTTTGTTCTTTGGATGGTTTGTAGAATTAACATAGTACCTCTAATAAAACACATGTCATAACTCAGTCTAAGTTTTAGAAAATAACTTTTCTTTAAAATTTAAGACTTGATAATTAAGAAAAGACTATTTTAGAACATTTCAATCCATATCTCATATGGTGTCTATTCTTCGACTTACATGGACAATCTCATCAACATTTGTTACAAAGACTTTTATAGTGCATAACTTTCTAAAGCATCAATAAAATCTGCATATGACTCATCATAGACCAAATCATATCAAATATGGTTCGATATAGTTTGAAACATTTTTCACTACTTCTAAGATGATCACAATCTTTTAGTTCAATTCCTCCCTATTTCAATCATATCGAACAAAACCATACGTGTTACCCATTTTGCAACATCACTAGTTAAACTCACACATATCTGTATGTGTGTGGTCTAACAAGTCTAAGTACCCTCCCACTACAATTAATAGGAGTCACTTGTAATGTCATTTATCCATCTAAACAAGATCCATTTACCTCAGTTGATCATTATCAATAAGGTTTATAATTTCATCATTATGAAACTTATTCTTATGTCTCTTGTCTCATGGATTAAGGACAATGGCATAATAGGTAAAACTTGAGTCGTGGGACTTGAATCCTTTTGGTCGTTATGTTGTAAATAAAAGCATTCACTACTAGAAATGTAAAGCTCAACAATCATGTTAGTCTTACTGTACCTCATATTCATGCAAGGTATAGAGCAACAATTGTTCTACTTTTATTAAAACTTTTCATGCCCATACATGAAACAGAGTCAATGTCCTTGCTTATGACTAGTACAAGAATAACAATTATTCAATTCCAGTATTCATCTTTATGGTAAAATTAAGTGATTTTCCTTTTATATATGAAATAACAACGTTTATTCATTTCATCATAAAACACTTCACTTATATACCATTATTCCACCCTCTTTGAGCCATCACATCCACAATGTAATAGTTGCATTTGGTATCATATACCAAAACAGTAGAATGAAAGTAACAATTACTTTAGTAACATACACACCAAAAGCCATACTTCAGTAACAGATTTGCAGATTTTCTAGACATTTCTAGAAACTATTTACCAATGTCATATATTTGTCATTACACTAATGATAAATAATTTTGTACCTAATCTAAACTTGGGAACAAGTTTGGGTATGACAACGATTGTCCTTCCCTTACTTTAACCAACGTCTTAGATTCATTAATCATTATCTCAAGTAATTTTCTTAATGAACTCATAGAACATTATTATTATTTGCCCTTTTGATACAATGTTCAATCGTCTTTTAACATCTTATGCTAAAAGGTGAGAAACCTTATTAAGTCACATGTTTATTCATAATAAAGTGACCTAAACTTAGGACTAATTGAAACGATTTCAATTCCTAATTCTCTGGAAAAAAGCATCCAAAATTTTCTGATTATCAATATAATCACGTCATCGTATGACCTGGATTAATTAGATCATCTTCAACATTTTCTCACTTAATGGGAACGGTTCCCTTTATTGGAACAATTGATTTTGGTACTCATAATCATCTTCATGACTCTAATTATACAGTCCATACTGTACATTAACATTGGTAATAATTTGTCGGAATTATCCTTCACAAGGCCAAAATCCGTATCTCTAATTTTGAGAACAATTCTCAAGATACCAATCAACGAGGTTGAACAATTCAAATTCATCTTTAATAAATGTGATAACAGTGACTAAATAACAACTACATTTATATGCAATGTAAAACGATAATTAATATTAATAATCTTAAACAATTTTAAGATAAAATTATGCAAACTACCCTCAAGTTTGCATAATATTCCAAGATCCTAAACCTTTTGTCGCTCAAGTGAACTTGGGCTCACTGCTCAAACTCCAAAAGTAAAGATAGACAATAACATTGTCAATTACATCAATATGTAATTCTTGGTTCGTTGGAATTAGTCATCATATGACACCAACTATTTGCCTCAAAAGCCCAAGTCCGACTTGATAGCATTGTTAAGCAAACCAGACTGAACCTGTGGGTAACCGTTACCCACCTATTCAGTTCACACACATCGACAAAGCACCGCTTAGGCAGTCACTTCAACCAATGATATGAAATTGTTGTAGTGGTCAATTCTGAAAAGGCAATACTTAATATTTGTGCGAGGGAAATGCATATGGGTCATAACCATGCCACTAGGTCAACTTACAAGGCGACCTATTAGTTCTAAGCATACAAGTCACAAGTCTCAAACAATAAAATTCATGCATCGTATGACATAATAGTCCAATTGTTACTAGTGATTTATGCATAAAACAAGTTAAAAGATCCCATATTTTGATTCATAATCATATTACAATTCATAATTGCTATTTGGTTTGAACAATTTCATCAATATCTTTCATTTTTCCACCTACGAGGAACAATTTCCCACCCGGAAAAATTGAACGGATATACAAAACTCGATTCACAATCGATCTGCAACTTATAATTGTCATATAGATGAACAATTCATCAAAATCAGATAAGACTCGAGAAACTCTTTTTCCGATCTATTTATGATAATATGTTAATTAAAATGCATAACATTATTTATCGATTTAGAAAACTAATTTTTCATTGATTCGAAAAATAAAAGTATAATCCATGTTTGATTCATAATCAATACATAAACGCAAGAAAACGACTTTTCTTAAAGCGTCACCCGACCCGACACCATGTCGTCCGAGTAAATATTGAGTCGTCTTGGTCAAACCTTTGTCGCCCGGGTCATCCCGTTCCGACCGGGACACACCCGTGCCCACCGAGTCATACTCGTGCCAACCGAGTCACACTCGTTCCGACTTACAAAAATCGAGTCTTGTCCTAATCATATTAGGACTCATCGTTAATAAAATTCTAGTAATTTTAATTTCTCAATTTCAATCGTATCTTGACCAATCTTATTAGCCTCATCGTCAACAAGGAAATCGAGGATTATGACGGGTCAATAAATTAAAACATAATCTATATTACTTTCATAATTTAAAATTAAGATTAAGGATTAATTTCATAATTTAACAATTTAAATTCACAAATTAAGATACCCTAAACATAATCTGTAATTACTAGACTAATGATATTTGATGTGATACGTTTAACAAGTTATACGGTGAAGCAACTAATTGCAAAAAACATACATACGAAGTATGATAAACAAGCCACTAGTTATAAATCATTACACAATGCATACATAATACTTGTACATCAAATACCACATGTTATGTTGACAAAAAACAACAAACCAGCATACATGTGAGGAATAAAAGAAGAACAATTCTAATATAATCATGATAACTACATAACAAAGACCAATTATGAGACTAACATACGGACCATCATTAATTCATTATTCATTAATAATAAAGTAATGCAAAAAGGCTAGATAGTCATACGTCATACATGACAAACATGGAATATGTAGATAACGGATCTAGTAATTTATCAAATTAATACGCAATAGAATCCCTCATAACCAATTATGAGACAAAGATTCAGGTCGATTTGATTAATACTACGTAACAGAGGCTCTGATACCACTGTAGGGTTACAACCCTTGAAGCCAAGGATCTGTTACAAGTATTAACCGAAAAGACAAACAATAGAGGTACAATGAATATACCTTATTGGCAGCGGAAGAACGTATTAATAAGAATAATAAGAAATATAATAACCCAGAAGTATATATAATTCCCCACGGACAGAATAAAGCAACCTAGATGTGATGCCTCCATTGGTATCCACACAGGTACGGAACTGCGGTGTATATGCTAGTATAAGGGTTTTGTGAGACGGTCTCACAAAATTCTCTCTCTAATAATATATGAATCAATACTCTGAATTGTATGATTTGGTTCATCATATGAACTTCCTTATATAGGAGAGCTAGAGAGCTAGGTTACTTAACCTAGAAGTTATTCCATAACTCAAATTGGTATAATTAGATTATCACAATAACTCTAGTTACCATAACTAGATTATTACTATAACTCTAATTACCATAACCCGACAACACAGCTGAGTCGTATTACTACTGACCCGATATATTAATATACCGATATATTAATAATATCCCGTACACATTGTGTGTGACTCAATGAGCCCACTTAAGACTACCAGACATATAACCTATTTATATGTCAACCCGACATCGACCTCTAGCAAGGCATATCGGATACATAGACTTAAGCGGGTAAATCCGTAGGACAGTGGACATAACTCCTTCAAGTACTACCACTACTACTTCTATCTTTCTCCGATTTCAGTGATGATATCATCAGACAGACTGAACTCTCCTCCAGAACGGCCATCTCAGTGGTGACTGTGTCGTCTTTCTTCACGAATGGCGCCCACCGTCTCGGTTGCTTTAACAACGCCCGCATCTTGATCTGCCACAGACTAAAACTATTCCTCCCATCAATAAAACTCTCAATTTTAACGTTCATCCCAGACATCTTTCTCACAGATCGGATTAACCTAAAGCTCTGATACCAGTTTGTTATAACGGAAGAGAAAGACAAACAAATAAGAACGTAAAATCGAGAGACAGATAGATTTACGTGGTTCACTAACACCCGGTTAGCTACATCCACGGGCAGAAGGAGGTGATAGTTTTATTGATTTGAGGAGAGGTTACAGATTTCAGATTGATATCATAATTTCTAGGGTAGAGGTATGAGAGTTTATATACTACTCTCAACCTAAACAGAAACCCTAAACAGATTAGGAAACCTATACAATAGGAAATCCTAGGTCAGATACTCAGATATTCATTAGGAAACTCTAATCAATCAGATATTAATTAGGAAACTTTCCTAATTAAACAAATTGAGGTCGGAAACCAATTCAAGATCCAAAAGGACAATTGCAAGGCACTTATTTCTTAACATGTTTGGTATTAGATGTGAATTGGTTGATTAGAAGGTTAATATCAAAATAAGTAGGTGACAAAGTATACTCCGTACTAAATACTATTATACGATGACCTATTTCTATATATAGTGTGATACCCGTGAACACTTTCACGGGTTGCAGTATTTTTATTAATATTTCCTAATGGAGGAAGGCGGGATTGATCTTCAATTATGTGTGAAATAGGGTGATCATCCACATGCGTGTTTATAGGTATACGAATGATCGAACAACATACATTGAATACATTGAAATGTTTGTACTATAAGTCCATGGACATCATTATATAGCGTTATACCCGTGATACATCACGGGTTGAGCGGGTTTTAGGCACGTTAATGCAAAAAAAAACAAATCTTGTACACATAGTGACACGTAAATGAAATGACGATATTGGAATAATCGGACATATAATTATTTCTGACCCGTATTTTGACCAAACACGGCCCATGATCAGTGAAAAATCACGGGGTTGAGGCGTTTTCTTGGCATTAAAAGGGAAAATCATAATCCATATGCGGATGAGTTGTGGATGAATTGAATTTTGACGCATAAGATTTCACAGTGTGTTTAATATAAAAGTCAAAAAACCCCGTGAGTATGTAGATAAAGGACAATCCCGGAAAGTTTATGATAAATGTAAATTTTATCGTAAGCATAAGAAGAACAAATGAAGTCACAATGAGTACTTGTTCAACATGCATTTGGCACCATTCATACCAAATACGAAAAGTATTTTATTTAATCATAGGTAAAATTAAATATCATACAAATGTAAAACATGAACTCTCTCATCTATTCAATTCTTTACCTAGGGTCATCATTTAAAAACAAAACATAATGTCATCAAATTTTCAATTTATGGAGCAACACTTTCATTTTTTCCATATATTCTTACAGCTTATTGAAATTATTTTGTTCAAATAATAAAATTTGATGGTATTACTTTCAAGTGAATATGTGACTTATTTGCAAGCCTAAGTCGAATAATTATTGTTCGTAAACTATTTGACCGTCTAAGTAAAACTAAATAATTTTTTTTGAGGCAATTATTATTTACATGCATGACTCGACCCACGGCCACGACCGACCCTATATATCCACCCGACCCGTGATAAATCATAGGGTTATTATGTACGCAACTTATTAAAAACGCATTCGCTCACACAAATTATATATTCATATTGTAACACCTGTGATTTATCATGGGGGTTTCGGTTTTTTCCATTGAACTCTAAAATTGACTCATTTATGAATCTGGGTGGAAAAATACTATTTTGATGATACCCGTGAAAATTCATGATCATCCAAATGTGAATAAAACGAAGTTTTGTTTTTGACTGTGACGACAAATTTGACTGTAATTTTAAAACCAAAAACTAAAATAAAAAAGAAAACAGTAGAATTTAGTATAGAATAAATGGCGAACAATTGAAATTTAAGGTAAACAAAATATCAGATACGATCTCAAAAAAAATTGCAAAACAAAGATAAAAATTGTGCGTAATTCTAAACAAACACAATTCATGCTGTCAATCTAATCATTTCCGAGGGTTTTATCACCAGGCCAAGAATCAATACACTGACAAAGGGACATGACACATGAGAATTGATTTAATGTCTTCTCGTAATTCCTCGGTCTCGCAATTGATCGAGTAATTGAGTACAATTAACAAAATTGTACTCAATGGAGTTGTAGTTACTATAGTCGAATTTTCATTTATTGTGGGTATCGATAATCTCATAATTAGTAATGCGAATAAGAATGCTACAGTTTGGAGAATGAAGAAGAGTATCCACAAAATTAAATACACTCTTATTTTAACACCCGTGCTAAATCACGGGAGTTGAATGTCGTTATTTCTAACAAAGTTTCAATATTAAAAGAACACAAAGTTCAATATTTAAAAAATATTAAATACAATTTTAAAGCATAATACAAATTTATGGGGAAAGAAAACAAAAATTAAAATTACTTAGAAAATGCATGTTTTTTTTTTCTTCGTCCACTTTTCTGAGTTTTCTAGTCTTAAATATATTACGAAGTACTTAACATCAATGTATTAATTAATTTATTGTAAGTTATTGAGAATTATCTAATATGTAACATGCATGGGAATAGTGGTAGTAGAACAACGAACAGACAAATCGTATTTTACAATGCTCTTCAATTAGTTGAGACATTAATTGAAAGTGGAGGTTTACCGAGATGAATTAATTGATTATTTGAAAGTGGAGTTTTAGCATTAACAATAATGTAATTAGTAATTGATTCTTTAATGTTACCGAGATTCATTTAATACTTGTACTTGGTATTGACTATATATTAATTAAGAGTATGTTGGTTTTCTTCTTTAATGGAAACATTTTTATTTTTTTTATAAATCTACAAAGTATTGGTACCAATTTGGGCGTGTTAATTTGTC
The DNA here is from genome assembly GCA_958450325.1 of Agrostemma githago. NCBI lineage: Eukaryota > Viridiplantae > Streptophyta > Magnoliopsida > Caryophyllales > Caryophyllaceae > Agrostemma > Agrostemma githago. The sequence goes on from OY288241.1 coordinate 61,807,052, forward strand.
CAACTAATTATTTTAAAAATAAATTAATCAATTCTCTAATTAATATATTAAAAATTATTAATTACTTTATTTACCGTAAAATCAAATCTTGATGAAGGACAATTTTTTTTGCGATAAATAAATTCTTAATACTTATAAAAAATTATATTACATATGAAAAAAAAATATCAATTCTAAAATTTAAATTACGGAAAATAATGAAAAACGGTTTTTGTTAGTACTTTGGAAAATGAATACTCGTAATATTTATCATTGAGATAAGAATTAATACTCGTAATATTTTGAGACATTAATTGAAGGTGGAGGTCTACCGAGATGAATTAATTGATTATTTGAAAGTGGAGTTTTACCACTCACAACGTAATTTGTAATTGATTCTTTAATATAATTTTCGAGGTCAATTTAACTGAAGACTTGCCAATTTAATTGGAGGCCAATTTTCAAGATTTTGATATTTAGGGGAAGGAATAAAAATTTATAGGAAATATAAATATAGGAAAGTAAGCTACAAATTTTTATGAAGAATTGAAATATTTGTACGGAGGAATGAAAAAGAGAAATGGAGGAGGTGAATGTTATGGAAAAAATGAAGAAGTAAGGGGGCGTTTGGTTGGTGAAGGGGTAAGGGAATGAAATCAACAAAGAGAATAGAAAGGAAAGGAAAAGGTTACCCTTTGATGTTGTTGGTTGTTTGTTTACGAAATGTAAAGGAATGAGAAATAAATCAATTTCCGACGCCTCACTTTTTACCAATTAAAAAACTAACTTTTTCTTATTCATATTATTCATGTTGAGTATTCATAATATTATTATACTATTAATCAAATACTTGTTGAAAATAAAAATGTTAAAAAATATATATACAAGCTTACGAAGTACTCCGTATAATATTATGAAGTATTTATGAACATTTTATTACTAAATGATATAAAATTAATAATTCATATAACTTTTTTTGAATTAATTTTTCCAACATGTTAAATAATAACTTTTTAATTATTATTTCAAATATAATATATAATGGTTCAGGTCTCAATCATAAATTAATGGGTTATTTCAGGTTCGGGTCACACGGGTCGCATGTCAAATATTTTAAGTCTCTAAAATAACTAGGTCGAGTTTACGATCGGGTCAAAATTTATTAGGTCTAGTATCTAACGGTGAGAAATTGAGGATGGTGACGGTGATGGTGAGGTAATGAGGAATGAAAATCTAAACCCTAGGGGGGTGGGGTAATGAAGATGGAGGAGTTTGGGGTTTTGGAGAGGAATGAAAGGGGGGAAAGGGAATGGAAAAATGGTAAAACAAACGACAACAAAGGGAATGAAACAAGTTGATTCCCTTTCCCTTTCCCGTAGACCCCAAACCAAACGGCCCCTAATTGATTTGTCTTCTTATTTGAAAACTAATTATTTAGGAAATAAATTAATCAATTTTCTAAGTTATTCTCCTTTAATAAAAAAATAATTTGATACGGAACAATTACTTACAATTAATTAATCATAATAAAACTGATTAAAACAGAGTGATGAGTATAATTATATAATTACAAAAAATATTTAAATCATAATAAAAATTAGAAATAAAGTTGAACTGATAAAATCGTTATATATAACTCATAATCTGATTCATATACGTAGTACAATGTACTGAAACAAATGAAAACAAAATCGTGCTTAATTACACAATTATGCACAAATTTAGGAGTCACTTGTGAATAAATGAGTTGGGTCTGAAACAATCGAATATATATGACAAATTTTACGCCCATTACACTGGATTATTTATGACCCAGAATCGAAGTCGATTTCAAGTTTTGTACGGTTGAGATCTTTGCGTATCTCCTTTTTTCACTTATATATTATCGACCTACAAAACAGTAATTGGGCAAAGAGGGTTCAAATTAAAATTCTAATATTAAAGTACCATAAAGTTAAAAAAAAGTCAAAAATTAAAAATATTTTAAAAAAATTGTAAAATAAAAACGTAAAAAAATCTAAGAAATTTAAAAGTCGAAAAATAACATACTTCGTACTAAATTAAAAATGATCAAAAAATTCTAAATTAAAAACGTCAAAAATTCAAAAAATTAAAATACTTTCAAATTCTTAATTAAAAAGTCAACAAAGTTTACCCTAACTCTCGGTTTTTTCTTTACTTTAAATCTAAAAAAAATTAAAAATAAACTCTTTAACTCTCATAAATTAAATCAGTTTTATTTCCTCAAATATATTTTTCAGTTTAAATCAATGATTACATTTAAATAATTGAAAGATACATTGTTAAACGATGATTATATTTTAATGAGTATCAAGCTTGAAAAAAGAATTCAAACCTTGATTTTTTGAGGAGTTAATAACCTTTCACCACATGCATTTTCTTCAACCTACTTTAATAAAGAAGTATCTTTCATTAACAATTAAAACATACTGTAGATGATTACAAAATTATAGATGATTAGACTAATCTTATGGACTCATGTTTTACCATAACAATTACTCCGTAACTAATAAAACAGAAAAATGAAACAAAATAAATTCAAAAACTATGGATTAATTAGATTAGATTAAAATCATTGATTCTGATCTTGATTAGTTCTGCAAATCACGATAAATCGAACAAACAAAATCATTAGTTTAGGATAGAAAAAATACTTGTATATAATTTCATGATAATATAAATATATAAATTCATGATAGAATGACTAAAATAATACTGTAAATGATTAAAATTGTAGATGAATTAATAATTGAGACCGAACTACTAATATATATAGAGCCCTTTTAATTACAGTTTATTATAATTGCAATGCATTGAAAATCAATTAATTAGTAAGTGAGAATTGTCATTATAGAATAATGAAGGGGTACTCTACTATTTTCAATGCCCTTCATTATTCTAATGAGTAAATGTGTTGAGTGCATTCTATTCGCCGTGCATGATTAATTATTTTTTTACGGAGAATTACGGAGTACTCCGTATTAATTTTTTATATAAAATCACCTTTCTTTTCTCATATTTTTTTTATAAAGAATGTTTTCTTTTGAAAACCTTTTTTCGCTAATTCAATTCAAACAAAAAAACTTAATCAAATGAACACTTTTCTTCTCAAAACTTTGATGGTCCAAAAAATATTATCTCTAACAGTTCATTTTCACCATCCCAAAAAAATTACTTCATCTTATTCAACTAAAAAACAATCAACTTGATAATCTATACAGAGTATATGAAACTATTGAAATTAAAATCATTAATCACTAACATTAAGAAGGTTAATCAATAATTATGAGTTGTAATCATCTCATACCAATTCGACGGCTAGCTCCAGTGATCCAAAACATCTGCAAAATAAAATGAAGAAAATACAAATAAAATCAATCTTGATCAACCATATACGGTGATACGGGTGAGCTCGAACCCGGCCCGATTGTGCTAGGACCGAATAAAGCCCACAACGAGACCATACACTCGCTTGGGTTATTCGAACCAAGCCCAATCAAACTTGGTGTGTATATGATCACACACGTCCCGAAATAGCCAAGATCACGTGGGATATGCAGCCAAAGATCACGCCTCCCTTACTAGAGATATGCGTGATATTCTTACTTCAAACAAGCTAGGACAATCTTCTTATTTTGGCAATAAGAGGAGATAATTCTCACTCATATTTGATGGTGATTCACATGAAGATATGCATGTATCTCCTCCCTCAAATAGATAGATACAATCTCCTCCAACTTGGCAACACAAATAAGAATATTATATCAAGATATGAATATTCTAGGCATGAAGATCAATCAAGAAGCAAACAAGATTTGGCTGCAATATTCTGAAGAGTAGAAGAAGATTTCGGGTATTCCATACTCCAAATAAAGGGATACAATCTTAGTTAATTTAAGCAACACAAATAACAATGATCTCCTCAAGATCATTTCGAGATATTCATAAGATTAAAATACTATATTTTCTAGATTAGTTGCTATTTTTCCTTGATTATGTATCTCGTAAAATAGGTTAAGAATCTCGTAGTATATTCGAGATTATATTCGTGTAAGGCTATAAAAGCCATGTTCCATAGCATTTTTCATCATTGAACAATTAAGCAATAAAATTTCAGCAACGTTTTGATTTTAAATCAACTCTTGTGTTTATATTTCGAGAAAGCACTTCGAAATTGCGTTGAGGAATTGGTGCGCCAATCTCTACGTTATTAGTTTCGGATTCAAGGTCGAATTCGGGCTAAATATCTTTGGTTACGTTGTCTTTATTTCATCACAAAATCCTTACGTAACTCAAAGTATTTTCTTTCCTCAAATAGGCGTGCCACAAACGACCTTAACCACGAGTCAGGGTTACATTAACCTTAGTACAATTTCACTCCAAAATCCATGTCATCACCCACGGTTACATTAACCTTCGAACCAACTTTCATTTCTTATTCTAAACCGCTTCCGCATTCGCATCATACGGAGTACAAAACTATTGAAACCCAAATCATTAATCACTAACATTAAGAAGATTAATCAATAAAAATGAGCTATAATCATCTCATACCAATTCCACTGCTAGCTTCAGTGACCCAAACAACCTGTAAAACAAAATGAAGAAAATACAAATAAAATCAATCTCGAATTTATTTATTTTAAAAAAAATCACAATAAACAGATTGAACAAAACTGATCACTATATTTGAAAACAAAAACTCAAAGGAAAAGCACTACTAAAACGATTGAATATAAACAAAATAATTCGGTCAACCCAGCACAACACGATTAATTGAATATATATATATATATATATATATATATATATATATATATATATATATATATATATATATATATATATATATATATATATATAGAGTAAGGCTCTTATGAGTCCTTCTCTATATATGAGTCCATGAGTCCTCATCTAATCCATTGGATGAGATGAGAATGGATGGACAAGATGCGTTGCATTAAAAAAAAAAAGGAAGATTTACGTTCCTAAAATAACTCACAAAAATTTAGGAAACAATAACTTCCTATCATTCACGTTCATTATCACAATTTTCATTCCACGTTCATTCACACCTAAAAAAAACTCTGATTCATTCACGCTCATTCATCGATTTTGAACTCGAAATTTTGCTACAATGGATTCAATGACCGCATCATCGTCTTCAACGGTTGATATGCAACTAATCAAGTATAACAATGGTGAGTTTCAGTGTTTCATTCACGTTTTTATTCGTTTTTTCTTCATGGATTTCAATAGTCATATGGCTTTCAATTTGCGTTTTCATATCAATGTTTTATCGCGTCAAATTGCATTTTTTTTACGTCGATCTTCATGTTTATAGTGCTTTCATTGTCATTCCGTATCACAGTTCGTATCAATTTGCGTTGTTTTGATGTCATTGCGTTTTGATATCACAGTTTCGTATCAATGGTATTTTGATATCTCGATCTCTATAGATTACAGGTCTTTATGCTTTTTATTAAGATTTTCCCTGATATCCATTGATTCTATTTTTTTGATTTCAGTTAACGCAGATTCGTCGTTGAAGTAACATGTCTTCTGAGTTAAAGTAACACTTCATTGCAATTACAGTAACAAAAATGAACGTTCAGGAAAAGGGTTTTTTGATATGCTAGAGTAACGTATTGTACACGTTAGGGTAACACCACTTATGAATTACAGTAACACATTATTTGCATTGATGTAATGTTGTTTGATGATATGCAGAAACGTCATTGAAGTAACATACCTTCTGAGTTACAGTAACACTTAATTGCAATTACAGTAACACACTGAACGTTTAGAAAAAAGGGTTTGATGATGATGATGATGAAGTAACATAGTGTAATAGTTAGAGTAACACAACTTATGAATTGATATAACCGTCAATTTTAATGTTGATATTGCTTTCATTGTTATTTCATTCATCATAGTTTCCTATCAATGGTTAGTTGCTCTATCGATCTTTATAGATTCCAGGGTTTTATGTTTCTTATTTAGGTTTTCCATAATATACACTTATACTATTGTTTTGTTTTATATTAACGCAGAAACGTCATTGAAGTAACATACCTCCTGAGTTACAGTAACGTAAGCTTCACTGATATTATTGTTTTGTTTTTTGTTGAAGCAGACACGGCACTAAAGCTTCATTGATACAGACTTCTAAGGGCAAAAGACAAGGCAAATGTGAAAAGCTTGTGCGGATTAATTTTCATGTTGAAAAGCTTGTGCGGATTAATTCGGGAGTTCAGGTTGCAGAGACAGTCCGTTTCTGGGGGGGGAGGGGGGGGGGGAGGTTTGGCAAAACACAGGAACTGGATTTTGTACACATTTTTTTACACATAGCGCTGTGCTACGTTGCAATTAACTATATATATTTATTTAATACATGTGTATTTGGCTAGAGTAACATCTCATGTCTATTGGAGTAACACCATTCGTTAGTTACAGTAACAAACATAATGCATGAAGGTAACTGAGGACAGCAACGTTGTTTAAACAATTCATTACCAAAGTAACTGAGGATAACTTGGATTAGAACCATTCATTACCAAAGTAACAACATTCACTTTTTAAAGAACCATATATAATGCGTCATTGATAATAACATTGTTTAACTATGAGACAAAGAATAACATCATTAATGACTTAGAGTAACATCATTTGTTCATTAAAGTAACAGTTATAATGCGTCAATGTAACACAATGATTATGAGACCACATTTGTATATTGGGTAAACTTCATTCATTCCCATAGTAACACCGGTCGTTAATTAGAGTGACAGGAACAATTAGTCAGGGTAACAGAGTTTAACAGCGTTGTTCCATTGGTGATAATCAAAATACTAATGTACATAACAAGTTTCGAAAACGATAAAAAGCATTATTCGTAATTAGAAAAAGATGACATAATTCGTTAGACACGTTATTTTTTTCGATCCTTTGTTGGCTTGCTCTTGGGACCATCGATGATCTTTTGCCTAGTGTCCACATACTTATCTACGTTATCCAACAACCGCGATCGCACCTTCATTTGTCTCCTCCTTTTGCCATCTGAAAAGTACAATAATTATGTACAACTATTGTTACAGTTTAATCTGGTATATAAAATTAAAGTACAACTGATACGAGTGAAAGAAATACCATATGTAAAGCTGATACGCGTTAAAGTAACACAAAGAAAGTGTTAGAGTAACATAGAGTGCAAATTAGAGTAACACGTCTACACAATTAAATGTACCAGATTACTAGCATTCAAAGTAACGCAAAGATGGGAGTAAAAGTAACATGTCTTGTACATTACAGTAACACATGGTCGTCTTTAAAATAACATCATACATGTGTAACACTAACTGAACAACCCCTTACAGTAACACCTCAAGTTTATTACAGTAACTCATAAGAGCATTAGAGTAACATTCAATATATGTTAGACTAAGTATGAAGAGTAGAAGCATAGTAGAAGCATAATATGAAGTATGTGAATTCAATTAAACTCTACAGATTCATACCCAGATACCGCAACAATCTTTAGTGAAACCAATTAATTATAGGGCACAAACGCAGCAAAGTAAATCAATCAATAATTAGCGAGAAAATTAATGAAATCAGATACGAATATAAACTAAACCTAGTTCTTTAGTACAACAATCGAGTATTAATTAGCGAGTTACCTTGTATTATGCCACCTGAAGATTATCTTTGCTGAAGTTAGAGAGTTGCTTCAATGTAGCCTTGCTTGAGTTGAAGACGGGAGGATGCGCGGGTGTGTTTTGAAAAGAAACAGAAGTCGAGCGATTGTGTTTGGGATGATGAAGGTGAAGGGTTTCAGTTAGGATGTGAATGAAAAAATTGAATGTGAGAAAAAAATTGAATGTGAGGAAGTAACGTGTATTGGTTGGAGATAATTAAGGGAGGAGAGAGGATTTTATTTTATTTTTTCCAAAATATGTTATTTATTGCCTTAATTACTGGAATCAATCACCACCATCCATCCCACTCTAGATCAATGGTTGTAGATAGGACTCATGGACTCAAAAAAAATAAAAGGACTCACTTGATCCTTCCTCTCTCTCTCTCTCTCTCTCTCTCTCTCTCTCTCTCTCTATATATATATATAGAAATTGCATCCGGTGAGTCGGTCTTCTTTAAATGAGTCCGTCCCGCAAACCACAACCACATGATCAAATTAGATGAATGGCTGAAATTCAATCACAGCGTCATGAGATTAACAGTAGCACTGTTACAGTAACAGAACACTATTACAGTAACACAAAAGTCTTACTGTGACAGTGTCACAGTAATAAGGAATTACAATAATAATGTCACAATAATAATGTCACAGTAATATAAAATTAAAGAGTTATAAATATCTTACTGTGATACTGTCACAGTATAATAAGGGAATTACAGTAATAATGTCAAATTCATTTATCAATTGACACTACAAAGTAACATCAACATGAGATTAACAGTAGCACTGTTACAATAACAGAGCACTATTACAGTAACACAAATTAAAATCACAAGATGAAGATATCAAATTAAAGAGCGTAATGATTTGAAAATTTGTCATGAGATTGATACAAATAAGATAATAATTAATTACGTGAAAAACACAATACTCGGCTATTCGATTACGTTATATGTCTCCTCGATTCACAGATTTAATTAGCTAGAGAGTACTGAATCGAGGAGACATATAACGTAATCGAATAGCCGAGAGTATTGTGTTTTTCACGTAATTAATTATTATCTGATTTGTATTAATCTCATGGCAAATTTTCAAATCATTACGCTCTTTAATTTGATATCTTCATCTTGTGAGCAATTCTAAGATGGATAAATTTCAATGATAATTCTTTATTCACTTTAATGAAGATCTTCTTAAGTGCATCTTACTTTATGCGAAACATTTTTTATTTAATTGAGGATGGATGGATGATACTTCATTAAAGTTTAAGCAAAATTAAATAAGTTCATGGCTGGAAAATATTAAAATAAAGGAAAGAAACAGCGGTGGGAGAGAGGGATATGAAGACAATATGTATAATCAAGAAATTAGGGATCCGCATGTCTTGATTTCCCAATCAATCAGCACCGTAGATCTTGCCAAATCTAATGGTCCAAAATCACGGGACGGAGTCACGTAAGAGGAGAGACTCGCCAGATCCTCACTCTCTCTCTCTCTCTCTATATATATATATGATGCAAACCAATAAACCATCGAAATATAAAATCAAATGATGCAAGATTAGAAGAAAAAAAAAGTCCTAGTACGAAGAACATAAAAAAACATAATTAGTATTACCTATTTCGATTTCTTTGGAATTCAAGTGTAAATCTTTTATTTGATTAAGAGTTGAACATTCTATTTCCTCTCATGAAGATTTTGGGAAGATCTGTAACAAATTAATTTGAAATAATAGTACGGAGTATTTAAGATTAGAGAAAAAAACAATAGATTGCTATGAAATGAAAGAACAATTTTTTTGGGAATGAAATACAATATTTGTAACAACCCGGATTTTCGATGACTTAATATAATAGATAATGCGGAAGGTTATCTAAGTCATTTAATTAAAATTATATCAGAGTTTAAATAAATCCGGATCGCTACGGATCCTTACAACAAACGACTATTAATTACAAAGTCTTGATTCACTTAATACAGAATATAGATTTCATTTTTAAGCTAAACATTTTATTAAATCTCTCTTACTTGATTCCGTAAGACGTGCAAAAAAAATTTAAACAGTGGACGCTGAGCGGGACAGCAACCAAGCCGTTCATCTAACATCACCTCGAACACATAAGACAACCATGTGAATAACAAATAATATGCTTATAAAAATATTAAAGGATATCACGTAACAGATAGTTTTCTTTATTCCAATTAAACAACATGTGAGGTGATGAAAACGATAAAGTTTAAAAGATGGGACATTGGCAGCCATTTGATTTTTAAAAATCATTTTTCACGTAAACAGAGAATAACACACGAGTCGTGACTCCTAATATCACCGCTACTCCATATTGGCTTGCATCTCACCAATAGAAGTAACCGTGTTACCGACTCGTAGACCGAACCAATCTTATGAGGTTTACATCTCACCCATAAGGCTCAATTGGGCCCGAACTTCTATTATATTATACGTTTATTCAAACGGGGCTCTGGGCTGAAATGAAATCTGATGATTACATTCTCTGCATCACCAAGAGGGAACCCGCAGTTTTCAGAATCCTGTTCTGCCCCCACTACCTAGGTGGTAATACTGATCAAGTACTTGTCTATATGTGCGCCACATACCCTACGCAGACTCTTGAACCGCAGAACTCATTGCCGTAGGACGACTACCTTAAACACTAGGTCGACTTTCGGACCGCAGCCTCCGAGTCTGCTTTTCATTACAAGTGCAGTCGAAACACCACGCATGGTAGGATCCAACACAAGCTATTCTTCCCAGACTCGCATCGTAAACTTTATATAAAAGTCGCCCGTGAACAAGTAGTATTTTATTTGGTGACCTTCAATAATTGGTCGGACTCATTTGAAACGGTCAAATCCTCAAATACTTACTTTCAGTGTGACAACGTTATACGTTAATCCTCAAGTGTCACCCGAAACATTATATCCCAAATATAGTAATATTTTTAAAATAGTAAAAATTCTTTTAAATGAAATTTTATATATAAAAATAAAATTTAAGGTATAATAATAATTAAACATTAATTTAAAATTTATAGTTTCTGAAAAATATAATTTAAATCATATTGAACGATTTACAAAATTTGACGTAGAATCATTTTAAAAATATTTATTGAATGTCGTGTAAAAATTTTGGAATAAAATAAATCCCTTTATTTTAGAAAATGAATTTTATAAATTTCTATTTATATAAAAATAATAAGTAAAGTATTATTAAAATAAAATATTTTGTAGGTTACTAATTTACTCTATTTTTATAATACATAAACGAATATAAAAATACTAAAGAAACTTAAATATGACCGAAATGACAATTATATAAAATACATACAAAATATAAAGTACATAGAATAAACATACATAACAAATAGAATTAAACACACATATAAAATACAATGAAAATGATATAAGTAAATTTTATCATTTTAAGTTCTTTTATTCATTTTCTCATTTTTCATCTAAACAGAAATGTACAGGTGATAAATATATAAATCAAACAAGTGATAATTTAATCAAGTTGAATTTAGTCATAAATAAATATATAACACAAATAAAATATCACGTAACATTTTATTTTATACATAAGTAATTTAGTCATACAAATAAGCCTAAATATTTAAGTAAGCAATTTATTAAATTACTAACATAATATACTTATATATAAGAAATGTTATTAGAAGAAAAGTTTGGTTACCTTAATAGCTATTACGGAGTATTTATTAACGTTATTAAGAATTTAAGGGTCGAAATGAATTGACCCAAATACGGTACTAGAAAAGTGATTCCGTCAAATACTGGATAGCTTTTCATTCCCGATGCTCCAATAATAGAGAAGGATGAGGGAGTAAATATAGTATATAGTACGGAATATATAGTATAATAAGTAGAAGTAGTACGTAAATATAATAAGGAGAGTATGTAGTAGTAGTACGTAGGGAGTATTAGTACGTAGGAAGCAGCAGTAGTAGTAGTAATATATGTAGGTGTAGTGTAGTAGGGAAGTATTTATAGTAAAAAAAGGGGTCAGGTGTCTATTGTTGGTAAGAGTAGAGTGTGAGTGAGAGGGGGTATAGGCAGGAAGAGTCAGGGTGAGTGAGTTTAGGTGTAAGGTTAGTAGAGTATTAGTATGATAGGTGTAGGGATGAGGTAGTAATAGGTGTAATGTGTTTGTGTGTGTAGTATGTCGTGGGATGTAACATAGAAGACCCAAATTTTTGAGTTTCGGTCCGTTTCTCGTACAAACGTCTTTCTTTCTTACTTAAAAAGTTGAAATATAAGATTACGGAATAAAAATAATGAAAACTGTAAAATTTATTTGTAAAAATGAATTTGTAAGACGGTAAGTAAAATAGACTGTAAATAGTATTATGAGACAAAAGTTATAAGAAATCATTATTTTAAGAATTCGATAAATTATTAAATTTTTACGAGACGAGAAAATGTTAAAACGACGGTTCATTATAAAAAATATTATTTTTTGAGTTTTAAACTTTATTTAACGAAAGATAAATTTTTTAATAAATCGATAAATAAATACTTATGTTTTTATAACGGAATAATTTTTAATTTAACGAAAATAAAATATTTTATTTATGAAAATAAATTTTCAAACGTTAAACTTGGCTTAAATAAATGTTTAAAATTTTAACTCTATTTAAAAATACGGGGTATTACAATATTTTTTTTTTGTGTAGGAGTATTTTTTTTGATTTCGAAATTCCATTGTTTTCAAGTGCACTGTTTTCAAATAGTTTGGAGGGGATGAGTAAATAATTTTTGTGGCATAAATCAATGGTGATTGTTATCGAGATTGATTGATATTGTGGAGTTAATTGGGCTTGTGGAATAACGAAAAAGGAATATCTTCGAGGCTGATTGAATTAATGGTGCTAGGTTGATTGAAAAACGAAAAGTGTATTAAATCTCAATTGAGTAAAAACGAAAAGTGCAGTAAAATTTTTGAGATGGGTAGTTGGGCCAACATTAAATGCAGCAAAGACCTTCCTAATACACTATACACTAACTAAAAGGCTTGAAATCAAAACGTGCAAAAAGCAGACTTATTCTCAAATGGGCTAATATGAAGAGTGACACCTAATGGTTTTTGGTCACTTCTTTAATATAAAGAAGATGTAAAAATTGTAGGGGTATAAGGTAGAAAAGTAAAAAGTTCAGGGGTACCATGTAGAAAATCCCTTATTTTTATAATTTAACATGTTAAAGTTAATAACTTTTTAATTTTTATTTTAAATATGATAAATTAACGGAGTGGATCTCAAATCTAAATTAATGAGTCATTTCAAATTTGGGTTAAATTAATGGGTCACGAGTCCAATATGGGTCTTGACCCTAAAATAAATGAGTCAAGCAGTCGAATCAAAATTAAGAGGTGATGGGAAGGGAAAAGAAATGGAAAAAAGGTTCAAACAAACAAGAGCAAAGGGAATGATAGAAATTGTTTCTCTTTCTCTTTCCTGTAAACCTCAAACCAAACGGCCCCGACTCCTACACCACTGAACCACAACTAATCACTTGATATTTTTTTTGTAATTAAATTATGTTGTCCTTACTTAGTTATTTTGTTAAAAAAAATTAATTCAAATCCGCCATTGGGAGTGGTGATTTTGTGCTCAATATGTTTAAGGGTAATTTTTTTTAGAATTTATAACAAACCCGCCATTCCTACTGGCGGGTTTGCTCCGCCTAAAAACAACCCTAAATCCGAACCTTCTAGAGTCCCGATTTTTTACAATTAGTTTCATTCCGATCCGAAACGATAATTAGTTTATTTTTTAGTATTATTTTGACAAAAAAATTCGAAACTATCGTGAATAATACGAGTACAGTAATAATAAATATTTTGATGTGCACTTTTCATTGAATCAAAAATAAATATAATAATAATAAAATAATAATAATAATATTATTATTATTCTTATTTTCTTTGGGGGTGTCCACAAATAATAATAATTGTTATTTGATTGCTAACAAGGATAAAACAAATATTTTCTTTGGGGGTGTCCACAAGGAGGTACAGAACTCATTCTTGATGTTACTGGGTTTGCTCCGGGTAACTTCCCTTGTAGGTATTTGGGTATTCCATTGAATGATATTAGTAATAAAATGGAACATTATATGGGATTGATTCATAGGGTTCAAGATGCGGTTTTGTCTTCGTCTAGTAGATGTCTTACTTATGCTGGACGGATCCAACTTCTTAACTATCGATTTTCTATAATCGAATATTGTATCGAAGAGAATTATATTAAGATCTCGACGATGTTTAAAATCGTTACATCTTTTTTTCAAGCTCCTTTTTTTTCAAACAATTTTTACAAAACCTTTTTAAATTCATTCCGAATATTCGATATCGATTTCATAATCGAATATCGGATACGACGAAAATCGAATACATGAATCGAATACAAATTAATTCATATTTTGTACGCGATTCATCAAATTTAGCAATTTCGAACAAAAAAATAAAAACCGGACAGACCCATACGCGAGTCGCGCCACGCCCAGGCGGCTCGCGCACGGGCCTGAAACCCGAGACCTTTTTTTAACTTTTTCGTTCGTTTTATTATTTATTCTACGAAGCGATTTCTAAAATTTACATCTTTTCTAAAACTATTCCAAGTATTTGATATTGATTTCGTAGTCAATTATCGAATATAACGAATATCGAAAATATTAATTCAAGTACGAATCATACAATATTTGTACGCGATTTAATAAAAGTATCGAATTTTCAAAAAACCGCCTTCGAAAACAGGCCGCCACGCGACCCGCCGGCGTCCCGGGCGAGCCGCGCGGCCGGCTGTCTCGGCGTGTCTTTCGTCCTTTTTTTATTATTTTTTCGAACTTCGTTTTTTATACAAAACAACGTTTTAACAATATTTTTCAGATTTCGATTAATATTTATTTTTCTCGATCTCGCATATTTATTTTTCGTTATATTGTTTTACTAATCGATACTAACTCGTTTGTTCATCTTGTAGCAAATTCATTCTTTTTTTATCATTTGTTTTATTATACTAAAACGAATCTCACATGCTAAAATTCAACTTTGACGTTAGATTTTTCATGCATTAAACGACTTAGCAACCCGTTCAATTCCTCACATGCTTAGGAAAACAATGTTTGCATATCATTCACCGTTCAACTAACGCGCGTATTAAAACATCATTCGATATCCTAGTAGAGGCCGCTAATGTGCGGGCGGGGTTGGGTGTTCTTAGTGAACTTCCCAACACGTACCCTCACCCCTTACTCAGAACCGTGGTTTCCGGATGTCCGAAACCATTGGCAACGAGAGTCATTCAATATACGATTAACCGCTCAAGTCGGCATCTATATCGAACTGCAAAGGGACGAGCCCAATAAACTCTGACATCGGAAATGGGCCGTATTTTGTACACGGCCCACTACAACATAGAGTGGGCTCGAACGGTTCCGAATAACCATAAAATTCGGTGGCGACTCCGACTTCGATTTAAATTTCCATTTGACCATCTCATGGAGATTCATTCGCCTCCCCAAACCCGCGCGTGGCCGCGTCGGGGTGGACCTATGTCATGTCCACAACTTGGTAGTTATGGT
Source organism: Agrostemma githago (assembly GCA_958450325.1). Taxonomy (NCBI): domain Eukaryota; kingdom Viridiplantae; phylum Streptophyta; class Magnoliopsida; order Caryophyllales; family Caryophyllaceae; genus Agrostemma; species Agrostemma githago. Next base: position 61,822,368 of record OY288241.1, read on the forward strand.
ATATAGAATCTATTAGATTTTATGTGAATTTTGGAGTCTTTGCCCATTATTGTTTTATCATAGGTCAAACCTATGTAGGGTAATATTTTACAGGTAAGATGATCATGACTTTTCATGGATGCATCAATATTATCCTCTTCAACAGTTGTAGAGAATTCCTGTTAATCTTGAACAATTCAAGGTCGATTCTACTCCCACTGTTTCTATTAGAAATCACATCTCTTTAAAAGAAACATACCACTCCTTGCAACAAAACAGGTTTGTTCTTTGGATGGTTTGTAGAATTAACATAGTACCTCTAATAAAACACATGTCATAACTCAGTCTAAGTTTTAGAAAATAACTTTTCTTTAAAATTTAAGACTTGATAATTAAGAAAAGACTATTTTAGAACATTTCAATCCATATCTCATATGGTGTCTATTCTTCGACTTACATGGACAATCTCATCAACATTTGTTACAAAGACTTTTATAGTGCATAACTTTCTAAAGCATCAATAAAATCTGCATATGACTCATCATAGACCAAATCATATCAAATATGGTTCGATATAGTTTGAAACATTTTTCACTACTTCTAAGATGATCACAATCTTTTAGTTCAATTCCTCCCTATTTCAATCATATCGAACAAAACCATACGTGTTACCCATTTTGCAACATCACTAGTTAAACTCACACATATCTGTATGTGTGTGGTCTAACAAGTCTAAGTACCCTCCCACTACAATTAATAGGAGTCACTTGTAATGTCATTTATCCATCTAAACAAGATCCATTTACCTCAGTTGATCATTATCAATAAGGTTTATAATTTCATCATTATGAAACTTATTCTTATGTCTCTTGTCTCATGGATTAAGGACAATGGCATAATAGGTAAAACTTGAGTCGTGGGACTTGAATCCTTTTGGTCGTTATGTTGTAAATAAAAGCATTCACTACTAGAAATGTAAAGCTCAACAATCATGTTAGTCTTACTGTACCTCATATTCATGCAAGGTATAGAGCAACAATTGTTCTACTTTTATTAAAACTTTTCATGCCCATACATGAAACAGAGTCAATGTCCTTGCTTATGACTAGTACAAGAATAACAATTATTCAATTCCAGTATTCATCTTTATGGTAAAATTAAGTGATTTTCCTTTTATATATGAAATAACAACGTTTATTCATTTCATCATAAAACACTTCACTTATATACCATTATTCCACCCTCTTTGAGCCATCACATCCACAATGTAATAGTTGCATTTGGTATCATATACCAAAACAGTAGAATGAAAGTAACAATTACTTTAGTAACATACACACCAAAAGCCATACTTCAGTAACAGATTTGCAGATTTTCTAGACATTTCTAGAAACTATTTACCAATGTCATATATTTGTCATTACACTAATGATAAATAATTTTGTACCTAATCTAAACTTGGGAACAAGTTTGGGTATGACAACGATTGTCCTTCCCTTACTTTAACCAACGTCTTAGATTCATTAATCATTATCTCAAGTAATTTTCTTAATGAACTCATAGAACATTATTATTATTTGCCCTTTTGATACAATGTTCAATCGTCTTTTAACATCTTATGCTAAAAGGTGAGAAACCTTATTAAGTCACATGTTTATTCATAATAAAGTGACCTAAACTTAGGACTAATTGAAACGATTTCAATTCCTAATTCTCTGGAAAAAAGCATCCAAAATTTTCTGATTATCAATATAATCACGTCATCGTATGACCTGGATTAATTAGATCATCTTCAACATTTTCTCACTTAATGGGAACGGTTCCCTTTATTGGAACAATTGATTTTGGTACTCATAATCATCTTCATGACTCTAATTATACAGTCCATACTGTACATTAACATTGGTAATAATTTGTCGGAATTATCCTTCACAAGGCCAAAATCCGTATCTCTAATTTTGAGAACAATTCTCAAGATACCAATCAACGAGGTTGAACAATTCAAATTCATCTTTAATAAATGTGATAACAGTGACTAAATAACAACTACATTTATATGCAATGTAAAACGATAATTAATATTAATAATCTTAAACAATTTTAAGATAAAATTATGCAAACTACCCTCAAGTTTGCATAATATTCCAAGATCCTAAACCTTTTGTCGCTCAAGTGAACTTGGGCTCACTGCTCAAACTCCAAAAGTAAAGATAGACAATAACATTGTCAATTACATCAATATGTAATTCTTGGTTCGTTGGAATTAGTCATCATATGACACCAACTATTTGCCTCAAAAGCCCAAGTCCGACTTGATAGCATTGTTAAGCAAACCAGACTGAACCTGTGGGTAACCGTTACCCACCTATTCAGTTCACACACATCGACAAAGCACCGCTTAGGCAGTCACTTCAACCAATGATATGAAATTGTTGTAGTGGTCAATTCTGAAAAGGCAATACTTAATATTTGTGCGAGGGAAATGCATATGGGTCATAACCATGCCACTAGGTCAACTTACAAGGCGACCTATTAGTTCTAAGCATACAAGTCACAAGTCTCAAACAATAAAATTCATGCATCGTATGACATAATAGTCCAATTGTTACTAGTGATTTATGCATAAAACAAGTTAAAAGATCCCATATTTTGATTCATAATCATATTACAATTCATAATTGCTATTTGGTTTGAACAATTTCACCAATATCTTTCATTTTTCCACCTACGAGGAACAATTTCCCACCCGGAAAAATTGAACGGATATACAAAACTCGATTCACAATCGATCTGCAACTTATAATTGTCATATAGATGAACAATTCATCAAAATCAGATAAGACTCGAGAAACTCTTTTTCCGATCTATTTATGATAATATGTTAATTAAAATGCATAACATTATTTATCGATTTAGAAAACTAATTTTTCATTGATTCGAAAAATAAAAGTATAATCCATGTTTGATTCATAATCAATACATAAACGCAAGAAAACGACTTTTCTTAAAGCGTCACCCGACCCGACACCATGTCGTCCGAGTAAATATTGAGTCGTCTTGGTCAAACCTTTGTCGCCCGGGTCATCCCGTTCCGACCGGGACACACCCGTGCCCACCGAGTCATACTCGTGCCAACCGAGTCACACTCGTTCCGACTTACAAAAATCGAGTCTTGTCCTAATCATATTAGGACTCATCGTTAATAAAATTCTAGTAATTTTAATTTCTCAATTTCAATCGTATCTTGACCAATCTTATTAGCCTCATCGTCAACAAGGAAATCGAGGATTATGACGGGTCAATAAATTAAAACATAATCTATATTACTTTCATAATTTAAAATTAAGATTAAGGATTAATTTCATAATTTAACAATTTAAATTCACAAATTAAGATACCCTAAACATAATCTGTAATTACTAGACTAATGATATTTGATGTGATACGTTTAACAAGTTATACGGTGAAGCAACTAATTGCAAAAAACATACATACGAAGTATGATAAACAAGCCACTAGTTATAAATCATTACACAATGCATACATAATACTTGTACATCAAATACCACATGTTATGTTGACAAAAAACAACAAACCAGCATACATGTGAGGAATAAAAGAAGAACAATTCTAATATAATCATGACAACTACATAACAAAGACCAATTATGAGACTAACATACGGACCATCACTAATTCATTATTCATTAATAATAAAGTAATGCAAAAAGGCTAGATAGTCATACGTCATACATGACAAACATGGAATATGTAGATAACGGATCTAGTAATTTATCAAATTAATACGCAATAGAATCCCTCATAACCAATTATGAGACAAAGATTCAGGTCGATTTGATTAATACTACGTAACAGAGGCTCTGATACCACTGTAGGGTTACAACCCTTGAAGCCAAGGATCTGTTACAAGTATTAACCGAAAAGACAAACAATAGAGGTACAATGAATATACCTTATTGGCAGCGGAAGAACGTATTAATAAGAATAATAAGAAATATAATAACCCAGAAGTATATATAATTCCCCACGGACAGAATAAAGCAACCTAGATGTGATGCCTCCATTGGTATCCACACAGGTACGGAACTGCGGTGTATATGCTAGTATAAGGGTTTTGTGAGACGGTCTCACAAAATTCTTTCTCTCTAATAATATATGAATCAATACTCTGAATTGTATGATTTGGTTCATCATATGAACTTCCTTATATAGGAGAGTTAGAGAGCTAAGTTACTTAACCTAGAAGTTTTTCCATAACTCAAATTGGTATAATTAGATTATCACAATAACTCTAGTTACCATAACTAGATTATTACTATAACTCTAATTACCATAACCCGACAACACAGCTGAGTCGTATTACTACTGACCCGATATATTAATATACCGATATATTAATAATATCCCGTACACATTGTGTGTGACTCAATGAGCCCACTTAAGACTACCAGACATATAACCTATTTATATGTCAACCCGACATCGACCTCTAGCAAGGCATATCGGATACATAGACTTAAGCGGGTAAATCCGTAGGACAGTGGACATAACTCCTTCAAGTACTACCACTACTACTTCTATCTTTCTCCGATTTCAGTGATGATATCATCAGACAGACTGAACTCTCCTCCAGAACGGCCATCTCAGTGGTGACTGTGTCGTCTTTCTTCACGAATGGCGCCCACCGTCTCGGTTGCTTTAACAACGCCCGCATCTTGATCTGCCACAGACTAAAACTATTCCTCCCATCAATAAAACTCTCAATTTTAACGTTCATCCCAGACATCTTTCTCACAGATCGGATTAACCTAAAGCTCTGATACCAGTTTGTTATAACGGAAGAGAAAGACAAACAAATAAGAACGTAAAATCGAGAGACAGATAGATTTACGTGGTTCACTAACACCCGGTTAGCTACATCCACGGGCAGAAGGAGGTGATAGTTTTATTGATTTGAGGAGAGGTTACAGATTTCAGACTGATATCATAATTTCTAGGGTAGAGGTATGAGAGTTTATATACTACTCTCAACCTAAACAGAAACCCTAAACAGATTAGGAAACCTATACAATAAGAAATCCTAGGTCAGATACTCAGATATTCATTAGGAAACTCTAATCAATCAGATATTAATTAGGAAACTTTCCTAATTAAACAAATTGAGGTCGGAAACCAATTCAAGATCCAAAAGGACAATTGCAAGGCACTTATTTCTTAACATGTTTGGTATTAGATGTGAATTGGTTGATTAGAAGGTTAATATCAAAATAAGTAGGTGACAAAGTATACTCCGTACTAAATACTATTATACGATGACCTATTTCTATATATAGTGTGATACCCGTGAACACTTTCACGGGTTGCAGTATTTTTATTAATATTTCCTAATGGAGGAAGGCGGGATTGATCTTCAATTATGTGTGAAATAGGGTGATCATCCACATGCGTGTTTATAGGTATACGAATGATCGAACAACATACATTGAATACATTGAAATGTTTGTACTATAAGTCCATGGACATCATTATATAGCGTTATACCCGTGATACATCACGGGTTGAGCGGGTTTTAGGCACGTTAATGCAAAAAAAAAACAAATCTTGTACACATAGTGACACGTAAATGAAATGACGATATTGGAATAATCGGACATATAATTATTTCTGACCCGTATTTTGACCAAACACGGCCCATGATCAGTGAAAAATCACGGGGTTGAGGCGTTTTCTTGGCATTAAAAGGGAAAATCATAATCCATATGCGGATGAGTTGTGGATGAATTGAATTTTGACGCATAAGATTTCACAGTGTGTTTAATATAAAAGTCAAAAAACCCCGTGAGTATGTAGATAAAGGACAATCCCGGAAAGTTTATGATAAATGTAAATTTTATCGTAAGCATAAGAAGAACAAATGAAGTCACAATGAGTACTTGTTCAACATGCATTTGGCACCATTCATACCAAATACGAAAAGTATTTTATTTAATCATAGGTAAAATTAAATATCATACAAATGTAAAACATGAACTCTCTCATCTATTCAATTCTTTAGCTAGGGTCATCATTTAAAAACAAAACATAATGTCATCAAATTTTCAATTTATGGAGCAACACTTTCATTTTTTCCATATATTCTTACAGCTTATTGAAATTATTTTGTTCAAATAATAAAATTTGATGGTATTACTTTCAAGTGAATATGTGACTTATTTGCAAGCCTAAGTCGAATAATTATTGTTCGTAAACTATTTGACCGTCTAAGTAAAACTAAATAATTTTTTTTGAGGCAATTATTATTTACATGCATGACTCGACCCACGGCCACGACCGACCCTATATATCCACCCGACCCGTGATAAATCATAGGGTTATTATGTACGCAACTTATTAAAAACGCATTCGCTCACACAAATTATATATTCATATTGTAACACCTGTGATTTATCATGGGGGTTTCGGTTTTTTCCATTGAACTCTAAAATTGACTCATTTATGAATCTGGGTGGAAAAATACTATTTTGATGATACCCGTGAAAATTCATGATCATCCAAATGTGAAGAAAACGAAGTTTTGTTTTTGACTGTGACGACAAATTTGACTGTAATTTTAAAACCAAAAACTAAAATAAAAAAGAAAACAGTAGAATTTAGTATAGAATAAATGGCGAACAATTGAAATTTAAGGTAAACAAAATATCAGATACGATCTCAAAAAAAATTGCAAAACAAAGATAAAAATTGTGCGTAATTCTAAACAAACACAATTCATGCTGTCAATCTAATCATTTCCGAGGGTTTTATCACCAGGCCAAGAATCAATACACTGACAAAGGGACATGACACATGAGAATTGATTTAATGTCTTCTCGTAATTCCTCGGTCTCGCAATTGATCGAGTAATTGAGTACAATTAACAAAATTGTACTCAATGGAGTTGTAGTTACTATAGTCGAATTTTCATTTATTGTGGGTATCGATAATCTCATAATTAGTAATGCGAATAAGAATGCTACAGTTTGGAGAATGAAGAAGAGTATCCACAAAATTAAATACACTCTTATTTTAACACCCGTGCTAAATCACGGGAGTTGAATGTCGTTATTTCTAACAAAGTTTCAATATTAAAAGAACACAAAGTTCAATATTTAAAAAATATTAAATACAATTTTAAAGCATAATACAAATTTATGGGGAAAGAAAACAAAAATTAAAATTACTTAGAAAATGCATGTTTTTTTTTCTTCGTCCACTTTTCTGAGTTTTCTAGTCTTAAATATATTACGAAGTACTTAACATCAATGTATTAATTAATTTATTGTAAGTTATTGAGAATTATCTAATATGTAACATGCATGGGAATAGTGGTAGTAGAACAACGAACAGACAAATCGTATTTTACAATGCTCTTCAATTAGTTGAGACATTAATTGAAAGTGGAGGTTTACCGAGATGAATTAATTGATTATTTGAAAGTGGAGTTTTAGCATTAACAATAATGTAATTAGTAATTGATTCTTTAATGTTACCGAGATTCATTTAATACTTGTACTTGGTATTGACTATATATTAATTAAGAGTATGTTGGTTTTCTTCTTTAATGGAAACATTTTTATTTTTTTTATAAATCTACAAAGTATTGGTACCAATTTGGGCGTGTTAATTTGTCCAACTAATTATTTTAAAAATAAATTAATCAATTCTCTAATTAATATATTAAAAATTATTAATTACTTTATTTACCGTAAAATCAAATCTTGATGAAGGACAATTTTTTTTGCGATAAATAAATTCTTAATACTTATAAAAAATTATATTACATATGAAAAAAAAATATCAATTCTAAAATTTAAATTACGGAAAATAATGAAAAACGGTTTTTGTTAGTACTTTGGAAAATGAATACTCGTAATATTTATCATTGAGATAAGAATTAATACTCGTAATATTTTGAGACATTAATTGAAGGTGGAGGTCTACCGAGATGAATTAATTGATTATTTGAAAGTGGAGTTTTACCACTCACAACGTAATTTGTAATTGATTCTTTAATATAATTTTCGAGGTCAATTTAACTGAAGACTTGCCAATTTAATTGGAGGCCAATTTTCAAGATTTTGATATTTAGGGGAAGGAATAAAAATTTATAGGAAATATAAATATAGGAAAGTAAGCTACAAATTTTTATGAAGAATTGAAATATTTGTACGGAGGAATGAAAAAGAGAAATGGAGGAGGTGAATGTTATGGAAAAAATGAAGAAGTAAGGGGGCGTTTGGTTGGTGAAGGGGTAAGGGAATGAAATCAACAAAGAGAATAGAAAGGAAAGGAAAAGGTTACCCTTTGATGTTGTTGGTTGTTTGTTTACGAAATGTAAAGGAATGAGAAATAAATCAATTTCCGACGCCTCACTTTTTACCAATTAAAAAACTAACTTTTTCTTATTCATATTATTCATGTTGAGTATTCATAATATTATTATACTATTAATCAAATACTTGTTGAAAATAAAAATGTTAAAAAATATATATACAAGCTTACGAAGTACTCCGTATAATATTATGAAGTATTTATGAACATTTTATTACTAAATGATATAAAATTAATAATTCATATAACTTTTTTTGAATTAATTTTTCCAACATGTTAAATAATAACTTTTTAATTATTATTTCAAATATAATATATAATGGTTCAGGTCTCAATCATAAATTAATGGGTTATTTCAGGTTCGGGTCACACGGGTCGCATGTCAAATATTTTAAGTCTCTAAAATAACTAGGTCGAGTTTACGATCGGGTCAAAATTTATTAGGTCTAGTATCTAACGGTGAGAAATTGAGGATGGTGACGGTGATGGTGAGGTAATGAGGAATGAAAATCTAAACCCTAGGGGGGTGGGGTAATGAAGATGGAGGAGTTTGGGGTTTTGGAGAGGAATGAAAGGGGGGAAAGGGAATGGAAAAATGGTAAAACAAACGACAACAAAGGGAATGAAACAAGTTGATTCCCTTTCCCTTTCCCGTAGACCCCAAACCAAACGGCCCCTAATTGATTTGTCTTCTTATTTGAAAACTAATTATTTAGGAAATAAATTAATCAATTTTCTAAGTTATTCTCCTTTAATAAAAAAATAATTTGATACGGAACAATTACTTACAATTAATTAATCATAATAAAACTGATTAAAACAGAGTGATGAGTATAATTATATAATTACAAAAAATATTTAAATCATAATAAAAATTAGAAATAAAGTTGAACTGATAAAATCGTTATATATAACTCATAATCTGATTCATATACGTAGTACAATGTACTGAAACAAATGAAAACAAAATCGTGCTTAATTACACAATTATGCACAAATTTAGGAGTCACTTGTGAATAAATGAGTTGGGTCTGAAACAATCGAATATATATGACAAATTTTACGCCCATTACACTGGATTATTTATGACCCAGAATCGAAGTCGATTTCAAGTTTTGTACGGTTGAGATCTTTGCGTATCTCCTTTTTTCACTTATATATTATCGACCTACAAAACAGTAATTGGGCAAAGAGGGTTCAAATTAAAATTCTAATATTAAAGTACCATAAAGTTAAAAAAAAGTCAAAAATTAAAAATATTTTAAAAAAATTGTAAAATAAAAACGTAAAAAAATCTAAGAAATTTAAAAGTCGAAAAATAACATACTTCGTACTAAATTAAAAATGATCAAAAAATTCTAAATTAAAAACGTCAAAAATTCAAAAAATTAAAATACTTTCAAATTCTTAATTAAAAAGTCAACAAAGTTTACCCTAACTCTCGGTTTTTTCTTTACTTTAAATCTAAAAAAAATTAAAAATAAACTCTTTAACTCTCATAAATTAAATCAGTTTTATTTCCTCAAATATATTTTTCAGTTTAAATCAATGATTACATTTAAATAATTGAAAGATACATTGTTAAACGATGATTATATTTTAATGAGTATCAAGCTTGAAAAAAGAATTCAAACCTTGATTTTTTGAGGAGTTAATAACCTTTCACCACATGCATTTTCTTCAACCTACTTTAATAAAGAAGTATCTTTCATTAACAATTAAAACATACTGTAGATGATTACAAAATTATAGATGATTAGACTAATCTTATGGACTCATGTTTTACCATAACAATTACTCCGTAACTAATAAAACAGAAAAATGAAACAAAATAAATTCAAAAACTATGGATTAATTAGATTAGATTACCATCATTGATTCTGATCTTGATTAGTTCTGCAAATCACGATAAATCGAACAAACAAAATCATTAGTTTAGGATAGAAAAAATACTTGTATATAATTTCATGATAATATAAATATAAATTCATGATAGAATGACTAAAATAATACTGTAAATGATTAAAATTGTAGATGAATTAATAATTGAGACCGAACTACTAATATATATAGAGCCCTTTTAATTACAGTTTATTATAATTGCAATGCATTGAAAATCAATTAATTAGTAAGTGAGAATTGTCATTATAGAATAATGAAGGGGTACTCTACTATTTTCAATGCCCTTCATTATTCTAATGAGTAAATGTGTTGAGTGCATTCTATTCGCCGTGCATGATTAATTATTTTTTTTTACGGAGAATTACGGAGTACTCCGTATTAATTTTTTTATATAAAATCACCTTTCTTTTCTCATATTTTTTTTATAAAGAATGTTTTCTTTTGAAAACCTTTTTTCGCTAATTCAATTCAAACAAAAAAACTTAATCAAATGAACACTTTTCTTCTCAAAACTTTGATGGTCCAAAAAATATTATCTCTAACAGTTCATTTTCACCATCCCAAAAAAATTACTTCATCTTATTCAACTAAAAAACAATCAACTTGATAATCTATACAGAGTATATGAAACTATTGAAATTAAAATCATTAATCACTAACATTAAGAAGGTTAATCAATAATTATGAGTTGTAATCATCTCATACCAATTCGACGGCTAGCTCCAGTGATCCAAAACATCTGCAAAATAAAATGAAGAAAATACAAATAAAATCAATCTTGATCAACCATATACGGTGATACGGGTGAGCTCGAACCCGGCCCGATTGTGCTAGGACCGAATAAAGCCCACAACGAGACCATACACTCGCTTGGGTTATTCGAACCAAGCCCAATCAAACTTGGTGTGTGTATGATCACACACGTCCCGAAATAGCCAAGATCACGTGGGATATGCAGCCAAAGATCACGCCTCCCTTACTAGAGATATGCGTGATATTCTTACTTCAAACAAGCTAGGACAATCTTCTTATTTTGGCAATAAGAGGAGATAATTCTCACTCATATTTGATGGTGATTCACATGAAGATATGCATGTATCTCCTCCCTCAAATAGATAGATACAATCTCCTCCAACTTGGCAACACAAATAAGAATATTATATCAAGATATGAATATTCTAGGCATGAAGATCAATCAAGAAGCAAACAAGATTTGGCTGCAATATTCTGAAGAGTAGAAGAAGATTTCGGGTATTCCATACTCCAAATAAAGGGATACAATCTTAGTTAATTTAAGCAACACAAATAACAATGATCTCCTCAAGATCATTTCGAGATATTCATAAGATTAAAATACTATATTTTCTAGATTAGTTGCTATTTTTCCTTGATTATGTATCTCGTAAAATAGGTTAAGAATCTCGTAGTATATTCGAGATTATATTCGTGTAAGGCTATAAAAGCCATGTTCCATAGCATTTTTCATCATTGAACAATTAAGCAATAAAATTTCAGCAACGTTTTGATTTTAAATCAACTCTTGTGTTTATATTTCGAGAAAGCACTTCGAAATTGCGTTGAGGAATTGGTGCGCCAATCTCTACGTTATTAGTTTCGGATTCAAGGTCGAATTCGGGCTAAATATCTTTGGTTACGTTGTCTTTATTTCATCACAAAATCCTTACGTAACTCAAAGTATTTTCTTTCCTCAAATAGGCGTGCCACAAACGACCTTAACCACGAGTCAGGGTTACATTAACCTTAGTACAATTTCACTCCAAAATCCATGTCATCACCCACGGTTACATTAACCTTCGAACCAACTTTCATTTCTTATTCTAAACCGCTTCCGCATTCGCATCATACGGAGTACAAAACTATTGAAACCCAAATCATTAATCACTAACATTAAGAAGATTAATCAATAAAAATGAGCTATAATCATCTCATACCAATTCCACTGCTAGCTTCAGTGACCCAAACAACCTGTAAAACAAAATGAAGAAAATACAAATAAAATCAATCTCGAATTTATTTATTTTAAAAAAAATCACAATAAACAGATTGAACAAAACTGATCACTATATTTGAAAACAAAAACTCAAAGGAAAAGCACTACTAAAACGATTGAATATAAACAAAATAATTCGGTCAACCCAGCACAACACGATTAATTGAATATATATATATATATATATATATATATATATATATATATATATATATATATAGAGTAAGGCTCTTATGAGTCCTTCTCTATATATGAGTCCATGAGTCCTCATCTCATCTATTGGATGAGATGAGGATGGATGGACAAGATGCGTTGCATTAAAAAAAAAAAAAGGAAGATTTACGTTCCTAAAATAACTCACAAAAATTTAGGAAACAATAACTTCCTATCATTCACGTTCATTATCACAATTTTCATTCCACGTTCATTCACACCTAAAAAAAAACTCTGATTCATTCACGCTCATTCATCGATTTTGAACTCGAAATTCTGCTACAATGGATTCAATGACCGCATCATCGTCTTCAACGGTTGATATGCAACTAATCAAGTATAACAATGGTGAGTTTCAGTGTTTCATTCACGTTTTTATTCGTTTTTTCTTCATGGATTTCAATAGTCATATGGCTTTCAATTTGCGTTTTCATATCAATGTTTTATCGCGTCAAATTGCATTTTTTTTTACGTCGATCTTCATGTTTATAGTGCTTTCATTGTCATTCCGTATCACAGTTCGTATCAATTTGCGTTGTTTTGATGTCATTGCGTTTTGATATCACAGTTTCGTATCAATGGTATTTTGATATCTCGATCTCTATAGATTACAGGTCTTTATGCTTTTTATTAAGATTTTCCCTGATATCCATTGATTCTATTTTTTTGATTTCAGTTAACGCAGATTCGTCGTTGAAGTAACATGTCTTCTGAGTTAAAGTAACACTTCATTGCAATTACAGTAACAAAAATGAACGTTCAGGAAAAGGGTTTTTTGATATGCTAGAGTAACGTATTGTACACGTTAGGGTAACACCACTTATGAATTACAGTAACACATTATTTGCATTGATGTAATGTTGTTTGATGATATGCAGAAACGTCATTGAAGTAACATACCTTCTGAGTTACAGTAACACTTAATTGCAATTACAGTAACACACTGAACGTTTAGAAAAAAGGGTTTGATGATGATGATGATGAAGTAACATAGTGTAATAGTTAGAGTAACACAACTTATGAATTGATATAACCGTCAATTTTAATGTTGATATTGCTTTCATTGTTATTTCATTCATCATAGTTTCCTATCAATGGTTAGTTGCTCTATCGATCTTTATAGATTCCAGGGTTTTATGTTTCTTATTTAGGTTTTCCATAATATACACTTATACTATTGTTTTGTTTTATATTAACGCAGAAACGTCATTGAAGTAACATACCTCCTGAGTTACAGTAACGTAAGCTTCACTGATATTATTGTTTTGTTTTTTGTTGAAGCAGACACGGCACTAAAGCTTCATTGATACAGACTTCTAAGGGCAAAAGACAAGGCAAATGTGAAAAGCTTGTGCGGATTAATTTTCATGTTGAAAAGCTTGTGCGGATTAATTCGGGAGTTCAGGTTGCAGAGACAGTCCGTTTCTGGGGGGGGAGGGGGGGGGGGGGGGAGGTTTGGCAAAACACAGGAACTGGATTTTGTACACATTTTTTTACACATAGCGCTGTGCTACGTTGCAATTAACTATATATATTTATTTAATACATGTGTATTTGGCTAGAGTAACATCTCATGTCTATTGGAGTAACACCATTCGTTAGTTACAGTAACAAACATAATGCATGAAGGTAACTGAGGACAGCAACGTTGTTTAAACAATTCATTACCAAAGTAACTGAGGATAACTTGGATTAGAACCATTCATTACCAAAGTAACAACATTCACTTTTTAAAGAACCATATATAATGCGTCATTGATAATAACATTGTTTAACTATGAGACAAAGAATAACATCATTAATGACTTAGAGTAACATCATTTGTTCATTAAAGTAACAGTTATAATGCGTCAATGTAACACAATGATTATGAGACCACATTTGTATATTGGGTAAACTTCATTCATTCCCATAGTAACACCGGTCGTTAATTAGAGTGACAGGAACAATTAGTCAGGGTAACAGAGTTTAACAGCGTTGTTCCATTGGTGATAATCAAAATACTAATGTACATAACAAGTTTCGAAAACGATAAAAAGCATTATTCGTAATTAGAAAAAGATGACATAATTCGTTAGACACGTTATTTTTTTCGATCCTTTGTTGGCTTGCTCTTGGGACCATCGATGATCTTTTGCCTAGTGTCCACATACTTATCTACGTTATCCAACAACCGCGATCGCACCTTCATTTGTCTCCTCCTTTTGCCATCTGAAAAGTACAATAATTATGTACAACTATTGTTACAGTTTAATCTGGTATATAAAATTAAAGTACAACTGATACGAGTGAAAGAAATACCATATGTAAAGCTGATACGCGTTAAAGTAACACAAAGAAAGTGTTAGAGTAACATAGAGTGCAAATTAGAGTAACACGTCTACACAATTAAATGTACCAGATTACTAGCATTCAAAGTAACGCAAAGATGGGAGTAAAAGTAACATGTCTTGTACATTACAGTAACACATGGTCGTCTTTAAAATAACATCATACATGTGTAACACTAACTGAACAACCCCTTACAGTAACACCTCAAGTTTATTACAGTAACTCATAAGAGCATTAGAGTAACATTCAATATATGTTAGACTAAGTATGAAGAGTAGAAGCATAGTAGAAGCATAATATGAAGTATGTGAATTCAATTAAACTCTACAGATTCATACCCAGATACCGCAACAATCTTTAGTGAAACCAATTAATTATAGGGCACAAACGCAGCAAAGTAAATCAATCAATAATTAGCGAGAAAATTAATGAAATCAGATACGAATATAAACTAAACCTAGTTCTTTAGTACAACAATCGAGTATTAATTAGCGAGTTACCTTGTATTATGCCACCTGAAGATTATCTTTGCTGAAGTTAGAGAGTTGCTTCAATGTAGCCTTGCTTGAGTTGAAGACGGGAGGATGCGCGGGTGTGTTTTGAAAAGAAACAGAAGTCGAGCGATTGTGTTTGGGATGATGAAGGTGAAGGGTTTCAGTTAGGATGTGAATGAAAAAATTGAATGTGAGAAAAAAATTGAATGTGAGGAAGTAACGTGTATTGGTTGGAGATAATTAAGGGAGGAGAGAGGATTTTATTTTATTTTTACCAAAATATGTTATTTATTGCCTTAATTACTGGAATCAATCACCACCATCCATCCCACTCTAGATCAATGGTTGTAGATAGGACTCATGGACTCAAAAAAAATAAAAGGACTCACTTGATCCTTCCTCTCTCTCTCTCTCTCTCTCTCTCTCTCTCTCTCTCTCTATATATATATATATATATATATATATATATATATATATATATATATATATATATATATATATATATATATATATATATATATATATATATATATATATATAGAAATTGCATCCGGTGAGTCGGTCTTCTTTAAATGAGTCCGTCCCGCAAACCACAACCACATGATCAAATCAGATGAATGGCTGAAATTCAATCACAGCGTCATGAGATTAACAGTAGCACTGTTACAGTAACAGAACACTATTACAGTAACACAAAAGTCTTACTGTGACAGTGTCACAGTAATAAGGAATTACAATAATAATGTCACAATAATAATGTCACAGTAATATAAAATTAAAGAGTTATAAATATCTTACTGTGATACTGTCACAGTATAATAAGGGAATTACAGTAATAATGTCAAATTCATTTATCAATTGACACTACAAAGTAACATCAACATGAGATTAACAGTAGCACTGTTACAATAACAGAGCACTATTACAGTAACACAAATTAAAATCACAAGATGAAGATATCAAATTAAAGAGCGTAATGATTTGAAAATTTGTCATGAGATTGATACAAATAAGATAATAATTAATTACGTGAAAAACACAATACTCGGCTATTCGATTACGTTATATGTCTCCTCGATTCACAGATTTAATTAGCTAGAGAGTACTGAATCGAGGAGACATATAACGTAATCGAATAGCCGAGAGTATTGTGTTTTTCACGTAATTAATTATTATCTGATTTGTATTAATCTCATGGCAAATTTTCAAATCATTACGCTCTTTAATTTGATATCTTCATCTTGTGAGCAATTCTAAGATGGATAAATTTCAATGATAATTCTTTATTCACTTTAATGAAGATCTTCTTAAGTGCATCTTACTTTATGCGAAACATTTTTTATTTAATTGAGGATGGATGGATGATACTTCATTAAAGTTTAAGCAAAATTAAATAAGTTCATGGCTGGAAAATATTAAAATAAAGGAAAGAAACAACGGTGGGAGAGAGGGATATGAAGACAATATGTATAATCAAGAAATTAGGGATCCGCATGTCTTGATTTCCCAATCAATCAGCACCGTAGATCTTGCCAAATCTAATGGTCCAAAATCACGGGACGGAGTCACGTAAGAGGAGAGACTCGCCAGATCCTCACTCTCTCTCTCTCTCTCTATATATATATGATGCAAACCAATAAACCATCGAAATATAAAATCAAATGATGCAAGATTAGAAGAAAAAAAAAGTCCTAGTACGAAGAACATAAAAAAACATAATTAGTATTACCTATTTCGATTTCTTTGGAATTCAAGTGTAAATCTTTTATTTGATTAAGAGTTGAACATTCTATTTCCTCTCATGAAGATTTTGGGAAGATCTGTAACAAATTAATTTGAAATAATAGTACGGAGTATTTAAGATTAGAGAAAAAAACAATAGATTGCTATGAAATGAAAGAACAATTTTTTTGGGAATGAAATACAATATTTGTAACAACCCGGATTTTCGATGACTTAATATAATAGATAATGCGGAAGGTTATCTAAGTCATTTAATTAAAATTATATCAGAGTTTAAATAAATCCGGATCGCTACGGATCCTTACAACAAACGACTATTAATTACAAAGTCTTGATTCACTTAATACAGAATATAGATTTCATTTTTAAGCTAAACATTTTATTAAATCTCTCTTACTTGATTCCGTAAGACGTGCAAAAAAAATTTAAACAGTGGACGCTGAGCGGGACAGCAACCAAGCCGTTCATCTAACATCACCTCGAACACATAAGACAACCATGTGAATAACAAATAATATGCTTATAAAAATATTAAAGGATATCACGTAACAGATAGTTTCCTTTATTCCAATTAAACAACATGTGAGGTGATGAAAACGATAAAGTTTAAAAGATGGGACATTGGCAGCCATTAGATTTTTAAAAATCATTTTTCACGTAAACAGAGAATAACACACGAGTCGTGACTCCTAATATCACCGCTACTCCATATTGGCTTGCATCTCACCAATAGAAGTAACCGTGTTACCGACTCGTAGACCGAACCAATCTTATGAGGATTACATCTCACCCATAAGGCTCAATTGGGCCCGAACTTCTATTATATTATACGTTTATTCAAACGGGGCTCTGGGCTGAAATGAAAGCTGATGATTACATTCTCTGCATCACCAAGAGGGAACCCGCAGTTTTCAGAATCCTGTTCTGCCCCCACTACCTAGGTGGTAATATTGATCAAGTACTTGTCTATATGTGCGCCACATACCCTACGCAGACTCTTGAACCGCAGAACTCATTGTCGTAGGACGACTACCTTAAACACTAGGTCGACTTTCGGACCGCAGCCTCCGAGTCTGCTTTTCATTACAAGTGCAGTCGAAACACCACGCATGGTAGGATCCAACACAAGCTATTCTTCCCAGACTCGCATCGTAAACTTTATATAAAAGTCGCCCGTGAACAAGTAGTATTTTATTTGGTGACCTTCAATAATTGGTCGGACTCATTTGAAACGGTCAAATCCTCAAATACTTACTTTCAGTGTGACAACGTTATACGTTAATCCTCAAGTGTCACCCGAAACATTATATCCCAAATATAGTAATATTTTTAAAATAGTAAAAATTCTTTTAAATGAAATTTTATATATAAAAATAAAATTTAAGGTATAATAATAATTAAACATTAATTTAAAATTTATAGTTTCTGAAAAATATAATTTAAATCATATTGAACGATTTACAAAATTTGACGTAGAATCATTTTAAAAATATTTATTGAATGTCGTGTAAAAATTTTGGAATAAAATAAATCCCTTTATTTTAGAAAATGAATTTTATAAATTTCTATTTATATAAAAATAATAAGTAAAGTATTATTAAAATAAAATATTTTGTAGGTTACTAATTTACTCTATTTTTATAATACATAAACGAATATAAAAATACTAAAGAAACTTAAATATGACCGAAATGACAATTATATAAAATACATACAAAATATAAAGTACATAGAATAAACATACATAACAAATAGAATTAAACACACATATAAAATACAATGAAAATGATATAAGTAAATTTTATCATTTTAAGTTCTTTTATTCATTTTCTCATTTTTCATCTAAACAGAAATGTACAGGTGATAAATATATAAATCAAACAAGTGATAATTTAATCAAGTTGAATTTAGTCATAAATAAATATATAACACAAATAAAATATCACGTAACATTTTATTTTATACATAAGTAATTTAGTCATACAAATAAGCCTAAATATTTAAGTAAGCAATTTATTAAATTACTAACATAATATACTTATATATAAGAAATGTTATTAGAAGAAAAGTCTGGTTACCTTAATAGCTATTACGGAGTATTTATTAACGTTATTAAGAATTTAAGGGTCGAAATGAATTGACCCAAATACGGTACTAGAAAAGTGATTCCGTCAAATACTGGATAGCTTTTCATTCCCGATGCTCCAATAATAGAGAAGGATGAGGGAGTAAATATAGTATATAGTACGGAATATATAGTATAATAAGTAGAAGTAGTATGTAAATATAATAAGGAGAGTATGTAGTAGTAGTACGTAGGGAGTATTAGTACGTAGGAAGCAGCAGTAGTAGTAGTAATATATGTAGGTGTAGTGTAGTAGGGAAGTATTTATAGTAAAAAAAAGGGGTCAGGTGTCTATTGTTGGTAAGAGTAGAGTGTGAGTGAGAGGGGGTATAGGCAGGAAGAGTCAGGGTGAGTGAGTTTAGGTGTAAGGTTAGTAGAGTATTAGTATGATAGGTGTAGGGATGAGGTAGTAATAGGTGTAATGTGTTTGTGTGTGTAGTATGTCATGGGATGTAACATAGAAGACCCAAATTTTTGAGTTTCGGTCCGTTTCTCGTACAAACGTCTTTCTTTCTTACTTAAAAAGTTGAAATATAAGATTACGGAATAAAAATAATGAAAACTGTAAAATTTATTTGTAAAAATGAATTTGTAAGACGGTAAGTAAAATAGACTGTAAATAGTATTATGAGACAAAAGTTATAAGAAATCATTATTTTAAGAATTCGATAAATTATTAAATTTTTACGAGACGAGAAAATGTTAAAACGACGGTTCATTATAAAAAATATTATTTTTTGAGTTTTAAACTTTATTTAACGAAAGATAAATTTTTTAATAAATCGATAAATAAATACTTATGTTTTTATAACGGAATAATTTTTAATTTAACGAAAATAAAATATTTTATTTATGAAAATAAATTTTCAAACGTTAAACTTGGCTTAAATAAATGTTTAAAATTTTAACTCTATTTAAAAATACGGGGTATTACAATATTTTTTTTTTGTGTAGGAGTATTTTTTTTGATTTCGAAATTCCATTGTTTTCAAGTGCACTGTATTCAAATAGTTTGGAGGGGATGAGTAAATAATTTTTGTGGCATAAATCAATGGTGATTGTTATCGAGATTGATTGATATTGTGGAGTTAATTGGGCTTGTGGAATAACGAAAAAGGAATATCTTCGAGGCTGATTGAATTAATGGTGCTAGGTTGATTGAAAAACGAAAAGTGTATTAAATCTCAATTGAGTAAAAACGAAAAGTGCAGTAAAATTTTTGAGATGGGTAGTTGGGCCAACATTAAATGCAGCAAAGACCTTCCTAATACACTATACACTAACTAAAAGGCTTGAAATCAAAACGTGCAAAAAGCAGACTTATTCTCAAATGGGCTAATATGAAGAGTGACACCTAATGGTTTTTGGTCACTTCTTTAATATAAAGAAGATGTAAAAATTGTAGGGGTATAAGGTAGAAAAGTAAAAAGTTCAGGGGTACCATGTAGAAAATCACTTATTTTTATAATTTAACATGTTAAAGTTAATAACTTTTTAATTTTTATTTTAAATATGATAAATTAACGGAGTGGATCTCAAATCTAAATTAATGAGTCATTTCAAATTTGGGTTAAATTAATGGGTCACGAGTCCAATATGGGTCTTGACCCTAAAATAAATGAGTCAAGCAGTCGAATCAAAATTAAGAGGTGATGGGAAGGGAAAAGAAATGGAAAAAAGGTTCAAACAAACAAGAGCAAAGGGAATGATAGAAATTGTTTCTCTTTCTCTTTCCTGTAAACCTCAAACCAAACGGCCCCGACTCCTACACCACTGAACCACAACTAATCACTTGATATTTTTTTTGTAATTAAATTATGTTGTCCTTACTTAGTTATTTTGTTAAAAAAAATTAATTCAAATCCGCCATTGGGAGTGGTGATTTTGTGCTCAATATGTTTAAGGGTAATTTTTTTTAGAATTTATCACAAACCCGCCATTCCTAATGGCGGGTTTGCTCCGCCTAAAAACAACCCTAAATCCGAACCTTCTAGAGTCCCGATTTTTTACAATTAGTTTCATTCCGATCCGAAACGATAATTAGTTTATTTTTTAGTATTATTTTGACAAAAAAATTCGAAACTATCGTGAATAATACGAGTATAGTAATAATAAATATTTTGATGTGCACTTTTCATTGAATCAAAAATAAATATAATAATAATAAAATAATAATAATAATAATATTATTATTCTTATTTTCTTTGGGGGTGTCCACAAATAATAATAATTGTTATTTGATTGCTAACAAGGATAAAACAAATATTTTCTTTGGGGGTGTCCACAAGGAGGTACAGAACTCATTCTTGATGTTACTGGGTTTGCTCCGGGTAACTTTCCTTGTAGGTATTTGGGTATTCCATTGAATGATATTAGTAATAAAATGGAACATTATATGGGATTGATTCATAGGGTTCAAGATGCGGTTTTGTCTTCGTCTAGTAGATGTCTTACTTATGCTGGACGGATCCAACTTCTTAACTCGGTTATTTTTGGAGTAATGAATTTTTGGTGTGCCAATGTTTTGCTCCCCGCTAATGTTTTAGCTGCGATTAACAAGATTTGCCAAAGTTTTTTCTGGACAGGGAAAGCTAACAGTAAACACATGACTTTTAAAAGTTAGTCTAGCATTTGTTCTCCATGGGAAGAAGGGGGCTTTCAATTAAAAGACATAAGGGCTTGGAATAAGGCTTTGATTTGTAATTGGCTGTGGAAATTGAATAGGATTGATATTGAATAGGATTGATGAAGGTTTATGGAGCAATTGGATTAGAATCTATTTGTTGGGCTCTCAGTCTGTATGGCAGGTACAAGCTAATGAACGTTTTACTGCTGGGTTCAGAAGTATCATTAAAGTTAGAGACGAACTGATTCTGGGGGAAGGATCGTTGGATAATGCTATGGAGAGGATGAATTCTTGGACTGTTAATGGGCGTTTTGCAGGAGACAGGGCTTATGATTGGTTTCGAACCAAGCATAGAGTAATGGGCCTGGTTACGAGGATTAAAGAATCAGGCAGTTTTGCCCAAGCATGGGGTTATTATATCTTTGGCCAGCCAAGGAAATCTAGTGACTGTAGATAATATGCAAAGGTGAGGATTCTACATGCCTAATAGATGTGTTCTGTGCAAGGTTAATGCTGAAACACATAAGCATTTATTCTTTAGCTGTAATTATGCAAGGCAGTTATGGCAATTAATTTTGCAATGGGTAGCGATTCAGGGAAGGAGTTGTAATTTGATTACAGAATTAAAATGGAGTTCGTTAAGGAGAACAAGGAAGCATTGGAAACGGGATTGGTATATTGCTGTTCTTGCTGCAGCAGTCCATTACATATGGTCGGAAAGGAATGCGAGGGTGTTTGAGGACAAGCATAGATCGACTGACTCTTTGTTCAAGCAATTGAAGTTTGAATTTTTTGCTAGGTTGAAAAGTCGGAAAATAGTTATAGAAAGAATATAGTGATGTTCATAGCAAAGTTTTATAGAGGATAGCTTTTATAAGACTAGTCTCTTTTGTTTGCCCAAAAAGAATGAATAAAGGAGTCATAACTTTTCTTGCAAAAAAATAAAATAATAATAATAATAATAATAAAGAATAGAAATTAGTTCAATGATCTTTTAATCATTATAAATTTATACGAAGTAATATTTTAATACCCCGTATTTTTCAAATAATGTTAAAATTTTAAACATTTATTTAAACCAATTCTAGCACTTGAAAAATTATTTTCGTAATAAAATGATATTTTATTTTCGTTAATTTAAAAATTATTCTGTAATAAAAAAACACTTTATTTATCGAATTGTTAAAATTTTAACTTTTTGTTAAACCGAGTTTAAAGCTCGGAGAATTATTTCTGTGAATAGTAACATGTAGTCCCAACAGTTTAAAATATTTTTTCCGTCTCATAAAATTTAAAAATGGTTTATCAAATTTTAAAAATAATGTTTCAAAACCCTGTTACACAAAGACGTGAACAAAATTACGGAACGACACTTGTAAACATGTCATAAAGACTATTTAAGCTAGTTACACTAAATAATGATTACTTATAACTATTGTCTCATAATACTATTTACCGTCTGTTTCAGACCCCGCCTTACAAATTTTGTTTCTAAAATAAATTTTACGGTTCCCGTTATTTTAATTTCGTTATCTTATATTTTAACTTTTTAAGAAAGAAAGACGTTTGTAGAAACGGACCGAAGTGAATCACTTTAGTCCTTAATTTACCCTTAATCTACGTGTGATGTTATGGAAAATGCACGAGTTGCCAAGCCTAGTTGTCCTAGTTTTAAGTCATTTTTTTGAGCGAATAGATCATTTCATTAATAAAAAGTCAACCGAAGATGTTTTAGCCTAGTGGTTAGAACTAGGTGTTCTGGGACAGTAGGTCTCAGGTTCGAATCTCCCCCCTATATTGTAATGCGACTAAGTGCGCTTTTCGTTGAACCAAAAAACAATAATAATAAAAAGTCATACGACATCTACAACTTATATCGAAATTGAAAGGATACAATACTATAAAATTTAAGTAAAATAAATTTCAGTTAAAACAAATATCTCTCACTAAGATTTTGATCTCCGCTTCTGCACATCCTCTTTCAACATATCGCTGTTTAATGATACAACTTTTCACAAGAGGGTCTTCGGATCTTCCAAGGTTTTGACGAGAATCAATTCTAACCTAATAGATTTTAGCCGCCGGTCTGACGTAATTTGAGATACCACATGATGAACGATTATGGTACTGATCTTCTGTATCCTCTCCACTATAATAGATGCAACATCTCTCCTACAAGAGAGAGCGAAACCCATCAATTGATGGGGGCGAAACTCTACAAAAGGAGAGGACTTATTATAACTAAAATACTAATAATACTAATATTAAAACGATATAATTAATTGAAATTAATTAAAATTGGGGGCTTACCACCATTAATAGTGGTAGCTGATGGGAGGGATTTGTCGTGGATCCCGCCACCAAATAAAAACCAACTAACCTAACTAGGGTAGCTAGGGCAAGTCGGGTCGAATCCACAGGGACGGGGTGTCGGACTAAGGTATGCTACGGTCTAGGACTAGGTTCGAGACGAGCTAATCTAAGGAGGGGGAGACTAGGACTAAGCTCGGTCTAAAGCAAGAAAACAATCAAAAAAGGAAACGGGCTAGGATTAGGTCGGGGTCAAAGGGGTAACGGAATGGTCGAGGAAGAGCTAGAGTGAAGGAGGTAGTAGGGTAATCTAGGTATAGTCCGGGCTCTCGCAACTTAGACTCACCTAGAGGTTCCACCTAAAACCCACCTTGGCGACACAAACGACAAACGGGGTTACTAGCGTGATATCGGGGCCTAGGTCGCATCCGGGCTCTCGCAACTTAGACCGACCTAGGGGTCGTCCTCACCGGGCTCTCGCAACTTAGTGGGGTAACCAAACCCACGAGCAAACTATCACCCACAAGAGAAAGTCAAGAAAAACAAGCATATGCATACAAGTCATTCAAGCATTTCAATAAACATGTACCATGCATCAAACCAAGAGGAAACCCAAATCTTCCACCAACATCTCCAACAAACCCTTAATCATCCAATTAACACCCTAATCACCCTACTAACCCTAGCAAGAATCTACTCTAACATATCTAATCTAAAACTAACAAAAACAAGATAAACCAACACAAGAACAAGAGGATGCATATATGAAACTAGCAAAGATGAAGAACAAAACAATAAACAAGAACTAAAGATTCAAACTTGATGAAAGAACAAAGATTAAGATAAAGGAAAAGAGATTATACCATACTAGAAGATGAAAAGAAGAAGGAAACTTGCATAAATGGAAGAACCCAAAAACAATCAACCAAGGTTGTCAATCTTGGTGGAGATCTTGAAGAATTCCCAAATTACAAGCACTAATCTAGGATTAACGATAATCTAAGGACTAATCTACACTAATCTAATCTAATCTATGCTAAAACTAGGCTAGGTTTTGTGGGTAATGAAGAACATAAACTTAGATTACAAGAGGAAGGGTATATATAGGGTTACAATGGGTGGAGGAATGGAAACAAGTGACGCGGGCCTGTAATGGGCTCATCCCGGTCGGGATGGATGGTCCCGTCCGGGATGGCTTCATGGTCCCGTCCGGGATGGTGATCCCATCTGGGATGGCTCCATGGTCCCGTCCGGGATGGCTTCATCCCGTCCCGGTTGACTCAGCAGAAGAGCTTCTTTGTTTGCACTTCATCCCGGACGGGATGAGGTCATACCCGTCGGGGATGAGTCTTGTAGGCCTCCAATATGATCCTTTTGGTCCCTCCTTGCTTCACATGGACTTCTCATTGATTCTCGGGACTCGGGATCGGGTCTCGGAGGCTCGGTATTGGGTCCCAAGGTCTCGGGGTCGAATCCAAGGCATCGAGTGATCGTTCCTTCACTTCGTTGGCTCCGAAAAGTGTATGTATTGAGTCGGAATCGCTCCAACTCTTCATGAATGGTCTCGGGAACCTGAAACGAACTAGAGGAAGCATAAGTAGCCCATAAATCGCTCCCAAGGAGCGATTCCACAAGGAAAATGGGACCAAAACACTACGAAATAGGCACTACAAACTACACCTATCAACTCCTCCACACTTAACCCTTACTCGCCCTCGAGTAAGCACAAACTAACTAATAAACTAGCCGAGTGGATATTAGCGCACCCTACGCCCTTTCAACTCACGCGAGAGCACCTAGAGGACAAGTGCTCTCCGCAAGGCAAGTGAGGTCTTGTGACAAAACTGTGGATGCAACCGGACACAAAAGCACATAAACAAACAAACACACAATCAAACACACAAAAGGTTGCACCCAAAGAGAAAAGAAATACCGCTTCCCTCAAACAAGCGGTGAAAGAAGCACCGGTTTAGGACTCAAGGCAAGTGACAACGTTCCCAAGCTAGCAATACAAACCAAAATGGACAAAACCCTAATAGTATGACGACAAAGCAATAAAAACGTTGGTAACTTACCTCGGTTCCTCCTAACCTTCTAAGAACGTACCACGGAACGATCGGCGGGATGGAAAAAGGATGAACCATGGTGTTAGTCGACACTGTAGGTAAGTGAGACTCCGCCCCCTTTAGCAATGAGCCAAGAGGGTCGTCCCATGTCCGAAACCGCCTAACTAGTCCAAGTAAAAAGGTGGAAATATGCAAAATGAGGGAAGACCGACCATTACCGCTATCATCCTTCCTAGGGACTCGGTCCTTTGGTAGGCTCTTCACGGTAATAGTCGGTAAAAGGCTTATTTTGTGAGGTGTGAGGTTTCTATTTTTGTGAGACGATTTTCTTTTGGCATTTTCTTCTTCTTTTGCATTTTTGCTTTGTTTTGCCATGCCATTTCTTTTTCTTCTTTTGTATTTTCTTTTTGGCTTTTGTGCCTTTTTTTTTTCTTCTTTCTTTTCTTTCTTTCTTTTCTTTTTTTCTTTCTTTTTTCTTTTCTTTGCCCTTTTGGCTTGATTTGGCTTTTTGGCATTTCTTTGTGTAACAAGAAAGAGAGAACTCAACAAATTGCAATTTATTGTGTGGATATGTGTAGGAGGTAGGTAAATGGGAGAGTCGGGGTTGCGCATCCCCTTTCAAACCCACAAAAAGGTGGAGAACTTGGACTAATCAAACAATTCCGAACACGGTCACCTAGGGAACGGGACTCGGCAACCAAGGCCTTTTCACACCGTGGGTGGTCAAAATGGTCAAAATGCAAATCCCGTAGTAAATTCCTAGTAAGCTAGGTGGACTCAAGGTAAAGGACCAACGAAATCATTGATTTAGGGTCATTCTACTAGACTAAAGTCCAAGACTCGATTTATACTACTAAGAAGGAAAAGTAGACACTCGCACACTAGCCTCTAAACCGGGTTTTCGAAAACCATTTTACACACAAGACACAAATACACACACAAAACAAAGACACGACAAAAAAAGAAAGAAAAATAAATAAAAGATGACAAAACAAAACAAGGAGAAACAAACACATAAACAAAACAAACACCACCCCGAACATCCAGGCAAGCGTCTAAATCGACCGCAAACTTTACAAAGCTCCACCCGAGCACACCATATCACAAACCTTCTCCAAACTTCACAAGAAATAAAGAGGGAAAAGGGATAGAAGATGTTACCGGATGTCTTGGAAGCTTTCCAAAACTAACGGTGATTAAGCAACCTATAAGGAAAAGGGAGGCAAAACACACACAACAAAACAAATATACGATACAACGACCCAAAAGGAAAACACACAAAAGAAAATCTTTTTGATTTTTGTGAAATTTTTTCAAATTTTTAGGGTTTTTGAAGATTTTTAGAAAATCTACGAAAATAAAACTAACTACGATAGAATATCGCTCCCCCACACTTAAGCTGAGCAATGTCCTCATGCTCGACCGTAGTGCATGGGAGCACAAAAGAAAAGAAAAGAAACTACGAAAATAAAGCTAAAAATCAAAAAGAAAAGTGGAGAAAAGAGTAGAATGTGTCCGGCCGAGGTGTAGTCAAGTCACCATGGGCCGAGACAAGAAAAGATATGGATGGGGGAAGAAATAAAAAGAAGGAAATAAAAGGAAATGGGAGGGGAGGACTAGGTGTAATCAAGTCACCTAGCCCGGATTCCGCCCAAATCCGACTAAATCCTACAAAAAGGGTGAAAATCATGCAAATTTGGATTTTGAAATGACTCTCAACGTAGTCACATCATCGAGAGTCGGGAGCAACCATATACCAAGGCCTCGAAGGCCACCATGACAAAGGGGAAGGGAATAAACAGATGAAGACAAGCTATAAAAACGGAAAAGAGAGGATAGTTGCCGTACCGACCGGTTAGCAACTCACTCGCTCCATCGTCTCAATGATCAATATAGGCACTTGCTTTTTGTCGTTATTTTCATCCTTCTTCAAGCTTGAGAAAACCGCATGGCTAAGGTAGTGGGTTGATAATGGTATGAGGGGGTGGAAATTGGTGTGTATACCGGTCTAAAGTAGGTAGAAGATGAAGTGAGGATATGAAAATGAAGTATGTGGGTGGTATGATATGAGCAAGGAAGGTAGGGAGGTTGGGTGGGGGTATATAATGGTTGGGTTGGCTTGAATGTCGAAGAAGAGGCACCAAAAAGGAGTAGGGGACCATCCCGGTCGGAAAGACACACTCGTCCCGGTCGGGAAGCCACCTTCCCGGTCGGGACGGCACTCCAGCAAGCTCCAATTTTGCACCTCCATCCCGATCGGGACGGCTCCTTCCCGGTCGAGATAGCATATCCTTCCCGGTCGGGAAGCTCCCTTCCCGCCTGGGATGGGTCTTCTTGACCTCCAAAACCCCAAAAGCTTCACCGAAGCTTCAAAAACCGACTTCCATACTCACGACCAAAGCTCTATCATTAACCATTCCTCTCTAGGAATCATCTTCACTTCACACCTATGACAATAAGCTCAAATACAACATCAAATTCCCTCCCTCACATCGCTCATCAACAATCCAAATAAACAAGAATTCCACAAAGGCTAACAAATCCTAGAAACCAAGGTACCAAACAAACATATATACACACACAAAAGCAAAAAGGAAAAGAAAAAGAGATATATACAATAAGGTACTCTCACCAACTACACCTCCATAGCCATCAAGAGCTCGAAGGAGTAAGTCAAATGCCCTAGCAACATCTTCATTTAAGCTCACATGGCCAAGCCTAGCCACTTTCAAAAGTTTCCAAGTCGGAGGTGAGAAGCGATCATCTTCATTAAGCTCGGGGTTCTCGTGATCTTCCGGGTCTTCGGAACCAACATAGCTACGACTCTTATGACCATCCGGTAGGTATAGTGGTCTAGAGTCAAGCTCGGTATCATGATGTGGGAGATCACACCCTAGGGGTGTCGCTTCTTCTACGGGGTCGAGAGTGAAACTCTTTTCCACCGCCCGACAAGGATCCTCTTCACCAATCGTCTCACAAGACAAGGGACTAGACATCGAGTGCGGTAGAGGAGGATAAGGCATCAAGTTTTCTTCATTGGAGGGTTTAGGATCCTCCAATTTCCCGTTCAAGGCAAGTTCCAAGGCATCTACTTCTTTTTCCCAAGTATTGCGCTCCTTTTCACTCACCTTGTCTATATGGCCTAGAGGAGGTATGTCTTCACTTGGCTTTGGATTGTCTAGTGGTTCATCACGAAGAAAATCGAACAAATCCAATTTTAACGCCAATACATTGGCTCCCCAAGAGTTATCTCGAGAATCATGTTCACTCCCCTCCCCATTGTTGGCCCTTGAAGCTTCAACTTCCTCTATTCTCTCCCTATCTTCACCACCCAAGCAACACTCAACAATGGTCTCTTGATCGACCCTCTCTTCTTCATTTGTAGCTTCAAGGTTGGGTTGACTTTCTTGTGGAGGCACCCGACCTTCTTGCCCAAATGAACCTTCCTCAACATGTAGTGGAGCTCGAGTGGCCAACATCGTGATATGAGCCATGAGTGCATTGATGCGAGCATCTTGCACCTCTATTTGGGCCTTGAACTCCTCCCTAACCCCTTGTATTTGAGTCAACATCAATTGTTGACCCTTTTGCAATAACATCATCATCTCATGTTGGCTCCCTTGTGTTTGGACCAACATTTGACAAGTCTCAAAGTT
The DNA here is from genome assembly GCA_958450325.1 of Agrostemma githago. Classification (NCBI taxonomy): domain Eukaryota; kingdom Viridiplantae; phylum Streptophyta; class Magnoliopsida; order Caryophyllales; family Caryophyllaceae; genus Agrostemma; species Agrostemma githago. The sequence goes on from OY288241.1 coordinate 61,852,215, forward strand.
AGGGATATTTGGTTGTGGGTTATGTGAGGGTGTTTGGTAGTTGTTAGAATGTGGGAACGATCCTTGACAACTTTCTTGGTAACCATAAGAAGAGGGTTCATAAGATTGTTGATGAGGTTGATATGGTTGGTAAAGTTGTGGGTTTTGGTAATTCGCCCCATAGTTGTCCCATGATGATTGATGGTAGCTTGGATGCGCCATGTCCATAACGTTGCTTTGGTACCTAGGATGAGCTAGAAGCACTTGAGCAAACGTTAGTATCCTAGTGCTTTTGAGGCACTAGGAAGGGAGAGTAACACACAAGAAGAAGAACGGAGATACACAAGGAGAAGAGAACACAAAAATCAAGAACAAAGTCCAAAACTAAGCAAACAAAAGTCTAAACTACGTCGTCCCCGGCAACGGCGCCAATTTGATGGGAAGGATTTGTCGTGGATCCCGCCACCAAATAAAAACCAACTAACCTAACTAGGGTAGCTAGGGCAAGTCGGGTCGAATCCACAGGGACGGGGTGTCGGACTAAGGTATGCTACGGTCTAGGACTAGGTTCGAGACGAGCTAATCTAAGGAGGGGGAGACTAGGACTAAGCTAGGTCTAAAGCAAGAAAACAATCAAAAGGAAACGGGCTAGGATTAGGTCGGGGTCAAAGGGGTAACGGAATGGTCGAGGAAGAGCTAGAGTGAAGGAGGTAGTAGGGTAATATAGGTATAGTCCAGGCTCTCGCAACTTAGACTCACCTAGAGGTTCCACCTAAAACCCACCTTGGCGACACAAACGACAAACGGGGTTACTAGCGTGATATCGGGGCCTAGGTCGCATCCGGGCTCTCGCAACTTAGACCGACCTAGGGGTCGTCCTCACCGGGCTCTCGCAACTTAGTGGGGTAACCAAACCCACGAGAAAACTATCACCCACAAGAGAAAGTCAAGAAAAACAAGCATATGCATACAAGTCATTCAAGCATTTCAACAAACATGTACCATGCATCAAACCAAGAGGAAACCCAAATCTTCCACCAACATCTCCAACAAACCCTTAATCATCCAATTAACACCCTAATCACCCTACTAACCCTAGCAAGAATCTACTCTAACATATCTAATCTAAAACTAACAAAAACAAGATAAACCAACACAAGAACAAGAGGATGCATATATGAAACTAGCAAAGATGAAGAACAAAACAATAAACAAGAACTAAAGATTCAAACTTGATGAAAGAACAAAGATTAAGATAAAGGAAAAGAGATTATACCATACTAGAAGATGAAAAGAAGAAGGAAACTTGCATAAATGGAAGAACCCAAAAACAATCAACCAAGGTTGTCAATCTTGGTGAAGATCTTGAAGAATTCTCAAATTACAAGCACTAATCTAGGATTAACGATAATATAAGGACTAATCTACACTAATCTAATCTAATCTATGCTAAAACTAGGCTAGGGTTTGTGGGTAATGAAGAACATAAGCTTATATTACAAGAGGAAGGGTATATATAGGGTTACAATGGGTGGAGGAATGGAAACAAGTGACGCGGGCCTGTAATGGGCTCATTCCGGTCGTGATGGATGGTCCCGTCCGGGATGGCTTCATGGTCCCGTCCGGGATGGTGATCCCGTCTGGGATGGCTCCATGGTCCCGTCCGGGATGGCTTCATCCCGTCCCGGTTGACTCAGCAGAAGAACTTCTTTGTTTGCACTTCATCCCGAACGGGATGAGGTCATACCCGTCGGGGATGAGTCTTGTAGGCCTCCAATATGATCCTTTTGGTCCCTCCTTGCTTCACATGGACTTCTCATTGATTCTCGGGACTCGGGATCGGGTCTCGGAGGCTCGGGATTGGGTCCCAAGGTCTCGGGGTCGAATCCAAGGCATCGAGTGATCGTTCCTTCACTTCGTTGGCTCCGAAAAGTGTATGTATTGAGTCGGAATCGCTCCAACTCTTCATGAATGGTCTCGGGAACCTGAAACGAACTAGAGGAAGCATAAGTAGCCCATAAATCGCTCCCAAGGAGCGATTCCACAAGGAAAATGGGACCAAAACACTACGAAATAGGCACTACAAACTACACTTATCAGTAGCCCCAAGTTTTTTTATTGGAGGCTAAGTTTTTTTTGGGAGGAGGGAGAAGGGTTTTGAGAATTAGTTTTAAGTCATTTAATCACCTAAGCTATAGATGACTATTTACCCCTATCCTTTGATTTGTTATACGTAGGAATTTCCTACTTAGTATAAATAGCAGGTAACATGTACTCCATAGTAAGAAAGTTAATACACATAAAAATATATCGTACCCTTATTACTTAATTACGTATACCTTTACGTCTATTTATTACTTTTTAAACCTTTCATTCTATTATTCCACTTCACTTACTACACTTATTATCTTACTCTTTTATTTCTAGCAAGGTTAGAACCAAACTATTTTCTTTTGTATGTGGAACGTGACACTCTAAAAGAAGGAGAAGACGACTTTCCTAACGTAGACGATATTATCGACTCTGACAACCTTTAATTCTTAATAACGTTAATAAATACTCCGTACTACTAGATAACCAAACTTTTCTTCTAACATCATTTATATATGTAAGTATATTATGTCACTAACTTAATAACTTGCTTAATTAAATATTCAGACTTATATATATATTGTGGACATGACATAGGTCCACCCCGACGCGGCCACGCGCGGGTTTGAGGAGGCCAATGAATCTCATGTGAGATGAGTCGAATTGAAATTTAAATCGAAGTGGAGTCGCCACCGAACTTTGTGGGAGTTCGGGCCCATTTGAACCCACTCTATATCTTAGTGGGCCATGCACAAAGTACGGCCCATTAGGATGTCAGAGTTTATTGGGTTCGTCACTTTGCATTGCGATACCGATACCGATATTATCGGATACCGTGTATTGATCGACTCTCGTGTGCCAATGGATTCGGATATCCGGAAACGATGGTTCTGAGTAAGGGGTGAGGGTACGTGTTGGGAAGTTCACAAAGAACACCCAACCCCGCCCGCACTTAGCGGCCTCTACTAAGATATCACTTGACTTTTGTATACGCGCGTTAGTAATTCGATTGAATGATATGCAAACAGTGTTTTGCCTAAACATGCGAAGATTTGAATAAGTTACTATGTCGATTTAATGCATCTAAAAATAACGTCAAAGTTGCATTTAGCATGCGAGATTCATTTTAGTACAATAAAACAAACAAGATAGAATGAGATGAAAATACATAAACAAACGAGTTAGTAACGGTAAATAACGGTTTGCAAATAATATAGAATGAGGTAGAATGACCTAAACGACATGATGCATGGTTTTGAAAAGTAGTATGACACGTGATTGACTTGACACGTGTTGACCGAGGTCATGAAAGTATTTGACAAGGCTCGAAATAAGTTGAGGGCTCACGTATTGACGTGATGAAAGGACACTCGATCGAGTCATTGAGGGATTCGACCGAGTGTGCCTCGGAAAAAGCTTTCTGCCCAGAATTTGAGGTATTACTCGACCGAGTCATTGAGAGACTCGACCAAGTGTGTCGCTACTCGATCGAGTCATTGAGGGACTAGACTGAGTGGTCCTCAAAAGGACCTTCTGCCTCAGTTTTTGGGGTGCCACTCGATCGAGTGCCCCCTGTACGAACCAGGGTTCATTTCGCAATTTGTTATAGATTTCGAAATTGCGTTTTGATTTTAGGAAATCGATGACTTTGTTGAATCGCGCAAAAATATTACATGATTTATGCTCGACTCGAATTTTTGACACTAGTCGTATCCGATATTTGACTATGGAATCAATATCGAATACTTAGAGTAAAATCTAGAAAAGATGTTGTAAGTCGTTTAAATTAAACTAACACGAAATAAGCTATCTCCGCATTATAGTGTCGTAATTAATTCTTTCGAATTATGTGACAACTATTTTAGCGTCAACGAATTCGTGTTAGTTAAATTTATTGACTAATTCGATTAGATATGATATCCGACTATTGAGTTGGTATCGAATCTAAATAATGGCACTCTATATTTGCTTGAATTAAAAAGGACTTGATTCCCTCCGCATCTCGACATCGTAACGAATCCTTGCGGATTATGTGATGTCGGATCCTTTATCGACGAGTTTCGACTTAACTTAAGTAAAGGTGTTTGATTCGAAATAGTTTTTGAAAATTGATGCATATGCGGTATTAATGATAATGACGATGACGCGATTAATAAAACGTGACTAACGGCGCGCAAAAACTAAAAAGACGATCTTGTTGATGTTGACTTGCTTCAACAATCAAATACTCGGGGTGTCGGGATAAGCGACCGGCCACGTCGGGTGAAACACCCTTGTATTCAGATTTTCTTATTCCGTCAACCTTTGTATTCGACACGAATTAGCGAGTATTTTAATGTCTTAATACTAGTGATATTATTGATATTAGATGCGAGAGAAAAGAAAAAAAAACAAAAAAAAATGTGAAGAGAAGAGGAAGAGAGACGCAAGAAGAGAAGAGGAGAAAAGGAAGAAATCAGGATTTTTGCACCCTCAACCTACATGTTTCGTATTCTTGGTATGGAACTCTTCTAGTCGTAGCTTGAGCACGGGAGTATCGAGATCTATGTAGATGGAGTTATGGTGGTTTAGGGTTTGATGGTTTGCTAAACACTAGGGTTTTAGGTTGTAGAGATGGGGAAATTAGGGTTGTTAAAGTTGTAAAAGTTATATGCAGAGGGAGGTATTTATAAGATTTCTCCCCCATCCCCGTCTAGGGTTACTCGATCGAGTGCCCCTGTTGACTCGATCGAGTGGCCCAATGCAGATGTAAAACGGGCCTGTTGAAGGCCCACTCGATCGAGTGGGCTGACACTCGATCGAGTGGGTCAGCTGGAGCGAAGAAATCCAGATTTTTTGACTTTGGGTTGCATATTTTTGTAGATCTTGTGTTTGGGTTGGACTCTTGATATTTGTATGGCTGTTTTGTGTCTCAGAAACGGCTTTGACCGGGGTTTGACCCGGTCGCTAAAAGTCGGTTTTATTTCCGGTGTCGATTTTGACCCAAATTAGTCTTATTTGATTGGAAATGATCCACTGGGCCTGAATTTGAGGTTGTTTTTATGAGATTTGTACTCCTTAAAAAGCCCAAGCCAGAAACTAACGGTTTTGAGCCCATATCCGAGCGCGTAGAAGCACGTTTGTCTGATCATCATTGGGTGTTTTTTTGGAAATTGCTATAGACACCTAGCAGCCAAATGTGGGTGTCTACAGAGCCCCCACTCTGACCGAGGCTTAGACAGGACGAAAGTTAGAGTAGCACCAGGCCAATCAAGGATTAAGACCCGGTAAACTTCCGGTCGGGTCGTTTATTGTTCATTAGACTTGCGTGAAGGGCTTGCCAGCCATAAGATAGAAATCATACATGAGTGGATGCTAATAGCTTTGTGAGGACTTGTTTCTGAAGCCCTGGGTGTATCTATATGTGGATACATCCCATATTGAAGCTGCGCGGGAGCTTGCCTAAGAAGCTCTGGGTGTGTCCATTCGCAGACACATCCCGATCCGAAATTACACCGGAGCCTGCCTAAGAAGCCCTGGGTGTGTCCGTTCGCAGACACATCCCGATCCAAAATTACGCGTGAGCTTGCCTAAGAACCCCTGGGTGTGTCCGTTTGCAGACACATCCCGATTCAAAATTGCGCGGGAGCCTGCCTAAGAAGCCCTGGGTATTCCCGTTTGCAGACACATCCCAACTCAGAATTACGCGGGAGCTTGCCTAAGAAGCCCTGGGTGTACCTATATGTAGGCACATCCCGTGTTTCTTTTAGGAGGAATGCCACTTTGGGCCTTCCGCTGGGGAGCTTAGTGAGTTTGCGCAAGCCTGCGACTCACGCTGGGGAATAAAAACTTGATGTTCCGTTGGGAAGCCAAGTTGGTACCTGAAATGTTAGATATGTAGACAGAAATAGCAAACATAGCAGATACATACAGAAAATGTAGTTAGCATCTATCGACTGACTTGCGCTGGGGAAAGTGATTTCTGCATTTTTTTTGAAATCGAAGTCCTGAAAGCAACTTACGTGCTAGGAAATAGGTTTTATCTTGACGCGACTGGACGAGTTGACAGACACGACTGAACTCTCGAGGGGTTGGACCGTGACTTGGTAGGGAGGTGGGCCGCCCAGGATGACAAGACTCCTAAGTTGCGCTATTCCGTAGCCTAGACGAGTGACAACACGGTCGAACATCGAAATGGGAAGGATGTGCTATACGGGGTTGCAGTAGTCAGTAAGGGGACTGTAACGACATGACTTAGTAGTAGCAATGTTATAGTCTGGTGCTCTTTTGATTTTTTTTTTTCTGATTTTGGGGTACATTCCCAAAGTGGGTGTTGCTTCAAATCCTGACAGATTCTCGTCTTTGACTGAGCCGAGTACTAGGACACACTATAGAAAGGTGGCTAGATTTTTGAAAACATTTGGATTTTGTGAGTGGATGGAGAACTTCTGCCTAAGAGAAGCCCCCAGGACGACAAAGCTAATTGTTGAGAACATGAGAGTGTCGTGATCGGAATGATGGTGCTTTTTTGAATGTGTGTCAATGTGGGTGGTTGTACCATTGTTGAAAGGCTACCTACGTATTCACGTGTGGTGAAATCAAACCAAGCCGTAGTTCAGTGAATTGAAAGATATATTATGGTGCCTAGTTTATTAGGACTTTGTGTGTAACTAGCCATATTGACGGTGTGGGCTAGGTGAATTCCAAGTGATATCTTGATCAAAGGGCTAGAATGGTTAGGATGTTGATCATGTGACTGTGAGCGTTCTCTGGGGTTGCCCCCAGAGGTGGTGTGAACTATTTGGGCATGTTCTATGCCGACTGCAAGTTGAGTTCCCGTGTTTGAGGTTGGTAACTGGTTTGGAAATTTTCGGAAATGTAGAGCTAAGTCGTAAGTGGCTTTGATGTTTTGACATCTGGAGCTTGATTTTGTGGAGCTAAGGCTTCGAGGGTAAGGTATTGCAATGTGGTAGGAAAGGGGGAAGTCGGGTAAAAATGACTCGGACTTCGATCGGGGTAGGTTTGATAATGCGGGATTTGGTTTCCATGTTTGGCCCTAATGGTTAGGGGTATCCTATGGAGCTTAAATCCTCAAAATTCCGGGCTATCTCTTAGCCTAAATCTCGGGAAGGTCTTGAGGGTTGTAATGTGGGAAGGCTAAATGTGGTGTTGGTTGACCAACTGATTGTCACCCTTCCATTTGATGGTATGGGTATTGATAATTTTGAGTTGATCATACCCCGGTCAAGGGACTCTCACTTGCGTTGACCGCTAACTACTGTCATGGGTTTTTAATTTTTTTTTGGTTGACCTCTTAGCCTCGGTCATGAGATTTTTCGGATTGACCGTTTAACCTCGGCCATGGGTGGTTATTTTTTTATGATGGCCTGCTTTTTTGTTTTGGCCTTTTGCTTTTTCTTTGGACTTTTGATTTTTTTTGTCCAACTTTTTTCTCTTTTTTTGTTGGTCAGACTAACACCTAAGGTAGGGATTGGTCGGTCTTATTGGAGGGGTGTTTATTGTGGGAAATGGGTTTGCATCCCGTCTTGAACCCAAACTAGGAGACTACCTAGGTTTGTCATAGGACTCGATACCGCTCCGCTAGGGGTAGTTATGTAGTTTTCTATGTCAGAATTGAAATAGGTAAGGAAAACACGGGCTCAGTTTCCTGCAGTCATTATAGATGTGCCTACAATAGTTACGTGCGTGTGCTCACAATGTGTGATGGTATTCAGCGTGTTCTCGGAATTACATAAGGAAAGCATATATGAGAGATTGAAAAGCTGATTTTATTGAATTTTGAAAGGTGGACAGAATACAGTTGACTCTGACTCTGACTCGAAATTGAAAGGAGTAGAACATCCTAGACTCAGACTCATACCAAATATAGACTCTTGGATGTCTGTTTGTGATCCTGCGGATGTCGTCAATAGTCTTCGGCTTCTAAGGACTCGAATTGATGTCCAGTATAGCCTTCGGTAGAAGCTTCACCCAGATCTTCATTATGTCGAAGATCATCTTCAACCCTAATGCCCATTTCAGTTAAAGTGGCGAAGGTATGATAGCATACCGGAGATGGACCCGGTAGGAAGGGAGGAGGTTCTTGACAAAGGCCTCCATTAAAGTTTTTTCATTGGGCTTCTCCACCAGCTTCACGCTTTCGGCCCTCCAGCGTTGGAGGTATTTGGTGAAGCCTTCTTTGGGCTCCTGGGCCATGACTTCTAGGGTCCGCATGGTAGTCTGAAGTTCAGTATTATCAGAATAGTTTTTAGCAAACTCGGTAGCCACATCTTCGCAAGTTGGGAATCTTTTTGCATTAAGCCTATAGAAATAGGCTTTTGGATATTTCCCGAGGGACGCGCCGAACAAATTGATGAACATGTCGGCTTTGACCCTCTTGACTGCCATGAATTGTTTGAAAGATCAGAGGTGTAATAAGGGATCCTCCGTCCCTTCGAATATGGGTAACCCTTCTAAGTCGAGATCCTTTGGTAGTTTCTCACTAATAGGTGTATATTCTAGGGCATTTTCCGTGTGCATAGTGTTGTTCATTGACAAGTGGACCTGTTCCTCCAGCTTACGGACCGCGCTGACCAGTTCAGCTAGAGGCCCAGTAGTCTCAACCCCACCATTAGAGGTCCCTTGTTCCAAGGCGCTTAAACGGGTAGCGATAGTTACCTGGTCGGACTTGATAGCTGTCAGTTGGGCCTCAATCTGAGTCAACGAGACCGTCACTTTGTCCAAAGCTTCTTGCATCTTGTGTTGATGTCTAGTACCGGTGGCCTGTCTGTAAGAATACCGCGTAATCATAAATGTTGCTTCAGAACCCAAATACACCAAGGCATATGGAAATAGCGTGGGAGGAGAGACAACTCAGGTTTGACTCGGGTTGGACTCTCCTAAGACAAATGTGTAGGGTGCGATTCTCGGAGTGACTGTGATTAATCGCTCCGTCGGAGAATAGCCCCCAAGTGAGACTAAGGGCTCGGATGATGTGGCATCTAAGTGACTCAAAAGTGGGGTACGTGAGACAACACGTGCAAGACATGACCCTTAGAGCAACCGTGATTGATCGCTCTGCTGATGGGTAGCCCCCGAGTAAGGATAAGCCTGAAAAGGAAATAACTCGGAAAGGACACCTAGACGGGTGACTCGTGAAAGGTGGGCCTTCCATAGGATTCGGTATGTGGGCCGAGTCCTGTTCGAAGGAAAGTCCACGTGAGATACTCCCCAGACTTTTGGACTCGAATGTGTAAACGGGCCTTCCTTTGTAGGGGTATGTCCTACGTAGGTGGGCCATGCCTAAGTCAAATAAGGCGATCTGGGATAGGGAGGAAACCCGTGATATAAGATTGACGGAGTTTTGATGCTAAAGACCTTCGACGACTTACGACAAGACCCGACACTAGAATTACGGTAGGTCCAAGGACAAGAAAGGGTTTGAAAAAATGATTGAATTTTGGAAATTAAGAAGACGGACCTGAAACTGGCTGTGGGCCAATGGGACCGGTTTTTTGAAAAGTTGAATATTTAGAATTTTGAAAATTTGAATAGCGAAATAAAAGAAGAATTTCCGACAATTTGAAAATTGGAGATGAGGTCCCGAAGATTTGAAAATCGAAAACGGCATCTCGAAGATTTGAAAATCGAAAATGGCATCTCGAAGATTTTGAAAATCGAAAATGACATCTCGAAAATTTGAAAATCGCGAATGGCATCACGAGGATTTGAAAATCGAAGTTGAATTTTGAAAATTTGAAAATCGAATGGTGGATCGAAAGTTCGAATTTTGAAATGGGCAGCGTGCTGGCTAGAAAATAGGCTATTTCGAGTAAAATCATAAGTCTTGAATTCGGTAGCTTCCCGGGTTTTGAAACTGGATGTGTTTTTTTAAAAGGTGTATTTTTGAAAGATGACGATTTTTGAAAACGATGTAGAAACCAAGTAGCATGTAGTCACGCAAGCATTATAACGACGCCATGTATGCTCTACACTAAGTCTCGGTTGGTTTAGATAGGGTCTATACCAGTGTACATAGCCTTTCTGAGAATCGGGACGGACTTCCTAAGTAGAGTTGAGCTTAGAACATGCCGCGAAACCCATACGAATTAGCCATGGACACCTTTGACATATCCATCTTGAAGTATATCACGGTTTAGTGGAACGTCGGTCACCAGTACCGGCCCGGGTAAAAATGGGGGAATGCATGAACCGTAAAACTAAAACGCGTATTGTACTAGTCAAACGATTTCTATTCGAGTCTCACCCTGAGGATGCCGATGGTAAGTCACGCATCAGTGATTCCCCAGCGGAGTCGCCAAATTGTGGACATGACATAGGTCCATCCCGACGCGGCCACGCGCGGGTTTGGGGAGGCGAATGAATCTCATGTGAGATGGGTCGAACTGAAATTTAAATCGAAGTGGAGTCGCCACCGAACTTTGTGGGAGTTCGGGCCCGTTCGAACCCACTCTATATCTTAGTGGACCATGCACAAAGTATGGCCCATTTGGATGTCAGAGTTTATTGGGTTCGTCCCTTTGCATTGCGATACCGATACCGACATTATCGGATACCGTGTATTGAATGACTCTCGTGTGCCAATGGATTCGGATATCCGGAAACCATGGTTCTGAGTAAGGGGTGAGGGTACGTGTTGGGAAGTTCACAAAGAACAACCGACCCCACCCGCACTTAGCGACCTCTACTAAGATATCGCTTGACTTTTGAATACGCGCGTTAGTAATTCGATTGAATGATATGCAAACAGTGTTTTGCCTAAACATGCGAAGATTAGAATAAGTTGCTATGTCGATTTAATGCATCTAAAATTAACGTCAAAGTTGCATTTAGCATGCGAGATTCATTTTAGTACAATAAAACAAACAAGATAAGAATGAGATGAAAATACATAAACAAACGAGTTAGTAACGGTAAATAACGGTTTGCAAATAATATAGAATGAGGTAGAATGACCTAAACGACATGATGCATGGTTTTGAAAAGTAGTATGACACGTGATTGACTTGACACGTGTTGACCGAGGTCATGAAAATATTTGACAAGGCTCGAAATAGGTTGAGGGCTCACGTATTGACGTGATGAAAGGACACTCGATCGAGTCATTGAGGGATTCGATCGAGTATGCCTCGAAAAAAGCTTTCTGCCAGGAATTTGAGGTATTACTCGACCGAGTAATTGAGAGACTCGACCGAGTGAGTCACCACTCGATCGAGTCATTGAGGGACTCGACCGAGTGGTCCTCAAAAGGACCTTCTGCCTCGGTTTTTGGGGTGCCACTCGATCGAGTGGGCTAGGTACTCGATCGAGTGCCTCCTGTACGAACTAGGGCTCGTTTCGCAATTTGTTATAGATTTCGAAATTGACTTTTGATTTTAGGAAATCGATGACTTTGTTGAATCGCGCAAAAATATTACATGATTTATGCTCGACACGAATTTTTTACACTCGTCGTATCCGATATTTGACTATGGAATCAATATTGAATACTTAGAGTAAAATCTAGAAAAGATGTTGTAAGTTGTTTAAATTAAACTAAAACGAAATAAGCTATCTCTGCATTATAGTGTCGTAATTAATTCGATCTTTCGAATTATGTGACAACTATTTTAGCATCAACGAATTCGTGTTAGTTAAATTAATTTACTAATTCGATTAGATACGATATCCGAATATTGAGTTGGTATCGAATCTAAAGAATGACGCTCTATATTTGCTTGAATTAAAAAGGACTTGATTCCCTCCGCATCTCGACATCGTAACGAATCCTTGCGGATTATGTGATGTCGGATCCGCATTAACGGGTTTCGACTTAACTTAAGTAAAGGTGTTTGATTTGATTGTTCCGGTCACGGAAACAATTCTCCCGGCCTTGGATCCGGGCTGTACGATCGAACCACTGGTGAACAATTGACCGATCAACTTCCTTGAACCTCTCCTTCGTCTCACTCCCAGGATCGGACCTTCCCGGCGGAGTTGGCCTGCTCCCTGCACAATGAACGCACAGGGCCTCGGAGGTTGTCCGAGGGAACCCTCTCCGATGCCTAAGTCAGCCCGTGAAATGCCTTGAGAGACCTAGTTCGTGAGGAGCTAGGTGGCATTTTTTGGGAGTAAGGGTCTAGAGAGAGAAAATCCAACTCCCCTCATGTGGGAAATGGGAAAGTATTTATACCTTCCCACAAGAGAGAGGAAAAGAGAAAGAAGAAGAGGGAAATGAGTGGATGATTGCGTGACACGTGGACTCACCTTGTCCACTCATTTCCCCTTACCTTAGGCAAAATGACGGATGGGTCCTCGGTCCTCCTCTGGTCCTGCTTAGGCGGGAGCGCCTTGGAAGCAGGCAGGAGGCCTGGTTCGCCCTGCTTGGCAGGCGGCCAGGCTGTGCCAGGCGGCTAAGGGATTAAGGCCACTCACTTGGAGGTTTCAATGATGCTGATGGAAGGTCTGCTGGGCAGGCCTTTTCTTTTTCTGGGACTGGTCGCCCTGGGGCCCGACTGGCCGGTGGCCAGGGGTAGGCAACCGACCCCCATCAATTGGCCCTCGCCGGCTGAGGGGGAGCGGGGCTCCTACTCGGCAGGCGACGTCTTGTTCTGGGACGGTGGGAGGTTGAATCCATGAACACTCTTGCATTAAATGTGCCGCGTATTCCCGAGGGAACATGCTTTAATTTCTCTGGGTATGCAGAGAGTTCAAACGTCCTCTTTTATGATTGTTCCTCTTTGCACAGTGGATTTTCGAGCAGTGTGCCAGCTTGATGATTGGCTCTCTTCTTTGCAGAAGTGGTTGGGGCACCATTAATGCCCTGCTTCTGTTTTTTTGTATAAATTGTATCCTCCCTCGCTATTTCCACGATCCATTTCCAACCTTCCTTTCTTTGTCTTTAATCATGGTTTGGATCAAAAAATCCGTTAATCGCCGTGGAGTTCGATATGTTACTTTTGTTTATAGAGGGTTTTGGAGGCTTCAGTATGCTCGAGCTGCTTATCGAGCTGTTCGCCGTAGTCGTCGTTCACGGCTTCGTTCTTTCTGGAAAAGTAAGAAGGCTCCTACCAGGGCGAATAAACGTCTCAAAAGGTCCTCACCCCCTGCTGTGCCTAGATTCAGGCGTTGCCCCAGGGAGGAGGCTGCTTTGACAGGGGATGCCACGAGTGCTTTCTGTGGCTGCACCCTGAACGATTTGATTCCAACCTCTCTGATACTGACTCCTCTTTGGCGTCAGGCCCCTCCTCGCCTGTGAAGAAGACAGGTTGTCGCACCTGCGACGAATCCCAGGCCGTTCCCTTTGGCAGGGACTGGGAGGATAGCAGCCAAGATTCTGACGACAGCGGAGGTCTTGGTTGTCTAAGTGACAGGGATGAGGATGGGATCCCTGATGACCCTTTCCAAGACTCCCCAGACTGGGATTGGGGTTCGGACTTTGGGGGCCCAGGCAGCCCTGGGGACCCTTCCCCTGATTGGAACGATGATTAGGCCTGCGTAGCAGGGCGTTTGCTTGTTGGGCCGGAATTTCTGGGCCCTTGTATATTTTCTTTCCTTGTTGAGCACTGAATGTAACTTTTTCCTTTTAAGGTTTAATGGAATGAAATTCAGGCGATGTGTTTGTGTATTGTATTTTTAATATGTGTTTATTACTTTTTCGTTTGAAGTGAAGAGGGGACGTCATAGGGTGATCAATCCCTTGACACTTTTTGGTCCTTTCGAGGTTATTCTTGGGAAACCGCACAGGGCTGACTTCTTAGGAAGTGACGCGTGGGTCTTTGGGTGGCCTCCTGAGATTTTGGCGACTCTTTGCATGCCCTTCTTCCTATAAAAGCAATCAGTTGCACATTCTTCTTCTTTTCCCTTCTTCAATCTTTCTTTTCTTGAAATCTTCCTGTCCTCTCTTTCTGCAAAACCCTTGGGTGCTTGACGAATCGTTCCCCACTCTGTACCCCCCTTTCTCTGGGAGATTCCTTCTTCGGGCTTTTACCGCACTGACAGGCAATCTTAGGTCAGACCTTTGTCCTCCATTCCTTGCTTTTCCTTTTTGATTTCCTGTTTTCCACTTCCGTTAGAGTAAAATGTCTAGAACTCGTGAGCGGATTCTACCCTTTTCTGACCCATCAAAGAGGGGGGAAGGGACGAATTTCGCCTCCTCCTCTAGGGAGGTGGGTTATGAGGAAGAACACTCGGCGGACAGCGGGGGTGGTAACTCTCCTGACCCCCCCTCGTTTGACGCCATTGACTCGGACGACGAGGCGTTGGAAGTTGACCCTTCTAGAACCTCTGGTCCTCTTGTTCGGCGGGAAAGGGGTAGGGTATACTATTTAGATAAAGTTAAATACCGCATCCCTTTGAGTACCTTCCCTGACCCGAAAAATCGGGAGCTGATCCTTGCAAAGAACGCCACTGGTGCGATTGAACGACTTTACAACTTCGGGGAGGGGTACACAGTCGTTGTCCCTGGCGAAAAGGATACCGTATGCAACCCTCCCGACGGGTGCATAGCGGTCTACCATAAATGCCTGGAGTTCGGCCTTCGCTTTCCCCTCCATCCTTCCTTGGAAGAGATCTTCAGGCGCATGAACGTCGCCATCGCCCAGCTGACAGCCACGGCTGTCAGGGCGTTGATTTCATATGTCTGGACTTGTCTGTTCCACCACACCGAGCCTTCCATTGACGCCCTGCGGTTTATGGTGGGCTTGAAAATGGTTTCTTCCGGGAGTGCGGGCTCCCCTGGTTATTGGTCCCTTTTGAGGCAGAAGGGACATTGTTTGGTGTGGCCTGGCATGGATAGTTTGAGGGACTGGAAGAACAACTTCCTTTATGTACACAGCATCCATGGGTGGAGGATTCCTCGCCATTTCAGGAATCATGTCCACACCAGGCTGGAGACCCCTGAGGAGTACCACCCTGGCGTGGGTGGAAGAGCCTTAGAGGTGAAGCTGGGCGAGAAAGACAAGGAGTTGACGGGCTTTTTTGCTGCCCACACTGATAAGTATGGGGTGTATGGCCCTACATTATGGCTCCCCCATGCGGAGCTTGTTGCGTCTGATAAATACTTGACCTGGTTGGGCATGAACCCGGGTCTAGATAAAGGTAGTTCAGGAGTATTGATGATTCTTTCTTACTCTTTTCCTTTTAAAGTGCCCTGACAGCTTGTATGTTTGCCTTGCAGACCTTGCCACCTTTGTTTGGAGGAAAGGGGAGGTGAGACGCCTGGGCTTGGACGAGAACCTCACTGTTGTCCAAAGTCGCCCTTCTCTTCCCCCTGATTTTAAGAGAGGTACGAAGAATCTGATGAAGCATTTGAAGGGTCTGTCGTTCAGTAGACCAAGGCTTCCCCCCCCCCTCCTAGAGCAACGCCTGCAAAGACGGCGGTTTCTGAGGCCACCCCCTCTCCAGTTGCGAAGGCGATTGCCTACGAGGCTACCCCTTCGCCTGTTGGCAGGCAAGAGGGCCTTTCAGCAGGGGTCCAGATTCCCCCGGGGCCACGGGCTGCGGGTTCCGAAAAGACTGGGGAGAGCACTCCCCGGGCGTTGCTTAGAAAGAGGAGCAGGGAAGCTCCAAGTGCTGACCAGGTGGTGGACCTGGAGACTTCCACGCCTGAACCTAAACGTTTTGCTCAAGGGATTCCTGCCACCCTCTTTTCTGAGGAGAACGCTGAATTCCACTATACCGCCGGAGACAGCCAAGATGTTTCCGCCCTACTTTCCGACTCAGGGGCGGTTCTGGCGGACCATCTCCTCAAGACTGTCAAATCTGCTACAAACCAAGTGACCCAGTACATCCAGCGCACTGCCCGAATCATGCAAGCTTCTGCAGAGCTGGTGGCCCTCAACCGTCTGAGTGATGAGGAACTGTCCAACTCTGACCGCCTTTCTGCGGTCGAGAGGGACGTTGCTCTCATTGCCAGCCTGAAGGATCAGTTGGCGAAAAGGGAGACCGAGCTAGAAGAGGCCAAAGGTCAGGCGATCCACTGGAAGTCTGAGAATGAGAAAGCTATTAGGGAGGTGTCTCGCCTGGGGGAGGAGTCAAAGAGAGCTCAGCAGGCCTTTGCGGAGTTGGAGCAGGCCAGGAAAGCTTTGGCTGAGCTGGATCACGCCAAGAAGAGCGTCATCGACCTTGGGGAGCGCCTTTCCAAGGCAAATTCTGATCTGCAGGCGGCTCTTGGCGATCTGGCGGCGAAGACCAAGGATTGGGAGAAGGAGAGGGACGAAATACTCCAGGAGGTGGACACGGCCGTGTCGGCGGGCTTCGTTAATGGTGCTAACTCTTGCCTAGGGGTTGTCATGGAAGCTGTCAGGGAGATGTTCCCTGGTTTTGACGAAGATGCTTTCCGAGCCCTTTATACTGCTAAGGACGAAGTTCAAATGCGCAGACTGTCTGAAGGAGCTGCCACTTCCGGCCCAGATGCTCCCCCTGCTTAACATGGAGGGCAGTCTTCCTCAGAGGGCTCTTGCTCGTCTCCTGCTGCGCCTGTGCCAATGTTTTAACTTCCTTACTTCTTTGCGCGCCGAGCCCTTTGGTGGCCGGCTGCCGTGTTTAATTGTAATCATTTGTTTTAAAAACTCTTATCCTGTGTTCCTTTGACACTATTCCTTTTTATGTAAACCTTCTGTTTGCTTTTGTCTGTTTCGGTTTTACATGAGTTTGATGCGCAGCCTGTCCCTGCCTGTCTGTAAGCAGGGGGGTTCTTTATCGTTTTTTATACAAGGTTGGGGAGCTTGCCCCCAGTCCTTGTTAGTCTGGCCTGTCCCTGGCTTTCATTCAAAGTCCAGGGGGCCTGCCCCCTGCCTGCCCAGAGGTGAGCAGGGTGGCTTTTGTATTTTTTATACAAGGTTGGGGTGCCTGCCCCCAGTCCTTGTTGATCCGGCCTGTCCCTGGCTTTTGTTCAAAGTCCAGGGGGCCTGCCCCCTGCCTGCCCAGAGGTGAGCAGGGTGGCTTTTGCGTTTTTTTATACAAGGTTGGGGGGCCTGCCCCCAGTCCTTGTTAGTCTGGCCTGTCCCTGGCTTTTGTTCAAAGTCCAGGGGGCTTGCCCCCTGCCTGCCCAGAGGTAAGCAGGGTGGCTTTTGCGTTTTTTATACAAGGTTTGGGGGCCTGCCCCCAGTTCTTGTTAGTCTGGCCTGTCCCTGGCTTTTGTTCAAAGTCCAGGGGGCTTGCCCCCTGCCTGCCCAGAGGTAAGCAGGGTGGCTTTTGCGTTTTTTATACAAGGTTGGGGGGCCTGCCCCCAGTCCTTGTTAGTCTGGCCTGTCCCTGGCTTTTTGTTCAAAGTCCAGGGGGCCTGCCCCCTGCCTGCCCAGAGGTAAGCAGGGTGGCGCTCGGATTTTTGCTGGGGGGGTCATTTTTCCCGACTTTGGCAACAGGGGGGCCTCCCCCTATTGCCCCCTGCTCGTTTGTGTGTGAAGAACGCGAGTGTGAACAGGCAACGAGTATAAATCTGAATATTCTTCATTTCTTTATAAAACTGTGACATTTTCGGATGGTCGGAGCCGTCGACATTTGTTTAGACCGTCCTCCGCCATTTGTTTTTAGCAAAAATAAAAATTATCTCTGGATTTTGCTCAAACGTAGTATTTTTTCAAGGTGTCCGCATTCCAGTGAGCATGCAGCTCTTACCCTTCAAGGTTGGCGATTTTGTATGTGCCTGGTCCCAGGACTCGAGTCACTTGGTATGGACCCTCCCAGTTGGCACTTAGCTTTCCATGTTCTCTTGACTTTCCAACCGCCTGCGTCTTTCTCAGAACTAGCTCACCCATCTGAAAGTTTCTCTGTCGGACTTTGGTGTTGAAGGCTTTCCTCATTCGTTGCTGGTAGGCACTAGCTTCCTCCCTTAACTCACTTACCAGGTCCAAGGCTTCAACCATTGCAGCTTCGTTTTCAGCTCGGTCGTACTGCAGGGAGCGCAGAGAAGGGATCCTTGCCTCAATTGGTAATAATGCCTCTGCTCCATATACCAGGCCAAACGGGGTCTGGCCTGTAGACTCTTTTCTGGTAGTTCGGATCGACCAGAGTATGCTGGGAAGTTCGTCAGCCCACCTACCCTTGCAGTCATCCACCATTTTCTTCAGGCCGTTCAAGATTTGTTTGTTGGCTGCTTCTGCCTGTCCGTTGGTTTGAGGATGACAGACGGCTGAGTAGGCGACTGTGATGTTGTGGCTTTCCAGCCAGATTCTTAGCGGATCATTATCAAATTGTCTGCCATGGTCAAATACCAACATTTTCGGCAGACCGAACCGGGTGATAATATTTCGCCAGACCACTTTCCTGACCGCCGGCTCAGTAATATTGGGTACTGCTTCGGCTTCCACCCATTTGGTGAAGTAGTCTATGGCGACAATCAAGAATTTCTTGCCCCCTGTGGCCACCGTGAAGGGTCCTAGAATGTCCATCCCCCATTGAGCGAAGGGGATGGGGGACAGGATTGGCCTGAGTTCTTGGGCCGGAGCGTGGATCGATGGGGCGAAAAGTTGACATTTTCTGCACTTCTGAGTCAGGCTCTTGGCATCAGCCAGCATGGTAGGCCAGTAGTAGCCTGCTCTTAGGGCCTTGTGGGCCAGTGATCTCCCACCAATGTGATGTCCACAAATCCCTGAGTGGATATCTTCCAACACTTCAGCAGCCTGATCTGCCCGCAGGCATTTGAGGAGGGGATAAGTAAAGGACTTCTTATAAAGTTCCCCCTCGATGAGTATGAACCAGGCTGCTTTTAGCCTGTACCTTCCTTTTTTGTGCTGCGTCTGTTGGTAGGACACCGTGTCTCTTGAATTGGATGAAGGGAGTCATCCAGCTTTCCGGACCTTCTTCCATGGTGCTAATCGCCTGACAGGGGCTGGTCGATTTTTCATGCAGAACATCAACCCACACTGACCTCCGTATGTCCTGTAGACTGGAACTTGCCAGTTTTGACAGGGCATCTGCTCGACTATTCTGGGAGCGGGGGATTTGCTTGATCTCACACGATTTTAGGCCTGATAACTCTTCTTTCACCATTTCCAGGTATGTGGCCATTGCTTGGTCCCTTGCTTCATATTCACCATTGATCTGGTTGGCGATGAGCTGGGAGTCTGTCGCCAGGACAATCCGCTCTGCCCCTGCGGCTTTAGCTAGCCTGACGCCTGCGAGTACTGCTTCGTACTCTGCTTCGTTGTTTGATGCTGGGAAGACAAACCTGAGGGCATGCTCAAAGTCAGCCCCCCCTGGGCTGGTCAGCACGACGCCTGCGCCTGCGCCATTGGCAGTCGAGGATCCATCAGTATGCACGACCCATTCCTCAGCAGGGGTCTCTTCTTCCCCTGAATGGGAGTACTCAGCCAGGAAGTCTGCTAAGGCTTGGGCCTTGATGGCTGTTCTCGGCTGGTAAGATATACCTAGCCCACTCAGCTCAATCGCCCACTTCAGTAGTCTCCCTGATTTTTCAAATTTTTCCAACACCTTCTCCAGTGGTTGGTCGGTGAGGACTACGACTGGATGCGCGTCAAAGTAAGGTCTGAGCTTCCTGGCGGCAATTATGACCGCGTAGGCGGCTTTTTCAACCATCGGGTAATTTTTCTCGGCTGCCCCCAGCGCATGACTTACGAAGTATATAGGTTGCTGGGTGCCTGCCTCTTCTCGTAAGATGACCGCGCTGACAGTTATGTTGGTCACTGCAATGTAGAGGAAAAGTTTTTCCCCTGCTACTGGTCTTGCCAGGGTGGGGAGCCTCTTAAGATGGTCCTTCAATTGCTCAAAGGCCTCTTTCTGCTCGTTTTCCCACTTGAACTGTTTGTTTCCTTTCAGTATCTTGAAGAAAGGAGTGGCCTTGTCTGCTGATCGGGCGACGAACCGTGCTAAGGCGGCCATGCGGCCCGTCAGGCGCTGGATGTCTCTAATGGTCTTGGGCTCAGGAAGGTCTAGAACTGCCTGAATTTTCTCAGGGTTGGCGTCTATTCCTCGAGAGCTGACCAAGAACCCCAGAAATTTGCCGGAGCGGACCCCAAACGTACACTTTTTCGGATTGAGTTTCATTTTGTAGGCGCGCAGGGAGCAGAAGGTCTCCTGCAGGTCTATCAAGTGCTCTCTGTCTTCTTTGCTTTTTACGATGGCGTCATCAACGTAAGCCTCGATGTTTCTGCCTTTTTGTTTTTCAAATACTTTATCAACTAACCGCTGGTAAGTAGCCCCTGCGTTTTTAAGCCCGAACGGCATCATCTTGTACATGTAGGTGCCTGAACTGGTGATGAACGCGCACTTCACCCTGTCCGGCTGCCACAAGTATACTTGATGATACCCTGAAAAGGCATCTAGGAAGCTCAGCATGGAATAACCACTGGTGGAGTCTACCAGTTGGTCGATTCTGGGGAGCAGATAGCAGTCTTTCGGGCAGGCCTTGTTGAGGTTTGTAAAGTCCACGCACATTCTCCATGCGCCTGACGATTTTTTAACCGTGACTACATTCGCCAACCACTCTGGGTAGTCACAGACCTCAATGAAATCTGCTTTCAAGAGTTTGTCAATTTCTTCCTTGATTGCGGCGTCTTTTTCTGCGGACATATTTCGCTTCTTCTGTTTTACAGGGCGGGCGTCCATGCTTACGTTCAGCTTGTGAACGATGCATGACGGATCAACCCCGGGCATCTCGTCTGCCGAGTAGGCGAATACGTCTTTGTTTTATTTTAGCAGCTTGACCAGTTCAGCCTGGTAGGATTCCTCCAGGTCAGCTCCTATTAGGACCTGCCTCCCTGGCTCTAAGTCTACTAACATGCTTTCGCCCCCTGGCTCCAGGTGGTCAGGCGCCGGGTGCTCGGCTGGTATTTTGCCTTCTCTGCTGGGGGAACCGTCAGCCTTTCTTTTTCCTTTTCTTTCTTTTTCGTGTTCTTGCAGGGCCACGGAGTAGCATTGTCTGGCTGACTCTTGGTCCCCGCGCACTTTTCCTTTTAGTCCGAAATCGGTGACATACGCTATGGTGAGGGCCCTGATGGAGATAGCCGCCTCGATTTCGTCCAGGGTGGCTCTGCCAATTAGGGCGTTGTAGGCAGATCTTGCATCCACAACAACAAAGGTTGCCCTGACGTTTCTGGCAGTAGAGCCTTCTCCAAAGGTTACGGGCAGGTCTATGACTCCCATGGGCAGCACGCCTGCTCCACTGAATCCGTATAGCGATCCGGGGGCAGGTCGTAGGTGCCTTTTTTCCAGGCCCATTTTCTCGAAGGCGTCCTTGTACAATAGATTTGTGTATGCGCCAGTGTCTACCATACACCTCCGCACAATGTGGTTGCTGATCTCAAGGGACAGCACCAAAGGATCACTGTGCGGGTATACTACGCGCCCTGCATCATCAGGGGTGATGCTTAAGGTTACTCCCCTTGGACTCCCTGCTTTTTCAGCATAGCAGATCTGGTTCCTTAGTTCACGTATTTGTCTTTTTTGGCCTCTTCGACTGAGCTGGCCCTCAGTGCCCCCTGAAATTACATGGATCACCATGCGGTTCTGCACTGACCCTTCGGGTTTTTCAGATACTTCCTTCTGAGACTTATTCTTGGCTGCGTAGTTGGCTAACCATCCGTTCCTGATTAACTTCTCGATTTCGTCCTTCAGGTGACGGCATTCCTCGGTGGTATGGCCTATGCAGTCGTGGAAAGTGCAGAATTTCTTGGGGTCTCCTTTCGGGCTGCGAGGCTTGTTCGGGCGATTCCACTTAGCAGTCTCTTTTTCCAGTTCGAATATCTCCGCCCTGGATTTGTTCAGGGCAGTGTAACTGTCGAACCTGGGTTGGTAGACAGTGCGCTCCTTCTTGGGAGTGTCTCCCTCTTCCCTTTGCTTGCCTGGCTCACCTCTGCCTCGTCCACCCTGCGGTCCCCCTTGAGGCCTTGTTTGGCCTGCAGGGGTATCCGTCAGGCCGTGGAACTCCTCCTACAGAATGAACCCTTCCGCAATTTTCCTGGCCATGGCTAAGGTTTCTGGCTGGGCCCTTATCATCTGGTTTTTCATTTCCCCTGGAAGCAGGGAGATTGTCAGGGCATAGGAGGCGGTGGAATCATCGATCTCCCTGACCTGCTGGTAGGATAGATCAAACCTTCTCAGATATTCCCTCACACTTTCGCCCTTTTTCTGCTTCAGGGTCATGAGATCGAAACGAGTGAGGCGTCTTCTTTTATTCCCAGCATACTGTTCGAGGAAGATCTCGGCCAACTCTATGAAGAACCTGACTGACCCCTGGCGGAGATCCCTGAACCATCCTTGTGCGAGCCCTACCAGGGTGGTTGGGAAAACTTTGCACCAGATGTCATCATCTACGTCATACATGCCCACGTGGCTCTCAAATGCTGCCAGGTGGTCTTCAGGGTCTATTGTTCCATCAAATTTAATGGTAGGCATTTTAATTTTTGGAATGGGGTGCTCTTGTACCTCAGGATGAAGTGGGGTTTTTGTGGGCCTGCCCAGCAATCGTGACCTGCTTTCCCCAGACTGGCTACCATGAGTATCCCATTGTTTATGGGCTGGTTTCCTCGTGCTGGGGGAGCGGTGCCTTGGGGGCGGCCTGCTCGCCGCTTCATCTTCTGTCTCAGGGGAGACTTGTCTGGGTCTTTTCCTCTGAGAGTGACAGAAGCTCTCACCCTGGTGGTACTTAGACTCGAGCGGTTGCCCCCGATTGAGCCTTGATTGCAGGCTTCGGGATAAACCGGGGGCTGACTGCTCTCTGGCTGCCGGTGTTAGCCTGGAGAAAACCCCGCCTGGCTTTTCTCCCAAGCGTTTTGACATGGGCTCCCTGGGCCTCATTCGCTCCTGTAATCCTCGGGATAAGCCTCCCTGTCCTCCAGACGCTGATTCTGTTGTGTGAATGGAGAACGCCTGCTGGACAGGTGGTTCTGGATTGCCGGTAGTAATGCGCCTTTGCACATGCGCATACGCTTGAGCCGTCCTTCTCGCTTTCCTCTGAGCATTTCTGGCGGCGGTCCGCCTCGTGCCCCCGGCCTCATCCCTGCTGATTGGGGATGGTTGCCTGGGAGCCGATGCGACCCTGCTTACCAAGTCCTCAGGAGTGAACTCCTGGTTCAGCATCGCAGAGAAGAACGCGGCTGTCTGCGCCATCTGAGCTGGGGTCAGATTAAGAGCGTGTCCTGGGTGTGTCCCCAACTCAGGCGTCACAGCAGTGTTAGATCCGCCGAGGAGACTGGTTCCCCCTACCCCTAGGATCGTGGCAGGAGGAACCCTCTCCGACTGCGGCATACCATACAGGGGGGCCACCGGTGGGACCGTCGGACCCGTTCCTGCACTGGCATCAATGATTTCTGGCATGATTGTTTTAGTTTTGTGATTATGAGTGGTTGATTTTAGTGGGTAACTCGTGAGCACAACCGTAAGTCCCCACAGACGGCGCCAAATTGTTCCGGTCACGGAAACAATTCACCCGGCCTTGGATCCGGGCTGTATGATCGAACCACTGGTGAACAATTGATCGATCAACTTCCTTGAACCTCTCCTTCGTCTCACTCCCAGGATCGGACCTTCCCGGCGGAGTTGGCATGCTCCCTGCACAATGAACGCACAGGGCCTCGGAGGTTGTCCGAGGGAACCCTCTCCGATGCCTAATTCAGCCCGTGAAATGCCTTGAGAGACCTAGTTCGTGAGGAGCTAGGTGGCGTTTTTTGGGAGTAAGGGTCTAGAGAGAGAAAATCCAACCCCCCTCATGTGGGAAATGGGAAAGTATTTATACCTTCCCACAAGAGAGAGGAAAAGAGAAAGAAGAAGAGGGAAATGAGTGGATGTTTGCGTGACACGTGGACTCACCTTGTCCACTCATTTCCCCTTACCTTAGGCAAAATGACGGATGGGTCCTCGGCCCTCCTCTGGTCCTGCTTAGGCGGGAGCGCCTTGGAAGCAGGCAGGTGGCCTGGTTCGCCCTGCTTGGCAGGCGGCCAGGCTGTGCCAGGCGGCTAAGGGATTAAGGCCACTCACTTGGAGGTTTCAATGATGCTGATGGAAGGTCTGCTGGGCAGGCCTTTTCTTTTTCTGGGACTGGTCGCCCTGGGGCCCGACTGGCCGGTGGCCAGGGGTAGGCAACCGACCCCCATCAGAAATAGTTTTTGAAAATTGATGCATATGCGGTATTAATGATAATGACGATGACGCGAATAATAAAACATGACTAATGACGCGACAAAAATAAGAAGACGATCTTGTTGATGTTGACTCGCTTCAACAATCAAATACTCGGGGTGTCGGGATAAGCGACCGGCCACGTCGGGTGAAACACCCTTGTATTCGGATTTTCTTATTCCGTCATCCTTTGTATTCGACACAAATTAGCGAGCATTTTAATGTCTTAATACTAGTGATATTATTGATATTAGATGCGAGAGAAATGAAAAAAAATGGAAAAAAACGTGAAGAGAAGAGGAAGAGAGACGCGAGAAGAGAAGAGGAGAAAAGGAAGAAATCAGGATTTTTGCACCCTCAACCTACATGTTTCGTATTCTCGGTATGGAGCTCGTCTAGTTGTGGCTTGAGCACGGGGAGTATCGAGATCTATGTAGATGGAGTTATGTAGGTTTAGGGTTTGATGGTTTGCTAAACAATAGGGTTTTAGGTTATAGAGATGGGGAAATTAGGGTTGTTAAAGTTGTCAAAGTTGCATGCAAAGGGAGGTATTTATAAGAATCCTCCCCCACCCCCATCTAGGGTTATTCGATCGAGTGCCCCTGTTGACTCGATCGAGTGGCCCAATGCAGATGTAAAACGGGCGTATTGAAGGCCCACTCGATCGAGTGGGTCAGCTGGAGTGAAGGAATCCAGATTTTTTGATTTTGGGTTGGATATTTTTGTAGATCTTGTGTTTGGGTTGGACTCTTGATAATTGTATGGTTGTTTTGTGTCTCGGAAACGACTTTGACCGGGGTTTGACCCGGTCGCTAAAAGTTGGTTTTATTTCCGGTGTCGGTTTTGACCCAAATTAGTCTTATTTGATTGGAAACGACCCGCTGGGCCTGAATTTGAGGTTGGTTTTGTGAGATTTGTACTCCGTAAAAAGCCCAAGCCAAAAACTAACGGTTTTGAGCCCATATCCGAGCGCGTAGAAGCGCGATTGCGTCCGATCATCATCGGGTTTTTTTTAGAAACTTCTATAGACACCTAGCAGCCAAATGTGGGTGTCTACATATATATATATTTCAATTCGACCCATCTCACATGAGATTCATTCGCCTCCCCAAACCCGCGCGTGGCCGCGTCGGGGTGGATCTATGTCATGTCCACAATATATATATATATATATATATATATATATATATATATATATATATATAGATGTAGGTTCAAATAAGGTTAATTTTTTTTTGGGTTTTTCTACATTGTACCCTTATGTTTTTCCGTTTTCTACCATATACCCCTCCTATTTTCTAAGGCCCCACTTATACCCTTGTAGTTCATGACATAGATCCACCCCGACGCGGCCACGCGCGGGTTTGGGGAGGCGAATGAATCTCATGTGAGATGGGTCGAATTGAAATATATATATATATATATATATATATATATATATATATATATATATATATATATATATATCAATTTTGAACAAACACAACTTTATCGTATGTCATCTGTAACTTTAATATAGACTTAAAAAAATTGGGGTTTTCTACGTTGTACCCTCCTGTTTTTTCTTTTTCTACCATGTGCCCTTCCTATTTTCAAAACCCCCACTTATACCCCTGTAGTATATTAACTTCATGAAACGTGACCTATTCACAAATATCCGTCTAATGCTTCGTTAATTAGATGACATGACAATGATTCTAGGCTATGACCATAACCAGTTTTGACGACCTTGACATATATTCCCCCAAGTTTCCCCAAATTTTCCTCCATTTCATTAATATTCTCCATTTAGCTCATTTTATATATCAACTTCTTATTCTTTTTTAACTTATTGATTTTCCTCCATTTTCTCCCCAGCTTATTCTTTAACTTAAAATAATGATATTTTACTAATTTCTAACGAAATTAATTTAATCTCATGAACAAACAAAGCATTGATGTTGCACTGAAAATAAAAAGTGAAAGAATTATGATAAAATGAAGAAAAAATTAGAAACTATGCATGCAAAATTAGAATTAGAGAAAACATAGGAGATAGAGATGAAAATTAATTAGAGTTTTTGAGTAGAATAATTGTAATTAGGTCACGTTTAATGAAGATTATGAACTACAAGGGTATAAGTGGGGCCTTAGAAAATAGGAGGGGTATATGGTAGAAAACGGAAAAACATAAGGGTACAATGTAGAAAAAACCAAAAAAAAATTAACCTTATTTGAACCTACATCTATATATATATATATATAGAGTAAGGCTCTTATGAGTCCCTTACTCTATATGAGTCCATGAGTCCTCATCCCATCAGTTGGATGAGATGAGGATGGATGGACAAGATTCATTGCATTAAAAAAAAAAAAAGGGAAAGATTTACGTTCCTAAAATAGATCCCAAGAATTTAGGAAACAATAACCACTCTATCACGTTCATTCATCATTCATCACATTCATTCATTAATTCAACCGTGAGAAAAAAACCCTATCTTCATCACGTTCATCCTTTCATTCAATCAAAATTGTGCACGAAAACGCGTTACAATGGATCCAGAATCTGTATCATCTTCTTCAACAATTGATAAGCAATCGTCTGAGTATAACAATGGTGAGTTTCAATAATAATTTGACGTCGATTTTCATTGTTGCTATTACTTTCATTGTCGATTTTCATGGTGAGTATAACAATTGTTTTTTCTTCATGGATTTCAATAGTCATATTGCTTTCAATTTGCGTTTTCATATCAATGTTTTATCGCGTCGAATTGCGTTTTTTTTACGTCGATCTTCATGTTTATAGTGCTTTCATTGTCATTTCGTATCACAGTTTCGTATCAATTTGCGTTTTTTTGATGTCATTGCGTTTTGATATCACAGTTTCGTATCAATGGTATTTTGATATCTTGATCTCTATAGATTACAGGTCTTTATGCTTTTTATTAAGATTTTCCCTGATATCCATTGATTCTATTTTTTTTATTTCAGTTAAAGCAGATTCGTCGTTGAAGTAACATGCCTTCTGAGTTAAAGTAACACTTAATTGCAATTACAGTAACACAAATGAACGTTCAGGAAAAGAATTTTTATGATATGCTAGAGTAACGTATTGTACACGTTAGGGTAACACCACTTATGAATTACAGTAACACATTATTTACATTGATGTAACGCTGTTTGATTTTGTGCAGGTAGTTGCGCCAGAGATGCGAACGCACAAGACAACACTGGAAAATGTGGAATTTAATTCGTTTGATTAATTATGGATTAATATTATGGTTCATTGATATTATTGTTTCACCGATATTATTGTTTTGCTTTATGTTGAAGCATGCATGGCATTGAAGTAACACAAGTAATGAATTACAGTAATACCTACTTTTAATTAGAGTAACACAAAAATGTAACACTAAAAAAGGGTTTTTGGCGCTGACGTTGGAGTAACATCTTTTTAGAGTTAAAGTAACGCAACTTAGGAGTTACAGTAACACTTATGCCCATGGGCCTGACTTTTCTTAATTTTTGGCAGGAAGCATTGGTAAAGAGCCGAATGCACAGGAATGGTGCAGAGATGTGGGTGAGATTTTCACTCCGTACTGAAAAAGACACAGAGGAAGACGAGGATGAACAAATGTTTTGATAATACTCGTGTTCTTTGAATATTACAAGAATTTTTTCTTTTTTCCTGGTTTACACGAAAAACTAATGTTGTACACATTTGTGCAATTAACACTATATTTATTTAATAAATGTGTTTTTGGTTAAAGTAACATCTCATGTGCGTTGAAGTAACACTATTAATTTGTTACAGTAACAGAAAAAATGCATTGTAGTCACTGAGGACAGCAGTGTTGTTCATTCATTGAAAGAGTACCAATATTGGTGATTGCAATATCATTGTACTAACGGCATTAATCACTTAAAGTAACATAATTTGTTCATTAAAGTAACACACACAGTGCTTCGGTGTAACACACAGATTGTGAGACCAACGAAAATTGTGTTAATTTCAATAATCCCCATAGTAACACCAACAGTGAATTAGAGTAACAGGTGCAGCTGGTCATTGTAACAGAGTTTCACAGCTTCAATGTA
This sequence comes from Agrostemma githago, assembly GCA_958450325.1. Classification (NCBI taxonomy): domain Eukaryota; kingdom Viridiplantae; phylum Streptophyta; class Magnoliopsida; order Caryophyllales; family Caryophyllaceae; genus Agrostemma; species Agrostemma githago. The sequence continues at coordinate 61,880,421 of OY288241.1, forward strand.
CTGGTGATAGTCAAAATACCAATGTAATTAGACAGGTAACTAAAGAATAGAGACCATTAAATCGTAGTTACAAAAGAGATGACATGATTCAGTAAACACGCTATTTTTTTCGGCCCTTTGTTGGCTTGCTCATGGGACCGTCGATGAATTTTTGTCTAGTGTTCTCATACTTGGCTACGTTTTCCAACAATTGCGATTGTACAGTGTTCCTGTCTGCCAATAGAAGTGTGGAGTAACATAAGAAGCAGATTAGAGTAACAAATGTACACAATTGAGGGTTTACAAGGATTCAAAGTATCACGAAGATGAGAGTTAAAGTAACACCTCTTATGCATTACAGTAACACATGTTTGTCTTTGAAATAACACCGTACATCAAACACAGTAACGAAGCACCCCTTACAGTAACACATCAAGTTTATTACAGTAACAGCGTATGTGCATTAAAGTAACATTCGATATATGTTCGTCTGTAGTTGAATTCAATTACACGAAACAGATGAAAACCCAGATAGCAAAACAGTCTTCAGTGAAAAAAATTAATTATATGGCACAGACGCAGCAAAATTAATGAATCAATAATTAGTGAAAGAGGTAATGAAATATAACACAGATGTAAACAAAACCTAGATCTTCAGTAAAATAATAATCTTGCTTGAGTTGAGGACAACGATTGAATTGAGTTGAGCGACATAGTTCAGTTGAGCGAGTGCTCGAGAATCCTAGAGTTGAGCGAGCGATTGAGTTGAGTTGAAGGATTGAGTGCGAGTTGAAGGATTGAGTGCTCGGGTATGCCTGAGTTGAGCGCAAAAGTTGAAGTTGAAGTGGAGCGATTGAGTTTGAGTTGAGCGTTTGAGTGTAAGGCTGTGATTGAGTTGAGCGAAAAAAATTGAGCGAGATGAGAGAAGAGATGAAGATGAAGGATTTTCTTAAGCGGACGTTTGAAAGCAAAAAAATAAATGAGATGAGAGAGAAGATTGCAGTTGGCGCTAATCTAGGGAGGAGGAGGATTTTTTTATTTTTTTTCCAAAATTTGGTAGTTACTACCTTAATTACCCTATACAATCTCACCCATCCATCTTGTTTAGATCAATGGCCAAGATTAGGACTCATGGACTCAAAAAAAATAAAAGGACTCACTTGATCTTTACTCTCTCTCTCTCTCTCTCTCTATATATATATATATATATATATATATATATTGTGGACATGACATAGATCCACCCCGACGCGGCCACGCGCGGGTTTGGGGAGGCGAATGAATCTCATGTGAGATGGGTCGAATTGAAATATATATATATATATATATATATATATATATATATATATATATATATGTAGACACCCACATTTGGCTGCTAGGTGTCTATAGAAGTTTCTAAAAAACCACCCGATGATGATCGGACGCAATCGCGCTTCTACGCGCTCGGATATGGGCTCAAAACCGTTAATTTTTGGCTTGGGTTTTTTACGGAGTACAAATCTCACAAAACCAACCTCAAATTCAGGCCCAGCGGGTCGTTTCCAATCAAATAAGACTAATTTGGGTCAAAACCGACACCGGAAATAAAACCAACTTTTAGCGACCGGGTCAAACCCCGGTCAAAGTCGTTTCCGAGACACAAAACAACCATATAATTATCAAGAGTCCAACCCAAACACAAGATCTACAAAAATATCCAACCCAAAATCAAAAAATCTGGATTCCTTCGCTCCAGCTGACCCACTCGATCGAGTGGGCCTTCAATACGCCCGTTTTACATCTGCATTGGGCCACTCGATCGAGTCAACAGGGGCACTCGATCGAATAACCCTAGATGGGGGTGGGGGAGGATTCTTATAAATACCTCCCTTTGCATGCAACTTTGACAACTTTAACAACCCTAATTTCCCCATCTCTATAACCTAAAACCCTATTGTTTAGCAAACCATCAAACCCTAAACCTACATAACTCCATCTACATAGATCTCGATACTCCCGTGCTCAAGCCACAACTAGACGAGCTCCATACCGAGAATACGAAACATGTAGGTTGAGGGTGCAAAAATCCTGATTTCTTCCTTTTCTCCTCTTCTCTTCTCGCGTCTCTCTTCCTCTTCTCTTCACGTTTTTTTCCATTTTTTTTCATTTCTCTCGCATCTAATATCAATAATATCACTAGTATTAAGACATTAAAATGCTCGCTAATTTGTGTCGAATACAAAGGATGACGGAATAAGAAAATCCGAATACAAGGGTGTTTCACCCGACGTGGCCGGTCGCTTATCCCGACACCCCGAGTATTTGATTGTTGAAGCGAGTCAACATCAACAAGATCGTCTTCTTATTTTTGTCGCGTCATTAGTCATGTTTTATTATTCGCGTCATCGTCATTATCATTAATACCGCATATGCATCAATTTTCAAAAACTATTTCTGATGGGGGTCGGTTGCCTACCCCTGGCCACCGGCCAGTCGGGCCCCAGGGCGACCAGTCCCAGAAAAAGAAAAGGCCTGCCCAGCAGACCTTCCATCAGCATCATTGAAACCTCCAAGTGAGTGGCCTTAATCCCTTAGCCGCCTGGCACAGCTTGGCCGCCTGCCAAGCAGGGCGAACTAGGCCTCCTGCCTGCTTCCAAGGCGCTCCCGCCTAAGCAGGACCAGAGGAGGGCCGAGGACCCATCCGTCATTTTGCCTAAGGTAAGGGGAAATGAGTGGACAAGGTGAGTCCACGTGTCACGCAAACATCCACTCATTTCCCTCTTCTTCTTTCTCTTTTCCTCTCTCTTGTGGGAAGGTATAAATACTTTCCCATTTCCCACATGAGGGGGGTTGGATTTTCTCTCTCTAGACCCTTACTCCCAAAAAACGCCACCTAGCTCCTCACGAACTAGGTCTCTCAAGGCATTTCACGGGCTGAATTAGGCATCGGAGAGGGTTCCCTCGGACAACCTCCGAGGCCCTGTGCGTTCATTGTGCAGGGAGCATGCCAACTCCGCCGGGAAGGTCCGATCCTGGGAGTGAGACGAAGGAGAGGTTCAAGGAAGTTGATCGGTCAATTGTTCACCAGTGGTTCGATCATACAGCCCGGATCCAAGGCCGGGTGAATTGTTTCCGTGACCGGAACAATTTGGCGCCGTCTGTGAGGACATACGGTTGTGCTCACGAGTTACCCACTAAAATCAACCACTCATAATCACAAAACTAAAACAATCATGCCAGAAATCATTGATGCCAGTGCAGGAACGGGTCCGACGGTCCCACCGGTGGCCCCCCTGTATGGTATGCCGCAGTCGGAGAGGGTTCCTCCTGCCACGATCCTAGGGGTAGGGGGAACCAGTCTCCTCGGCGGATCTAACACTGCTGTGACGCCTGAGTTGGGGACACACCCAAGACACGCTCTTAATCTGACCCCAGCTCAGATGGCGCAGACAGCCGCGTTCTTCTCTGCGATGCTGAACCAGGAGTTCACTCCTGAGGACTTGGTAAGCAGGGTCGCATCGGCTCCCAGGCAACCATCCCCAATCAGCAGGGATGAGGCCGGGGGCACGAGGCGGACCGCCGCCAGAAATGCTCAGAGGAAAGCGAGAAGGACGGCTCAAGCGTATGCGCATGTGCAAAGGCGCATTACTACCGGCAATCCAGAGCCACCTGTCCAGCAGGCGTTCTCCATTCACACAACAGAATCAGCGTCTGGAGGACAGGGAGGCTTATCCCGAGGATTACAGGAGCGAATGAGGCCCAGGGAGCCCATGTCAAAACGCTTGGGAGAAAAGCCAGGCGGGGTTTTCTCCAGGCTAACACCGGCAGCCAGAGAGCAGTCAGCCTCCGGTTTATCCCGAAGCCTGCAATCAAGGCTCAATCGGGGGCAACCGCTCGAGTCTAAGTACCACCAGGGTGAGAGCTTCTGTCACTCTTAGAGGAAAAGACCCAGACAAGTCTCCCCTGAGACAGAAGATGAAGCGGCGAGCAGGCCGCCCCCAAGGCACCGCTCCCCCAGCACGAGGAAACCAGCCCATAAACAATGGGATACTCATGGTAACCAGTCTGGGGAAAGCAGGTCACGATTGGTGGGCAGGCCCACAAAAACCACACTTCATCCTGAGGTACAAGAGCACCCCATTCCAAAAATTAAAATGCCTACCATTAAATTTGATGGAACAATAGACCCTGAAGACCACCTGGCAGCATTTGAGAGCCACATGGGCATGTATGACGTAGATGATGACATCTGGTGCAAAGTTTTCCCAACCACCCTGGTAGGGCTCGCACAAGGATGGTTCAGGGATCTCCGCCAGGGGTCAGTCAGGTTCTTCATAGAGTTGGCCGAGATCTTCCTCGAACAGTATGCTGGGAATAAAAGAAGACGCCTCACTCGTTTCGATCTCATGACCTTGAAGCAGAAAAAGGGCGAAAGTGTGAGGGAATATCTGAGAAGGTTTGATCTATCCTACCAGCAGGTCAGGGAGATCGATGATTCCACCGCCTCCTATGCCCTGACAATCTCCCTGCTTCCAAGGGAAATGAAAAACCAGATGATCAGGGCCCAGCCAGAAACCTTAGCCATGGCCAGGAAAATTGCGGAAGGGTTCATTCTGTAGGAGGAGTTCCACGGCCTGACGGATACCCCTGCAGGCCAAACAAGGCCTCAAGGGGGACCGCAGGGTGGACGAGGCAGAGGTGAGCCAGGCAAGCAAAGGGAAGAGGGAGACACTCCCAAGAAGGAGCGCACTGTCTACCAGCCCAGGTTCGACAGTTACACTGCCCTGAACAAATCCAGGGCGGAGATATTCGAACTGGAAAAAGAGACTGCTAAGTGGAATCGCCCGAACAAGCCTCGCAGCCCGAAAGGAGACCCCAAGAAATTCTGCACTTTCCACGACTGCATAGGCCATACCACCGAGGAATGCCGTCACCTGAAGGACGAAATCGAGAAGTTAATCAGGAACGGATGGTTAGCCAACTACGCAGCCAAGAATAAGTCTCAGAAGGAAGTATCTGAAAAACCCGAAGGGTCAGTGCAGAACCGCATGGTGATCCATGTAATTTCAGGGGGCACTGAGGGCCAGCTCAGTCGAAGAGGCCAAAAAAGACAAATACGTGAACTAAGGAACCAGATCTGCTATGCTGAAAAAGCAGGGAGTCCAAGGGGAGTAACCTTAAGCATCACCCCTGATGATGCAGGGCGCGTAGTATACCAGCACAGTGATATATATATAAATATTATATTCTATTCAAATTTTGTGATATTTCATTTATAACTAAATTCACTTAACTATATGGAATGATATTTTAGTTATGTTGTGTAGTTGTTTATGACTAAATTTAACTTAGTTAAATTATCACTTGTTCAATTTATTTACCACCTTTATATTTCTATTTATATGAGAAATTGATAAATGAGTAAAAGAACTTAAAGTGATACTCTCTTCGATTTCGAAAGATCTTCCCCTTTGTTTAATATATGAGAGGTATATTTTAATCAAAAGGAAAGATATTTCAAAATCGGAGGTAGTATAATTTAGTTTTATCTTATTCGTTTTATTTATTTATTTGTATTTACTATATATATTGTATATATACTTTACATTGTTGCATTTACTTTCTGTGTTTATGATTTTATTCATACTTTAATTTTCTTAATGTTTTTATGCTTATTTATGTATGAGAACAATAGTTTAAATTAGTAACCTACAAAATATCTTATTTTAATCGTACTTCACTTATTTTCTTTTAATAGGCAGAAACTTATAAATTACGTTTTCTATAAAAAAAAAATGAATTTATTTTATTTTGAAACTTTTATACAACACTCATAAGATTGAAAGTAATCCCACGTCAAATTTCCTAAATCGATTAAGTACGACTTAATTTATATTTTTCAGAAACTTTTACATTTTCAAGTTTCAAAATAATATTTTTATACTTTAATTTTATTTTAATATAAAACCTCATTTAAAGAAATTCTTATTTAGAAATAATTTTAAGATAAATGTTGTACGGTATTTGGAATATATCTTTTCAGGTGACACTTCAGAATTAAAGAATAACGTTGTCACACCGAAAGTAAGAATTTGAGGATTTGACTGTTTTAAATGAGTCCGGCTAATCATGAGTGGCCCAAAGCAGCCGCAGACGAGCCTATTTGAGGGCCCACTCGATCGAGTGGGCTGACACTCGATCGAGTGGGTCAGCTGAAACGAAGGGGTCCGGTTTTTTGGACCTTGGGTTGGGTATTTTGTAGATCTTGTATTTGGGTTGGACTTTTGATGTTTGCATGGCTATTTTTGTGTCTCGGAAACGATTTTGACCGGGGTTTGACCCGGTCGCTAAAAGACGGTTTTATTTCCGGTGTCGGTTTTGACCCAAATTAGTCTTTTTTGATTGGAAACGACTCACTAGGCCTGAATTTGAGGTCAGTTTTGTGAAATTTGTACTCCGTAAAACGCCCAAGCCAGAAACTAATGGTTTCGAGCCCATATCCGAGCGCGCAGAAACACGTTTGCGTTCGATCATCATCGGGTGTTTTTTGGAAACTGCTATAGACACCTGGCAGCCAAATGTGGGTGTCTACAGAGCCCCCACTTTGACTGAGGCTTGGACAAGGCGAAAGCCAGAGTAGCTACCAGGCCAATCGAGGATTAAGACCTGGCAGACTTCCGGTCGGGTCGTTTATAGTCCATTAGACTTGCGTGAAAGGGACCGCCAGCCATAAGATAGAAATCATACCTGAGTTCTGTTGTCGGGAGTAGCTCCGTGGGACTTTTTTTAAGCCCTGGGTGTATCTATATGTGGATACATCCCATCTTGGAGCTGTTAGGAAGCTTGCCTAAGAAGCTCTGGGTGTGTCCGTTTGTAGACACATCCCGATCCGAAATTACGCTGGAGCCTGCCTAAGAAACCCTGGGTGTGTCCGTTCGCAGACACATCCCGATCCGAAATTACGCGTGAGCTTGCCTAAGAAGCCCTGGGTGTGCCCGTTTGCCGACACATTATCCCGATTCAAAATTACGCGTGAGCTTGCCTAAGAAGCCCTGGGTGTGCCCGTTTGCAGACACATCCTGATTCAAAATTACGCGTGAGCTTGCCTAAGAAGCCCTGGGTGTGCCCGTTTGCAGACACATCCCGATTCGGAAATTGCACGGGAGCTTGCCTAAGAAGCCCTGGGTGTACCTATATGTAGGCACATCCTGTTTTTCTCTTAGGAGAAATGTCACCTTGGGCCTTCCGCTGGGGAGCTTAGTGAGTTTGCGCAGGCCTGCGACTCACGCTGGGGAATAAAAACTTGATGTTCCGTTGGGAGGCCAAGCTGGTACCTGAAATGTTAGATATATAGGCAGAAAATAACAGATATAGCAGACAACAAGATAGCATATAGGAAATGCAGTAAGCATCTATAGAGGAAAATGATTTTTGCTTCATTCTGTAATCGAAGTCCTGAAGGCAACTCACGTGCTAGGAGATATGTTTTCAAAATTAAAAAGGGTAGAAAAGAAATTTGCAGTTTTAATAGGCTGATATTTGACCTTGTCAAGGATTTTCTCAAATGGCTAAGTTTTGCAAATTTTGAAGCGGGAATTCGAGGAAAGAGGTATACCGACAGACTCAACTCTGGACATAACAGGACGGGTTGACAGACGCGACTGGACTATCGAGGGGTTGGACTGTGACTCGGTAGGGGAGTGGGCCACCTAAGATGACAAGACTCTTAAGCTGCGCTATTCCGTAGCCTAGGCGAGTGGCAACACGGTCGTACATCGAAATGGGAAGGATGCGTTGTAGGGGAATTGCAGTAGTCTGTAATGAGACTGTTGTAGTCTAGTGCTCTTCTAGATTTTTGATTTTAGGGTACATTCCCAAAGTGGTTATTGCTTCGAGTCCTGACAGATTCTCGTCTTCGACTGAGCCGAGTAATAAGACACACTATAGAAATGAGGCTAGATTTTCGAAAGTCTCTTGGATTTTGTGAGTGGATGGAGAACTTCTGTCTAATAGAAGCCCCCAGGACGACAAAACTAGCTGTTGAGAACATGACAGTGTCGTGATCGGAATGATGGTGCTTTTTGTGTGTCAATGTGGGTGGTTGTGCCTTTGTTAAAAGGCTTCCTACGTATTCACGTGCGGTGAAATCAAACCATGCCGTAGTTCAGTGGATTGGAAGATATATTATGGTGCCTAGTTTAATAGGGCTTTGTGTGTAATTAGCCATAGCGACGGTGTAGGCTAGGTGCATTCCCAATGATGTCTTGATCAAAGGGCTAGAATGGTTAGGATATTGATCCTGTGACTATGAGCGTTCTCTGGGGTAGCCCCCAGGGGCGGTGTGAACTATTTGGGCATGTTCTATGACGACCGCAAGTTGAGCTCCCGTGTTTGGGACTGGTAACTGGTTTGGATAATTTTGGAAATGTGGTGCTAGGTCATAAGTGGCTTTGACGTTTTGACATTTGGAGCTTGATTTTGTGGAGCTAAGGCTTCGAGGATAAGGTATTGTAATGTGGTAGGAAAGGGGGAGGTCGAGTAAAAATGACTCGGACTTCGATCGGGGTAGGTTTGATAATAACGCGGGATCTGATTTCCATGTCCGGCCCTAGTGGCTAGGGTGTATCCTATGGGGCTTGAATCCTCAAAATTACGGGCTGTCTCTCAGCCTAGGTCTCGGGAAGGACTTGAGGGTTGTAATGTGGGAAGGCTAAATGTGGTGTTTGCTGACCAACTTGATATCTTCCTTTATCGGATAGTATGACCATTGATAATTTTTAATTGATCGTACTTCGGTCATGAGACTTTCACTTGAGTTGACCGCTGACCACGGTCATGGGCATTTGAATTTTTTTGGTTAACTTCTTAGCCCCGGTCATGGGATTCATCATTCGGATTGACCGTGTAACCTTGGTCATGGGTATTTGAATTTTTTTTAATGATGACCTGCTTTTTTGTTTTGCCCTTTTGATTTTTTTCTTGGACTTTTGATTTTTTTGTCCATTTTTTTTCTCTTTTTTCTCTCTCTCTCTCTTTTTTTTTTTCCTGTTGGTCAGACTAACACCTAAGGTAGGGATTAGTCGGTCCTATTGGAGAGGTGTTTATTGTGGGAAGTGGGCTTGCCTCCCGTCTTGAACCCAAACTAGAAGACTACCTAGATTTGTCATAGGATTCGATACTGCTCCTGCCAAGGGTAATTATGTGGCTTTTCTATACCAGACATGGAATAGGCAAAAGGAAAACACGGGCTTGGTCTCCTGCAGTCATTATAGATGTGCCTATAATAGTCAGGTGCGTGTGCTCACAGTGTATGACGGTTTTCATCATGTTCTCGGAAACACATAAGGAAAGTATATATGAGAAATATAAAAGCTGATTTTATTGAATTTTGAAAAAAGAGGACAGAATAAAACTGATTCTGACTCTGACTTTGACTTGGAAAGAATAGCACATCCTAGACTCGGACTCGGACTCAGACTTAAATCAAATCCGGACTCTCGGATGATGTTGTCATTAGTCGTCGGCTTCTAAGGACTCGAGTTGATATCCAGTATAGCCTTCAGTAGAAGCTTCACCCAGATCTTCATTATGTCGAAGATCATCTTCAATCCTAGTGCCCATTTCAGTTAAAGTGGCGAAGTTGGGTATGATAGCATACCGAAGATGGACCCGGTAGGAAGGGAGGAGGTTCTTGACAAAGGCCTCCACTAAAGTTTTTTCATTGGGCTTGTCGACCAACTTCATACTCTCGGCCCTCCAGCGTTGAAGGTATTTTGTAAAACCTTCTTTGGGTTCCTGGGCCATAACCTCCAGGGTGCGCATCGTGGTTTGGATTTCGATATTATCAGTGTAGTTTCGAGCGAAGTTTGTTGCCACGTCATCCCAAATCGGGTATTCTTGGAGTCTAGCATGTAGTACCAGGCTTTCGGACGCTTCTTGAGGGAAGAGGCAAACAAGTGCTTAAACATGGTCAATTTCACTTCTTTGACGGCCATGAACTCCTTGAAGGCCCGGATGTGAAGCACCGGGTCTTCGGTCCCATCAAACATCGGCAAGCCCGTAGGGTTGAGGTTGTCGGGCTGTTCATCATTCAGGGGCGAATAGGCACAAGCGTTTTCCGTGTGGATCGAGTTGTTTGTTGACAAATGGACCTGTTCTTCAAGCTTGCGAACGGCGCTGACCAGTTCAGCTATGGGCCCAGTGGTTTCATTCCCGACCTTAGGAGTCCCTTGCTCCACGGCACTCAAGCGGGTGGTAATGGCTATTTGGTCGGACCTGATAGTTGTCAATTGGGTCTCGATCTTAGCCAGTGCGGCGATCAGTTGATCCAGAGTTGCTTGCATTTTCTGGCGTCTGGTTAACGGTGGCCTGTCTGTAAGAATACCGCGTAATCAGAAATTAGCCCAAACCCTGGAATGAAAAGTACATCCTGAGCAAAGGAAAGATTGAAAAGGAAATGACTCGGAAAAGACACCTAGATGGGTGACTTGTGAAAGGTGGGCCTCCCTTAGAATCCGACAATGTGGGTCGGGTCCTGTTCGAAGGAAGGTCCACGTGAGACATCCCCAGGCTTTGGACTCGAATGTGTAGACGGGCCCCCCTTTGTAGGAGTATGTCCTACGTAGGTGGACCATGCCTTAGTCAAATAAGGCGGACTGAGATAGGGAGGAAACTCGTGATGTAAGATTGACAGAGTTTCGACGCTAAAGACTTCGACGACTTATGACACGACCCAACACTGCTAAATACGGGAAGTCCTAAGAAGAGGAAGGTTTTGAATAGGGTTTTTTTTTGGAAAATCCGAAAAGGCTCGGTGGAGGGCCCGAGTTTTTTGAAAATTGGAAAAGTGTATCGGGCCACATTTTGAAAGTTTCGAAAAAAAATTGAGTTTTGAAATGGGCAGAATACCGGCTATAAATAGGCTATTTTGAGTAAAATCATAAGTCCTAAATTCGGTATGCTTCCCGGGTTTTGAAATTGGATACTTTGAAAAACATGTATTTTTGAAAAATTGACGGTTTTTTTGAAAACGACATAGAAACCAAGTAGCATATAGTCACGCAAGCATTATAACGACGCCATGTATGCTCTTCACTAAGTCTCGGTCGGTCTAGATAGGGTCTATACCAGTGTACATGGCCTTTCCGAGAATCGGGACGGACTTCCTAAGTCGAGTTGAGCTTAGAACATGCCGCGAAACCCATACGAATTAGCCATGGACACCTTTGACATATCCATGTTGGAGTATATCACGGTATAGTGGGACGTCGGTCGCCAGTACCGGCCCGGGTAAAAATAGGGTTATGCATGAACCGTAAAACTAAAACACGTATTGTACTAGTCAAACGATTTCTATTCGAGTCTCACCCTGAGGATGCCGATGGTAAGTCACGCATCAGTGACTCCCTAGTGGAGTCGCCAAATTGTGGACATGACATAGGTCCACCCCGACGCAGCCACGCGCGGGTTTGGGGAGGCGAATGAATCTCCATATGAGATGGGTCGAATTGAAATTTAAATCGAAGTGGAGTCGCCACCGAACTTTGTGGGAGTTCGGGCCCATTCGAACCCACTCTATATCTTAGTGGACCGTGTACAAAATACGGCCCATTCGGATGTCAGAGTTTATTGGGTTCGTCCTTTTGCATTTTGATACCGATACCAACATTATCGGATACCGTGTATTGAATGACTCTTGTGTGCCAATGGATTCGGATATCCAGAAACCATGGTTCTGAGTAAAGGGTGAGGGTACGTTCACAAAGAACACCCAACTCCGCCCGCACATTAGCGGCCTCTACTAAGATATCGTTTGATGTTTTAATACGCGGGTTAGTAATACGATGAGATGATATGCAAACATTGTTTTGACTAAACATGCGAAAGTTTGAATAAGTTGCTATGTCGATTTAATGCATCTAAAATTAACATCAAAGTTGTATTTAGCATGCGAGATCCATTTTAGTACAATAAAACGAATAACGGAAACAAAAGACCAAAATAGAAACAAACGTGTTAGTAACGGTGATAACGATAATATCGGTTTGCGAATAATATAAAAATGCTATAGAATGATGTAACGAGATATGAAGCATGATTTTTGGAAAGATGAATCACTTGATGGACTTGACACATGTTAACCGAAGTCATAAAGAATATTTTACGAGGCTCGGAATATGTTTAGGGCTCACGTTTTGACGTGATGAGAGGGCACTCGATCGAGTCATTGAAGGACTCGACCGAGTGTGCCTCGGAAAAGGGGTCTGCCCAGAATTTGAGGTGTTACTCGACCGAGTCACTAAGAAACTCGACCGAGTAGGTCGCCACTCGATCGAGTCAATGAGAGACTCGACCGAGTGGTCCTCAAAAACGCATTCTGCCTCGATTTTTGGGATGTCACTCTATCGAGTGGCCTATGGCACTCGGTCGAGTGACCCCTGTACGAACTAGGGTTCGCTTCGCAATTTATTGTTGATTTCAAAATTGCCTTTTGATTTTGGAAAGTCGATAATTTTATTGAGTCAGGCAGAAATATTGTATGATTTATGTTCGATTCGGACTTTGATACTTGTGGACATGACGTAGGTCCAACCCGACGCGGCCACGCGCGGGTTTGGGTAGGCGAATGAATCTCCATATGAGAATGGATCGAATTGAAATTTAAGTCGAAATGGAGTCGCCACCGAACTTTGTGGGAGTTCGGACCCATTCGAGCCCACTCTATATCGCTATGGACCGTACACATAGTACGGCCCATTTCGGTTTTAGAGTTTATTGGGCTCGTCCCTTTGCATTGCGATACTGATACCGTCAATACCGGTTATCGTGTATAGAATAACTCTCGTGCGCCAACGGTTTCGGGCATCCGGAAACCGAAGTTCTGAGTAAGGGGTGAGGGTACGTGTTGGGAAGCCCACAAAGGACACCCAACCCCGCCCGCACTTAGCGGCCTCTACTAAGACATCGTTTGACTTTCTAATATGTGCGTTAGTAATCCGGTAAAATGATATGCAAACAACATTTTACAAGATATAAAAAAAATTGAATGGGTTGCTACGTCATTTAATGCATCTTGATTCACGTCAAAATGATTTAGCATGCGATGTTCATTTAAGGCAATAAATGGCAAACATCAAAAATAGAAAACTCGTAAATGAATTACAAATTACACGGGCGGAATACAACCCGGAATTCACAATACAACGAGCAATAAAATAGAATAATCGAATCAGGAAACGGTAAATATTAACTATAAACGGACCCATAAATAGTAAATATAAGCTAGACCGTATATTGAATAAATGATGGACGAACTCCAATTAAATACACATTATATTGTGTATTAAACGGAGGACGGAGATATGGGACCTAGACGTGGTGCTAGCCCGATCCCAAATCTCGATGCCTTGTCCCGACTTATCACATCGAAAAATTGGCGTCTAAATTAGTCATGTATCGGATACGACTAAAGAGTCGTCGACACAAAACTAATTGTGAAAGACATCGATCAAAGTCGTAGAAGTGAATTATAATGCATGAATTTTGGAAAATTGGATCACGTGATTGACTTTGCACGCGACGACTAAGTCGTAAAAAAGGGACGAGGCTCGAATGATGCACTAAAGCTCTCGAATTTTTGGGCTACTGGACCCACTCGACCGAGTCATGGCCTGGACTCGATCGAGTGCGCCTTCGAGATGGCTACTGCCCAGTTTTTGGGGTGCTACTCGATCGAGTGGCCCATGGCACTCGGTCGAGTGGCCCCTGTACGAGGCATAACTCGTTTTGGAAAAGGGGTGGCTATTCCGATTTATTTATTTTTAAATCGATGGTTGGTCGAGTTGGATAAAAATATTGCATGATTTAAATCCAACTTGACTTCCGGTGTTATAATCGTGTAATATACGATTATAATACCGTCATCGGAAATTTGTGAAAAATGTTATTATGGGATTGAAAATTTTGATTAGCGACGAAATGATGTTCCTCCGCGTCACAACATCGAAACTAATCCTAGTGGATTATGTGATGTTGGTTTTCGCATCAACGGATTCCGTGCTAATCTTAGAAATGGAGTCAAACACATTCAACTATGATCGACCACGATCACGTTACGCCCTTGAGTACATTGGGGCGGCGCTCCTCGAAAGGGTGTCACCTTCGTCATGACTCGTAAAGGGATTAAACGGACTTTAGATGGTCGTCATAGTCAAACGGGTTCGAACCCGATTTTATTATTATGTACGTATACGCGGTAAATAAATGTTAAATGTTAGAATGCGAAGAAATAAAAAGTTAGTAATGAAATTGAAAAGTTAGTAAACGATAATTAAAATGTTAGTGTTAGAATACAATAAGTAAATGTTAGATGTTAGTTGACATAAAATAAAATGTTAGTATTAGTGTTAGTAATAATAATAATAGTAATAATATATAGTATGTACATATATAATTGAAAAAGAGAAAGGAGAAAAAGAAACGGGGTTTGATGACACCCTCAATCTACATGCTTAATCGATCTCAGAAACGGACTCGTAATGGCGGCGTGTGCGCGGGAGTGTCGAGATATGTAGGAGGAGTTATGGTGTGTGTCTTTGACGAGTTTTGATCTCGGGAATTTGAATGTGTATGTGTGTATGTAACTTTGAAGCTAAGTTCAAAGGGATGTGTTGTGTAGAATTGTAAATGTGATGGGTGAAAGTTGTAGGGTGATTGAAGGGTTGAAAAAGTTATGTAAAAAAGTTGTAGTGTCAAAAAGTTGTGTAAAGAAGTTGGTAAATGAATGAGTATGGGGGAGTATATATAGAGAATGTCCCGGTTTAGGGTCACTGGATCGAGTGGTGTAAGTGCACTCGATCGAGTGTCCGGTTCAGGAACGGTTCGCCCGGTTCACTGCCTTACTCGACCGAGTGGGTGTGAACCACTCGATCGAATGGGTGTGAATGGAGGGAGTGTAAATAGGGAAAGATTTGTTGACTTTTTTTGAAAGGATTTGATTGTTGTGACTTGATTCATTTTGTGTATTTGGACATAATATGAGGCTGGTTCGTCTCGGGATTCGACCTTGACCGGGTTTTGACTCGGTCCCTAAAAGACGGTTTTATTTCCGGTGACGGTTTTGACCCAAATTAGTCTCATTTTATTGGAAACGGCCCACTGGGCCTGAATTTGAGGTCGGTTTTGAGAGATTTGCACTCCGCTAAATGCCCACGTCGGATACTATTGATTCCGAGTCCGTATTCGAGCGTATTAAGTCATGTTTACGTCCGATCATCATCGGGTGTTTTGTAGGAAACTGCTATAGACACTAGCAGGCAAAATGCGGGTGTCTACAATACTCATAGTATCCGATATTCAATTATTGAATCGATATAGAATATTTAGAGCGAAATCTAAAAAAATACGCTTGTAAGTCGCTTTAAATTAACTAAAATGAAATAGGTTATCTCCGCGTTTATAGTGTCGTAATTAATTCTTTCGAATTATGTGATCACTATTTTTAGCATCAATGAATTCGTATTAGTTAGATTTATTGACTAAATCGTTTAGATTCGATATCCAATTATTGAATTGGCATCGAATCTAAAGAAAGACGCTTTACGATTACTTGAATTAAAAAGGACTTGATTCCCTCCGCATGTCGACATCGTACCAAATCCATGCGGATTATGTAATGTCGGATCAGCATCAACGGGTTTCGACTTAATTAAAAGAAAAGCATTCTATTTGAAATAGTTTAAAATCGATGAATATGCGACAATAATGATGGTGACGAAATAAAAAGACTATTGTTGATGTTGACTCGCTTCAACAATCAAGCGTTCGGGGTGTCGGGATAAGCGACCGACAACGTCGGGTGAAGCACCCTTGTATATTCGGATTTCCTTATTCCGTCATCATTTACGCTCGACACGAATTAGCGAGTAATTTAATGTCTTAATACTAGAGATAGTATCGATATTAGAAAAATAAAAAAACGAAAAAAGATGAGGAAGAGAGGAAGATGACGCGAGAGAGAGGAGAAGAAAGAACAACGGGATTTTGCACCCTCAACCTACATGTTTCTTAGTCTCGGATAGAACTCGTTTAATTGTGGCTTGCACGGGAGTATCGAGGTTTACGTAGGTTAAGTTATGGTGGTTTAGGGTTTGATTCCTAGATGCTAGGGTTTAGGGTTGAAGATGTATGATTAGGGTTTCTTGAAAGTGTGTTATGAAGGTGAAAGTTGTAGGTAAAAAGATGATTAATTGCATGCAAAAGGGGTGTATATATAGGCATGCCCTCTACCCTCGTCTAGGGTTACTCGACCGAGTACCCTGCTGACTCGGTCGAGTGACCCAAAGCAGCCGCAGACGGGCCTATTTGAGGGCCCACTCGATCGAGTGGGCTGACACTCGATCGAGTGGGTCAGCTGAAACGAAGGGGTCCGGTTTTTTGGACCTTGAGTTGGGTATTTTGTAGATCTTGTACTCGGGTTGGACTTTTGATGTTTGCATGGCTATTTTTGTGTCTCGGAAACGACTTTGACCGGGGTTTGACCCGGTCGCTAAAAGACGGTTTTATTTCCGGTGTCGGTTTTAACTCAAATTAGTCTTATTTGATTGGAAACGACCCACTGGGCCTGAATTTGAGGTCATTTTTGTGAAATTTGTACTCCGTAAAATGCCCAAGCCAGAAACTAATGCTTTCGAGCCCATATCCGAGCGTGTAGAAACACGTTTGCGTCCGATCATCATCGGATGTTTTTTGGAAACTGCTATAGACACCTAGCAGCCGAATGTGGGTGTCTACACTTATCACCAACGGAGAAGTCTTTACGAAGTAATCTAGAATCATGCCATTTGCGAGTTCGCTCCTTGTAGATCTTCGAATTTTCGTAAGCTTCAAGTCTTAACTCTTCCAATTCTTGAAGTTGGAGAAGCCGATTATCTCCGATAACATTCTCGTCAAAGTTTAGCTCTTTAATAGCCCATTTTGCTTTGTATTCTAATTCCACCGGTAAATGACAAGCTTTGCCATACACAAGTTGATAAGGAATGGTTTCAACCAGCGCTTTGTGAGCCGTTCTTATCATTCAACTTCATTGACCAATCCTTTCGGTGTGTATTTACAACTTTTTCCAAAATTCCCTTGATTTGACGGTTGGAGATCTAGGCTTGCCCATTTGATTGAGGGTGATAGGCTAAGGACATCTTATGAGTGATACCATATTTCCGAAGAAGGTGCTCGAAGGTATCCTTCCTAAAATGAGAGTCTCCATCGCTAATTATGGCTCTTGGCATACCGAATCTCGGGAAAAGTACATTCTTGAAAAGCTTAATTACCACCTTGGAATCATTGGTAGGAGAAGCTACGGCCTCGATCCACTTTTAGACGTAGTCCACCGCGACTAGGATATATTTGTTGCCGAAGAAAGATGTGAACGGACCCATGAAATCAATGCCCCAAACGTCGAACAATTCAGTTTCTAGGATGGGTTGAAGAGGTATCTCATTTCTCCTTGTTATATTGCCACATCTTTGGCAAGCATCACATGTGAGGATGAAAGCTCTAATATCCTTAAACAAGGAAGGCCACCAAAACCCGCTTTGGAGGACCTTGGCAATTGTCTTTTGGTTGGCCAAGTGTCCACCATAAGATGTCGAGTGGAGGTGCTTCACAATATAAATCCTTCGTCGGCCGTAACACATCGACAGTAAATGCTCATCCCAATAATAGCGTCGGGCTTCATAACGTAGTTTCTTCCTCTCTTGCTTTGAATAATCGTCCAGAATATAATGAGATACTAAGAAATTGGCGATATTTGCATACCAAGGTGTAATAGTTTCAATGGCCATTAAGGATTCGTCTCTCATCGATTCATTGATGGGTACACCATCGTCTTCATTACCACTTCCACTAACCGCTAATCTACTAAGATGGTTTGCTACCAAATTTTCCGATCCGTCTTTGTCTCTAATCTCGATATCGAATTCTTGTAGAAGGAGAACCCACCAAAAGAGTCGGGACTTTGTCTCCTTTTTGGACATGATATATCGAATCGCCGCATGATCGGTGTGAATAATGACTTTGGAACCGGTAACATATGTTCGATATTTCTCGATGGCATAGACAATGGCTAGCATTTCCTTTTCGGTAGTGGTATGTATCGATTGAGCTTCATCAAGCGTCTTACTTGCATAATATATCACATGTAGCTTCTTGTCAACCCGTTTGCCTAGAATGGCACCAATGGAGAAATCAGAGGCATCACACATGATCTCAAATGGAAGATTCCAATCGGGTGCCTTGATAATTGGAGCGGTGGTGAGTGCGGTCTTTATCCTGCAAAAGGCCTCAAGACACAAGTCATCAAACAGAAAAGGCGCATCTTTCATAAGTAAAGAAGTTAAAGGCTTGGCAATCTTAGAAAAATCTTTAATGAACTGCCTATGAAGGCCGGAGTGACCTATAAAACTCCTAATCCCTTTGACATTAGTTGGAGGTGGAAAGTTCTCTATCACGGAGACTTTGGCCTTATCAACTTCGACTCCTTTATTAGAAATGATATGACCGAGGACTACACCTTGTTCGACCATAAAGTGACATTTCTCCCAATTTAAAACAAGTCTATACTCTTCACATCGAGCTAACACTTGATCAAGATGATTAAGGCAAGAATCAAAAGATGTAACATGGACACTAAAGTCATCCATAAAAAATTCCATCAATTTTTCAATAAAATCGGAGAAAATTGCCATCATACATCTTTGAAACGTTCCCGGCGCATTACACAATCCAAATGGCATCCTTTGGTAAGCATAGGTGCCATAGGGACATGTGAAGGTGGTTTTCTCTTTGTCATCGAGGTGAATGGGAATTTGAAGATATTCCGAATGACGATCGAGGAAACAAAAATAAGAATGATGCGCTAATCATTCAAGCATTTGATCAATAAAGGAAAGGGGAAATGGTCTTTGATGGTGGGCGGGTTCAACTTTCAAAAATATATACATATGCGCCAAATGGTGATAGTCCTAGTAGAAATTAACTCTTCCTTTTCTCCTTTCACAATCGTCATCCCTCCTTTTTTCGGCACAACTTGTACGAGGCTAACTCATTTACTTCCGGTGATAGAGTATATAATGTTAGCATAGCCCCATACAACTTGAGGACTTCCTTTATGACAACCCCTTTCATGGTGGGATTCAATCGACGTTGACCCTCAATCGAACGGCAGTGGTCATCATCACGGTCGTCAATGCTATATCCGATGACCTTTTTTTGTTTTCTCAAAACAACCAAAAGTTTTTCCAATTGAGGACCATTAAGTGTGGCATTGACGATAACGGGATAACTAGTTCCTTCAAGGAAGACATATTTGAGGGAAGAGGGGAGTGGCTTAAGTTCAAGATTAAGAGTAGAGGGTACCATACTTTTACCCACCGGTAGTGGTTTGATGGTGGGATTTGTCGTGGATCCCACCACCAAATAATAACCAACTAGCACCTAACGGTAGTTAGGGTAAGTCGGGTCGTGTCCACGGAGACGGTGTCGCAAGGGTTAGACTAAGTCGGCCTAGAACGAGACTACGCTACCAAACAAACACAAAGAGCTACTAATTGATGAATTATGATGAGAGGAGAAGTAGGAAGTAGACTAACAATGAACTAGGCTAAACAAGGCTAAAATAGAATAACTAAACACAAACCAACTAGCAAACTAAAGAGATGAGGCTAACTAATAAGATGAATCAAATATGAAGAAGAAGTGGGTTAGGTTGGGTTCATAAGTGTAGTAGGGTGACTTGGGTGGTCAAGGGTGTAGGTGTCTCTTAATTGCTAGATTCGGTTCGGGCTCTCGCAACTTAAACCGATGTCGAGGTAGGTCCGGGCTCTCGCAACTTAGACCAATGTCGAGGTAGGTCCGAGCTCTCGCAACTTAGACCCTAGTCCGCACTCTCGTGACTACGACTATCCTCAACACTATACTCAACATGACCACATACAAGACAAACAATGAGTAGAGGAAGACTAGCATGAGAAGCATGGCCACTACAACTCAAACAAGCATTTCAACAAACACATGGTATGCCAAGTATGAGACTAACAATAAAGATTCACCCTTTACCCCTAATCAAACCCTAATCACCCATATTCTACCCTTAATCCCCCTACTAACCCACAAGAAAACTACTCACTCATAATCAATGATAAACTAACCACAATAAGAGGAAACAACATCACAACCCTAACATCCATTATCAAGAACAATATGAACAATAACAATAAACACTAAGTAAAGATTAAAACTTGAATAAATAACAATAAACAAGAGAAAGGAAGATTATACCAACAATAGGATGAAGAAAAGATGATAACTTGCATAAATAGGAAACCCAAATAATCTCCAAGGATGTCAAGCTTGGAGGAGTCTTCAAGTATCTTCTTAATACAAGAACTAATTACAACTAGATTAAACTAGGTTTGACTAAGGATTAAAGAGAGATTAAAACTAATGTGAGGAACTAAATCTAGGGTTTACAACTTGTAGAGAGGCTTAAGAGAGTCTAATGTAAGGTAGGATACATAAACAATACAAGAGGGAAGTATTTATAGGGGTACAAGAATGAAGGAGGATGAAATAAAGGAGTTGCGGCTACAGCACGGTGGTCCCGACCGGGACGGGATCATCCCGACCGGGACGGCCTGTCATCCCGACCGGGACGGGTTGGTCCCGACTGGGACGGCCTGGCAGTGACCCCTCTAAAAGCGCACTTCATCCCGGACGGGATGAGGTGCATACCCGTCGGGGATGAGTCTTGTAGGCCTCCAATATGATCCTTTTGGTTCCTCCTTGCTTCACATGAACTTCTCATCGATTCTCGGGACTCGGGATCGGATCTCGGAGGCTCGGGATTGGGTCCCAAGGTCTCGGGGTCGAATCCAAGGCATCGAGTGATCCTTCCTCCGCTTCGTTGGCTCCGAAAAGTGTATGTATTGAGTCGGAATCACTCCAACTCTTCACGAACGGTCTCGGGAACCTGAAACGAGCTAGAGGAAGCATAAGTAGCCCATGAACCGCTCCCAAGGAGCGATTCCGCAAGGAAATGGGACCAAAATACTATGAAAAAGGCACTACAAACTACACTTATCAACTCCCCCACACTTAACCCTTACTCGCCCTCGAGTAAGCACATACTAACTACTAAACTAGCCGAGTGGGTATTAGCGCACCCTACGCCCTTTCAACTCACGCGATAACACTTAGAGGACAAGTGCTATCCGCAAGGCAAGTGGGGTCTTGCGACAAAATCGTGGATGCAACCGGACACAAAACACATAAACAAACAAGCACACAAACAAACACACAAAAGGTTGCACCGAAAAGAAAAGAAATACCGCTTCCCTCAAACAAGCGGTGAAAGAAGCACCAGTTTAGGACTCAAGGCAAGTGACAACGTTCCCAAGATAGCAATACAAACCAAAATGGACAAAACCCTAATAGTATGACGACAAAGCAACAAAAACGTTGGTAACTTACCTTGGTTCCTCCTAACCTTCTAAGAACGTACTACGGGACGATCGGCGGGATGGAAAGTGATGAACCACGGTGTTAGTCGACACTGTAGGTAAGTGAGACCCCGCCCCCTTTAGCGAAGAGCCAAGAGGGTCGTCCCGTGTCCGAAACCGCCTAACTAGTCCAAGTAAAAAGTGGAAATGATTGCAAAGTGAGGGAAGACCGACCACTACCGCTATCATCCTTCCTAGGGACTCGGTCCTTTGGTAGGCTCTTCACGGTAATGATCGGAAAAAGGCTTATTTTGATATGTGGGAATTATTTTTGTGAGACGGTTTTCTTTTGGCATTTTCTTCTTCTTTTGCATTTTTGCTTTGTTTTGCCATGCCATTTCTTTTTCTTCTTTTCTATTTTCTTTTTGGCTTTTGTGCCTTTTCTTTTTCTTCATTCTTTTCTTTCTTTCATATTCTTTCATTTTCTTTTATTTGCCCTTTTTGGCTTGATTTGGCTTTTTGGCATATCATTGTGTAACAAGAAAGAGAGAACTCAACAAATTGCAAATTTATTTGTGGTTATGTGTAAGAGGTAGGTAAATGGGAGAGTCGGGGAGCGTCCTTCTCTTCAAACCCACAAAAAGTGGAGAACTTGGACTAATCAAACAATCCTAAACATGGTCACCTAAGGGACGAGACTCGGTAACCAAGGCCTTTTCACACCGTGGGTGGTCAAAATGGTCAAAATGCAAATCCTGTAGTAAATCTCTAGTAAGCTAGGTGGACTCAAGTTAAGAAACCAACGAAATCATTGATTTAGGTTCATTCTACTAGACTAAAGTCCAAGACTCGATTTATACTACTAGGAAGGGAAAGTAAACACTTGCACACTAGCCTCTAAACCGGGTTTTCGAAAACCCTTTTTACACACAAGACACAAATACACAACACAAAACGAAGACACGACGAAAACGGAAGAAAAAGAGATAAATGGCCACAAAATAAAAACAAGCAAAACAAACAAACAGACAACACAAACACCACCCCAAGCTTCCAAACAAGCCACCAAATCAACCACAAGCATTACAAAGCTCCACCCGAGCACACCACATCACAAACCTTCTCCAAACTTCACACGAAATAAGGAGGGAAAAGGGATAGAAGATGTTACCGGATGTCTTGAAAGCTTTCCAAAACTAACGGTGATTCAAGCAACCTATAAGGAAAAGGGAGGCAAAACACACACAATGAAACAAATATACGACACAATCGACACAAAAGGAAAACACACAAAAGGAAAATCTTTTTGATTTTTGTGAAATTTTTTCAAATTTTTAGGGTTTTTAAAGGTTTTTCGAAAAACTACAAAAATAAAGCTAACTATGCTAGAATATCACTCCCCCACACTTAAGCCGAGCAATGTCTTCATGCTCGACCGTAGTGCATGGGAGCACAAAAGAAAAGAAACTACAAAAATAAAGCTAAAAATCAAAAAGGTGGAGGAAATGGTATAATGTGTCCGGCCGGGGTGTAATCAAGTCACCATGGGCCGAGACGAGAAAAGATATGGATGGGGGAAGAAATAAAAAGAAGGAAATAAAAGGAAATGGGAGGGGAGGACTAGGTGTAATCAAGTCACCTAGCCCGGATTCCTCCTAAATCCGACTAAATCCTACAAAAAAGTGTGAAAATCTTGAAAAATTTGGATTTTGAAATGACTCTCGATGTAGTCACGTCATCGAGAGTCGGGAGCAACCATACTAAGGCCTCGAAGGCCACCATGACACAAAGGATATAAGGGAAAAGGGAATAAACAAATGAAGACAAGCTATAAAAATGGAAAAGAGAGGATAGTTGCCGTACCGTACGGTTAGCAACTCACTCGCTCCATCGTCTCATAAATCAATATCGGCATGTAGCAAGTCGTCGTTGTCGTTATTCCTTCCCAATCGCGGTACGGTTCCATGGTTGGGGCACCAAAGTAAAATGGGGTGGGTTTTGATGTGAAAGTCGGTTTAAAGTGACGAGAAAGTGAGGTGAATGTGTATGTGAGGTGTAGGGGTCATATAATGAGGGTAAGGACATGTAGGGAGGTTGGGAGGGGGTATACAATGGTTGGGTGGACTCAAATGACGAAGAAAAGGCCAAAGGAGGACAGGGGGTCCATCCCGGTCGGGATGACCGGCTCGTCCCGGTCGGGAAGGCTTCGTCCCGGTCGGGAAGACCTGTCAGTAGACACATCTTTTGTGCACCTCATCCCGGACGGGATGACATCCTTCCCGGTCGGGATGGGCCTTCCATCCCGGACGGGATGACCTCTTCTAGGCCGGGAAGAGTCTCCTAACCCTCTATAGCTCCCAAAAGCTTGTTCCAAGCTTCAAAAACCGACTTCCCTTCACACAATCCAAGCTCAAACAATGACCACTATTTCCTAGGAATCACTTACACTTCACACCTATCACAATAAACTCAAATAACACATCAAATTCCCTTCCTCACATCGCTCATCAATCAATCCAAGTAATCAAGAAGTTCACAAAACAAAACAAACTATAAGGGATAGAGATATATACAAAGAGACGGTTCTTGTGGAACTCCGTCAAACCAAGGTGGTGCATTCTTCAATCTTTTTCAACAACCAAAACTAGTTCCATCTCCATCAAGGGCACGAAGGAACAAGTCGAAGGCCCTAGCAAAGTCTTCAATCAAGCTCGAGATATAACCAACCACATACCAAGGCTCTTCATGGCCTTGCCTTGATGTTCCCGGGGGATCCCGATCTTCCAAGTTCAACGACTTGAACTTGTACTTTTGGTCTTTGGGGACATACCCAAACGTCCACCGGTCCTCATGTGGCCCCAAGGGAGGCTCATCTTTCTCCTTGCTTTTCAACTTGTCATCAAGCCCACGAAATGGGCACTCATCCTCTCCACTCTCGGAGTCATCATCCTCAAGTTCACAAGAGTTCTTGTTCAAGCTTTGTCCTGACTCTCCCCTTAGATGGATGTCTTTAGTGGCTTGGATCATGTTGCAAGACTCATCATTAGTAGGCGGAGTGTTACCTTGAAGGTCAAACACTAGCTTCTCTTCGCCTAACTCGAAGGTGATCCTACCGTTCTTCACATCGATCATAGCACCGGCGGTATGTAGAAATGGGAGCCCAAGAATAATGGGAGTGATTGCATCTTCCCGCATATCGAGCACGATGAAGTCAACCAGAATGAAGAACTTACCAATTCTCACCGGCACATCCTCTAGCATCCCCAATGGTCGGTTGAATGAACTATCGGCCATTTGGAGTGTGATAGAAGTACTTTTAAGCTCCTTCATCCCAAGTCGGCAATAAATAGAATAAGGAATGATGCTCACACTCGCACCCAAATCACATAATGCTCTTTCGATCTTGTAGTGGCCTATGGTGCAAGGGATCAAAAATCTACCCGGATCCTTCAACTTTGGAAGCGTAGAACCTTGAATGAGCTCGCTCACCACTCTTGTGAACGCAATGGTCTCTTCCTTGTCGATGGACCTCTTCCTAGCCAAGATTTCTTTCATAAATTTTCCATATGCCGGGATTTGGGTAAGTAGTTCGGTAAATGGGACACTCACATCCAACTTCTTCACAATACTAAGTAACTTGTCATATTGGCTATCCACCTTGGTCTTCATTTGCCTTGTTGGGAAAGGCAACTTGATTTGGATCTTGTTTTGCTCAATAGGGGTGGACTCCTCAAATGACACTTTCCTTTTGCCCTTGTCTTTTCCTTGAAGTGGGGGAAGCTTATCTTGTTGGGGTTTCTCAATCTCCCATAAGACTTGCTCCTCCATTGGATTATCAAAGCTTGAGCTTTCTTGAATTGGAGATGCCATTTTCTTTGTCGGTTCTTGCATTGGCTCTTGCTCACTAGGGAATGGAGGGGAGTCATAAGATGTACCTCTCCTTGTGGTGATAGCATTTACATGCTCAAATGTTGGTGTTTCACCTTGAGAAGGTAGTTGCCCCTTTTGTCTTGAGGAGCTCCCCGAAGCAAGTTGAGATACTTGAGTTTCAAGCATCTTCATACGGGCATCTCTTCACGCGTTTTCCCCTTGAATATAAGCAAAGAGCTCTTGATGGTTTCTTGATATGTCCATTTGACTCTTTTGCATATCCATCATAGATTTTTGAATGTCGAAATCCCGTGGTGAGGATGATGGATTATGCGGAGTATCGGTGAGGGCTAATGGAGTACCATAGTCATGAATAGGAGACCGGCTCCTAGGCTTGCTTTGTTGTTGATTGCCTTGAGTTGCTTGTTGTTGACGGTTCCCTTGGAACCCATGAGAATTGCCTTGATTAAGGCCTTGATTGTTGCCATGGTTGTGGTTTTGATAGCCTTGGTTGAAGTTCCTTTGTTGGAACCCTTGATTGTTGTTGAATGAACCTTGGTTACTTTGCTTGAAGTTGTTGAAAGGCCTTGAGTTGCCTTGGTAACCTTTGTTGTTGTCCCTTAAGGGAGGTGGAACATAGGGACGATGTTGTTGTTGGTGTTGAAAGGCTTGTTGTTGAGGGACTTGATTGGAAGCTTGATATTGATTAGAGTAGGAGGCACCTTGCTTGAATGCTTGAAAGGCATTCACTTGCTCAATACTTCCTCTACAATTCATAGGATCATGACCGACGATTCCACAAGTATCGCACATCCCATAATAAGGCAAAGGAGGTGCAAATCCCAAAGCATTTACTTCTTGAATTGAGTGATGATTGGAGGAACCAATGCTTTGAACTTGAGTGAGGTGACCTTGGAGCTTCTTGTCAATGGTCTTCATATGGGTCTTCAATTGAGCTCCAAGGTCAATGCTTAGTTGAGTAATAGCATCAACCTCGTGCCTACCTCCTCGATTTGCCTTCCTAGGCCTAGAGTATTGCGAATTATGCACCGCCATCTCTTCAATTCTCGCCCAAGTTTGGTCATCATCGACCTCGGTGAACCTACCATTGGAGCCCATGTTGAGTATAGTTCTTGAGTTCTCATAAAGACCGTTCCAAAATTGTTGGACTAAGAACCATTGTGAAAGTCCATGGTGGGGGCACGATCTAACCAAAGATTTAAACTGCTCCCAAGCTTCATATAGGCTCTCTTCATCCCGTTGTTGGAAACCGGTGATGGAGGCCCTAAGCAAATTAGTCTTCTCCGGAGGGTAGAATGTTTGGTAGAACGCCAAGGAAAGCTTTTTCCAAGTATTGATCCCCATGGTTTCCCTATCGAGACTCTTGATCCATTGCTTCGCTTTTCCAATTAATGAGAATGGAAATAGTACCGATCAGATTTGATCTTGTGTAACCCCGGGTTGAGAGATAGCGTCGCAATAATCGGAGAAAGTCTCCATGTGTTGGTGCGGGTCTTCGGTGGGCAAACCACTAAATTGATTCCTTTCCACAAGTTGGATGAAGTGAGTCTTGGCCGTAAAATTTCCGGCATAAGCGGCCGGTAGAGCATTGGGTCCCGGCAAGACGTCTTCCGTGAATGTAGAGTGGGATGAAAACTTCGGCATTATTGGACGTCTTCCCTTCGGCCGTCTCTTGAAATGCTTGCTCAAAATCGTTTCCTTGAGCTTGCTCTTGATGAGTATTGCTTGCACTTGGTTGAGAGATCCTAACCCGGTTAATCGTCCATTGGCGAAAAGCTCGAAAAAGCCTCTCCGGCTCTGGATTAAAGAGAAAGAATTCGCCTCCCCGCCTAGGCATACACTACACACTAGAACAAACGTGAGAACACCTAGTGCTTTATGGGCACTAGGTAACGACAGTAAACAAGCACAACTAGAGACAAAAAAGAAAAGAAAGCTAAGAAAACAAGAAAAACTAGAAAATATGCACAAGAGAAGGTAGAAGGGCACAAAGAAGGGTAACTAAGTCTAGAAGTAAGCAAACAAAGTTTAAACAATGCACCGTCCCCGACAACGGCGCCAAATTGATGGTGGGATTTGTCGTGGATCCCACCGCCAAATAATAACCAACTAGCGCCTAACGGTAGTTAAGGTAAGTCGGGTCGTGTCCACGGAGACGGTGTCGCAAGGGTTAGACTAAGTCGGCCTAGAACGAGACTACGCTACAAAACAAACACAAAGAGCTACTAATTGATGAATTATGATGAGAGGAGAAGTAGGAAGTAGACTAACAATGAACTAGGCTAAACAAGGCTAAAATAGAATAACTAAACACAAA
The DNA here is from genome assembly GCA_958450325.1 of Agrostemma githago. Lineage (NCBI taxonomy): Eukaryota > Viridiplantae > Streptophyta > Magnoliopsida > Caryophyllales > Caryophyllaceae > Agrostemma > Agrostemma githago. Next base: position 61,908,081 of record OY288241.1, read on the forward strand.
CCAACTAGCAAACTAAAGAGATGAGGCTAAATAATAAGATGAATCAAATATGAAGAAGAAGTGGGTTAGGTTGGGTTCATAAGTGTAGTAGGGTGACTTGGGTGGTCAAGGGTGTAGGTGTTTCTTAATTGCTAGATTCGGTTCGGGCTCTCGCAACTTAAACCGATGTCGAGGTAGGTCCGGGCTCTCGCAACTTAGACCAATGTCGAGGTAGGTCCGAGCTCTCGCAACTTAGACCCTAGTCCGCACTCTCGTGACTACGACTATCCTCAACACTATACTCAACATGACCACATACAAGACAAACAATGAGTAGAGGAAGACTAGCATGAGAAGCATGGCCACTACAACTCAAACAAGCATTTCAACAAACACATGGTATGCCAAGTATGAGACTAACAATAAAGATTCACCCTTTACCCCTAATCAAACCCTAATCACCCATATTCTACCCTTAATCCCCCTACTAACCCACAAGAAAACTACTCACTCATAATCAATGATAAACTAACCACAATAAGAGGAAACAACATCACAACCCTAACATCCATTATCAAGAACAATATGAACAATAACAATAAACACTAAGTAAAGATTAAAACTTGAATAAATAACAATAAACAAGAGAAAGGAAGATTATACCAACAATAGGATGAAGAAAAGATGATAACTTGCATAAATAGGAAACCCAAATAATCTCCAAGGATGTCAAGCTTGGAGGAGTCTTCAAGTATCTTCTTAATACAAGAACTAATTACAAATAGATTAAACTAGGTTTGACTAAGGATTAAAGAGAGATTAAAACTAATGTGAGGAACTAAATCTAGAGTTTACAACTTGTAGAGAGGCTTAAGAGAGTCTAATGTAAGGTAGGATACATAAACAATACAAGAGGGAAGTATTTATAGGGGTACAAGAATGAAGGAGGATGAAATAAAGGAGTTGCGGCTACAGCACGGTGGTCCCGACCGGGACGGGATCATCCCGACCGGGATGGCCTGTCATCCCGACCGGGACGGCCTGGCAGTGATCCCTCTAAAAGCACACTTCATCCCGGACGGGATGAGGTGCATACCCGTCGGGGATGAGTCTTGTAGGCCTCCAATATGATCCTTTTGGTTCTTCCTTGCTTCACATGAACTTCTCATCGAATCTCGGGTCTCGGGATCGGGTCTCGGAGGCTCGGGATTGGGTCCTAAGGTCTCGGGGTCGAATCCAAGGCATCGAGTGATCGTTCCTCCGCTTCGTTGGCTCCGAAAAGTGTATGTATTGAGTCGGAATCACTCCAACTCTTCACGAACGGTCTTGGGAACCTGAAACGAGCTAGAGGAAGCATAAGTAGCCCATGAACCGCTCCCAAGGAGCGATTCCGCAAGGAAATGGGACCAAAATACTACGAAAAAGGCACTACAAACTACACTTATCATGGTTCTACCTCTTCTTCATGCATGATCTCTTCTTCAAGAGGTGGGGAATCAAGTGGTTCATCTTGTTTCTTATCATCACCTATCAAGCTATACTCAACCAAATTGTCAATAACTTACATAGAAATACATTTGTTCAATCATTTGTTGTTTAAGAGCTTGAGAAAGGGAAAACTCTACCGACTCATTCCCTATGTTAAAAGATAACTTTCCATTCTTAACATCAACTATAGTACCATCGATAGCCATGAATGGTTGACCTAAAATAATGGGGGTAATAGTGTCTTCGGGCATGTCCATGACAACAAAGTCAGAGGGAATGGAAAACTTGCCAACTTGTACGGGTACATCCTCAAGTATCCCAAGTGGGTACTTGACGGACCTATCCGCAAGTTGAATCGACATGCTAGTGGATCTCATCTCCCCCACACTAAGTCTCTTGGCAATAGAATAGGGTAACAAACTAACACTAGCCCCTAGGTCACACAAAGCTCGGTTAACAACAACATTTCCAACCTGACAAGGGATGGAAAAGCTACCGGGGTCATCTAGTTTCTTTGACATTTGATTCATAAGAATGACACTACATTGTGCCGTAAGAGGGACATATTCTTTATCTTCTATGGTTCTCTTTTTAGACAAGACTTCTTTCAAAAACATAGAATAAAGGGGCATTTGAGAAATTATCTCGGTGAAGGGTAAAGCTACCTCCACTTTCTTCAACATATCCACGAAACGGCTAAATTGAGCATTCTCCTCGTGTGGCTAAGCTCGTTCGGGGAAAGGCAATGGTGGGACAAAAGTGGGAGGCGGTGGAACATTGGATTCTTCTTCGGCTAAACGCTCCGCCTCTTTACTTTTTGCTTCTTTCGCTTCCATTTGCTCTTTTTTCTTTCTTCTAAGTTCTCTTAATTCTTTTTGTTCAATCTCCGCTCTTTCAAGAATATCAAACTTCGCTTGTATTCCCTGGTTTTGTTTGGGGGAAATGGGAGATGTGGCTTGCGGTGAATCTTGTAGATTGACTTTGGTTTTGGTGATTTTGGTGTTCAAGTTCAAGTTCTTATATGGGTCCTCAAGTTCTTTGCCACCTCTCAAAATGACGACATTTGCTTGGTGTGGAGGGTCTCTTGGGTTTTGGGGTTGCCCGGGCAAACCATGGGGTGGATGAATTGGGGCGGCTAAGGCTTTTGTTGCTTCTTGTGATTCCTAAACCTTTAGCCTTGCCTTGGTATCTAGATTCTCACTCTATAAATGCCCAATGGCTCTTTGCAAATTATTAGTGTTATCCCATGGACCTCCTCCTTGACCATATTGGAAGTTACTTGATTGGCCATAAGATTGAGATGGTTGATTGTATGATTGTTGGTTGTAACCTTGGTTACCTTGGAAATTACCTTGGAACCCATGATTGTATCCTTGATTGAAATTGTTACCATGTTGATTTTGTTGATTATGGTAACTGTTGGGAACATGGAAGTTACTCTCTTGTTGATTGAAGTTGCTCCTTTGGTGAAGAGGCAAATATGTGAGCATCTTTGGAGGACCTTGATTGAAGGGCCTTTGTTGACTTTGATTGAAAGACCTCGGTTGACTCCATTGGGCACATGACATCGGGTTTTGAACATTTTGGTTCAAATAAGAAAAGTTGGGATGAAACCTTGTGCCGGCATTGTAAGAATTAGAATAGAGATCAAATTGAGGTCTTTCCCCATACACTTGTATAGCTTGCACTTCATTTGGCTCTTCAAAATAAGTTTCTTCATTTGGAATACAAGAGCTAGAATCATGGCCATAATTGCCACAATGCTCACATTGAACTTCCCATGTTATTTCTTGTTTAGAAGGTGATGGTTGCCTTGTTGGAACACTCCCTTGAATTTGGAACATTCCTCTAGGAGTTGGTTTGGAATTCATGGCATCCATTCTCTTTGTCAATTCTTCAATTTTTGCTTCAAGTTTCAATTCATTAGAACTCTTAGATGAGTTCACTTCAACTTGCTTTCTAGAATCCCTCGATTTACCTACTCTAAAATCACTCATGGCCATCTTTTCAATAAGACTTTTAGATGCCTCATCGGTAAGGGAAGAGAAATCTCCTCCGGCGGCCGAGTTGAGGTTTTCCTTGGTTCTCGATGAAAGAGTGTTATAAAATGTTTGGGTTGTTAGCCAATCGGGTATTCCATGGTGAGGGCATTTGCGTAATAAATCTCTAAATCTCTCCCAAGCCTCGCTTAGGCTTTCAAATTCATCTTGCTTAAAAGTTTGTATCTCCATGCGATATTGGTTAGTCTTCGACAGTGGATAGTATTTTTCCAAGAAGACATTGGATAATTGAGCCCATGTGGTGAATGGATTATCGGGATGGTCATGAAACCATCTTCGAGCTCCTTCTCTCAATGTCTTAGGGAATGATAATCGGTGTAATTGGCATGATGTTAGCCCATTTAGACGGGCTCCGACTAATTTCTCTTTGAATGATGCAATATGCTCTTGAGCATCCTCTTGGGAAAAACCATGAAAGGTGTCTTGTTGAACCGCATTTCTTAAAGAAGCGTTCAGTTCATAATTCTCGGGAATTTCCTCGAAATCAACCGGTGAAGGGATTTCTTCATGTGTAAGTTGGGAATGGGATCCTAAGGTCGCCATTGGTTGAGGTGGTGGTGGTGGTAGATTTGGAGGGGTTTGATTTTGATTTTGTTGTGGAGTTCTTGGTGATGGTGGGGTTGGTGGTGAATTTTGTGATGTAGAAGATGTGGAAGGATTATTTGGTGTAGGTTGTGTATGTGATAGAATGGGATTAAGGTTAGGAGGTGATAGTGAAGGATGTGGAATGATAGTAGTTGAGTTATTACCCCAAAATCGCAAAGCTCTAAATGTCTTCTCCGGCTCCGGATCGAACCACAAGGGCGATGAAGGTTTCCTGGGCATAAACTCAACAAATAGTAAGTCTCCTAGCATCTATCGGTACTAGGAAAAAGGAAAAAATAAATAAAATTAAAGCAATTAACCAAACACAATAGACTAAAACTCAATTAACTCGCCGTCCCCGGCAACGCCGCCATTTTGATCTTCGCCCAATCGGATCGGTCATTTAATGAAGGATAGGGGATCAAACAATACTTATAAGACTTGCAATTAGCACACAAACAATTAAATGTAGTTGTGGTAAGTCGAGGTTGGTCCACAGGGAACGATGTGTAATCGAGTAGGAGCAATGTGTATGAGATCTAATGAGGGGTTCTAAAGTCAAGTCTAGGCTAAAATGCAGTAAATAACAAGAGATGATCGAATAGGGAAAATGTGTTAGGGGGAAGGGATTCAGAAATTGGGGTCTAGGAATCTCGGAATTTAGTTCGGTTACAATGTCGGTAGAGGGAGAAAGCCACCTTTCGGTTTCTTCACCTAACTCACCTAAATCCTGCTTTCGCGGCGAAGAAGGGTAAGTCTCAGGTCAAGATAATTTCTACCTCGAGTTTCCCCATATTGCTAGAAATGAGTCAAGGTCGATCTAGTTGGCCGGACTAAGTCAACAATGAGACAACAACCTCAAACAAGATAAACCAACAAGCAAACAATCAAACCAAAATTCCTCAATTAAAATCACCCAAGATCTTCCTCCCTAAACCCCTCAACAAGAAAACTACTCACAGCTTATGATAAAAGCTACAAAAACATAGACAATGGCGAAATTAACAAAAGAATGCATAATGATTAAAACTAGAGAAAATAACAACAAGACAATGAAGAAAATTGCGATCAATACAAGGAACTACAAGTCGATCTAAATATGATGCAAGTAAAATCAATGAAAATGGTGCAATAATGAAAGAACAATATTAAATCTAATCTAGAGATTAGATAGAAGAAGAGAAATATACCAACTATGGAGGAAAATGAAAATAATAAAGATGAAGATTGCATAAAATATGATGAAGCCTTGATGAAGATAACAATGGATTTGTCACTAATCCCTTGATAATCTCCAAAATAACTTCAATAATAATACTAGAATTCCTTACAAAGCTTGAATATAAATCTAAGAAGATGAAGATTGATAAAAACTATGAAGAACTACTAGCTTTCTATTTAAGCTAATATGAAGATGAAAATGATCTAATGGAATTGTAGGATGCTAATGAAGTGATCATGTGCATCTCACTAGGTTATCTATATATATAACTAGTATAAACCCCGTGATAAAATCACGGCGCTGTATAATCAAATATTGCGTTAAGACGGTATAAGGTAAATTAACTTTTTTTTGAGAAGTATACGAAAAAGAGATATAGGAGCATATGTGTAGACTAATAATGAAATAAGTTTTTAGTGGGTATTTAAACAACACATAATTAATCGTACTAAAAGTAAACACCGAATAGTATTGTAATAATAGGGTACATTCAGCAGAGATAACTTTTGTGGGTTGCCTTGTTGTTATCAAAAAAAAAATAAGGTACATATGAGTTGCCTCTAAATGACAACTTATTCATGAATTGTTTGTAATTTATTCGTGAGAATAAATGTAAATCAACCAAACAAATAATGAATCGATCAATTTGTTTTGACTAAGGTATTATTGATGAAGTGAATTTATTATACTTCATATTAAAAAAATGAAGTTAGAAAATCATGATATTTCAATAATTAGGTACGAATAAGATCGTCTAGAAGATAAATCTATAAAAATTAACGTGCATTGAACGAAATAAGCAAGAAGATTCATTTCAGCTGGAACAGACATAGACTCACTCTTGTAAAAGAAATAATTACACGAAGCCATATTTTTTCATATGAGTGAGTTATTTCCATGTAGTACGAAGTAATATTTCCAAATGAGGTGTTTTTATATTTTCTACACCTAGATATCTTAGTTGAAACAAAATTGGCAAAACTTAATAGAATAAGAATGATGTACATAAAGGGTCTCTTCAATTACTCCGTAAATGGTGGCTGACTGTTCTCGGTAATCGAAATGTTTAATTGTAAATTGGACCCTAATTAGCAATTACTGACCTTCCAAAACCATTCCTTATTTCCAACGAATATAGTACCCCGTAATATTTATTCCCCTAATTAATCACACTATTTTTCCTTAGTTCCCATAATTTCTCTCTTAATTAATTTCCGTTATTAATGTCTCACTCTCTCTTATTCAAACTTACGTTAACTGAGTATTTTTTCCTTTAATCCAAAACTAACGTTAACTAATTTTCATATGTCTTCCAAAAGAATTTTTTCTAAATTTTCTTCAATCTCTTTATTCTTGCCTGAAATGATTTTCTACTTCCTCATTTTTTTTTACATCTTCTCATTTATCTTTTTGGTCCACTTTTTTTTTATTCCTATTTCATTTTTTTTTTCATTTTGATCCATAATTTCTACCATACTACCCCTACTATTTACAAAAACTTTACATTTATTCTTTTCTATTTGCACACACTTACCATTCTACCCTCAATATTGCTTAAAATTATAATTTTATATTCATCATAAAATTTCTTGTGTCAAATCTCAATGGAAAGATAAAATAAAAACGGATAAAATAATAATATTACTCCGTACTTATAACCGAGACCGTCTCACACTAAAATTTAAGATACTATTTGAAATTTTAAGATATTAGAAAATGTGACGCGAGGAAATCACCCCCTAATTACCTCCACTATGAAATGATTTTCGTTCAATAATTAATTAGGTAATTATTACTCCGTACTCCGTATTATTTCGTGATATCATAAAGCAGATAAATTTATTTAATAGTCTCATATTTACATATGAGACTGTCCGATATGAGAATTTGGATTTACATATAACGTCAATGTAATGGCTTTATGATAGTCACCTAATTGATACAAATTGATTGATCTACGGAATACAAAAGAAAAACATTATATAAAAAAATACTACGGTGTATAATACATTACCAATACTTAAAAAAAAGACTATGTATCTAAGATGATGGGAAATTAACATTGAGCACTCTCTAGTTCTTTCCTCTTTTGTGAATAACTCGTCAACTTTCTTCAATTTTCTCTTACAAAATGGAATTCCTGCACCATCCAACAAATTACAATTATTTATCCTTTTTTTAAAAAAAAAAAAAACTAATAATCTGTTATAATCTCATTTTTTTAATAATAATAATAATAATTTCAATTTTTATCTATCATCCTCTATTTTTTTATAGTGGAGGTTTTTTTAATAATAATAATTACTATTTTGTTAATAATAATTCAAACTATTTGTGCTATTAATATCTACGAAAAAAGAAAATGCCTCGTATTTTTTATATGATGAAAAGCATAATATTAATATTCAATTCTTCATTTATAAATGGATATGACATTATATGAGCATGTATGAACATTATATTGACACAAATTATTAATTCACGTATTAAATGACAGGTCTCTCTCCAACTCATACTGGAGTTTGAAAGATTATTAAGTGTGTCATTTAAAAGAGTATTAATTATTAGTAATAGAGTGGTCATTTAATTAAATGACTTGTCTCTCCATTTATCCGTAATACTCTCAAATGTGTCATTTAATTAAATGACTTGTCTCTCTCCAATGTAATATGATTCCATAAAAAAAATAGTAGGTAATTTCAAGGAGTAATATAACTAAGTAATTTTTATACGTGAGGTTTTCCAAAGAGTTGGAGGGAGTAGTATAAATCGGTAACAACTGAGTTGAGACAATTTTATACGGAATACCAATTTATTTTTAATCATTACCTATGTTCTATTAAGTGAAAAATATAACAAATGAGTAATTTCCTTTCTTCTTGACTTTCAAATTTTAAACCTTAGACAGGTTTGAACTTATTCCAAGATTAAATAAAATAACGGCAGAGATACACTAAGAAATGAGTCAATTAAAAAAGATTGAATAATTTATAATTATTATAATTGAAAATTTGATTTTAATTTATAATTATTATAAATTTATTTCGTGATTATAGTTATTATAATTTATTTTGTGATTATAATTATTACTCCGTATAATTTATTTCGTGATTTGAATTTATAATTATTATAATTTATTATTATTTTGGTGATTGTTTTTTTGTAAAATAGAAATTTCAAAATTGATGTCCTATAGAAAAGAAATCGAAATTTCACTTTTTTCGTGATTCTTTTTTGGTTAAAATGATTCTCACCACTGAATATCTTAACTATAAGACGATGTATTGATCGATATATAAATTCATTAATAGAGAAATTGACATACCGAATTTCAATGATCTACCTCCGAATCAATCAACAATTTGGATTAAGATCTCTATAATGATTTCATTCAGATGCTTCCACTCGTTCATTCCCTCGTAATTTTTTTCCTATCAGCTGAAAATGCGGATTGTAATTGACAAAAAATACTCATATCAGTTATTTAATCAACCAAAAAAATAAAAATGGGGGAAAAACTCAAAAAATTTACCTAAATTGAAACTTTAATCAAATTAAACCTTGATTGAAAATGAGCAACCTAATCAAAAACGATTTACTTCTACAAAATGACCACTTATTAAGTGACTGTTAAATTAAAAATTAAAGAAACACTAAGGGGTCGTTTGGTTACTCATCCAATTACCGGGAAGTTCAAGTTCCCAGGAAGTGCATTTTCAGGGAGTTGTTTGGTTGCCCACTTCCCGGGAACTACCACTTCCTCCACAATGGGGGAAGTTACTCACCAAGCCCCCCTGGTGTGTAGAACTTTCCGCATGAAGTCATTTCCCACATGGCAACCAAACAATATTTTTTAATTCCCATGAAATACAAATTCACGTGAATTTAAAGTTCCCGGTAACTTCATCTTCCCATGGTGAACCAAACGAGCCCTAAGAAATGAAAATCAAAATAATATACAAAATCAAAACTCAAGTCTATTAATATAGAATTATTAAGAAAAGCAGAATGCCCCAAAATTTAATAATATACAAATACGAAACGATAATGAAATAAATTCTATTAACATCCTAAAATCAAAAATTCATGTCTGCTATGAACATTCCACAATCGAAATTAAATATGTTAAAATTGTGAGATGGTGACCAACCTTTCGATCATGCTTGGTATCCTATCTCCTTGTTTGAGTTGGGAGATGGTAACCAATCTTTCGCTCGACATGATTGCTTGAACATGAAGACATGTTTGCCTGAGTTTTCAGAAATTGAAGAGGAAGATGGTGGATGATTCAATGGAATCGAATCCATTTTATAGGAGTATGGTGTCGAGAAATTATGAGTGATTGATGAGGTTTCAGATTCTTGATGATTAATTAAGGGGGATCGAAGAGGTTCTCTTTAAGTTTCAAGAAGGAGAGTGTCGAGAAAGATGGTGGGAGAAGTAATGTTGGTAGAACTTGGGAATTGGTGAGTGCTAATTAATCTTTTATTCTGGGAATTGGGGATATTGGTGGAACTTGGGGGTTTTTTTTAAATATGAGAATTTTGTAGGGATTAATTGTGGGGACTGATTAACAATTATCAGAAATTTGATACCTTGTTTGGCTTAGTTGATGAGAACGTAGGGAGGGTAGTAGTTGTGTGTAGAGGGACTGCCACGTAGGATTAAGTGGTTTCATCTTTTTTAAATAAAAGATTCTGGGAATTGAGGATATTGGTGGAACTTGGGGGTTTTTTTTAAATATGAGAATTTTGTAGGGATTAATTGTGAGGACTGATTAGCAATTATCAGAAATTTGATACCTTGTTTGGCTTAGTTGATGAGAACGTAGGGAGGGTAGTAGTTGTGTGTAGAGGGACTGCCACGTAGGATTAAGTGGTTTCATCTTTTTTAAATAAAAGATAATAGCTTAATGTATCCTTAAACTCAAGCTCAAATCCAACTTTTGCTCCATTAGTGAGATTTTTGCCCGATGAGTCTTCATATGGTGAAACTTTACCCTGCGAAATCAGTCATTCACGAACCAATACCGCCGGGTGAAACTTTGCCCGATGAACTTTCTTCCAGATTTTGCATTTTTGGACCTTTTTACCGTCGGGCGAAACTTTACCTAAAGGGTGAAAGTTTAGGTGAAGTTTCGCCCGGTGGAGAAACTTTTCTGAAGATCTTCGGGGAGGTTGAATTGTCGTCGAGCAAAACTTCGCTCGGTCATATCTTATCGGGTGAAACTTCACCCGATGTTTTCCTTGACCTCTTTTCTGGTCTCACTTTTCATCGTATGATTGGATGACTTGGGCTTTAATTTTTTTGTGCTTCTTTTTTTGGACGACATTCCCCTCTCTTGTACTCGTGGAAGCTCGATCATGCTTTCGGCGTCGAATCCTATCAAAATAGATAGAAAAACTACCAAAAACATAAAATGCACAAGAGGGACGCTAATTCGAGAAAGACTAAGAATAAGGCGATAATCGCATTCTAATCCTGCAAAATGGGAGAAAAACGAGTCTAAATGGGAGGAAAAACGGTCTAAATTTAGCACACATCAAGCGGTGGCACACCCGGGTCATTTGGTTTGTTCCTGAGTCTCTTCACTCGACGTGGGTATCGGACTCATACGAGAAGTGGACGAATTAAATCACAGGTAGCTTTCAATCCATCTGCTTAGGCAGCCTTGGCCCATACGCCCTGACACAAAGTTAGAATTCTAGCTTTTCCAGAGTGGTATCTTACTAATGGCTCGAGCCCCGCAGGCCCCCGTCAATTCCTTTGAGTTTCGGTCTTGCGACCGTACTCCCCAGGCGGAGTGGGAAGGCTCTGCAGAGGCTCGTGCTGCTCTCAAGGTCAATGAAGCTTTTGACCTGGTTCGCCGAGAGCAGGCTAAGGATAACAGAGGTGTCTTTGATGATAGTGACACCCCTGCTACCTTGGTTCATCTGATGTCGGGTCCGAAGACGAAGACGAACACTCAAGCTGGAGAAACCTGTGCTGAAGGTGTGTGGGATAGGTTGAGCCCTCAGACCGATTTGGAGAAGAGGCTTGGGCTGAGACTGGCGGCCAAGGACCGACTTGGTCCTCGTGAAAGGCTGCTGGAGCACGTGATGACTCGGTTCGAGCCGACTATCGTGGTGGACGATCCTCTTTCGAAGAAATGGGTTCGGGCCAAAGAGACTTCCGTGGTGATTCGAGAACGCCCGCCCCCGTCTCGACGTCAGTGGACCCCGAAGGAAGCAAAGGTTAAGGGTAAAGGTAATGCCATGAATACCCGACTCCATAGATTTGCTTATTTATTTAAATAATACTACTATTTTTGTAGTGTCGTGTGTGCTGTTTTGAATTTTGTATTTGAAATTCCTGAATTTATCGGGGTTTTGGTAATAATAAAGTAGTTTTTATTATTTAAACCGTTTCTGTCCTTTTTCGTGATTACGGTGGTTGTGCCCTGTGGGGGCTGCTTACGTATCCACACTCAGTGGAATCAAACCAGACGTAGTTCAAGCTTTATAATTTTGTAATATTAAAATACGTCAAGACTAATAGTTCGATATGTGTATGACAATAGGATAAATAATCCTAACTTATTGACTTGTTTTTTTTAAAGATAACTTTGATAAATTTTAGCAAATGACATTGAGAAAGGATCAGGGGTAGTAACGTTTCAGCTGGTCTAGGTAGGTAAAATCATTCACGTCCAAGTTTGTCAGCTTCACACCACCTCCTGATAGAACCCTTTTCACCAGATATGGCCCGGCCCCCGAGGGTTAACTAGTAATAGAGCTCGGACAGATTTGAGGACTAAATCCCTTTCTTTGATATGCTTTGGTCTAACTCTCTTGTTAAAGCTCGTTGTATCCTCTTCTGGTATGCCTGAATCTTGTTGAGGGCGCGGATTCGCCGTTCATCCAATAAAACCAGCAAGTTATATCGCGCTTGGACCCAATCAGCTTCAGGTACTTGGCTTTCCAACAGAATTCTGAGGGATGACACTTTCAACTCGACTGACTGAATTGCCTCCTTCCCGTATGTCTAATAGTAGGGAGTTGCACCGGTTGGTGCGAATTGATGTTCGGTCCCCATAGAGCAAAGGGTATCTTGTTGGGTCATTCTCGGTAATTATCAGTCATCTTTCTAAGTATGGTGATAATTGTCTTGTTGGTTGCCTCTACCGCTCCATTTGTTTGGGGATGGTAGGGCGGGGATTTATGCTTCTGAATTTTGTATTTGGTTAGCAGAGCTGCTGTTTCTGCTTGAAAATGGGTCCCGTGATCACTAATGAATTCGTGTGAGATCCCGTACCAACATATAATTTTATTCTGGGTGAACTTAGCTACATGCTTTGTAACACCCCCGGCCCAATACTAAGACCGGAAATGTTAACAGCGGTAGCTCTCCAGTCTCTGTACTGGTTCCACAGACCAACACGAGTCCTTTCTAGCGCCTTTTTCCTCACTCATGCGCATCCCGGAAACCTTCCCAGGAAGTCACTCATCCTTAGACTAACCTCAGCCAGGCACGCTTAACTGCGGAGTTATTTTGCATGGATGACCAAAAAAGAAAGTGCACTTTGTTGATATGAGTAGTACTTCAAATCTGTTTAAGCGAAGCTCATAAATAGGACATCTTCAATGAATGTGAGGTGTTTCATCCTTGGCGTTCAAAATGCGGTAGGATTTGGCATCGACCCATTTGGTAAAGTAGTCGATCGCTACCAAGATGAAGTAGTGTCCACCCGTTCTGAGGGGTTGACTTTTCCGATTATGTCGATTTCCCATGTCTAGAATGACCATGGTGACGTCGTTGTGTAAATAGGGATGATGTCATATATTGTACATTGGCGAAGATTTGGCAATTATGACAGTGTTTAACGTACTGTCTGTAGTCAGTTTCCATACTGTTCCAGTAGTATCCGAGTGTCATGATTTTTCGAGCTAGCATCTAGGCATTCATATGTGGACCACACTCGCCGTCGTGTATCTCCACCATAACATTTTTAGCCTTTATTTTGTCGATGCATAGAAGAAGAGCCCCGTGTGTTGTCTTTTTGTATAGCTGCCCGTCATCTGTACGGACAAATTGGGTAGCTAATCTTCGTAGAGCCTTCCTTGCCCGACCATCGGTTTCTAAAAGATATTCTCCCGTCTATATGTATGTTAAAATAGTTTGATACCAAGGTTCAGGATCGACTATTTCAATATCCTCAATGGCGTGGATATATGCCGATTCGGACCGCCTTTCGACGTAGATCGACATGCTGGTTAGGTGATCGGGGATGTTCAGTAGAGAAGCCAATTTGGAAAGTGCTTATGCGAACTGGTTTTCTACTTGGGGCAAGTATACGTATTCTACCTTTTGGAATTACTTCTAGAGAACTCTTACTCGCGCCTGAAAGGCCACGAGATTGGCTTTCCGAGTTTTCCACTGCTAGAGGGTCTGATTGATGACTAAGGACGAGTCGCCGTATACCCGAAGATTTATGCCTCCTAAATCGGCGGCGACATGTAACCCATGGATGCATGCTTCGTATTCGGCGGCGTTATTAGTGACGTCGAAGTCCAGTTTGATGGATACACGAGTATGCTCCCCTTTCGGTGAGATTAAAAGAATCCCAACACCGAATCTTCAGAAGTTGGACACGCCGTCGAAATGCAAATCCCATGTTTCTGCATCGGCGAGGAATATGTCTTTGTCTGGGAAGGACCAAGTATCGGTGTGCCCTTCTTCTGTTATGGGACTATAGGCGGAAAACTCGGCTACTACCCGACCCTTGATGACTTTTAATGGCACGAACTTTAGGTTTAACTCTACCAGCATTAGAGTCCACCTAGATATTTTGCCGTTGAGGATAGACTTTTCGAATAGATATTTGATGAGATCCATTTTGGATAATACCTGGACTTCGTAACTGAGCATATAATGTCGAAGCTTTTTGGTCGCCCAGACTAGGGTCAAGCACATTTTCTCGAGCATGGTGTATTTGCATTCATACTCTAAGAATTTCTTGATGATGTAGTAAATGGCTCGTTCTTCCGAGTCAATAGTTTGTGCCAGCATAGCCCCCATGGCAGTCTCGATAGTTGTTAGGTATAACGACAGAGGCAAACCGGGTTGAGGTGGTATTAAGACTGTCGGAGAGGATAGAATTTCCTTGATTTTGTCAAAGGCCGCTTGACATTTATCATCCCACATTTTTTCGTTCTCCCATTTTCAGTTTCTTAAAAATCGGTTCACATACCATGGTTAACTTAGATATAAACAGGCTGATGTATTGAACTTTCCCGAGGAATCCCATTATTTATTTCTCGATCTTAGGAGGTTTCATCTCGGTGATGGCTTTGATGTTTGCCGGATCGACTTTGATACCACGTCGGCTAACGATGTGACCCAATAATTTGCCTGATGTTACCCCAAAATTGCATATTTGAGAATTTAATCTCACGTTGTACTTGCGCAGTCGAGTAAAGAACTTTCTTAGGGTGATGATGTGCCCATCCCGACTCTTGGATTTGACGATCATATCGTCTACATAGACCTCTACTTCCTTATGCATCATATCATGTAATAAGGTCGTAGCGGTTCGTTGGTAAGTGGCCCCGACATTAATGAGGTGAAATGGCATAACGGTGTAGCAGTAAGTACCCCATGGTGTAGTGAAGGTGGTCTTGCTCATGTCTTCTTCTGCCATATTTATCTGATTGTACCCGGCGTATCCATCCATATAGGATAAAAGGGCATGATCAGCGGTATTGTCTACTAGTATATCAATGTGTGGTAATGGAAAATCATTTTTCGGGCTCGCCTTGTTAAGATCTCGAAAATCCACGCATACGCGCACCTTATCGTCCTTTTTAGGTACCGCATGATGTTTGCGACCCAGTTCGGATATTCAGACACTTGTATGAAGCCGGCCTTGAACTGTTTGTCAACTTCTTCTTTGACTTTGAGAGACCACTCGGGTCTCATTCTGCCGAGTTTTTATTTAGCCGGCTTACACCCATCTTTGATTGGTATGTGGTGTTTGGCTATTTCTCGATCTATCCTCGGGATGTCTTTGTAGGACCATGTGAAGACATCTTTGAATTCTTGGAGGAGGCTCGTGAACTTTTGTCTATCTTCGGAATCTAATGATAACCCTATCTTAAGCATCTAGGGCTCTAATGCGGTTCCCACGTTGACGGACTCAGTCTCTTCGATTACCGGGTTCCGGGACTCCCTTTGCTCAAACTATTCGATCTGATGAGGAGGTTGGGGTACCTGTTCGTCGGGTTTCTCATTGTCATTGCATAAAATATGTTTGAAACCAGAATTGTATTTAAAAAGAGACAAGTCGTAAGCAGAACGGTTGTTATTATTAATGGAAAGTTTGGAGAAAAGCTCAAATAGAGCAGCCATCTGATCGTTGGTCAGTGGCGGAATTGGAAGAACGCTCGGGACAGACCACGAGGCAGCAATAGAAGTGACTAAAGGGAGAGGGGTTACAGGTTGGACTCTTGCACCAGACTCCCTAGACTTGACCTCAGACTCAGATTCAGACTCGGAATCAGTAGCAGGCATGTCTCCTTCACCAGAAACCAGCTTGTAGATCCGTCCTTGACTGTCGGTCCATTTGACAGTCTTCCTCCATGGTCTCCCTCCCGTCTTGGAGCCAACTTCCGAGATCAGCTAGGTCGGATCAAACCTATGGCTGTGGAGGATGAGATTGACCAAATCTTCCTTTGGAGTTGGGGCTATCTTGTCTTCCCCAAATAGTAGCCCCAACAGGGGCTCAGTATTGTCGGCATCCCCTCTTGGTTCCGACTGGATGAGGGTGAACATGTCGTCCGGAATATAATTGCAGTCTCGGGCCAGTTTGGTCCCAGAGTTCGTGCGCAGTAGTTGGTCGGAATATACTGACCAGGGTGGCCCCAGATACTGGCGTAACGAAGTAGTCAGTCAGCTGTGGGCTATAAGGGCTCAAGTGGATACCCTTATGAGGTTACAAGCCTATTCAGTGCTTGTTCGGATGACATTGCCCGGTGTTATGGCGTACCCTAGGTTGAAATGGGAATCTTCGTCTTTTAGGACCTCGATGATCTTCCCAGCTGGAAGATATGGCCTAGAAGTGGCCCCTGGGAAGTACCTCAAACTTTGCAGCATCGTATCAATGCTGGTAGTGAAGTAGGGCCTAAAGAGAAACTTCTCCTCGATCATACCCACAAAGTCGAACCCTCAAAGGTCCATACTGAGACGGCTCGTGGCGTTGCAATTGGCCACCGTCATGGACGTTGCCTCTAGGGTGATGTTGTCATCTCGCAGAGGCAATTTGATTTTACGATGTAGGGTGGAGGATACGGCTTTAACAGCGTGGATCCATGGACGTCCCAAAAGTAAGTTGAAGGAGGAGGTGACGTCGATCTCCTGGAATTCCAGCTCTTTCTCTATCGGGCCCATTATAATAGTCAACTTGACGGCCCAAGCTACCGACTTTGGGGTTCCATCAAATAAAAGCCTGGATGGCTTGAGCAGTCGGGATATATTCGGCCTCTGTGATACCGAGAGCTTTAGCGGTCCTTAGTGGTAGGACATTAACAACAAACCTATATCTATAGGGTCATAGGAAGATATTTCCTCCGGCATATCACTGTGATGTATAAGACTAAGTTGTGGGAAATCCCAAAGGGCGGTAGATCGGACTCGGAGAAGGTTATCAGCGGGCCTTCTTCCTTAGCCTTGCCCTTAAGGTGGGGAACGACGGTAGCTACCATTTCAGCAGGGGTAGCGGTTGAGTCAATCTTTATTTGATCGAGAGCCTTAGTAAATGCCTCTCGATGTTCCTGTGAGCTAATTAGGAGCTACCATATAGTGAGGTCAACTTGGGTCTTCTTCAACTGCTTTATGAGAGTCGTGCCAGTAGTTGGCTCTTCGGGGACAGTTTCTATTCTGACTTGGTCAGTGACACTTGCCGGTATAGGGGTGTCCCTAGAGGTAGTAGCTTGGTAGGGACGACCGGACCTGGTAAGGTGGTTACTAGCCTCACTAGTGATGGGGACAACTTCCCCTTTGACGAGATATACGTCATCTTGATCATCATACCAAATCCTGTTCACTTGCGGGATGAGAGGGCAGATAAGGTGGGAAGAATCGATCACTTCCTCGATAAAGACAGCGTGGGATCTGAAAGGATTGTCTTTGTTGCTCGGTTTGTCCCCGGGCAATGGAATCTTACCGCTTTCGATCAAATTCTGGATAAGGAGTTTCAATTTCCAGCATTTTTTTGGTGTCATGCCTGTTGCCCCTATGGTATTGACAGTAGGCTTGTGCGTACCAGTTTTTAGAGCACTTGTGAAATGGGAGCTCTGGAGTTGGGCCTATCGGTTGGATTAGGCCTTTGAGGATAGCCTTTGTAAGGCGTAGGCATAAGTAGTACCTATGTCGGCGAATACCAGTGGTGAGGTGTTTTTCTTAGATGAGGCATCTAGTAGATTGACCTTGACCGAGGAGGAGACCCCTTGGTAACCCTTACAAAAAAGTCTTGGTTAGACCCTCTAGCCTTAAGTCATCTTCGATCCTCATACCCATTTCGGTGAGGTGATAAGTGTGTTTTGTAGTGTTTATTTCATGTGTTTGGTCCGCATTCTTTTGTGAAATCGCTCTTTACACTACAAGAGAATTATGATTTAGCTACTAGTTTATCAATTGACAAAAAATCAGTCGCTAAATATATTATTTAGCTACTAATGTTGAGACATAAATATATTTTGTCTCTATTTTAGAGACCAAACTGAAGCGGTGACTAATTACGTCTCTATTTTAGAGACTAAATAAAGTCGATAGAAAAATTAGTATCTAATTTATTTTTTTAGATACTGAAAAATGTTATTAGCTAATTATGTCTCTATTATAGAGACTAAATAAGGTGGATAGCAAAAGTAGTATCTAATTTATGTTTTTAGATACAGAATTAAAAACATTAGTAGCTAAAATTGTCCTTATATATAACGATACAATATTACGAACAATGAATTAATGAATATCTAGGAGACCAAAATAAATTAGTGGATAACTACGTAGTTATTGTGGAGACGAAATCAAATGAGTACCAATTTTAATATCTTAATTACCTTTTTAGCTACTAAAATATGTTTAGTTTTTTGTATATTTCATATAAATGTATGCGATTGTGAAATATACTTTTAAATTAATAATTTTTTATAGGAGTAGTTATTATTAAAAAGTATGTACCTTATAATTAATCCACGTGTGTAACAATTTCTTTAACTTTTAAGTTGACAATTATGTCCTATGTAAGCATTAATCTTCGTGTGGCCTAATGGTTAGAGTGGTTACCATGTAGTTGGAGGTCATGAGTTCGACTCCTCTATCGAACATAAATTATCAATATCTCTAGAAGAAGGGGAATGGATGCGTGGGTGTCCGTTTGGCGCACGGGGGTGGAGCGGTTCTATATACCATGTCACCCGATGAGTGTGTGGGCCAAGTACGGTGATGCTTAGCTACCATCAATTTGTGGTCGCTAATGTAGCTACTTAAAAGTTCGTCTCTATACGCAAATTCTATCTCTAAGCTAATTAGCTACGGAAAATTGAAGAGTTGCTACTAAAATTTCAGTCTCTAAGGAGACTTCACCTTGTAGTGTTAGAGCGGTTTCTTCTAGCTTGTTTTAGGTTCCTATAGACATGACATAGGTCCACCCCAACGCGACCACGCGCGGGTTTGGGGAGGCGAATGAATCTCCATATGAGATGGGTCGAATTGAAATTTAAATCGAAGTGGAGTCGCCACCGAACTTTGTGGGAGTTCGGGCCCGTTCGAACCCACTCTATATCTTAGTGGGCCATGCACAAAATATGGCCCATTCGGATGTCAGAGTTTATTGGGTTCGTCCCTTTGCATTTGATACTGATACCGACATTATCGGATACCGTGTATTGAATGACTCTCGTGCGCCAACGGTTTCGGGCATCCGGAAACCGAGGTTCTGAGTATGGGGTGAGGGTACGTGTTGGGAAGTTCACAAAGAACACCCAACCCCGCCCGCACATTGGCGGCCTCTACTAAGATATCGTTTGACTCTCTAATACGTGCGTTAGTAGAACGATGAAAATGATATGCAAACAATGTTTTGCCTAAACATGTCAATAATTGAATGAGTTGCTAAGTCGATTTAATGCATCTAAAATTAACGTCAAAGTTGTATTTAGCATGCGAGTTCATTTTAGTACAATAAAATAAACAACGAAAAATAAATCGACAAAAATAGAAAACATGTTAGTAACGGTATAACGATAATAATGGTTTGCACGAAATGTGGAATGATATAGAACGATGGAATGAAATATGATGCATGAGTTTTGAAAAGTTAGTATGATACGTGATGGATTTGACACGTGTTGACTGAAGTCATAAAATATTTTGTAGGGCTCGGAATACGTGTAGGGCTCACGTGTTGACGTGATGAGAGGACACTCGATCGAGTCATTGAAGGACTCGACCGAGTGTGTCTCAAAAAAGGAGCCTGCCCATAATTTGAGGTGCTACTCGACCGAGTCACGAAGGGACTCGACCGAGTAGGTCACCACTCGACCGAGTCATTGCGGGACTCGACCGAGTGGTTCTCAAAAGACCATTCTGCCTCAATTTTTGGATGTTACTCGATCGAGTGGCCTATGGCACTCAGTCGAGTGACCCCTGTGCGAATTATGGCTCGTTTGGTTTTGATTTGGAAATTGATTTTGGTTTTGAAAATCATCAATTCATTAGGTCGCGTAGAAATATAATGAGATTTATACTCGACCCAAATCGATACTCGCCATATTCTATGCTCGACCACGATATCGATATCGAATATTTAGAGTGTGCTTTAAAAAGGAAGTTTGAAGAATTGTTGCTAATTGAATTAAGACGAAATAACTTATTTTATGTCACGATTTTTAGGGAACCACGCGACCCACGCAAGAAGGGCGCGACTCGCGCGGCCACGCGACTCGCACGAGGCACGTGCGACTCGCGTGGCGGACTGTTCTCGGTCCCGATTTCGCGTTACTCATTTTACCCGGTGCTTGGTTATAGGACCAATACCGAATACTTAGAGTAAGTTTTGAAAATATGATTTTGTAAGTCGATTTAAATCGGACTAAAACGATATGAATGATCTCCGCGTTTATAGTGTCATATTAATTCGATTGAATTAGGAGACAACTAGTTTAGCATCAACAAAAATCGTATTAGTTGGATTTATTGACTAAATTATTTAAATTCGACATCCAACTATGGAGTTGGTATCGAATCTAGTAGACCGACGCTTGAATCAAAAAGGGACTTGACTGGATTCCCTCCGCATCCCGACATCGTAATAAATCCTTGCGGATTGTATGATGTCGGATCCGCATCAACGGGTTTCGACTCTAAAAAGATGTTTTACTTGAAAAATAGTTTTGAGATTGATGAAGATGCGATGAATGATGATGATAACGACGCGAATAAAAGAACGTGACTAGCGGCGCAACAAAATAAAAACGATTATTGATGTTGACTTGCTTCAACAATCAAACACTCGGGGTGTTGGGATAAACGACCGTCAACATCGGGTGCGATACCCTCGTAATATTCAGATTTTCTTATCCCGTCATCCCTCGTATTCGACACGAATTAGCAAGTATTTTAGTATTTTATACTAGTTTTATTATCGATATTATAAACAATAAAAAAAAGAAAAAAAAGAAGAAAAGGACGAGATGAAGACGAGAGGAAGACGAGAGGGAGACGAGAGGAAGAGAACGGGGTTATTGCACCCTCAACCTACATGTTTTTTGGCTCGGACGGGACTCACTTGATTGTGGCTTTGGCACGGGAGTATCGAGGTTTTTTTACGTAGGTTAAGTTATGGCGGTTTAGGGTTTGATTCCTAAGTATTGGGGTTAGGGTTTGAGGGTGTAGAATTATAGGGTTGTGAAGGATGCCAAAAAGGGTGTGTGAAATTGCATGCAAGGGGGTGTATATATAGGCATTGGCCACCCCCTTAGTCTAGGGTTACTCGACCGAGTAGCCCCTGACTCGGTCGAGTGGCCCAATCAATCGCAGTCGGGCTTATTGCAGGGCCCACTCTATCGAGTGGGCTGACACTCGATCGAGTGGGTCAGCTGAAGCGCAAGAGGCCGTTTTTCCTTGGACTTGGGTATTTTTTGTGGGTCTAGTATTTGTGTTTGGACTTTTGATGTTTGGATGGCTTATTTTTATGTCTCGGAAACGGCCTTGACCGGGGTTTGACCCGGTCGCTGAAAGACGGTTTGGCCCTTGGTGACGGTTTTGACCCAAATTAGTCTCATTTGACCGGAAACGACCCACTGGGCCTGAATTTGAGGTCAGTTTTATGAGATTTGTACTCCGTAAAAAGCCCAAGCCAGAAACCAATAGTTTTGAGCCCATACCCGAGTGCGTAGAAACACGTTTGCATCCGATCATCATCGGGTGTTTTTTTGGAAACTGCTATAGACACCTGGCGGTCAAAATGTGAGTGTCTGCAGTTCCTAACGCTCATCATGGAAAAGTGGAACGATTCCGTCTCGTTTCCGATGCATATAGAGCCAATGAAGAGAAGCGACGATGATTCAGTGACTTAGAATCGATCCTGAGTCCCATGGAGTCCACTTGAGAATATCTCGAGCACCGAGCATCGATAAGAAGCCTAGGAAGAGCAAATAAGGACCTATCACGGTCGGGATGAAAAGACGAGAAGAAACCAGCCTCTGTAGGGCCTTCTCGGCCGTGACCACCATCATCACACTGGGATGAGACCCATCCCGACCGTGAGCACCCCCATCACGGTCGGGACGGGCCCAGCTCGCACTCCGCTTCATTCTTTCAATATTCTCACCTATGGAACCCTATATATACCTTCCTCTTGTATTGTTTTAAAGAGGAACCCTTAGACAAAACCCTAGATAGAGATTAGTGTAGATTAGCTTAATCTCTCCTAAACCTTAGCCTAATCTTAGTTTAATCTTTCCTTAATCTTCATTTAATTCTAGTTTAATCTTAGTTAGTTCTTGGATAGTTAAAGATCTATTGAAGAATTCTTCTCTATTGACAACATTGACGATACTTCTTGGGTTGATTTTATACAAGATTCAATCTTTCATTTCTCTTCTTAGTTTGGTATAATCTTTCTTGTTTCTCCTTTCTTAATCCTTTATTAGTGTTAAAGTTTGAATCTTTGTTTATGTTTATTGTTATTCCTAGTTTAGAATCCATTATGAATGTTTTCATTGTTTTGTTGGTTTCTTTGGTTTATGTTTTTGTGTTCATAATGATGAGTAGTTTTCCCCTAGGGTTAGTAGGGGGATTGGGTGCGATTAGGGATGATTAGGGTGAGATGGGTGATGCTAGTTGTTGTTTTTGTTGTTTCCTAATGCCTTGCTGTCAACATGTTCGATGAAATGCTTGTGAGACTTGAGACGATCACTCCTCGTTTTTCTTGCTTCTTCTCTTGCATGTTCTTCTTTGGTGATAGATTTGGTTCCTCTACTAGTAGCGAGAGCGTGGTGAGGTGACCCCTAGGTCGTTTAAGTAGCGAGAGCCCGAATGTAACCTAGGCTACGAAACCATGGTAGCACCCCCCGTTTCCCCTTGATCTTCTTGGCATCCATGAACCCTACCTAGCCCCAGTTTTCTTCTTATTGATTTAACTCGCTTTCCATTATAATTAGTTATTTGTTTTGCCTTTTTATTTCATGTTATAGACTTTAGTTTAGTCATTAATCAATCTTAGTTAATCACTTTAGTTTGTCTTGAACCTAGTTTTAGACCATAGCATCCTCCAGTTTGGAACTCTCGTCCCTGAGGATTTCGACCCGACTTACCATTTGCTACCAAGCCTAGGTTAGTTGGTATTATCTTGATCGGTGGGATTCACGACAAACCCCCGCCGTCATGAGGGTAGTGAAGTTGGATATAAAAGCATATCAGACTTAGACCTGGTAGGACGGCAGTAGGTTCTTCACAAATGCTTCTACCAACGTCTTTTCGCCGGGCTTGTTAACCAGCTTAACACTCTCGGTCCTTCAGCGCTGAAGGTACCGTTTGAGAACCCTTCTTTGGGCTCTTGGGCATGACCTCCAAAGTGCGCATGGTGGTCGGGATCTCGGTATTGTTAGCATAGTTCCGAGCAAATTTAGTGGCCACATCATCCCATGTTGGGTACTTCTTAGGGTCTAGTCTGTAGTACCAGGCTCTCCGGTGTTTCCCGAGGGATGCTGCGAATAGATTCTTAAACATATTGGAATTCACCCCTTTATACCCATAAATTCTTTGAAGACTTGTATATGAAGTAACGGGTCTTCAGTCCCCTCGAACATCGTCAAACCCGTGAGATTCAAATTTGTTGGCAGTTTGTCATTCACCGGAGAACAAGCACGGGAGTTTTCCGTGTGAATATTGTTACCCTCGGACAAATGGCCCTGTTCCTTTAGCCGGCATAACGAACTGATCAATTCGGCCATGGGTCCAGTGTCCGTAAACCCAAAGTTTGGATTTCCTTGCTTTACGGCGGCCAAACGAGCATTCGTAGCTGCTTGATCGGCCCTTATGGCTACTAGTTGACTTTTGACATTCGTCTGCTTGTTGACCATGGTTTCCATCACAGCCTTCGATTCATTCATGGTTTGTTCCATTCTGAGCCTAGTTGAAGGTGGCCTGTCTAGAAGAATACCACGTAATCAGAAACCTTGGGCCCAAATCTTGGAATCAAAACATCCCGGACAAGGAAAACAGAATGAAGCAAATTGACTCGAAAAAGACTCGACTAGACGAATGACACACGGGTGGTTTGACTCCCTTAGGATACGGCTTTGTGGGCCGGTTCTTGTTCGAAGGAAGGGCCACGTCAGACTTCCCTAGGGTTTGGACTTGAGTGTCTTAGACGGACTTTCCTTTGTAGGGATATGCCATACGCATGTTGGCCATGCCTTTAATCAAGGCGGACTGAGATAGGGAAGAAACTCGTGATATAGGATTGACGAAGTTTCGACGCTATAGACCTTCAATGAACTATAAAAAGACCTGGTGCACGGATTACGGTAGGTCCTAGAATAAAGAAGGTTTTGAAAAGGGTTGAGTTTTGATAATTGAGAGGAGGGTCCTGTCTTTTGAAATGTGCAGTACGCCGACAGGGCCAGACATTTGAAATATTGGAATGGTTGCGAATAATTTCGTGTTTTGAAAGTTCGGAGACGATCCCGTCTTCTGAAATCGGCAGCATACCGACATGATCGGGTTTCTTTAATGTTAGAAAAAACTTTAAGGCATTTTTGAAATTTTGAGTACGGTCCTATCTTTTGAAATTGACAGCATGCCGACTCGAGCAAGTTTTTGAAAAGTCGAGAATTTAAATATTGAAAAGGGGATCATGCCGACTAGAAAATAGGCTTATTTTTAGTCAAAACCTAAGTCCAAATTTTGACAGCATTCCAGGTTTTTGAAAGTTGGATATTTTGAAAAGATGCATTTTGAAATGATGGTTTTTGAAAATGACACGGAAACCAAGTAGTCAAACAGGCATTGTGACGACAGTATGTATGCTTTACACTATGTCTCGGTCGATCTAGATAAGGTCTATACCAGTGCGCATAGCCTTTCCAATAATCGGGACGAACTCCTTTAGCAATTTGCATAAGGACATGCCGCGAATTCGAAACGCATACGAATCAGCCATGAACACTGATAAGCAGATCGTATACCTATAAAAGATAACCAATTACGGTCCAACTAAAAATATAGTTAGGAAAGTCCGGATCGATTCCACAGGGAGACAACAAATTCTACTCGTATTAAAGTCAATCTATGTAACCAGTCGGGGGGGTTTGTTTGTCTGACTAATCCTAAAGTAGTGAGGAAGAGAATTAAAGAGAAGAAATAACTAAAGTAAACAAGATGAATTAGGGCGAATTTATAATGAGAGAAAACTAGGATTGTCGGTTCACCACGAATTTCATATGGTCACAGTCTAGGTCACAGGTCTATCGTAGATATTGGTCTAAGGGTTAGTGAAAAGGTCCGTCCGGTCAGCTATTCACCCTAGCATGCGTCTAAAGGCTTCCGATCTTATTAAAAACACTAATGTGTTGTATCAGGTTTAAATTTTCGCAGGCTTCCGATCTTAGGTTCAAGTTTACCGAATTCAATTAATCAATCATGCGCATTAACTGACTAATAGCAATTATATGCTACAATTGACAACTCAGACGCAATATCATTGACAGATCTATAAACTATTTAGCGACCACATTCAATTCGCGGATCCCCTAAATCCGAGAGGGAAATTAGCTACTCATGGAGAATTTAGTAACAATACTAATAATGATGATAATTAAATTAAGCATAACTAATAAATCTAGGAATAATTCAATCGTAAACAATAAGAAAAGATCAAGGAAGAGAGGATTTAGAAGAAGAACAAAGCAGAAATTGATTACCAAATTAAAAGAGAAATAACAAGAGGATTTAATTGTCTTAAAGCAATTCACGTAAAATCGAGTTGAGGGAATGGAGAAATCAAACCTAAAAGTTGTAGAGTATAAAAGAAGTAAAGTAGAGTGGAGAGGAGAAGAGAGGAGAGAAAAAGAGAAGAAGAAAAGGAGAAGGAGAGATCTCTAATTCTAGTCGAATAGTTTCTTAAATACTAAGTTAAAATAAAACACCAAAAGTTTTATTAACACTAAACATCAAACTAGGAAAGTCTTGGTCTTCGTCCAGTCTCAAGAATAATCGGTCGACTATTTCCGATAGTCGTTCGACTATTTGTGACCTGTTTCCGTTCTCAGCACTGCACGCTCAACTTCAAATGCTTGCCATTTCTTCGTTACTTTTTCAAATCGGGGTTGTAATATACCGTTGGAAATATAAGAGAAAGAGCTTTCCAACACAACTTGAATAAGCTCAATTGAAATTTTGGAATTCAAGATATTCACATTTTGATTTAACCCGTTTTGAAACGATCATTTTCTTTTCTTATTTCGCATAAGATTTCATCTTTAAGCACGATTTTTGGCTTCTTTATGCGTCCACTGGTCCACTCCCTACATAAGATACAACAAGACCACAAAGTATCAAATTTGGGGGAAAATAGTAGCCACTGCTACTCGATATGCGTACAAATGCGTGCGTATAAGACGAATAAACGTATATAAAACGCATGCATCAAACCTCCCAAACCGAATTCTTGCTTGTCCCAAGCAAGCACAAGATAAAGAAAAACATCCTAATGGAATGGTATACAACTCAAAGATAATCATCTTTCTGACTCGCCTAAATCATTTTAATTTATATCGATTAAAGCCAATGCACACAACCACTTACAACAAGCCTAATCAATGACAACAATATTGAACCTTCAACCTTCCAAGACTCGTCTATGTTGGACTCTCACGAGTCGCTCATCACTCAAATAGGGGTGATATTGTGAATATATGTAGAATCGGAAAGGCAAAACACTCACCTAACTATGACCTACAAGAACATGCATGCAATCTAATATGATACCAATCTCTATCAACCATACATACGTATTCATTCAGATCAAAACACATGTCGAGGACTTACATATATATGGTATAAAGTGAGGTTAATCGGGTAAGAAGGGGCAAAACGATATGGATATGTGGAGGTAAAAGCCAAGCTAGTACGACTACAACCAATATTAAAATCATGTCATCCTTACCAAGCTTCAATCTAAGGAATTGGACATAGTACAAAGCGTCATATTTTCGTCACTTATCAAGATCGACTTTGCACCAATAATACAAAAATAGAGAGATCAATTCTTTTCTCATAGCAAACATACATTCCCCTTCTTGTCTCACTTCAATTTATTTTTCAATCCACACTCTCCTTTTTTTTCTTCATTGATTTTTCTTTTCAATTCAATTTTCTTTTTAATTCCCTTCTTCAATCAACATGATACCAAATCTCCCCCAAAAAAAATTAATTTCATCTAATTGACCAACTAGCTTGACCAGGGTAGGCAATTTAGGGCATGTAGTTAATAAACGGGTCAAAATGGGTCAATTTGGTTATGTGAAGTTCATGGGGATTAGATAAAAAAAAGGGTTTGCCTCTTGCACACCTGTCAAAACCACAAACTGAATGCATACGGGTATCAAGAGAAGAATGTCATGCTTATGCAATTTGATGCTACATGTCTCATAAGGAGTACTACTCTCAATTCTTAAAGAAACTGATCATGAATGTCACCAGTTTAAGGTTCTAATTCCTTACAATTCTGAGTAGTTTGCCAACAATGAGTCAAGTTTATTCATTCAGTAAAGTAATCAATGACAAGAGAATGATGCATGTAATTATATACAAAACCACCAACGATGCAAGGCATAACAAGTTAATGAAGACATAAAAGCAATATCATCATCGTTATATAACCATTCCGACTCGACTATATGCAAAAGCGTATTTTTGTGTGTTTTTTTTAATTTTTTATCCAAACAAAAATGCAATAAATATGCAGATGAATGAAAACAACAGATGCATACCCTCACCAAACCAAATCACACAATGCCCTCATTGTGTACAACAAACAATAAGAGGCATACAAAAAAATAGGGAACGATATGCGAAACGATGTAAGTGCAAAAGAAATAGATAAAAAGGAAACTACTTACAAGATATAGACAAGTGGAAAGCATCCTCTTCATAATCGGAAACGTTACCATCTCCACCTCCTCCGTCGTCCTTGGAGCTCACAAAAGCGGTACATACACACAAAAGAACAGCAAAAAAACACACACACACAAGACAAACAAAGAAAATATATGGAACACATCTCAGCAGCCTAGTGAATCGCCTAAAAAATTGGTCAAGGACCGCATTAGGTTGTCAAACAAGCTAGACCGATCATTAGCAAAATGGTCATAGGGAATCAACATCAACAAGCATGACCAATAATAAGCATGATAGTTAGTGGTGGTGGAGCTAACCGCTTAGAGAGATAAAGAAGTGAGAGAAAGCTCTCCGAGCTCCAGCAATGGCGAAGTATCGGATGGTTAATAACTCAGCTTCTACTCGACGTGGCTCAAAGCAAAATCTCAAAACTAATAGTAATATTCCATCATCTAATACACACAAAAATAATAACACTAATACTAACTCATCTTCTAGTACACAAAAAATACAGGTTGGACAGAGTTCGAAGCAGGGACATATAATTCTCGAAGAGATTGATGCTAATTTGGAGGACGTTTTGAATGATGAGACCAATGAGGAGCAGACTAAGGGTGAGGGAGATCCTCGGATCATCGGGAACCAGCCTCTGTTGCAGATAACAGCAGACGATGTCCAGGAGGAGCTGCAATACTGGAGCACAGCTGTGTATGGGTTTGTTATTGGAGCAAATCCACCTTGGAGCGTCCTATCAGGGTATTTACACAGAATATGGAGGAATCTGAAGATAGATAAGATATCTTTCCTGCCTAATGGCATTTTTCTGGTAAGATTCTTAGATATTGATTCACAGCAGCAAGCTCTATTGACAGAACAGCTAATGTTTGATAATAAGCCTGTTATAATTCATAAGTGGGATGCTACTGCTGAACTGGCGAAATATGAAGTTAGGAGACTTCCAATTTGGGTGAAATTGATTAACCTTGACATTAAGTTCTGGGGTACTAATTGCTTGCGTAAGATTGGGGGTCTTATAGGGAAAATGGTTCGTAGTGCTTCAACCACGGAATTACGTCAGTTCTTAGGTTATGCTAAGATACTGATTGAGGTTGAAATGGGGCAAGAATTTCCAACTGTGTTGCGTTTTTTGGATGAAAAGGGTGTGGAACAACAGATTAAGGTGGAGTATAAGTGGCTACCAATTGCCTGTCACAGATGCAAGGGGATGGGACATAATGAGACACAATGTCGTAGCAAAGCTGAGGAAAGTAAACCTAAACAGGTATGAAAACCTGTTGGCAGAATCAATCCTGATAAAGGGGGAGAGAAGCTGCCAGCAACAGTTTCTGCTACTCCTACTGCTACTCAGGTCGCTGTTAACAGTCAGATGCCGATTACAAAAGTACCTCCTAAGCACAAGACGGGGGGAATGATGTACACTGCAGAAGGGCTCAGCTTCTTGGAGATGCTAACTTCAACTAGTGGAGGCCATAATAAAGAACAACAAGGGGATGAAGGGGGAGGAATGCTACTAAATCTAGACAATCATGGATAATCTAGGTTTCTGGAATATAAGAGGCACGAATAAAATCAAGAAGCAGAAGGAAATAAGATGGTTTATGCACAATAACAAGGTCAATTTATTTGGCCTGTTGGAAACAAAGATAGGTAGTAATAACTGGCATACTGCTAGCAATATGTTTTCTGATTGGTCAATAACAACTAATAATGCTACACATAAGGGTGGACGTATATGGTGCTTATGGAATCCGCAGAGATATCAGGTGGATATTTTAGATATTACTACTCAAACCATTCATCTGAAGGTTAATACTGTTGGGAGTGATCGGTGGTTTTGGTGTACTATGGTGTATGGGCTGAATAAACCTGCTGAACGTAGCCCTTTGTGGTCTCATCTCAGTAATTATGCCAGTACTAGTAAAGGGGCTTGGATTTTGTTTGGAGATTTTAATAATGTGTTGAGGAATGATGAAAGGATTGGTGGGGGATCTGTTACCATGGCTGAGATACGACCTTTTTTTGAGTGTATTCAGGACTGCAGGCTAAGTGAATTAAAAACCATTTGATCACACTTCACCTGGAATAACAAACATGAACCAGGGAGCAGGGTCTTCAGTAGAATTGATCGAGTTTTGCATAATGATACATGGCTATTACAGTTCCCGGAATCCATGGTTAACTTTATGGCAGAAGGGCTGTATGATCACTGCCCTGGCATCATTACTCTTAACAATTTGTATGAGAAAAGGAAGCATTCTTTCAAGTACTTCAATATGTGGTCCGCATCTGAGAATTTCATGGAAATTGTTGACCATGAATGGAGAAATAGAATAGAAGGTAGCCCTATGTTTCAGGTGATTAAGAAACTGAAGAAGTTAAAGGCTCGACTCCAGGAATTGAATAGAAAACAATATAGGGATGTGGTAAATATGGCAGAGGTTATGGAGACAGCCTTACTTAATATTCAGACCCAATTGAGGCAAGATCCTACTAATACCATCCTCATGGCTAATGAGAGTGCAATAGCCAAGCAGTTTGCGAAACTGGACATAGCGAGATATAAATTTTTGCAGCAGAAAGCTAAGTCTAATTGGAGTACTAAAGGTGATATGAATACAGCTTACTTCCATGCATCAATAAAACAAAGGAGAGCTACTAATAAAATCTTCCATATTCAGAATATGGGGGGGCAACTTCTTAATAAGCCTACGGAAATACAACATGCTTTTATTGAGTATTTCAAGAGTATCCTAGGAGAGAGAACAACCACTACAAGGGTTCATATCCCTACTGTAAGATTGGGAAAAGTGGTTACACTCCAGCAGAGGGAGATGCTGATGCAGCCGATTACAG
Source organism: Agrostemma githago (assembly GCA_958450325.1). NCBI lineage: Eukaryota > Viridiplantae > Streptophyta > Magnoliopsida > Caryophyllales > Caryophyllaceae > Agrostemma > Agrostemma githago. The sequence goes on from OY288241.1 coordinate 61,938,948, forward strand.
AGAAGGAGGTGAAAACAGCAATGTTTAGCATTGATGGCAACAAAGCTCCGGGCCCGGATGGCTATACAAGCCAATTTTTCAAAGACACTTGGAACATTACAGGTCCAAGTATCATTGAGGCAGTACAAGATGTTTTTAGGAGTGGCAAGCTACTGAAACAAACTAGCAATACGAACCTCACTCTCATTCCTAAAATTCCTAATCCTCAAAACGTTAGCCAATTTCGACCAATTGCCTGCTGTAACACAATTTATAAATGCGTGTCTAAGGTAATTTGCGGCAGATTGAGCGGCATCCTTCCTGACATTGTGAGCCCTAGTTAGAGTGCTTTTGTACAGGGGCGTGACATTGTAGAAAACATTAATATTTGCCAGGATCTGATTCGTTTATATAACAGAAAGTACTGTTCTCCTCGAATTATCCTCAAAGTAGATATGCAGAAAGCATATGACACAATTGAGTGGGCATTTGTTGAAGAGATATTGGGAGCTTTGCAGTTTCCTGGAATGTTTATTAGCATCATTATGGAATGTCTGACTGCCCCCAGCTATTCCTTAGTGATTAATGGGGAAGCGTTTGGTTTCTTTAAGGCAAGGAGGGGATTAAGGCAAGGGGACCCTTTGTCCCCGCTCTTATTCACACTATGTATGGAGTATCTCACTAGGATACTTTTGGATGTGCAAAAACAGCAGGGGTTCAGGTATCATCCTCACTGCAAATACATTCAATTAAGTCACTTGTGCTTTGCCGATGATTTAATGTTGTTTAGTAAAGGGACGGTTGAATCTGTTAAGTCGATTATGCGGGCACTCGGTACTTTTTCTGAAGCGTCTGGACTAAAGATGAATAAGTCCAAATCGAGCATTTATTATAATGGGATTAAGGAGGTAGATGCTGTACAGATTAAAGACATTACTGGAATGGAAAAGGGTAGTTTACCTTTTACGTATTTGGGCATTTCTATGTCACCTAAGAAGATTTCAATGATGGAATGTCATTTACTTACTGAGAAGATAGTGGGAAGGATCAGAGCCTTGGGGGCTAGAAAACTTTCGTACAGACGGAGATTGGTTTTGGTGCAATCGGTTCTAAGCACGCTTCACATGTATTGGGCACGTATATTTATCATACCTACTAGTGTCATCAACAGAATTAATTCTATATGCATGAACTTTTTATGGCAAGGAATTGAGCACTATAATTCCCCTCCGTTAGTTGCTTGGGAGAAAGTCTGTTGTACTAAAGAAGAGGGAGGTTTGGACCTCAAGGACAACCACCTTTGGAACGTTGCTTGCATTGGTAATTATGCGTGGTGGGTAACAAGTAAAGCGGATCACTTATGGGTTAAATGGATACATGCCGTCTATCTTCGAGATCAGGATTGGAGTTCTTATCAACCTACCCTTAACTCTAGTTGGTCTTGGCGAAAAATTTGCTGGGTTAAGGATTTATTTTACTCTAATAATATGTTTCCTACGTTGCTTCGTCAGGGACAGAAATACACAGTTGCAAGGGGTTATGATTGGTTAAGGGTCCGTAGGCAGAAAGTGGGGTGGGATAAACTGGTTTGGAATCGTATGAGTCTTCCTAAACATGGGTTTATAGCTTGGCTCGTATGTCAGAACCGGTTACTTACTAGGGACAGACTGCAGAAATATAGTGGCATCATGAGTGTGGAATGCTGTATATGTGGAACTGAAGATGAATCGCACACCCACCCGTTTTCAAATTGCCAATATGCTTAACGATGCTTCTTACTGCTATCAAACTGACTACGGGTACAGATACCTGCTGCTGGTACAGCGGACTGGTGGAGGAAATTAAGACTAAAATCATTATTGAGCAAGCAGGTAGTGGCAGCTGGTATATTAGGGGTATGGTACCACATTTGGAGGGTTCGAAATCAATGTAGAATCCAAATGCAGCTTGAACATCCTGAGTATGTTATTCAGTTGGTGCGTATGGAGATAAGATCAAAACTAATATGTTGCAGGAAAAACATTCCTTGTAAATACTATTCATATATAGATAGTTTGCTAAGGTAATTGATAGCTAAATAGGGAGATATGGAGTACAAGCTGGTTGTATGATGACTCGATTTTGATATATATATATATATACTTACATTTACACCAAAAAAAAAAATAATAAGCATGATAAGTAAGAACACTAATGTGGGAAAATACATACATACCAAATATCCCAAAATTATCCCAAGTCTTATCATTTGATTCAAATTGCACAAGAGAAGAGTCAAATAACTCAAAACTACTCAAAGCATCAAACTTACATTTTTCACCAATGCTCTCAAGAAGATGACCATCAAACGATAAATCAAGAGCCAAAACAATCTCTTCTAAAAGAGTCTCATAATCCTCATCCATAATCATAGGCTCAAGCAAAGGTGTAAAGGAATTTGGATAAAGAAAATCAATGGGTGAAGGAGAACCCTCTTTAAAACAATGGGAAAAGTCAAATTTCTCTGAACTAGGTTTTTCCAAAGAAATCAGATTCGCAATCCCAAGTATCTTCAATACTGAAAAGCTCATCACTCAAAGTATCCTTCAAATGTGCACTCTCTTCCCGACTCTCGCCCGCTTGATCTTTTCTCTCACGCTCACGGGCTTCTCCTTTGTTCAATTCTCTTTCCAAAACCTCAAAATTGACATCAAATGACATACTCTCAAATTCAGATGAATCAAAATCCTCAATGTTATCCTTAGAAAGAACATCAGTCAAAGGATCCAGACACGCATTTTCCTCAAATATAACACTTTCCATTTCACAATCATTGTTTCCCACAACAATATTCACAAAATGAGAAGAAGATTTGACTAAAGGGTTGTAGACACCCGCATTTTGCCTGCTAGTGTCTATAGCAGTTCCCGACAAAACACCCGATGATGATCGGACGTAAACATGACTTAATACGCTCGAATACGGACTCGGAATCAATAGTATCCGACGTGGGCATTTAGCGGAGTGCAAATCTCTCAAAACCAACCTCAAATCCAGGCCCAGTGGGTCGTTTCCAATAAAATGAGACTAATTTGGGTCAAAACCGTCACCGGAAATAAAACCGTCTTTTACCGACCGAGTCAAAACCCGGTCAAAGTCGAATCCCGAGACGAACCAGCCTTACATTATGTCCAAATACAAAAAATGAATCAAGTCACAACAACCAATCCTTTCAAAAAAAGTCAACAAATCTTTCCCTATTTACACTCCCTCCGTTCACACCCACTCGGTCGAGTAAGGCAGTGAACCGGGCGAACCGTTCCTGAACTGGGCACTCGATCGAGTGCGCTTACACCACTCGATCGAGTGACCCTAAATCGGGGCATTCTCTATATATACTCCCCCATACTCATTCATTTACCAACTTTTTTACCACAACTTTTTACCCATCAACTTTTGACCCTAATCACACTAGAACTTTACATACATCAACCCTCAAACACACCTTCAAACATTCAATCATCCATCATCTACATACACATATACACATTGAAATTCTCGAGATCAAAACTCGTCAAAGACACACACCATAACTCACCCTGTATATCTCGACACTCCCGCGCTCCCGTCGCTATTACGAGTCCGTTTTCGAGACCAATTAAGCATGTAGGTTGAGGGTGTAATTCAAATCCCGACATCCTTTCTCCTTTCTCTTTTTTTTGATTATATATATATATACTACTACTACTACTACTACTATTATTATTATTATTATTATTATTTTTTTTTTATAAAGGAGAATTTTATTGATGAATCAAAAAGCAGGTTACAAAAAATTGGTGGGTAACCGAGAAACAATCTGGGCCCCCACCCCCTTAGCTATAGCAAAGCTAAGTCTGGTAAAAATAAAAGGAGCAGCGCGTGCTCCGGCATCCTGTGCTATCGAAAAATTTTGAATTCTCTTGACTAAGCCGATAGCATCCGCCTCCAATTCCCCCAGCGAAGAAAAGGAAAAAGGCAAAAACCCATACCCAAGCCCTGAGCATAGGTCCCTGTACTTAACACATTTGCGTCGGGCAGCGTCACCCACAGCACGGCCTGGCGCGAAATCAGAGAGCCCGGACTGAGTCAAAGGAGAAGACCCGGTAAGATCTACGCAAACGTCACACCCCCTGTCCCACGAATAGAGAAGCAAATCTGCAGGACACAAGGATCCGTCATGATCATCAATCAAGCCAATATCGATCTCCTTCCCAGCCGAGACCCCGGAACGGAAACAAATATCCAAAAGAGTGTCACGAACGAGGTTATGTCGGTGTTTAATACCGACAACGCCCGCGCAAGACACGGCATGGTCCCCAAAAATATCGTCGCCAAAAACCCGAGAGCAGGCAGAACACGGCCCAGAAACAGAAAACAAAAGAATGCCCAACCGATAGCTAAGCACACAACGGTACGTCCGACCGTTCATAGTCTGGCCCAGCCCAGAAATAAGGACAGCGCAGAGCCAATCAGAAGCATGACGGCCTTGCTGAGACTTCCACAAGGCAACCTGACGGGAGGTTAAGGAGAAATCCGATTCCGCAGTACCCACAACCCTCGTGAAATATATATCTGCCAAAGACTTCATAAGTTTAGGGGCAGCGATCTCACTTGGATTACACTCAACAGAACCCAAAACCTCCTTAAGCCTACACAAGGCCGCCTCGAAAGCCGGGCCAGGGGTCAGTATGCCCGCAGCGCGAAGCAGCGTAGCCTGCAAACCCGCAGATTGCAGTCGGGATGCCACAAAAGCATAATGTAGGACATCTCCAGCAGCATACACCCCAAGCCCCCCAAAGGAAAAGGGAAGGGTGGCAAGCCGCCACTGCCAATCCCCAAATCCCGGCCCAGACGCAATAACCACCCGTTCTAAATGAGAACGAAGAGCTGCGTCAAAAGCAAGCTGAGCCGACTCAAAAACAGTCGGTGGGCAAGTACGCAAAGTAAAATAAAGTTTGGAGATACCAGTACAGGCCGGGAGCAACAGCAACTCACACTGCGGATCATCAAGCAGAGCGACGGAACCCATAAGCGCGATAGTTCTGGTCACTCTACTCATCACGAGCTCACTGCTGAAATCATGACTCGCACTAACAGGCCCACCAAGGACTTTGACACCATGCATTGGCCTGGCGATAGTAGAGGGGAAGACACCAGGGAGCCTGCTCCTAGGATCTTCCGAAGGCCAAAAAATCTCGGTTTTACTGACATTAAGACGAAGTCCCGAAAGAGGGCCATCGTCCAAAATCAGCTCCAACACCTTCCCCAAAACCAAGGTATCCCCAACTATGGTGCCATCATCCAAGTACCAAGCCCGCAGCCTCAAATCGAAAGAGTCCCGGATCTTACAAACCAAGGGATGTTATTATTATTATTATTATTATTATTATTAGTATTAGTATTATTATTATTATTATTTTTTTTTTCTTTTTTTTAATAAATAGGAAAATTTTATTGATGAATTAATGTTATAATAAATTATTATTATTATTTTTATTATTATTATTATTATTATTATTATTATTATTATTACTATTACTAACTACTAACACTAACATTTTATTTTCGTTACTAACATTTTAATTTTGCTACTAACATTGTATTTATCGCAATCTAACATTTTATTTACGTACTCTAACACATAACATTTTATTTACTGTTTATATTCCGTCTTATATAATACCGCGTATAATTACTTAACAAAACTATTTTCAAAACGATCCGAGCAACGTCCGTTGAGGGTAAATTAATGATCGTAGGCCTTAAGGCCAAATTACGATATTAAAATGCCGAGGACTTAAGTTTGCAACGACGGTCGAATTTTTGGGTCGAATATGTTTAATTACGAATTCCGTCTAAAGTCTATTTAATCCCTTTACAAGTCGTATTGGAGGTGGCGCCCTTCGAGGTGCGCCGCTCTAAACACTTAAGGGCGTAATAGATCGTGGAGATTCGTCGTTAAATATGTCCGACCACATCTCTTTCAAAATATTATTCTAAAGGAATCATCGACAAATCGGATTAGGACGAAACCCATTGACGCCGAATTAATTGTCACACGATCCGAAAGGATTGATTACGACATTATGACGCGGAGTTGATCGATATTTGTTCTAGCCCGATCAAACTCGATTTTGCAAATTCGCTCCAATACTAGATGTCGGTTCTATAACCGAATGTCGATTGTGACGAGCCATCCAGATTTAAACTAATATGAATTGGACAATATTTATATTTAGCTTAATTGCATCTCGATTCAAAAACGTAAAAGCTACAAAATGGGTCGTTTCAAAGCACAAATTTAACACCCGTACAGAGGGCACTCGATCGAGTGCAGAAGGTCACTCGATCGAGTAGCACACCGCAAACTGGGCAGTAGCCCCATTAAAGGTTCACTCGATCGAGTCTTGGCTATGACTCGGTCGAGTGGGTCCCTTTGATCTAGTAAATCGAGAGCCACAAAGCATCCTTTGAGCCTCGTCTTTTTTTACGGCTTCGATCCACGCGTGTAAAGTCAATCACGTGATCTTCATTTTCAAACTCATACATTATTTTTTCACTCTCACGAATTTGATCGACGTCTTTTACGATTAGTTTTGTGTCGACGACTCTTTAAGTCGTATCCGATACATGAGTAATCCAGACGCCAATTTTTGATGTGATAAGTCGGGACAAGGCATCGAGATTCGGGATCGGGCTAGCACCACGTCTAGGTTCCATATCTCCGTCCTCCGTTTAATGCACAACAAAATGTGCATTTAATCGGAGTTCGTCCATTTATTCAATTTACGGTCTAGCTTATATTTACTATTTACGGGTCCGTTTATAGGTAATATTATTTACCGTTTCCTGATTCGATTATTCTATTTTATTGCTCGTTGTATTGTGAATTCCGGGTTGTATTCCGCCCGTGTAATTTGTAACTTATTTACGAGTTTTCTATTTTCGATGTTTGCCATTTATTTATTTAAATGAACATCGCATGCTAAACTACTCCGACAATAATTTAGATGCATTAAATGACGTAGCTCACACATATTTCGCATGCTTAGCCGAAAACGCTGTTTGCATATCATTTAGTAATTTTACTAGCGGGCGTACACGAACACGAACGATGTCTTAGTAGAGGCCGCTAAGTGCGGGCGGGGTTGGGTGTCCTTAGTGGGCTTCCCAACACGTACCCTCACCCCTTACTCAGAACCTCGGTTTCCGGATGCCCGAAACCGTTGGCGCACGAGAGTCGTTCAATACACGATAACCGGTACTGACGGTATCGGTATCGCAATGAAACGAGACGAGCCCCATAAACTCTGAAATCGAAATGGGTCGTACTTTGTGTACGGTCCACAACGACAGAGTGGGTTCGAACGGGTCCGAATTCCCACAAAATTCGGTGGCGACTCCAACTTTGACTTAAATTTCAACCCGAGATCAATCTCACCACGAGATTCATTCGCCTACCCAAACCCGCGCGTGGCCGCGTCGGGGTGGACCTACGTCATGTCCACAAATTGGCGACTCCGTTGGGAATACCTGATGTACCACATGTCATCGGGGTTCCTAGGGTGAGACTCGAAGAGAAATCGTTCGTATATTAGTGCGCGCGTATTAGTTTAATGATTCATGCATAACCCAAATTTTTGCCCGAGCCGGTTACTTGTGACCGACGTCCCACTATACCGCGGTGCATTCCTACATAGGTGCGCTAAAGACTTCGATGGCGGAACTCGTATGGGTTTTGCGGCATGTCCTAAGACCAACTCGGCTTAGGGAGTCCGTCCTGATTTACGAGAATGTCATCGTTGTTGGTATAAACCCTATTTCAACCGACCGAGACTTAGTGTAAAGCATACATATGCGTCGTTATAATGCTTGTTTGATTACGTGCTACTTGGTTTCCGTGTCAATTTTTTTCAAAAGCTGTCATTTCAAAAATGCATCTTGTCAAAAATATCCAATTTAAAAAAAAAACTCGGAATGCTGCCAAATTTTAGACTTACGATTTGACTGAAAGTAGCCTATTTTTAGCCGGCATGCTTCCCATTTCAAATTTCGAATTTTTGATTCCCTTTCGATTTTCGAATTTTCAAAATTCAGTTTTGATTCTTCGTGATGCCATTCGCGATTTTCAAATCTTCGAGATGCCATTCTCGATTTTCAAATCTCCGAGATACCGTTTTCGATTTTCAAATCTTCGGGATCTTATTTTCGATTTTCAAATTTTTGGAAATCTATTTTCCATATTCAAAATTTCAAAATTTCAAAATTTCAACTTTTCAAAAAACTCGTCCCTGTCGGCCTGCTGCCAATTTCAAAACACGGGATCGCCTCCTCAATTTTCAAAACGCAAAATTACTCGCAACCATTCTAATATTTCAAAATGCCCGGTCCTATTGGCCCACTGCCAATTTCAGGACTGTCCTCTCAATTTTCAAAATTCAATCATTTTTCAAAAACCTTCCTTATTATAGGACCTACCGTAATTCGTGTGTTGGGTCTTTTCGTAATACGTCGAAGGTCTTTAGCGTCGAAACTCCGTCGATCCTACATCATGGGTTTCTTCCCCATCCTAGTCCGCCTTTTCCTAAAACCGACCAACACGAGTCATACGTAAATGGAAGGTTCGTCTGAACACTCGAGTCCTAACTAGAAAGTCACACGCGATCTTTCCCTCCGACAGGACGGTCCCCACGACCTTTCCTAGGGGAATTTTGCCCGTCTTTCAATCCGTTAGTCGAGTCATCCCAATTCAAGTCCTTTAACTTAAGGGTCTACCCTAATCACAGGGTCTATCCTTATTCAAGTCAAGTCAAGGGTCTCTAGCGTCGAAACTCTGCCGATCTTACATCGCGAGTTTCTTCCCTTACCCCGTCTGCCTTTCCTCGAGGCCGAGTCAACCTTTTACAAGGCATAACCCTATATGAAAAGGTTTGTGGTCCTTACATCTAAGGGTCACTCGTCCGATACTCGAGTCTTAGCAAAACCTACAATCTCACTCGGGGGCTACCCTTCAGCAGAGCGATCAATCACGGTTGCTCTAAGGGTCATGTCCTACACGTGGTGTCTCACGTGTGTCACTTTCGAGTCATTCGGATGCCGCACCATCTGAGTCCTATCAGAGTCTTTAGTCTCACTTGGGGGTTGTCCTCCACCCGGGCATTCGATCACAGTCATCTTAAGAGGTACCTTACGTTCATCATACACCGGCGTCCTTATGATGCCCTCTTCGAGTCGAACATATGCTACGAACACTCGAGTCTCCTACAGGTTTAGGTCGCCACGGTTGGTCCGAACACGTGACGCGCTCAAACACGGTCGCCCCATTTTCGGACTCACCCTCATGCAGCTTGAGTCTCATCGTCGAGTCCAAGGCAGGGTCGTTACCTCGTCTAGGTCAACGTTCAAGTATCCCGGTCCAAGAATCTTTGTCGACCCGTCACCCCGGGCCATGTCTAGTTTGACTCCCTCTCTTGCATTCGCGCAAAGTCGAGTTTAGGCGAGTCGTGGCACCTGTCGTTTCCTCCAATCAAGGACCTTACCAAAAAAAGAAACAACCAACCGAGCATCCGGAAGTCCGGATTCGATTCGAGTCTAAGTCTGAGTCCGAGTCTAGGATATCCTACATCCTGTAGACACCCGCATTTTGACTGCCACGTGTCTATGGTAGTCTCCAAAAAACACCCGATGATGATTGGACGTCAACGTGACTAGTATACTCGGACTCGGACACGAAATTCATAATAGCCGACATGGACTTTTAGCGGAGTAAAAATCCCACAAAACAGACCTCAAATTCAGGCCCAGCAGATCGTTCCGAGTCAAATAAGACTAATTTGGGCCAAAACCGACACCAAAAATATTTCCCGTCTTTTGGCGACCGGGTCAAAACCCGGTCAAAGACGAAACCGTCACAGTATCCCAGCCAAGTTCATTTAGGCGCACAAATCAAATTCAAAAATCAAGTCAAAACAAGCAAGATATTCTTGCCTTATTTATCTCAACCTTCGTTGATCCACTCGATCGAGTGGATTGCCCACTCGGTCGAGTGGAGCGTCTTCTGCTGGACCAGACCCGCCCAAATAGGCACTCGATCGAGTGCACTAGGGCCACTCGATCGAGTGCACCTTAGGTCGTGGCAAATGCCTATAAATACCGACTCATTCCCATGCATTTAAAAAGACTTTTTGGACACTCACTTTTACCCTACAATTTCAGCCACATTTCACCCCACTTCAACCCTACTTCATCACACATCAAAGCCTTAGAAATCCTAAGCAATACACACAAAGACCGAGTCCTTCGTCCCTCGAAAAACCGACGTAATACACATACACATCCATACACACCATAACTCGCATACATCCTCGATACTCCCAAGCCTTGCCGCTATTTTACGAGTCCATTTCCGAGGTCTATACTAGCATGTATGTTGAGGGTGTCCTAAACCCTTTTTTTAATCTCTTTTAAATATCGTTTCTATGCGCATTTTCATATCGTTGTATCGTAGTAACACGTACACATATACTAACTTTTTCATATTTTTGCATTTCTATTTTTGCATCTTTTTTTATATCGTTACTAACATTATTACTAATACCGCGTATATATAATACTAATATCAAAAAACCGGTTTTAAAACGTTGAACTACAATAATCACTTTTGGTCCGTCTAATCCCTTTACGAGCAATGACGGAGGTGGAGCCCTTTCGAGGAGCCCCGCCCCAATGTACTCAAGGGCGTGACGCGATCGTGACTCGTTGTAGTTGAACGATTTAATTCCTTTTCATAATTGGTTCGAAACCCATTGACACGAATATCGACATCACATAACCCGAAAGGGTTAGTTTCGATGTCGTGACGTAGAGGGATGCATCTCGTTACCAATTCAAAGTTTCATAATCTAACACAAACGTTTTTATAAAAACTCCGGTGACGGTATTATAATCGTTCGTACACGATGATAGTACCGGAGGCCGAGTCAATACAAATCGTGCGATATTTGTATTTGATTCGGCCGATCATCGATTTCAAGTCATAAAACCGAGCGAGTCACCTCTCGTACAGGGGGCACTCGATCGAGTGCCATAGGCCACTCGATCGAGTAGCACCCCAAAAAGTGGTCAGTAGCCACGCTAATGACACACTCGACCGAGTCAGTCAATGACTCGATCGAGTGGGTCTCATAACCCGTAATACCGAGGGCTTAGACACATATTCCGAGCCCCGTTCTTTATCGACTTTAGACCATCATCCGACCTTCCTATTTTTCAAAACTATACACATCACGGCACGTAGAACGACTTTGACCATTTTGACGTGATAAGTCGGGACAAGACTACGGGACGCGAGATTAGGCTAGCAATATGCCGCAGTCTCATGTTCCCGTCCTTCGTTTAATACGCGACATAATGCGTATTTAATCGAGGTTAGTCCGCCTACATATTTCCGCGGTCTAGTTTACATACGGGTCCGTCCCTTTCATTATATCGCATTATTTTTATTTCATTTCTTTACGTAATGTTGTATTGTGAATTCCGGGTTGTATTTCCGCCCGTGTAACTTGTACGTTATTTATTTACTTTCGAGCTTTATTTATTATTGGCTTTTACGCTTTTATAAATGAACTTCGCATGCTAAATTATTTCGACCACATTCAAGATGCATTAAATGACGTAGTTAACGCAAAACTCGCATGTTTAGTTAAAAAACGCTGTTTGCATATCATTTCATTATTTTACTAGCGCGCGTATCACGAACACGAACGATGTCTTAGTAGAGGCCGCCATGTGCGGGCGGGGTTGGGTGTCTTTAGTGGGCTTCCCAACACGTACCCTCACCCCTTACTCAGAACCTTCGGTTTCCGGATGTCCGAAACCCTTGGCGAACGAGAGTCATTCTTTACACGATTACCGGTATAGATGGTATCGGTATCGCAATGCAAAGGGACGAGCCCCATGAACTCTGAAATCGAAGTGGGCTTACTTTGTGTATAGCCCATGACGACATAGAGTGGGCTCGTATGGTTCCGAATAACCACAAAATTCGGTGGCGACTCCATTTTGACTTAAATTTCGAACCCGAGAGCAATCTCACCACGAGATTCATTCGCCTACCCAAACCCGCGCGTGGCCGCGTCGTGGTGGACCTACGTCATGTCCACAATTTGGCGACTCCGCTGGGGATACCTGATGTACCACATGTCATCGGGGTTCCTAGGGTGAGACTCGAAGAGAAATCGTTCGTCGATTAGTGTGCGCGCGTTAGTCTAATGATTCATGCATAACCCATTTTTGCCCGGGCCGGTTACTTGTGACCGACGTCCCACTATACCACGGTGCATTCCTACATGGGTGCGCTAAAGACATCGATGGTGGAACTCGTCTCGGTTTTGCGGCATGTCCTAAGACCAACTCGGCTTAGGGAGTCCGTCCATCACATGAGAAAGCCATCGTTGTTGGTATAGACCCTATTTCGACCGACCGAGACCTAGCGTAAAGCATACATGAGCGTCGTTATAATGCTTGTTTGACTACGTGCTACTTGGTTTCCGTGTCATTTTTCAAAAACCGTCATTTCAAATTTGCATCTTTCCAAAAATACCCACCTTTCGAAAAACCCGAAATACTGTCCATTTCGGGACCCGTCATTCTAAAACGCCCAATTTTGAAAAAACCGAAATGCTGCCCATTTCGGGACTCATCTTTTCAAAATACCCAATTTTCAAAACTCGGAATGCCGCCGAAATTTAGGATCAACGATTTGACTCAAAATATCCTTTTCTGTAGTCGGCATGCTGTCCGTTTTAATTCTCGAATTTTCCCCCCATCACCTTGATTTTCGGAATTTTCCTTTTCAAAATTCTAATCTCGGTTTTCGAAATTCCGTTTTCAGTTTTCAAAACTTTCGGAAATTCGCTCATTTTGCATTCAAACTTCAACTTTCAACTTCCCTAAAATAAACCTTCCTTATTATGGGACCTACCGTCTATCCGTGTGTCGGGTCTCTGCATAGTACGTAGAGGGTTTATAGCGTCGAAACTCCGTCGATCTTGTATCACGAGTTTCCCCCCTTTTCCCAAGTCCGCCTTATCTGTCAAGGCACGACCAACCCGCGTAGGGCATATCCCTACAAAGGAAGGTCCGTCCATACACTCGAGTCAAAAGTCTGGGGAGTAATCTCACGTGGACCTTCCTTCGAACGGGACTAGGCCCACAAAGCCGAAATCCTAAGGAAGTTATACCACCCACGAGTCATCCGTCTAGATGTCTTTCTCGAGTCTTTTCCGCTCAGTCCTTTCTTTTTGGGTCACTCGGGATGTGCTGTTTCCTTTGATTCCAAGACTGGGTTCGGTTTCTGATTACGCGGTGTTCTTACAGACAGGCCACCGGCAACCAGACACGCTCGAAGGATGGCTACTTTGAACAGTCTGCAAACCGCTTTGGACGCCATGGTCGCAAAACAAACCGACATCGAGGCCCAACTGACCGAAATGAGGGCTGGCCAAGTGGCCATCGTTGCTCGCCTAGCTACGGTGGAGCAAGGGACCCCTAATATCGGGACTACTGGGCCCATAACTGAACTGGTCAGCGCAGTGCGCCGGCTAGAAGAACAAGTCCATTTGACTGGGAGTAACAATATCCACCGGGAGAATAGTCGAGAGTACTCCACGGTGAGTGACAAGCTGCCTGCAAACCTGAACCTCACGGGTTTGCCCATGTTCGAGGGAACTGAAGACCCGTTACTACATGTACGGGCCTTCAAGGAATTCATGGCCATCAAGGGAGTGGATTCATCCATGTTCAAGAACCTCTTTGCTGCATCTCTCGAGAAACACCCACGGGCCTGGTACTACAGGCTAGACCCGAAGAAGTTCCCTACCTGGGATGACGTGGCCACCGAGTTCGCTCGGAACTATGCTGACAACACCGAGATCCAAACCACAATGCGATCTCTGGAGGTTATGGCCCAAGAGCCGAAAGAAGGTTTTACTAAATACCTTCAACGCTGGAGGGCCGAGAGCGTGAAACTGGTCGACAAGCCCAGTGAGAAGACTTTAGTGGAGGCCTTTGTTAAGAACCTCCTCCCATCCTACCGGGTTCACCTCCGATATGCTGTCATACCCAACTTCACCACCCTCACTGAAATGGGTATGAGAATTGAAGATGACTTGAGACTGGAAGGCCTCACCAAGGCCGCTGGTAAGGGTTACCAAGGGGCTTCTTCCTCCACAACCAAGCCTCAAGCTGCAACCCGCAGCATTTTCGACGCGGTTAATCTATTAGATGCCCCGTCCAAGAAAAACACCCCACCTCGGGTTTTCACTGATATAGGTACGACCTATACTTATGCCTTACAAAGGCTGTCCTCAAAAGGCCTAATCCAACCGATAGGCCCAACTCCCGAAGTTCCGGTTGAGCGACGCTCCAAGAACTACAATGCTCAAGCCTATTGTCAATACCACCGAGGCAATGGGCATGACACCGAGAAGTGCTGGAAGCTGAAGCACTTGATTCAAGACCTGATTGAAAGCGGTAAAATCCCGCTGCCCGGAGATAAGCCCAGTAACAAGGAGAATCCTTTCAGCTCCCACGCCATCTTTACCGAGGAGGTGATTGATTGCTCCCACCTTATCTCCCCATTTATCCCGCAAGTGAGCGGGATCTGGTTCGATGACGAGGATGATGTCTACCTCGCTAAGGGGGAAACCATTCCCATCACCCCTGAACAGATTCGAGAGGTCAAAACTCGAGTCTTAGCCAGCAACAATCTTGGTCGTCCCTACTTAGCCACAAGCACTAGGGACACCCCTATCCCGGCAACCATCACTGATCCACTCGGGATGGAAGTCGCCCCTGAAGAGCCAACCGCTGAAACGGCCATTACGAAGCAACTGAAGAGAACCCGAGTTGACCTCACTATATGGCAACTCCTAGTCAGCTCACAAGAACATCGAGAAGCACTTACAAAGGCTCTCGATCAAGTCAAGATCGACTCTTTGGCTACCCCTGCTGAGATGGTAGCCACAGTCCTACCCCACCTAAAGGGTAAGGCCAAAGAAGGAGGCCCAATGATCACTTTTTCTGAGGCCGACTTGCCGCCGTTCGGGGCCTCCCACAACTTGGCCCTTTACATCACGGTGATTTGCCGGGGAAAGTACCTCCCGATGACCCTAGTCGATGACGGGTCAGCCGTGAATGTCCTTTCCCTAAGGACCGCCAAAGCCCTCGGCATTACCGAGGCTGACTATATCCCGACTGCTCAGACCATCCAAGCTTTTGATGGGAGCCCAAAGTCGGTAGCTGGGGCCATAAAATTGACCATCATAACGGGCCCGATAGAGAAAGAGCTCGAATTCCAGGTGATTGATGTCACCTCGTCATTCAACTTGCTCCTAGGAAGACCGTGGATCCACGCGGTCAAGGCGGTGTCCTCCACCCTCCACCGAAAGATCAAGATGCCTCTACTCGACAATGTTGTCACTTTGGAGGCGACCCCAATGACCGTGGCTAGCTGTAACGCCACGGGCCGCACGGACCTCTGGGGGTTCGACTTTGTGGGGATGATCGAGGAAGAGTACCTTTTCCGACCTTACTTCACCTCGAGCATTGATACAATGCTCCAAAACCTGGGATACCTTCCGGGGGCTACCTCTCGACCCGATCTTCCAGCTGGGAAGATCATCGAGGTTCTCAAGGACGAAGACTCTCACTTCGGCCTTGGCTATCCCATCACTCCGGACAACGTTGTCCGAGCAGGAATCGAAAAGGCCTGCAACATCATGAAGGGTACCTACTTGAGCCCTTACAGCCCACGGTTGTCTGACTACTTTGTCACACCCGTATTCGGGGCTGTCCAGGTTGGGCTATACCAACCCAATGCTACGCACCTCGGGACCCACTTGGCCCGGGATTGCAACTACATCCCGGATGATGTGTTCGCCCTCATCCAGTCTGATGAAGCCAATGACGCTGAGCCCGCGCTGGGGCTACTCTTCGGGGAAGACACCATAGCCCCGACCCCAAAAGAAGACCTGGTCAACCTGATTCTTCGCAGCAACAGGTTCGACCCGACCAAGCTGATCTCGGATGTTGGTTCCGAGACGGGTAAAAGGGCCTGGAGGAAGACTGTCAAGTGGACTGACAGTCAGGGGAAGATCTACAAGCTGGTCACCGGAGAGGGAGACATGCCTGAGTCTGAGTCCGAGTCTGAGTCGGAGTCTGAGTCAGAGTCTGAGGTCGAGTCGAGGGAAGTCGGTGCTAGAGTCACTCCTGTAACCCCTCTCCCTTCTATCATTCCTGCTGCTGGCACTTCGGGGTCTGTCCCGAGTGCCTTACCAATTCCGCCGCTGACCAATGATCAGATGGCTGCTCTCTTTGAACTGTTTTCCAAATTTTCAATCAATAATAACAACCGTTCTGCTTACGACTTGTCTCTTTTAAATGCTGCTTTCAAAAATGCCTTATGCTATGACATTGAGAAATCAGACGAACAGGTACCCTCACCTCCGCATTTGATCGAGCAACTAGAGCAAAGGGAGTCCCGGAATCCGGTAATCGAAGAGACTGAGTCCATAAACGTGGGAACAACCTTAGAGCCTCAGACACTTAAGATAGGGTTATCCTTAGATCCCGAGGAGAAACAACAATTCATAAACCTCCTCCAAGAATTCAAAGATGTCTTCGCATGGTCCTACAAGGACATGCCGGGGATAGACTGGGAAATAGCTGAGCACCACATACCTATCAAAAATGGGTGCAAACCGGTCAAACAAAAGCTCCGTCGGATGAGGCCCGAGTGGTCTCTTAAGGTAAAAGAAGAAGTCGACAAAAAATTCAAAGCCGGCTTCATACAAGTGTCCGAGTACCCGGACTGGGTGGCAAACATCGTGCCGGTTCCTAAAAAGGACGGTAAGGTGCGGGTATGTGTAGATTTTCGGGATCTTAACAAGGTGAGCCCGAAAGATGATTTTCCCTTACCACACATCGATATACTGGTGGATAACACGGCCGATCATGCCCTTCTATCATTCATGGATGGGTATGCCGGATATAATCAAATCAAGATGGCGGAAGAAGATATGAGTAAGACCACCTTCACCACACCTTGGGGTACTTACTGCTATACCGTCATGCCATTCGGTCTCATTAATGCCGGGGCCACATACCAAAGGACCGCTACCACTTTATTACACGACATGATGCATAAAGAGGTAGAAGTGTATGTGGACGACATGATCATCAAATCCAAAGAACGGGACGGTCACATCACCGCCCTAAGAAAGTTCTTCACCCGATTGCGCAGATACAACATGAGGTTAAACCCTCAAAAGTGCAGTTTCGGGGTAACATCAGGCAAATTACTAGGTCATATCGTTAGCCAACGAGGTATCGAAGTCGACCCAGCTAAAATCAAAGCCATTACCGAGATGCAACCTCCTAAAACCGAAAAAGAAATAAGGGGATTCCTCGGGAAAGTCCAGTACATCAGTCGGTTCATTTCCAAGTTAACCATGGTGTGTGAGCCAATTTTCAAGAAGCTGAAAGTGGGAGAACGGGTACTATGGGATGACAAGTGCCAAACCGCTTTCGACAAAATCAAAGAAATTCTGTCTGCACCGCCAGTCTTAATGCCACCTCAACCCGGCTTGCCTCTGTCATTATATCTAACGACGACCGAGACAGCCATGGGGGCTATGCTGGCTCAGACAGTTGACTCCGAAGAAAGAGCCATTTACTACATCAGCAAAAAGTTTTTAGAGTATGAGTGCAAATATACCATGCTCGAAAAGACGTGTTTGGCTCTAGTCTGGGCCACCAAGAAACTCCGACATTATATGCTCAGTTACGAGGTCCATGTGCTATCCAAGATGGACCCAATCAAATACCTCTTCGAAAAACCAATCCTCAATGGCCGAATTTCTAGATGGACCTTAATGTTGGCAGAGTTCGACCTAAAATTTGTGCCATTAAAGGCCATTAAGGGACGGGTGGTAGCTGAATTTCTCGCCGATAGCCCGGTAACCGAAGAAGGACACACCGACACCTGGTCCTTCCCAGACGAAGATATTTTCCATACCGATACCGAAACGTGGGATTTATACTTCGATGGAGCATCTAACTTTCAAGGGTTTGGAGTCGGGATACTCCTAATCTCACCGAGAGGGGAGCATACTCCCGTCTCCATCAAACTGGACTTCGATGTTACCAATAATGCAGCAGAATACGAAGCATGCATTTACGGGCTACAAGCCGCCGCCAATCTGGGGATCACAAATCTCCGGGTACATGGCGACTCATCCTTGGTCATTAACCAAGCACTGCAAAAATGGAAAACTCGGAATGCTAATCTCGTGGCCTACCAGGCACGAGTAAGGGATCTCGAGAAACAATTCCAAAAAGTAGAGTACATTTACCTACCCCGGGAAGAGAATCAGTTTGCGGATGCACTTTCGAAATTGGCATCCCTGTTAAATATTCCCGACCACGCGACCAGTATGCCGATTTGCGTCGAAAGACGGTCCGAGCCGGCATATGTTCACGATATCGAAGACATTGAGATAACTGATCCCGAACCATGGTACCAAGCTGTGTTAAAGTACCTGACAAATGGAGAGTATCCTCCCGGGACGGAAGGTCGAGCCAAGAAAGCCTTACGAAGGCTAGCCACCCAGTTCATCTACACCGACGACGGACAACTATATAAAAAAACGGCACAGGGGGCTCTTCTCCTTTGTGTTGACAAATATAAGGCCGAGAAGGTAATGGCCGAAGTACATGACGGTGAAAACGGCCCACATATGAATGCCCACATGCTGGTCCGGAAAATCATGAGGCTCGGTTATTACTGGAATACCATGGAAACCGATTGCCGGTCGTATGTCAAACATTGCCATAACTGTCAAATCTTTGGCAATGTGCAACATATGCCGTCATCGTTACTCTATACCATGACGTCACCCTGGCCATTCTCAACGTGGGGTATCGACATAATCGGGAAAATAAATCCCTCGGGTACCGGTGGGCATTGCTTCATTTTGGTAGCTATCGACTACTTCACCAAATGGGTCGAAGCTGAATCATATCGCATCCTCAATGCTAAGCATGTCGCCAAATTTATCCAAAACAAGATAATATGTCGATATGGGATTCCCGCTGAATTTATCAGTGATCACGGGACTCATTTTCAAGCCGAGACAGCAGCCCTGCTAACTAAATATAAAATTCAAAGGCACACGTCCTCGCCTTACCGTCCCCAAACGAATGGAGCAGTGGAGGCAGCCAATAAAACAATTGTCACCATACTCAAAAAGATGGCTGATAATTACCGGGATTGGCCCGACAAAATACCTTTTGCCCTATGGGGGTACCGGACGTCAATTCGCACCGCAACCGGGGCAACGCCATATTACTTAACCTACGGGATGGAGGCAGTCCAACCAGTCGAGCTGGAGGTACCGTCCCTCAGAATTCTGTTAGAAAGCCAAGTACCCGAAGCTGACTGGGTACGAGCACGATATGACTCACTGGTTCTACTAGATGAACGACGGTCTCGTGCCCTCAATAATATCCAAATCTACCAGAAGAGGATCCAACGGGCTTTCAACAAGAGAGTAAGACCCAGACACATCAGGGAGGGCGATCTAGTCCTTAAGTCTATTCGGGCTCTACTACCGGTTGACCCAAGGGGAAAATTCAAACCCAATTGGGCTGGGCCATACCTGGTGAAGAAAATCCTATCAGGGGGAGCAGTGATGCTGACAGACCTGGACGGGAACGAGTTTGTCAACCCAACCAACCTGGACCAGCTGAAGCGTTACTACCCTTAACCATTTCTCAATGTCATTAGCAAATTTTATCAAAATCATTTTTTTTACAAAAAGCAAGTCAATGAACTAGAATTACTTATTCTACTGTCATAAACATCTTGAACCAATAGTCTTGGTGTAATTCGAGATTGCAGATTTTATGAACTACGTTTGGTTTGATTCTGCTAATCGCAGATACGTAGGCAACCCCTCAAAAGGGTACAACCAATGCAATCAAGAAAAGGCAGGAGCGGTTTAATAATAAACTTCTTTTATTAATTCAAAAAAATATATCCCGATAAACTCGGGAAATTACAAAGTGCAGGAATTCAAAAAATACAAAAAAAGGGCACACAATAAAAATAATAATAATACTTAAATAATAATAAATCCAAGGACTCGAAATTTAGGGCATCTTGCCCTTCCCCTTGTCCTTAGCATCCTTAGTCGTCCACTGGCGACGACGTGGAGGGGAGCGTTCCCGAATTACTAAGGGAACCTCTCTAGCTCGGGCCCGAGTGTTTGAGCCCGACTCCCCTGTCATATCAATGGGCCCAAGTCGAGCCCTGACCGGTTCAGGGAGCCGGTCACGCGGACCAAGTCGGTCCCGGACTGCCAACCTCGGCCCAAGTCGTCGTTCCAAGTCGGTCTGCCCCTGAGTACTGCTAGAACCGACTTCTCTAGATCGAGTCCTAGTATGTGACTTATGACCCGATTCTTCCCGGACTTTAGCTCCAGGAGTGTCTCCTCCAGCGAAGAGCTCTCTGTTATCCTTCGCCGACTCACGCTGCACCAATTCGATGGCTTCATCAAGTCTTAAGGCCTTGCGAGCCTCCTCGGACTCTTCAGAAGTCCACTTCTGGTAAGCCCGTGATACCCAAGCGGATTGGCAAGGGCTAGGTATCGTCCATGTGGGACGAGTGAACCATCGTTGCAACGAAGTGTCGCACATAGCGTCCGTCAATTGGAGCGGGACGCTAATAATGGCTTCCCTCTCAGGGATGCGCTGAGATGAACCGAACTGCCTTAGGAGGCGGTCCGGGTAAATATGGACCGTCCAGTCTAGGGACAAGATCGTCAGATATCGGGCTTGGTCCCTCTTGGCCAATCCAGTTAGCTTCGAAAGAAACCACCAAGCAACGGTCCACCTGATCAAAGGACCCCCGTGGAATGCCAGTTCTTCATCCCAGTAAGCTCGGTTTATCTGGTGACTCGAGCTTATCTTCCGCCTCCTAGAGCTGATCTGACTACTCCTATAACTGGAAATGCTCGGAGGAGTCTCTATGATTGACAGTCGTTCCGACAACCATATCTGAAGGGCATATACAAACTTCGTAAGCAACGGAGCAATTCGCTACAGCCCACTCGATCGAGTACAAAATCTGACTCGATCGAGTAAGCTTGTCAAAAACAAGCAGTAGTCGGGATCGAGTGCCACTCGATCGAGTGCAACATCTGACTCGATCGAGTAAGCTTGTCAAAAACAGGCAGTAGCACGACATAAGTGTCACTCGATCGAGTGACAGGTCCACTCGATCGAGTGACTTACGAAGATCAGAAAATTCGCGTGAAAAAAAAAAAAAAAAAAAAAAAAAAAAAATTCAAGGTACATACTTGAAGAATACGGGTGCTTCCCGTCAGCCGCCGAGTTGGGTCAAGCCGTCGAGCATCCAGCCCCATAATGATTTCCCCCGTGGCTAGCCAAGCAGGGCTATGACCAGTCTCCATCTGGTCAACCACTCCGATCAGCCTGATTTGACCCATGCATGAGTCAAGATCCATCAACCCTTCAAATACGTAACAATGCAGCATGCAAAAGGCAAATGCCCTACGCCTATGAGCAGGGGTAGCCCTTATATCTCGAGGGTTCATAAACTTATCAGCTAGGTCGAATAGGGAGACGTTATCCCCCTGCACCATTCGGTTTGTCTCAGCATGAGACAAACCCAAAAATTCCCTCAACCGCCTCCTTGGATCCGGGTAGAACGGAGGGATAGCTGGCTGGGCAGTAAAGCTCCAACCACCAATAGCAGTAATCTCCTCGGGCAAGGGGCACATCTCGCCCCTCGGGAATGCAAACACGTGATGGGTGGTGTCCCAAAACGACAGACAGGCATCCAGAAAATGCGAATCCACTATTAGACGTTGGAAGGGGAACAGATTGACTATCCCCATTTGAGTTAGCCTAACCTTCTCCTCGTCCCGAAAGTATTGGGACCAGGCGAGAAGCATGGCAGTCAAGTGATCGATGCCCATGATAGGAATTTTTTAGCTTTCTTAAAAGTCTACAAGATTTTGAGAAAGGAGAAGGAGAATTTGAGTTGTGATGCAGAAACTGAAGTAGGAATCTCCTATATTTATAATGGAGAAACCTAACAGGAAACTAACTGCTGCTGCCTCCTTATCTAGCTGGGCCCCAGGCGCGCGCAGGCCTGATTTCAAACTTGAACCCAGAATAGGAATCAAGCTGTCCCGAGCTTTCCTAATATTTTCTAAAAATTTCTTCGCGTCAAAATTCTCGTCTTTCCAAAGTTTTCAATCTTTTTTCTCCCCAGCGAGAGTCAACATTTTACCTACATGTTACATGCAAGTTGTTATGTGTCAGCATACAGGTACACCCCAGACTTCAAGAGGCATGTCCCCGCAAAACTATTTGAATTCCCCAACGGAGTCAACTTTTCCCCGGTATGCTACATTCAAGATGTGATGTGTCGGCACACGGGTACACCTACGCCCCGAAAGGCAAGTTTTACCCCCCACGGAGCATCATCATCAGCCCAGGTACGACTCAAGGCTTCAAAAGCAAGCCCGTACGGCTCACACATTTCCCCAGCGGAACGCCCGAGGCGGCATTTTTTCCGAAATCATATGAGATGGGCCCACATACAGTCACGCCCAGGACTTATGCTACGAGTCCGACTCCCCGCACAGCTATCATCATCAGGACAGGTATGACCCTTTACTTATGGCTGGCGAGCCCTTCACGCGAGTCTACCGGACTATAAACGACCCGACCGGAAGTCTACCAGGTCTTAACGGGCTTGGTAGCTACTCTGACTTTCGCCTTGTCCAAGCCTCAGTCAGAGTGGGGGCTCTGTAGACACCCGCATTTTGACTGCCACGTGTCTATGGTAGTCTCCAAAAAACACCCGATGATGATTGGACGTCAACGTGACTAGTATACTCGGACTCGGACACGAAATTCATAATAGCCGACATGGACTTTTAGCGGAGTAAAAATCCCACAAAACAGACCTCAAATTCAGGCCTAGCAGATCGTTCCGAGTCAAATAAGACTAATTTGGGCCAAAACCGACACCAAAAATATTTCCCGTCTTTTGGCGACTGGGTCAAAACCCGGTCAAAGATGAAACCGTCACAATATCCCAGCCAAGTTCATTTAGGCGCACAAATCAAATTCAAAAATCAAGTCAAAATAAGCAAGATATTCTTGCCTTATTTATCTCAACCTTCGTTGATCCACTCGATCGAGTGGATTGCCCACTCGGTCGAGTGGAGCGTCTTCCGCTGGACCAGACCCGCCCAAATAGGCACTCGATCGAGTGCACTAGGGCCACTCGATCGAGTGCACCTTAGGTCGTGGCAAATGCCTATAAATACCGACTCATTCCCATGCATTTAAAAAGACTTTTTGGACACTCACTTTTACCCTACAATTTCAGCCACATTTCACCCCACTTCAACCCTACTTCATCACACATCAAAGCCTTAGAAATCCTAAGCAATACACACAAAGACCGAGTCCTTCGTCCCTCGAAAAACCGACGTAATACACATACACATCCATACACACCATAACTCGCATACATCCTCGATACTCCCAAGCCTTGCCGCTATTTTACGAGTCCATTTCTGAGGTCTATACTAGCATGTATGTTGAGGGTGTCCTAAACCCTTTTTTTAATCTCTTTTAAATATCGTTTCTATGCGCATTTTCATATCGTTGTATCGTAGTAACACGTACACATATACTAACTTTTTCATATTTTTGCATTTCTATTTTTGCATCTTTTTTTATATCGTTACTAACATTATTACTAATACCGCGTATATATAATACTAATATCAAAAAACCGGTTTTAAAACGTTGAACTACAATAATCACTTTTGGTCCGTCTAATCCCTTTACGAGCAATGACGGAGGTGGAGCCCTTTCGAGGAGCCCCGCCCCAATGTACTCAAGGGCGTGACGCGATCGTGACTCGTTGTAGTTGAACGATTTAATTCCTTTTCATAATTGGTTCGAAACCCGTTGACACGAATATCGACATCACATAACCCAAAAGGGTTAGTTTCGATGTCGTGACGTAGAGGGATGCATCTCGTTACCAATTCAAAGTTTCATAATCTAACACAAACGTTTTTATAAAAACTCCGGTGACGGTATTATAATCGTTCGTACACGATGATAGTACCGGAGGCCGAGTCAAATACAAATCGTGCGATATTTGTATTTGATTCGGCCGATCATCGATTTCAAGTCATAAAACCGAGCGAGTCACCTCTCGTACAGGGGGCACTCGATCGAGTGCCATAGGCCACTCGATCGAGTAGCACCCCAAAAAGTGGTCAGTAGCCACGCTAATGACACACTCGACCGAGTCAGTCAATGACTCGATCGAGTGGGTCTCATAACCCGTAATACCGAGGGCTTAGACACATATTCCGAGCCCCGTTCTTTATCGACTTTAGACCATCATCCGACCTTCCTATTTTTCAAAACTATACACATCACGACACGTAGAACGACTTTGACCATTTTGACGTGATAAGTCGGGACAAGACTACGGGACGCGAGATTAGGCTAGCAATATGCCGCAGTCTCATGTTCCCGTCCTTCGTTTAATACGCGACATAATGCGTATTTAATCGAGGTTAGTCCGCCTACATATTTCCGCGGTCTAGTTTACATACGGGTCCGTCCCTTTCATTATATCGCATTATTTTTATTTCATTTCTTTACGTAATGTTGTATTGTGAATTCCGGGTTGTATTTCCGCCCGTGTAACTTGTACGTTATTTATTTACTTTCGAGCTTTATTTATTATTGGCTTTTACGCTTTTATAAATGAACTTCGCATGCTAAATTATTTCGACCACATTCAAGATGCATTAAATGACGTAGTTAACGCAAAACTCGCATGTTTAGTTAAAAAACGCTGTTTGCATATCATTTCATTATTTTACTAGCGCGCGTATCACGAACACGAACGATGTCTTAGTAGAGGCCGCCATGTGCGGGCGGGGTTGGGTGTCCTTAGTGGGCTTCCCAACACGTACCCTCACCCCTTACTCAGAACCTTCGGTTTCCAGATGTCCGAAACCCTTGGCGAACGAGAGTCATTCTTTACGCGATTACCGGTATAGATGGTATCGGTATCGCAATGCAAAGGGACGAGCCCCATGAACTCTGAAATCGAAGTGGGCTTACTTTGTGTATAGCCCATGACGACATAGAGTGGGCTCGTATGGTTCCGAATAACCACAAAATTTGGTGGCGACTCCATTTTGACTTAAATTTCGAACCCGAGAGCAATCTCACCACGAGATTCATTCGCCTACCCAAACCCGCGTGTGGCCGCGTCGGGGTGGACCTACGTCATGTCCACACATCCTCATTTTGAAGTCAGAGTCAGAGTCTACTGTATTCTGTCCTCTTTTCAAAATTCAATAAAATCAGCTTTTCTATTTCTCATATATGCTTCCCTTATGTGTTTCCGAGAACATGATGAACACCATCATACACTGTGAGCACATGCACGTGACTATTATAGGCACATCTATAATGACAGCAGGAACTGAGACCCGTGTTTTCCTTTACCTGTTCCATGTTTGGTATAGAAAGCCACAAAACCACCCTTAGCAGGAGCGATCTCGAATCCTATGACAAATCTAGGTAGTCTCCTAATTTGGGTTCAAGGCGGGAGGCAAGCCCATTTTCCCACAATAAACACCCCTCCAATAAGTTTAACCAGTCCTTACCCTAGGCGTTAGGCTAACTAAAAGAAAAAGAAGCATCGTGGCTCTATAGACTTGATGCCAAAAATACCCAACTTGGGACAATGCTCCCACCAAGTTTGTTCGGAATTATGAGGACAATACCGAGATCCAAACCACCATATTTATTGTAGAGTACTCCACCGCGAGTTGCACTCACACAAACACCAACTATGCTTACACCTTACAAAGGTTTTGCTCCACAAGCCTATCCAACCGATGGGCCCACCCCCATATCCACCCACAACACCATAGGGGAGGATAGCTAAAAAAAAACTGGAGAAAAAAAATACAAAGTCCAAGGAAAAAGCAAAAGGCTAAAACAAAAAAAAAGTGAGCCATCATCAAAAGAGGCACCCTTGACCGGGGCACGGTCAACTCAAATAAAGAATCCCACGACCGGGGCTAAGAGGTCAACCAAAAAAAAATCAAAAACCCATGACCATGTTTAACGGTTAACTCAAGTGAAAGCTCCTTGACCGGGGTACGATCAATACAAAAATTATCGATACCTATACCATCAAAAAGGGGAGAGACAATCAAGCTGGTTAGCTAACACCACACTTAGCCTTCCCACATTACAACCTTCAAGACCTTCCCGAGACCTAGGCTAAGAGACAGACCGGAATTTTGAGGATTCAAGCTCCATAGGATACCCCTAACCATTAGGGCCAGACATGGAAATCAGATCCCGCATTATCAACCTACCGCGATTGAAGTTCGAGTCATTTTTACTCGACTTCCCCCTTTCCTACCACTTTACAATACCTTACCCTCGAAGCCTTAGCTCCACAAAATCGAGCTCCAGATTTCGAATCATCAAAGCCACTTACGACCTAGCTCCGCATTTCCAAAAACATCCAAACCAGTTACCAGCCGCAAACACGGAAACTCAACCTGCGGTCGGCATAGAACATGCCCAAATAGTTCACACCACCTTTGGGGGCTATCCCGGAGAATGCTCACAGTCACAGGATCAATATCCTAACTATTCCAGCCCTTTGATCAAGACATCATTGGGAATGCACCTAGCCTACACCATCGCTATGGCTAGTTACACACAAAGCCCTAATAAACTAGGCACCATAACATATCTTCCAATTCACTGAACTACGGCTTGGTTTGATTTCACTACACGTGAATACGTAGGCAGCCTTTCAACAAGGGCACAAGCACCCACGTTGACACACGTTCAAAAAGCA
The DNA here is from genome assembly GCA_958450325.1 of Agrostemma githago. Classification (NCBI taxonomy): domain Eukaryota; kingdom Viridiplantae; phylum Streptophyta; class Magnoliopsida; order Caryophyllales; family Caryophyllaceae; genus Agrostemma; species Agrostemma githago. The sequence goes on from OY288241.1 coordinate 61,965,973, forward strand.
CCATCATTCCGGTCACGACACTGTCATGTTCTCAACAATTAGCTTTGTCGTCCAGGAGGCTTCTCTTAGACAGAAGATCTCCATCCACTCACAAAATCCAAAGACTTTCAAAATCTAGCCTCCTTTCTATAGAGTGTCCTAGTACTCGGCTCAGTCGAAGACGAGAATCCGTCAGGGACTCGAAGCGACACCCACTTTGGGAACGTACCCCAAAACCAAACATTCAAAGAACACTAGACTACAACATTGCCACTGCTGAGTCCTGCAGAAGCAGTCTCATTACAGACTATGACACATCCTTCCCATTTCAATGTATGTTCGACCGTGTTGCCACTCGCCTAGACTACGGAATAGCGCAACTTAAGAGTCTTGTCATCTTAAGTGGCCCACCCCCCTACCGAGTCACAGTCAAACTACTCGAGAGTCCAAGTCGTGTCTGTCAACTCGTCGTCCTGTCACGTCCAGATTCGAGTCTGTCGGTACCTCCCTCCTCAAATTTTCACTTCAAAGTTTGCAAAACTTAGCCATTTGATGAAATCCTTTTCGACAAGGTCAAATTTCAGTCTATTTAAACTGCAAATTTCTTTTCTACCCCTTTCAATTTTGAAAACCTATCTCCTAGCACGTGAGTTGCTTTCAGGACTTCGATTTCAAAATGAAGCAAAAACCATTTTCCCCAGCGCAAGTCAGTCTATAGATGCTAACTGCATTTCCTATGTGCTATCTTGCTATCTACCATGCCTACTATTTCTGCCTATGAATCTAACATTTCAGGTACCAGCTGGTGCTTCCCAACGGAACATCAAAGGCGGTGTTTCTTCTGGAATGCTACATGCAAGTTGTCATGTGTCGGCATATGGGTACACCCAAGACTTCAGAAGCAAGTTCCGTGCAACTACTTTACTCCCCAGCGTGAGTCGGTGTTTCTCTGGAATGCTACATCCAAAATGTGATGTGTCGGCATATGAATACACCTATGACTTCAAAGGCAAGTTCGACTCCCCACGGAGCTATCATCATCAGGACAGGTATGACCCTCTGCTTATGGCTGGCGACCCCTTCACGCAAGTCTAATGGACTATAAACGACCCGACCGGAAGGCTGCCAGGTCGCAATCCTCGATTGGCTTTGTAGCTACTCTGAGTTTCGCCTTGTCCAAACCTCAGTCAGAGTGGGGGCTCTGTAGACACCCGCATTTTTCCTGCTAATGTCTATAGCAGTTCCCGACAAAACACCCGATGATGATCGGACGTAAACATGACTTAATACGCTCGAATACGGATTCGGAATCTATAATATCCGACGTGGGCATTTAGCGGAGTGCAAATCTCTCAAAACCAACCTCAAATCCAGGCCCACTGGGTCGTTTCCAATAAAATGAGACTAATTTGGGTCAAAACCGTCACGGAAATAAAACCGTCTTTTAGCAACCGAGTCAAAACCCAGTCAAAGTCGAATCCCGAGACGAACCAGCCTTACATTATGTCCAAATACACAAAATGAATCAAGTCTCAACAACCAAATCCTTTCAAAAAAAGTCAACAAATCTTTCCCTATTTACACTACCTCCGTTCACACCCACTCGATCGAGTGGTTCACACCCACTCGGTCGAGTAAGGCAGTGAATCGGGCGAACCGTTCCTGAACCGGGCACTCGATCGAGTGCGCTTACACCACTCGATCGAGTGACCCTAAACCGGGGCATTCTCTATATATACTCCCCCATACTCATTCATTTACCAACTTTTTTACCACAACTTTTTACCCGTTAACTTTTGACCCTAATCACAGTACAACTTTACATACATCAACCATCAAACACACCTTCAAACACTCAATCATCCATCATCTACATACACATATACACATTCAAATTCTCGAGATCAAAACTCGTCAAAGACACACACCATAACTCACCCTGCATATCTCGACACTCCCACGCTCCCGTCGATATTACGAGTCCGTTTCCGAGACCAATTAAGCATTTAGGTTGAGGGTGTAATTCAAATCCCAACATCCTTTCTCCTTTCTCTCTTTTTGATTATATATATATACTACTACTATTATTATTATTATTATTACTAACTACTAACACTAACATTTTATTTTCGTTACTAACATTTTAATTTTGCTACTAACATTTTATTTATCGCAATCTAACATTTTATTTACGTACTCTAACACATAACATTTTATTTACTGTTTATATTCCGTCTTATATAATACCGCGTATAATTATTTAACAAAACTATTTTCAAAATGATCCGAGCAACGTCCGTTGAGGCTAAATTAATGATCCTAGGCCTTAAGGCCAAATTACGATATTAAAATGCCGAGGACTCAAGTTTGCAACGACGGTCGAATTTTCGGGTCGAATATGTTTAATTAAGAATTCCGCCTAAAGTCTATTTAATCCCTTTACAAGCCGTATTGGAGGTGGCGCCCTTCGAGGTGCGCCGCCCTAAACACTTAAGGGCGTAATAGATCGTGGAGATTCGTCGTTAAATATGTCCGACCACATCTCTTTCAAAATATTATTCTAAAAGAATCATCGACAAATCGGATTAGGACGAAACCCATTGACGCCGAATTAATTGTCACACGATCCGAAAGGATTGATTACGACATTATGACGCGGAGTTAATCGATATTTGTTCTAGCCCGATCAAACTCGATTTTGCAAATTCGCTCCAATACTAGATGTCGGTTCTATAACCGAATGTCGAGTGAGACGAGCCATCGAGATTTAAACTAATATGAATTGGACAATATTTATATTTAGCTTAATTGCATCTCGATTCAAAAATGTAAAAGCTACAAAATGGGTCGTTTCAAAGCACAAATTAAACACCCGTACAGAGGGCACTCGATCGAGTGCACAAGCCCACTCGATCGAGTAGCACACCGAAAACTGGGCAGTAGCCCCATTAAAGGTTCACTCGATCGAGTCTTGGCTATGACTCGGTCGAGTGGGTCCCTTTGATCTAGTAAATCGAGAGCCACAAAGCATCCTTTGAGCCTCGTCTTTTTTTACGGCTTCGATCCACGCGTGTAAATTCAATCACGTGATCTTCATTTTCAAAACTCATACATTATTATTTCACTCTCACCAATTTGATCGACGTCTTTTACGATTAGTTTTGTGTCGACGAATCTTTAAATCGTATCCGATACATGACTAATCCAGACGCCAATTTTCGATGTGATAAGTCGGGACAAGGCATCGAGATTCGGGATCGGGCTAGCACCACGTCTAGGTTCCATATCTCCGTCCTCCGTTTAATGCACAACATAATGTGCATTTAATCGGAGTTCGTCCATTTATTCAATTTACGGTCTAGCTTATATTTACTATTTACGGGTCCGTTTATAGTTAATATTTACCGTTTCCTGATTCGATTATTCTATTTTATTGCTCGTTGTATTGTGAATTCCGGGTTGTATTCCACCCGTGTAATTTGTAACTTATTTACGAGTTTTCTATTTTCGATGTTTGCCATTTATTTATTTAAATGAACATCGCATGCTAAACTACTCCGACACTAATTTAGATGCATTAAATGACGTAGCTCACTCATAATTCGCATGCTTAGCCGAAAACGCTGTTTGCATATCATTTAGTCATTTTACTAGCGGGCGTACACGAACACGAATGATGTCTTAGTAGAGGCCGCTAAGTGCGGGCGGGGTTGGGTGTCCTTAGTGGGCTTCCGAACACGTACCCTCACCCCTTACTCAGAACCTCAGTTTCCGGATGCCCGAAACCGTTGGCGCACGAGAGTCATTCAATACACGATAACCGGTACTGACGGTATCGGTATCGCAATGCAAAGAGACGAGCCCCATAAACTCTGAAATCGAAATGGGCCGTACTTTATGTACGGTCCACAACGACATAGAGTGGCTTCGAACGGGTCCGAATTCCCACAAAATTCGGTGGCGACTCCAACTTTGACTTAAATTTCAACCCGAGATCAATCTCACCATGAGATTCATTCGCCTACCCAAACCCGCGCGTGGCCGCGTCGGGGTGGACCTACGTCATGTCCACAAGAGTGTGAAGGTTGCTCCGAAGGAGAATAAGGTGGTTCACAAGTATCCAAGGAATGCAAGTCATCATCCTGCATCAAGTTAGAAATCATAGGGGTTTCGGGAATGAAGTGAGATTGGACACTATACACATCATCATAATCTTCCTCAAATGGGCATATGTCCTGTCTAATAGATGCAACAGATTCAGTCATAACATAGTCAGTGGAATGTGAGAAATTAACTCTAGTATCTAACTTACTTGGAGTATCATGCTCGTTTTTCTTTAAAGTTAGCATATTTATAAGTTGTTGCGTAATTGCCTTAAGCTCTTTTATCTCAGTCTTCCACTTTATCTCAGTCTTCTACTTTATCGCCTTATGTGCCCATCGTCTCACATAAGGCATGTAATTAAACATCCCTTCACATTTTTCCTCAATTTTAGCCCGCGTCGCGTCATCGACACCATCATAAATAATATGACTCACCTCCCACACACTCACATGATAGCCATTTTGAGTAATAAAAGAGTCCAGTCTATCAAAATAAATATGCAGTGGCTCATGCTCAAACAGAGGGAAGTAGAAGATAGTAATAATGGTGGGAAAAAAAGTAAAAGTTTAAAAATAAAAAGTAAATAAATACGATTAAAAAGTAAGAAAAAAATAAAAATAAAAATAAAAATAATGATGATGATAAATCGTCTCAAGAAACTGGAGTTCCATGAGACAGAAAACAAACTAAAATAAACAAGAAGAAAAATACCGTCTCCCCAGCAACGGCGCCAAAATTTCATAAGTAGATCGGATACCTATCAAAGATAACCGACTACGGTCCGACTAAAATATAGCTAGGGAAGTCAGGATTGATTCCCCAGGAAGACTTGCAATTAAAATCTATCTAGGTAGCATATCAGAGTGGTTTTGTTTGTACTTGACTAATCTAAAAGTAGTGAAAGAAAGAGAATTAAAGGAGAAGAAATAACTAGAATAAATAAGAGGAATTTATAAGGAGAGAAAACTAGAATTGTCGGTTCACCACGAATTTCATATGGTTACGGTCTAGGTCACAGGTTTATCGCAGATATTGGTCTAAGGGGTAGTGAAAAGGTCCTTCCGGTCTGCTATTCTCCCTAGCATGCGTCTAAAGGCTTCCGATCTCATTAGGGCACACTAATGTGTTGTATCAGGTCTAACTTTTACCAGGCTTCCGATCTTAGGTTCAAGTTTATCAAATTCAATTAATCAATCATGCGCGTTAACTGACTAATTGCGATTATATGCTACAATTGACAACTCAGACGCAATATCATTGACAGATCTATAAACTATTTGGCGGCCACATTCAATTCGCAGATCCCCTAATTCCTAGCAAGGAAAATTAGCTAATCATGGAGGATTTAGCAACAATACTAATAATGATGATAATTAAATTAAGCATAAGTATTAAATCTAGGAATAATTCAATCGTAAACAATAAAAAAAGATCAAGGAAGAGAGGATTTAGAAGAAGAACAAAGCAGAAATTGATTACCAAAACAAAAGAGAAATAACAAGAGGATTCAATCGTACGTCTTAAAGCAATTCACGTAAAACCGAATTGAGGGAATGGAGAAATCAAACCTAAAATTTGTAGAGTATAAAAGAAGTAAAGTAGAGTGGAGGGGGAGAAGAAAGGAGAGAAAAAGAGAAGGAGAAAAGGAGAATGAGAGATCTCTAATTCTAGTCTAATAGTTTCTTAAATACTAAGTTAAAACAAAAGTTCAAAAGTTTTATTAACACTAAACATCAAATTAGAAAAGTCTCGGTCTTCGTTTAGTCTCAAGAATAGTCGGTTGACTATTTTGGATAGTCGTTCGAGTAATTGTGACCTGTTTCCATTCTCAACATTGCGCGCTCAACTTCAAATGCTCGCCATTTCTTCGTTAATTCTTCAAATCGGGCTTGTAATATACCGTTGGAAAGCTAAGAGAAAGAGTTTCTAACGCAACTTGAATCGGCTAAATTAAAGCTTTACAACTCAAGATATTCACGTTTTGATTTGACCCGTTTGGAAATGATCATTCTCTTTTCTTATTTCGCATAAGATTTCATCTTTAAGCACGATTTTTTTCTTCTTTATGCGTCTACGGGTCCATTCCCTACATAAGATGCAACAAGACTACTAAGTATCAAATTTGGGGGAAAATAGTAGCCAATGCTACTCGATATGCATAGAAATGCGTGCGTAAAAGATGGAATAAACGTACATAAATCGCACGCATCAAATACCTTGACATAACCAATTTGTAATACATTACGGTATAGTGGGACGTCGATCACAAGTAACCGACCCGGGTAAAATTGGGGTTATGCGTGAACCGTCAAACTAACACGTGTACTTTAGTAACCAATCGATTTCTTTTCGAGTATCACCCTGAAGACCCTGATGACAAGTTGTACATCAGGTATCCCTAGTGGAGTCGCCAAATTGTGGACATGACATAGGTCCACGCCCGATGCTGTCATGCGCGGGTTTTGGTAGGCGGATGTTCTCGTGTGATATTGATTTTTGAATTGAAATTTAAATGATAATGCAATCGCCACCAAACTTTGTGAAAGTTCGGACCCGTTCGAACACACTCTATGCTTAGGCGTATCGTACACAAAGCACGACTTGCCTTATAGTACTAGAGCTTGTGGGGTTCGTCCCTTTGCATAACGATACCGATGTCGAATTATCGAGTATCGTATATCGAATGACTCTCATTGACAATGGTTTCGGGCGTCCGCAAATCGAAGGTTATGAGTAAGGGGTGAAGGTACGTGTTGGGAAGCCCACGAAGGACACCAAATCCCGCTCGCTCATAGTGGCCTTTATTAAGATATCGACTGGTGTTTAAGTACGTGTATTAGTAAGATGGTGAAATGTTTGACAAACATTGTTTTATGCTAGACATGCGAGTTTGTATGGTCACTACGTCGTTTAATGCATCTTGATTTGTATTGTCGAAGTTGAATTTAGCATGTCGGCTCATTTAAAAGCGATAAATGACACGCAATGAATTAAATAACTTGAAAATAGAGATTACAAGTTACAAGGGTGGAATACAACCCAGAATTCATAATCGACAAGAAATTGTAATATTGAGTTACATACGGTAAACGTGAACTATAAACGGACTTGTAAATAGAAACGCAAATAGAAACCGTAAGCCAAACAATTGGACAGACTCCGATCAGTTGTGCATTATGTTGCGTACTAATTAGAGGACAGAGGGTCATGGGCATGTGCTCATGTGACGTGGAACTCAGGCGCAGGAGGCTGAGCGACTCAGCCTCCAGGCGCGTGCACTGGGGCGCCTGAATCAGCAGCGTACGGAACTAAAACGTGATGCTAGTTCAATCCCGAGGCCTCAATGTCTGGTCCCAACTTATCTTAGTGAAATATGATTGTCTAGATTTATCGAATATCAAGTCTGACTAAAGAGTCATTGATATAGGATTAACATCACGAGGCGTTCACTCAAAGTCGTAAAGAGAAAATTATGATAGAATGTAAATAGCCACAAAATATGGGGTTTAAAAGAAAACACGCGATAGATTGACGCGTGCCGACTAACATCGCAAATATGATTCCCTAGGCGGAACTTGTATCGTTGTTTGACTTCTTTGGAAGTCCAGGATTTCTCGTTTTGGCCTTCATTGGGTATTTGTTCCTAATTATCCTGCTTTATGATTTGGATCGAATATATCAACTTAATTCGGATGTCGGGTCTTGTGGACCGTACGATGCTCAGTTTGACGTCATTAGGTCTTGTATTAGTTTGATTCTCGATGGCTCTTTATGCGTGACTTTCGATTACAAAATCGACATCCAATATTTCATAGCGACGCTTATATATGATATTGAAAACACGCGATGAAGAATTCAACGATCACGTCATAACCTGTAGGTCAGGGGCCTGACCAGCGATGCCTCGACTATTAGGCGCCTGGGGTGGCTCGCCTCAAGCGTGAGGCGCCACCCCCCGTGCGTCCTATCTGGTGGTTATGCAGACTTTTGGTAGAAACTTTAATCGAGTGCGTTCGTTTTAAAAGAAAATCGATTCGGATTAAATGATTTGCACTATTCGACATCGACATTGACCATGGTTCCATGATGTGCGAATTTGGCGTCATATGACGCTTATCCTGAACTGATAATGACTTATCCTTGTAGGCATTAGGTCCTACGTATCTTGACATCGTAATTGGATCATCAGGATCTACGATGTTGATACCGTCATTGGACGCCCACTCGAGTCGTGTTAAAATAGTTTTAGGTAATTATACGCGGTAGTATAGAATGATAGCGTAAAAGCGTTTTAGGGGGTTGACTCGCCTTAAACAACCAAATACGCGGGGTGACGAGATAAGCGACTGGCGATGCGAGTGCGGTACTCTTGTGTTCGGGTTTCCTTATTTCTTCATCCTTAGTACTCGATACGTAAAAGAACGAGTATTTTAATGTTGGAAAGTTAGTAGTTAGATGTAATTAGGAACGATAAGTAAATGTTAGTATGTGATAATAAAATGTTAATATAATTAGAATATGATAAATAAACGAGTTTAGAGATTAGAAATGAGATTTGGACACCCTCAACCTACATGTAAAATGCTTCAAAGTACGAGTTCGCGAAGTATCGTTGTAGACACGGGGAGCGGTTCGAGGTATATAGGAGGAGTTAAAGTGTATATATTACGGTTTTGAGTTTGTGTGAAAGAGGTTAGGCTCTCGCACTTTTGTATTCGGGTTGAGGAATGAAAAATGCCCTCCGTATCGCGGCGTTATTGTCGGGTCTCGTGGACCGTATGACGCTCGAATTGACATCATAGGTTTCGTATTAGCTCGATTTTCGATGACTCTTCATGTATGACATTCGATTATAGAATAGACATCGAACATTTCGGAGCGACGCTTATAAATGACATCGAAAACACGCGACGTAGGATTCTGCGATCGCGTCATAACCCGAGAGTCAGGCGCCAGCCATGGGGGGCCCTGATCGTCAGGCGCTTGGGGTGGCGCGGCTCAAGTATGAGGCGCCACCACCCTAGCGCCCTGTATGATGGTTATGCGGACTTTGGGCATAAACTTTAGTCGGATGCGCTCGTTTTAAAAGAAAATCGATTCGGATTAAACAATTCGCACTATTCGACATCGACATTGACCATGGGTCCATGATGTGCGAATTTAGCGTCATATGACGTTTATCCCGAATTGAAATGCCTTGTCCTTGTAGACATTAGGTCCTAATTATCACGATATCGTAATTTTGATCATTAGGATCTACGATGTCGATACCATCATTGGACCCCCACTCGAGTCGTGTTAAAATAGTTTTAGGTAATTATACGGGGTAGTATAGAACGAAAGCATAAAAGCGTTTTAGGGGGTTGACTCGTCTTAAACAACCAAATACGCGGGGTGACGAGATACGCGACTGGCGACGCGAGTGCTGTACTTTTGTATTCGAGTTTCCTTATTTCGTCATCCTTAATATTCGATACGTTAAAGAACGAGTATTTTAATGTTGGAAAGTTAGTAGTTAGATGTAGTTAGGAACGAAAATTAAATGTTAGTATGCGATAATAAAATGTTAGTATAGTTAGAATACGATAAATAAACGAGTTTGGACACCCTCAGCCTATATGTCAAATGCTTCGAAGTATGGGCTCGCGGAGTATCCTTGTAGACACGGGGAGCGGTTCGAGGTATATAGGAGGAGTTAAGGTGTATATATTACGGTTTTGAGTTTGTGTGAAAGAGGTTAGGCTCTCGCATTTTTGTATTCGGGATGAGGAATGAAAAATGTCGACCTTTGAAATGGTGTGCATAAGAGTGTATTTATACAGTTTTGCAAAATGTCCTAATTTTAAAATTCAGGCGTCTGAAGGCTAGCGCCCTGATATTGAGGCGTCTCACTCGGGGCGGAGTTCTGAGGCGTCTGGATTCAGGCAGTTGAAATCGCGCGTATCGGAAGTTGCTCAAAATACGGATTGATATCCGGGTTAAAGGAGGAATGATTTTATTCCATTTTGAATTTGATTTTGAGTGTATTTGGATGCTCTTTTGAATTTGGTTTGTTTCGGGTTTCGACTTTGGCCGGGTTTGACTCGATCGATAAAGACGGTTTTGTCCCCCGGTGGTGGTTTTGGCTCAAAGTAGGTTTATTTTATTGGAAATGACCCACTGAGTCTGGATTTGAGGTCAGTTTTGAGAGATTTGTACTCCGTATTCGAGCGTATTGATACATGTTAACGTTCGATCATCATCGGGTGTTTTGTTGGAGATTGGTACAGACACGAGCAGGCAAAATACGGGTGACTACACCACTCTCATGTTAGGTAGTTATCTTTTATTATTTTTTATTCCTATTAGTGTGTCTCACGATAACTTATCGTGAGACGGTCTTCACGTAACTAATTGGTGTAGTGGTGAAATTGGATTCGGTGACTTGTATAGTTGCGTGTTAGGGGTTTGACTGTCGCATTCTCTCATAAAAAAAAATTTTGGCACTACGCATTTTTGATAAAATTTTTGTGATATTCTTATATTGGAGCACTATTTAAAAAAACTCCTCGTATAAACTAGTATATCGTGGTATTAACTAGATTAAAGCTCGTGCGCTGCCCGTGTTAGTTGACTTAATTACATTGGAAAAAAATATATAGAAATAAAAGATTTCATATAAAGATTATAAAATAAAGGGTGAATTGATATTTTATATCTTAACTACGATTATGGAAGAAAAAAGTATTTAAGACTCATATTAAATTTGACATTATTATTTATGGGACAAACCACCTAATTTTATAGTCTTAAAAACACTTTACTTTTTTGATAAGATCTAAAGACGAATGATTACTTTGGTTGATATCTAATGATGAATAATTACTCTTATTTATAATACTGATTTTTTTTTATAATTTTTCGATGTGTGATAATTTACTATCTTAAGAGTTCTTTTAAAGACTCAAAATAACACATGGTTACTCATATTTATTACGAAGTATATAGAACCATCATCTTATTTTAATTTTTTTGATGTGAGTTAATTTTATGTTTGTAGTCTTATTAAGAGAATTTTTAAAACTGAAAAGTTTTTTGTCGATATTTAAAAGCAATGATTACTCTTATTTACAACGTATAATTTCATAATCTCATCACAATTTTTCGATGTGGGATAATTACTTAAGATTTATAATCTTAAGAGCTCTTTAAGACTCAAAAGATTTTTGATGGATAACGAATGATTATTCTTATTTATAATATAGAATTTCATCACCTTATTAATAAACTGTCGATGTGGTCCATCTTGTATATTGTCTTTATTATTTGTTGTATTTATATCATTCGTTTTCAGATGTAAGCCTACGTGGTTGTACGCATTGTAAGATATAAAATATACTCCGTATATCTTTGTAAATATATCAAATGCTTTCTGGGATATATCAATTAAAATACTATATACCATGTATATAGTGTTCCGGTCACGGAAACAATTCACCCGGCCTTGGATCCGGGCTGTATGATTGGATTAATGGTGAACAGTTGATTGTTTGATTTCCTTCAACCTCCCCTTCCTCTCACTCCCTTGATCGGACCTTCCCGGCGGAGTTGGCCTGCTCCTTGCACAATGAACGCACAGGGCCTCGGAGGTTGTCCGAGGAAACCCTCTCCGATGCCTAAGTTAGTCCGTGAACTGCCTTGACGAACCTAGCTCGTGAGGAACTAGGTGGCGTTTTTAGGAGTAAGAGTCTAGAGAGAGAAAATTCAACCCCCTTTATGTGGGAAATGGGTAAGTATTTATACCTTCCCACAAGAGAGAGGAAAAGAGAAAGAAGAGGAGGGAAATGAGTGGATGCTGGTGCGACACGTGGACTCACCTTGTCCACTCATTTCCCCTTACCTTAGGCAAAATGACGGATGGGTCCTCGGTTCTCCTTTGGTCCTGCTTAGGCGGGAGCGCCCTGGAAGCAGGCAGGAGGCCTGGTTCGCCCTGCTTGGCAGGCGGCCAGGCTGTGCCAGGCGGCTAAGGGATTAAGGCCATACACTTGAGGTTTCAATGATGTTGACGGACAGTCTGCTGGGCAGGCCTTTCCTCTTTCTGGGATTGGTCGCCTTGGGGCCTGACTGGCAGGCGGCCTGAGGTAGGCAGCCGACCCCCATCAATTGGCCCTCGCCGGCTGAGGGGGAGCGGGGCTCCTGCTCGGCAGGCGACGTCTTGTTTTGGGACGGTGGGAGGTTGACTCCTTGGACACTCTTGCATTAAATGTGCCGCGTATTCCCGAGGGAACATGCCTTAATTTCTCTGGGTATGCAGAGAGTTCAAACGTCTTTTGTTATGATTACTCTCCTTTGCATAGCGAATTTTCGAGCAGTGTGCCAGTTTGATGATTGGCTCTCTTCCTTGCAGAAGTGGTTGGGGCACCATTAATGCCCCGCTTCTGCTTTTTGTATAAATTGCATCCTCCTTCAGTATCTTCACGATCCTTTTCCGACCTTCCTTTATTTGTCTTTAATCATGGCTTGGATAAAAAAAAGCGTAACTCGTCGTGGAGTTAGATATGTTACTTTCATCTTCAGAGGGTTTTGGAGGCTCCGATATGCTCGTGCTGCTTATCTAGCTGTCCGTCGTAGTCGCCGTTCACGGCTTCGTTCCCGCCGGATGGATCAGAAAGCTTCTGCTAGGAGGGGCAAACGCCTCAGGAAGTCCTCGCCTCTGGCTGCGCCTAGGTTTGGGCGCTGCCCCCAGGGAGGGGGCTGTTTTGACAGGGGATGCCATGAGTGCTTTCCGTGGCTACACCCTGAACAATTTGACCCCAACTTCTCTAAAACTGATTCCTCCTTGGCGTCAGGTCCCTCTTCGCCTGTGAAGAAGACAGGCTGTCGCACCTGCGACGAATCCCAGGCCGTTCCCTTTGGCAGGGACTGGGAGGATAGCAGCCAGGACTCCGACGATAGTGGGGGTCTTGGCTGTTTAAGTGACAGGGATGAGGATGGGATCCCTGATGATCCTTTCCAAGATTCCCCGGACTGGGACTAGGGTACGGACTTTGGAGGCCCAGGCAGCCCCGGGGATCCTTCTCCTGACTTGGATGATGATTAAGCCTGCATAGCAGGGCATTTCGCTTGTTGGGCCAGAATTTCTGGGCCCTTGTATATTTTCTTCGCTTGTTCGGTGCTGAATGTAATTTTTCCCCTTTTAAGTTTTAATGAAATGGAATTCAGGCGATGCGTTTGTGTGCTGCATTTTTAATGCTTTTTTTTTTTGGCCAAGGGGGACGTCATAGGGTGACCAATCTTCTGACACCCTTTGGTCCTCCCGAGGTTTTTCTTGGGAAGCTACTCAGAGCAAACCTCCGTAGGGGTGACACGTGGACCGCAGCCTTTGGGTGAATTCCTGAGGGTTGGGCGACTCTTGGCATGCCTTTCTTTCTATAAAAGTGATCAGTCATCCACTCTTTCACTTTTTCAATCTTTCTTTTCCTTCGAAACTCCCTATTCTCTTTATCCGTTAAAACCCTCGAGCGATAACGAATCGTATCCTACTTTGCACCCCCCTTTCCCTGGGAGACTCTTTCTTCGGGCTTGCACCGTGCTGTCAGGCGATCTTAGGTCAGATTTTCGACTTCCATTTTCTGCTTTTTCCTTTTGATTTCCTGCTTTCCGCTTTCGCTAGAGTAGAATGTCTAGAACCCGCGAGCGGATTTTGCCCTTTACTGACCCATCAAAGAGGGGGGAAGGGGTGAATTTTGCCTCCTCCTCTAGGGAGTTTGGTTTTGAGGAAGAGCATTCGGCGGGCAGTGGGGGTGGTAATTCTCCTGACCCCCCTTCGTTTGACGCTATTGACTCGGACGACGAGGCGTTAGAAGTTGACCCTTCTAGAACTTCCGGCCCCCTTGTTCGTCGGGAAAGGGGTAGGGTTTACTATCTAGATAAGGCCAAATACCGTATCCCTCTGAGTGCTTTCCCTGACCCGAAAAATCGGGAGACGATCATTGCAAAGAACGCCGCTGGTGTGATTGAGCGGCTTTATAACTTCGGGGAGGGGTATACAGTTGTTGTCCCCGGCGAAAAGGATACCGTATGCAACCCCCCTGATGGGTGCATAGCGATTTACCATAAATGTCTGGAGTTCGGCCTTCGCTTTCCCCTTCATCCTTCCTTAGAGGAGATCTTCAGGCGTATGAACGTCGCCATCGCCCAGCTGACAGCCACGGCTGTCAGGGCGTTGATTTCATATGTCTGGACCTGTCTTTTCCACCGCATGGAGCCTTCCCTTGACGCCCTGCGGTTTATGGTGGGCTTACAAATGCTTTCTTCTGGGAGTACGGGCTCCCCTGGTTATTGGTCCCTTTTGAGGCAGAAGGGACATTGTTTGGTGTGGCCTGGCATGGACAGTTTGAGAGACTGGAAGAACAACTTCCTTTACATACACAGCATCCATGGGTGGAGGATTCCTCGTCATTTCAGGAATCATGTCCACACCAGGCTTGAGACCCCTGAGGAGTACCACCCTGGCGTGGGTGGAAAGGCCTTGGAGGTTAAGCTAAGTGAGAAGGACAAGGAATTGACGGCCTACTTTGCTGCCCACACTAACAAGTATGGGGTGTATGGCCCCACCTTATGGCTCCCTCATGCGGAGCTTATAGCGACTGATAATTACTTGACCCGGTTGGGCATGAATCCGGGTCTAGATAAAGGTAGTTCAGGAGTGTTGGTGATTCTTTCTCACTCTTTTTTCCTTTTAAAAGTGCCCTGACAGCTTGTATGTTTGCCTTGCAGATCTTGCTACCTTTATTTGGAGGAAAGGGGAGGTGAGACGCCTGGGCTTGGACGAGAATCTCACTGTTGTCCAAAGTCGCCCTTCTCTTCCCCCTGATTTTAAGAGAGGTGAGAAGAATTTGATGAAGCATTTGAAGGGTCTGTCATTCAGTAGACCAAGGCTTCCCCCTCCTCCTAGAGTAACGCCTGCAAAGACGGCGGTTTCTGAGGCCACCGCCTCTCCAGCTGCGAAGGCGATTGCCTATGAGGCTACCCCTTCGCCCGTTGGCAGGCAAGAGGGCCTTTCAGGAGGGGTCCAGATTCCCCCGGGGTCGCGGGCCGCAGGCTCCGAAGAGACTGGGGAGAGTACCCCCCGGGCGCTGATTAGAAAGAGGAGTCGGGAGGCTCCAAGTGCTGACCAGGTGGTGGACTTGGAGACTTCCACGCCTGAACCCAAGGGTTTTGCTTCGGGGATTCCCGCCACCCTTTTCTCTGAGGAGAACGCCGAGTTCCACTATAATGCAGGCGACAGCCAAGATGTTTCCGCCCTACTTTCCGACTCAGGGGCAGTTCTAGCGGACCATCTTCTCAAGACTGTCAAATCTGCTACCAATCAAGTGACCCAGTACATTCAGCGCACTTCCCGAATCATGCAGGCTTCCGCAGAGCTGGCGGCCCTCAGCCGCCTGAGCGATGAGGAACTGTCTAACTCTGACCGCCTTTCTACAGTCGAGAGGGACGTTGCTCTCATTGCTAGCCTAAAGGATCAGTTGGCGAAAAAAGAGACCGAGCTAGAAGAAGCCAAGGGTCAGGCGATCCACTGGAAGTCTGAGAGTGAGAAGGCTATCAGGGAAGTGTCCCGCCTGGGGGAGGAGTCAAAGAAAGCTCAGCAGGCCTTTGCGGAGTTGGAGCGGGCCAGAAAAGCTTTGGCTGAGCTGGATCATGCTAAGAAGAGCGTTATTGACCTCGGGGAGCGCCTTTCCAAGGCAAATTCTGATCTGCAGGCGGCTCTTGGCGATCTGGCGGCGAAGACCAAGGAGTGGGAGAAGGAGAGGGACGAAATACTCCAGGAGGTGGACACGGCTGTGTCGGCGGGCTTCGTTAATGGTGCTAACTCTTGCCTAGGGGTTGTCATGGAAACTGTCAGGGAGATGTTCCTTGGCTTTGACGAAGATGCTTTCCGAGCCCTCTATACTGCTAAGGACGAAGCTCAAATGCGCAGACTGTCTGAAGGAGCTGCTGCTTCCGGCCCAGATGCTCCCCCTGCTTAACATGGAGGGCAGTCTTCCTCAGAGGGCTCTTGCTCGTCCCCTGCTGTGCCTGTGCCAACGTTTTAATTTCCTTACTTCTTTGCGCGCCGAGCCCTTTGGTGGCCGGCTGCCGTACTCTTGATTGTAATCACTTGTTTTGAAAAACTCTTGTCCTGTATTCCTTTGACACTACTCTTTTTATGTGAATTTTCTGTTTGCTTTTGTCTGTTTTGATTCCACATGAGCTTGATTCGCAGCCTGTCCCTGCCTGCCTGTAAGTAGGGGGGTTCCTGATTGTTTCTCTTTACACAAGTTTGGGGGCCTGCCCCCAGTCCTTGTTAGTCTGGCCTGTCCCTGGCTTTTGTTCAAAGTCCAGGGGGCCTGCCCCCTGTCTGCTCAGAGGTAAGCAGGGTGGTTCTTGCGTTTTTTATACAAGGTTGGGGGGCCTGCCCCTAGTCCTTGTTAGTCTGGCCTGTCCCTGGCTTTTGTTCAAAGTCCAGGGGGCCTGCCCCCTGCCTGCCCAGAGGTAAGCAGGGTGGCTTTTGCGTTTTTTATACAAGGTTGGGGGGCTTGCCCCCAGTCCTTGTTAGTCTGGCCTGTCCCTGGCTTTTGTTCAAAGTCCAGGGGGCCTGCCCGCTGCCTGCCCAGAGGTAAGCAGGGTGGCTTTTGCGTTTTTTATACAAGGTTGGGGGGCTTGCCTCCAGTCCTTGTTAGTCTGGCCTGTCCCTGGCTTTTGTTCAAAGTCCAGGGGGCCTGCCCCCTGCCTGCCCAGAGGTAAGCAGGGTGACTTTTGCGTTTTTTATACAAGGTTGGGGGGCTTGCCCCCAGTCCTTGTTAGTCTGGCCTGTCCCTGGCTTTTGTTCAAAGTCCAGGGGGCCTGCCCCCTGCCTGCCCAGAGGTAAGCAGGGTGGCTTTTGCGTTTTTTATACAAGGTTGGGGGGCTTGCCCCCAGTCCTTGTTAGTCTGGCCTGTCCCTGGCTTTTGTTCAAAGTCCAGGGGGCCTGCCCCCTGCCTGCCCAGAGGTAAGCAGGGTGGCTTTTGCGTTTTTTATACAAGGTTAGGGGGCTTGCCCCCAGTCCTTGTTAGTCTGGCCTGTCCCTGGCTTTTGTTCAAAGTCTAGGGGGCCTGCCCCCTGCCTGCCCAGAGGTAAGCAGGGTGGCGCTCGGATTTTTTGCTGGGGGGGCATTTTTTCCGATTTTGGCAACAGGGGGGCCTCCCCCTATTGCCCCCTGCTCGTTGGTGTGTGAAGAACGCGAGTGTGAACAGGCAACGAGTATAAATCTGAATATCCTTCATTTCTTTATAAAACTGCGACATTTTTGGGTGGTCGGAGCCGTCGACATTCTTTTGACCGTCCTCCGCCATTTGTTTTTAGCAAAAAATAAAAACTATCTTTGGATTTTGTTCAGACGTAGTATTTTTTCAAAGTGTCCGCATTCCAGTGAGCATGCAGCTCTCGCCCTTCAAGGTTGGCGATTTTGTATGTGCCTGGTCCCAGGACTCGAGTCACTTGGTATGGACCCTCCCAGTTGGCACTCAGCTTTCCATGTTCTCTTGACTTTCCAATCGCCTGCGTCTTTCTCAGAACCAGCTCACCCATCTGGAAATTCCTCTGTCGGACTTTGGTGTTGAAGACTTTCCTCATTCGTTGCTGGTAGGCAACGATGTTGGTACTGGCTTCTTCCCTTAACTCATTTACCAGGTCCAAGGCTTCGACCATTGCAGCTTCGTTTTCAGCCTGGTCGTACTGCAGGGAGCGTAGAGAGGGGATCCTTGCCTCAATTGGTAATAATGCCTCTGCTCCATATACCAGACCAAACGGGGTCTGGCCTGTAGACTCTTTTCTGGTAGTTCGGATTGACCAGAGTATACTGGGGAGTTCGTCAGCCCACCTACCCTTGCAGTCATCCACCATTTTCTTCAGGCCGTTCAAGATTTGTTTGTTGGCCGCTTCCGCCTGTCCGTTGGTTTAAGGGTGACAGACGGCTGAGTAAGCGACTGCGACGTTGTGGCTTTCCAGCCAGATTCTTTGAGGATCATTATCAAATTGTCTGCCATGGTCAAATACCAACATTTTTGGCAGACCGAACCTGGTGATAATATTTCGCCAGACCACTTTTCTGACTGCCGGCTCAGTAATGTTGGGCACCGCTTCGGCTTCTACCCATTTGGTGAAATAGTCTATGGCGACAATCAAGAACTTTCTTCCTCCTGTGGCCACCGTGAAGGGTCCCAGGATGTCCATTCCCCATTGAGCGAAGGGGATGGGGGATGTGATTGGCCTGAGTTCCTGGGCCGGAGCATGGATTGATGGGGCGAAAAGTTGGCATTTTTTGCATTTTTGGGTCAGGCTCTTGGCATCTGCCAGCATGGTAGGCCAATAGTAGCCTGCCCTGAGGGCCTTGTGGGCCAGTGATCTCCCACCAATGTGATGTCCACAAATCCCTGAGTGGATATCCTCCAATACCTCAGCGGCCTGATCCGCCCGCAGGCATTTGAGCAGGGGATAAGTGAAAGACTTCTTGTAAAGCTCTTCATCAATGAGTATGAACCAGGCTGCTTTAGCCTGTATCTTCCTTTTTTGTAATGAGTCTGATGGTAAGATACCATGCTTCTTGTACTGGATGAAGGGAGTCATCCAGCTTTCTAGCTCTTTTTCCACAGTATTAACCGCCTGACAGGGGTTAGTGGACTTCTCGTGTAAAACGTCGACCCACACTGATCTCCGGATGTCCTGTAGACTGGAGCTTGCCAGTTTTGACAGGGCGTCTGCTCTGCTGTTCTGGGATCGGGGGATCTGTTTGACCTCATATGATTTCAGGCCGGATAACTCTCCCTTCGCCATCTCCAGGTATGTGGCAATTGCTTGGTCCCTTGCTTCGTATTCACCATTGATTTGGTTGGCGATGAGCTGGGAGCCCGACGCCAGGACAATTCGTTCTGCTCCTGCGGCTTTAGCTAGCCTGACGCCTGCGAGTACTGCTTCGTACTCTGCTTCGTTGTTTGATGCTGGGAAAACAAATATGAGGGCATGCTTAAAGTCAGCCCCTCCTGGGCTGGTTAGTACGACGCCTGCGCCTGCGCCATTGGCTGTCGAGGATCCGTCAGTATGCACGATCCATTCCTCGGCAGGGGTCTCTTCCTCCCCTGAATGGGAGCACTCAGCCAGAAAATCTGCTAAGGCTTGGGCCTTGATGGCTGTTCTCGGCTAGTAAGATATACCTAGCCCACTCAGCTCAATCGCCCACTTCAATAGTCTCCCTGATTTTTCAAATTTTTCCAACACCTTCTCCAGCGGTTGGTCGGTGAGGACCACGACTGGATGCGCGTCAAAGTAAGGTCTGAGTTTCCTGGCAGCAATTATGACTGCGTAGGCGGCTTTTTCGACCATCGGGTAATTCTTCTCGGCTGCCCCCAGCGCATGACTTACAAAGTATATAGGCTGCTGGGCGCCTGCCTCTTCTCGTAAGATGACCGCGCTGACAGTTATATTGGTCACTGCAATGTAGAGGAAAAGCTTTTCCCCTGCTACTGGTCTTGCCAGGGTGGGGAGCCTCTTAAGATGGTCCTTCAATTGCTCAAAGGCCTCTTTCTGCTCGTTTTCCCACTTGAACTATTTGTTTCCTTTTAGTATCTTGAAAAAAGGAGTGGCCTTGTCTGCTGATCGGGCGACGAATCGTGCTAAGGCGGCCATGCGGCCCGTCAGGCGCTGGATGTCTCTAATGGTCTTGGGCTCAGGAAGGTCTAGAACTGCCTGAATTTTTTCAGGGTTGGCGTCTATCCCCCGAGAGCTGACCAAGAACCCCAGGAATTTGCCGGAGCGGACTCCAAATGTACACTTCTTTGGATTGAGTTTCATTTTGTAGGCGCGCAGGGAGCAGAAGGTCTCCTGCAGGTCTATCAGGTGCTCTCTGTCTTCTCTGCTTTTTACGATGGCGTCATCAACGTAAGCCTCGATGTTTCTGCCTTTTTGTTTTTCAAACACTTTATCAACTAACCGCTGGTATGTAGCCCCTGCATTTTAAAGCCCGAATGGCATCATCTTGTACATGTAGGTGCCTGAACTGGTGATGAACGCGCACTTCACCCTGTCCGGCTGCCACAAGTATACTTGATGATACCCCGAAAAGGCATCTAGGAAGCTCAGCATGGAATAACCACTGGTGGAGTCTACCAGTTGGTCGATTCTGGGGAGCGGATAGCAGTCTTTCGGGCAGGCCTTGTTGAGGTTTGTAAAATCCACGCACATTCTCCATGCGCCTGACGATTTTTTAACCATGACTACATTCGCCAACCATTCTGGGTAGTCACAGACCTCAATAAAATCTGCTTTCAAGAGTTTGTCAATTTCTTCCTTGATTGCTGCGTCTTTTTCCGCGGACATATTTCGTTTCTTCTGTTTTACAGGGCGAGCATCCATGCTTACATTCAGCTTGTGAACGATGCATGATGGATCAACGCCGGGCATCTCGTCTGCCGAGTAGGCGAATACGTCTTTGTTTTCTTTTAGCAGCTTGACCAGTTCAGCCTGGTAGGATTTTTCCAGGTCAGCTCCTATCAGGACCTGCCTACCTGGCTCCAAGTCTACCAGCATGCTTTCACCCCCTGGCTCCAGGTGATCGGACGCCGGGTGTTCGGCTGGGATTTTGCCCTCCCTGCTGGGGGAACTGTCAGCCTTCCTTTTTCCTTTTCTTTCTTTTTCGTGCTCTTGCAGGGCCACGGAGTAGCATTGTTTGGCTGACTCCTGGTCCCCACGCACCTTCCCTTCTAGCCCGAAATTGGTGACATACGCTATGGTGAGAGCCCTGATGGAGATGGCTGCCTCGATTTCGTCTAGGGTGGCTCTGCCAATTAGGGCGTTGTAGGCAGATCTTGCATCCACAACAACAAAGGTTGCCCTGACGTTTCTGGCAGTAGAGCCTTCCCCAAAGGTTACGGGTAGGTCTATGACTCCCATGGGCAGCACGCCTGCTCCACTGAATCCGTATAATGATCCGGGGGCAGGTCGTAGGTGCCTTTTTTCCAGACCCATTTTCTCGAAGGCGTCCTTGTACAGTAGATTCGTGTACGCGCCTGTGTCTACCATACACCTCCGCACAATGTGGTTGCTGATCTCTAGGGACAGCACCAAAGGATCACTGTGCGGGTATACTACGCGCCCTGCATCATCAGGGGTGATGCTTAAGGTCACCCCCCTTGGACTCCCTGCTTTCTCAGCATAGCAGATCTGGTTCCTTAGTTCGCGCATTTGTCTTTTTTGGCCTCTTCGACTGAGCTGGCCCTCAGTGCCCCCTGAAATTACATGGATTACCATGCGGTTCTGCACTGACCCTTCGGGTTTTTCAGATACTTCCTTCTGAGACTTATTCTTAGCTGCGTAGTTGGCTAACCATCCGTTCCTGATTAACTTCTCGATTTCGTCCTTCAGGTGACGGCATTCCTCGGTGGTATGGCCTATGCAGTCGTGGAAAGTGCAGAATTTCTTGGGGTCTCCTTTCGGGCTGCGAGGCTTGTTCGGGCGATTCCATTTAGCAGTTTCTTTTTCTAGTTCGAAGATCTCCGCCCTGGATTTGTTCAGGGCAGTGTAACTGTCGAACCTGGGCTGGTAGGCTGTGCGCTCTTTCTTGGGAGTGTCTCCCTCTTCCCTTTGCTTGCCTGGCTCACTTCTGCCCCGTCCACCCTGCGGTCCCCCTTGAGGCCTTGTTTGGCCTGCAGGGGTATCCGTCAGGCCGTGGAACTCCTCCTGCAGAATGAACCCTTCCACAATTTTCCTGGCCATGGCTAGGGTTTCTGGCTGGGCCCTGATCATCTGGTTTTTCATTTCCCCTGGAAGTAGGGAGATTGTCAGGGCATAGGCGGCGGTGGAATCGTCGATCTCCCTGACCTGCTGGTAGGATAGATCGAACCTTCTCAGGTATTCTCTTACACTTTCACCCTTTTTCTGTTTTAGGGTCATAAGATCAAAACGGGTGAGGCGTCTTCTTTTATTCCCGGCATATTGTTCGAGGAAGATTTCAGCCAACTCTATAAAGAACTTGATTGACCCCTGGCGGAGGTCTCTGAACCATCCCTGCGCCAGTCCCACCAAGGTGGTTGGGAAAACTTTGCACCAGATGGCATCATCTACGTCGTACATACCCATGTGGCTCTCAAATGCCGCCAGGTGATCTTCAGGATCTGTCGTCCCGTCAAACTTAATGGTGGGCATTTTGATTTTTGGAATGGGGTACTCTTGTACCTCAGGGTGCAGCGGGGTTTTTGTGGGCCTGCCTACCAGTCGTGACCTGCTTTCCCCAGACTGGTTACCGTGAGAATCCCATTGTTTATGGGTCGGTTTCCTTGCACTGGGGGAGCGGTGCCTTGGTGGCGGCCTGCTTGCTGCTTCATCCTCTGTTTCCGGGGAGATCTGCTTGGGCCTCTTCCTCTGAGAGTGGCAGAGGTTCTCACCCTGATGGTACCTGGACTCGAGCGGTTGTCCCCGGTTGAGCCTGGATTGCAGGCTTTGGGATAAGCCGGGGGCCGACTGTTCCTTGGCTGCAGGTGTTAGCCTGGAGAAAACTCCGCCTGGTTTTTCTCCCAAGCGTTTTGACATGGGCTCCCTGGGCCTCATTCTCTCCTGCATTTCCCGGGACAAGCCTCTTTGTTCTCCAGACGCGGACTCTGTTGTGTGAATGGAGAACGCCTGTTGGACAGGTGGCTCTGGATTGCCGGTAGTAATGCGCCTTTGCACATGCGCATACGCTTGTGCTGTCCTTGCTTTCCTCTGAGCATTCCTGGCGGCGGTCCGCCTCGTGCCCCCGGCTTCATCCCTGCTGATTGAGGATGGTTGCCTGGGAGCCGATGCGACCCTGCCTACCAAGTCCTCAGGAGTGAATTCCTGATTCAGCATCGCAGAGAAGAAGGCGGCTGTCTGCGCCATCTGAGCTGGGGTCAGATTAAGAGCGTGTCCTGGGTGTGCCCCCAGCTCAGGCGTCACAGCAGTGTTAGGTCCACCGAGGAGACTGGTTCCCCCTACCCCTAGGATCGTGGCAGGAGGAACTCTCTCCGACTGCGGCATACCATACAGGGGGGTCACCGGTGGGACCGTCGGACACGCTCCTGCACTGGCATCAACGATTTCTGGCATGATTGTTATAGTTTTGTGATTATGAGTGGTTGATTTTAGTGGGTAACTCGTGAGCACAACCGTAAGTTCCCCACAGACGGCGCCAAATTGTTCCGGTCACGGAAACAATTCACCCAGCCTTGGATCCGGGCTGTATGATTGGATTAATGGTGAACAGTTGATTGTTTGATTTCCTTCAGCCTCCCCTTCCTCTCACTCCCTTGATCGGACTTTCCCGGCGGAGTTGGCCTGCTCCCTGCACAATGAACGCACAGGGCCTCGGAGGTTGTCCGAGGAAACCCTCTCCGATGCCTAAGTCAGTCCGTGAAGTGCCTTGACGAACCTAGCTCGTGAGGAACTAGGTGGCGTTTTTAGGAGTAAGAGTCTAGAGAGAGAAAATCCAACCCCCTTTATGTGGGAAATGGGTAAGTATTTATACCTTCCCACAAGAGAGAGGAAAAGAGAAAGAAGAGGAGGGAAATGAGTGGATGCTGGTGCGACACGTGGACTCACCTTGTCCACTCATTTCCCCTTACCTTAGGCAAAATGACGGATGGGTCCTCGGTTCTCCTTTGGTCCTGCTTAGGCGGGAGCGCCCTGGAAGCAGGCAGGAGGCCTGGTTCGCCCTGCTTGGCAGGCGGCCAGGCTGTGCCAGGCGGCTAAGGGATTAAGGCCATACACTTGAGGTTTCAATGATGTTGACGGACAGTCTGCTGGGCAGGCCTTTCCTCTTTCTGGGATTGGTCGCCTTGGGGCCTGACTGGCAGGCGGCCTGAGGTAGGCAGCCGACCCCCACCATATAGTATTTAATTCCTCGTAGTATTTGTAACATCATAAAGGACGAACGATTACTCTTATTTATATAATAGAATTCGATCACCTTATTATAATTTTGGACAAATAATTACTCTTATATATATAATAGAATTTCATCACCTCATTATAATTTTTCGATGTGGGATAATTTTATGTAAGTTCTCAAGTGTTTTTTTTAGACTCAAAAGATTTTTGATTGATATCTAAGAACGAATAATTAATCTTATCTTATTTATAATACCAATTATAAAATATCTAAGGACAAATTATAATATACAATTTCATCATCTTATTATAATTTTTTTAATTAATGTATAGTCTTAAGAGCTTTAAAACCAAATGATAGTCATACTCTTAAAAATTATGATTGATATTTAAAACCAAATGATTACTCTTATTTATACTATAAAATTTCATCACCTCATTAATGTAGGATCATTTACTTAAAGGTTTATAGTCTTAAGAACTCCTTTTGAGATTGAAAATATTTTTGACAGATAGCTAAGAATGAATGATTATTCTTATTTCATCACATTTTTTCGAATAAATAATATGAAATCTATACTCTAATGAAAGCATTTGCTACCACGAATCTATTTATTTCATTTTTATAAAAAATTTTACGATAATTTTCTTAAAAAATGAATTTTAATGGTTTTTACTTAAGAATTGTAAAACATCACATTAATATAATAGATTAAATATATATTATAATAATTAAAAGATTCTCTAGTTGATTTTTATTTATTTATTTATTTATTTATTTATGATACTTTCCTAATTTGAGGTTTGATGAAACAGACCAATGAGATCGCTCGAAAAAAGCTTTATACATATATATATACACACACACACACACACACACACACATATATATATAGAGAGAGAGAAGGGATCATATAAGTCCCTTCCCTTTACCTAAGTTCATAAGTCCTAATATAAACCATTGGATTAAAAACAAATTGAATGGCTGAGATTAGGTGAGAGTTTTTACTTTTTCAAAAGTCAGAATTAAATACTCCTCATTTTCCTCACCCTCATTTTCTTCACCCTCTAATTAATATTTCTCTCCCATCTCACCACACCTCCTTCAATTCTTTTATTCTGCCAACTATCTTCTTCATACCACTCTTTCATTTTTTTAATCTCATCTTACTTCATGTTCCTCCATTAACATTCATCTTTATCAAATAAATATTGGATATTTTTCTCGTCAATTCTCTTCGTCGACGTTGATCAAGCCATTTTCTCGTCAGTTATGCACATCAATGGCTGCTATCGAGGTTTGTTTACTTTTTTTTATTGCTATTCATTTATCCTAAAACTTGAAGGAAATAACTTTAATTGATTGTTTTATACTTTAACATTTTTTTAAATCCTTTTGCTGAGTTTAATTTCGATGGTTTTTGATGGTTAATTTGATGGGTTTTTCGTTAGTTTCGAGTTTCTTGTTAAATTGGGGGTTTTCTAGGGTTTACTGGTGTTTTCTGGGGTTATATCATAAGATGAATTTGTCGATTTCCTGGGGATTACTAATTTTTTAGCTTATCAATTTCTTGGGATTTCTGGTGGTAATTTTTTAGCTTATCAATTTCCTGGGTTTACGATATTAGGGTTTTCTAGGGTAATTTCTGGGATTTTTGATGTTTACTGTTTCCGGCACTAGTAGAAAAGGTCGAATTGCTGCCCTTCATTTGAGGCGTTTTTTGTAATTAGCTGCAACTAAATTATCTTTTTTTTTTAAAGAAAAATGTTTGGGTGAGTCATTTTTAGGGATAATTAGCAAAAAAAAAAATAATAGATGAGCGGCGTTTGGGTAGACGCCTCTCCCATCTATCTATCTTAATTTTTTTTAAAATTGAAATGAAGCCCCCACACTACTTACCCAGTTATCCCTTTTGTCAAGCCCTAAAAGAAAACCCAAACTCTCTCCCTCATCCCGACAACCGCCAACCCAGAACTCCCAAACACAGAACTTCATGGCTGTCACACAAAACTCCGTCGCTGATAGCTGCTCTCCGCTGGTCGCTGCTCTTCGGTCGCTGGTCGCTGCTCCATTTCAACCCGCCGTCGTTTTTCTGCTCATTGTTCGGTAATTTCGCTGGAATTTTATTTCTTCTATTCGACCTTTGATTTGATTTGATGACGAGTTTATCTTTCAAATGTCTGTTTTTATGATAAAGTTTCTATATTTATGTCTGATTATGTTGAAATCATCGTTTTTCTGAGAACTCCATTTGGAAGAGGTGGGAGGTTGAACCGTGTTGGTCGAAACATGTGTAATCAGTCTTATGAATAACTAAAGTATCTATCTTTTTCATTTTCATCTGTTTGTGTGATTTTGATATTGTATTTGTTTCCAGTTGAGATTTTCATGTAAATGAAGGGCTTCTTTGAATTTTGAAGTACTGTATTTGGGTTATTCTGGTTCATTTTGAATTTTCCCCTTTTTTCGAATTAATAAGGATGATTTTTGGGGAGATTTTGCTTCGAAATCCGGTATCTTTATGTTCTAAGTTTTTTTAATGGTCGCGTAAAGGATATTGAATCATCAATTCAATTGCAGGTGTTTTATAACCCTAATTTCTTTAATTTCAACAATTGGTTGAGTTTGTAAAATTAGGGATGTTTGATTTTTGAAAATTTGGGATGCTATTCATGACTTTGGTCTAATTTATTGGTTGATTAGCACTTTATTATTGTTTTTCGACCTGCTAAGAACACTAGTTTAGTGATTTTTTGAACTATGACTTTAAGGTCTTCCTGCTCTTGTCACATCTTTTTTTTCTTTCCTGCTCTTCTTCTTGTTTACATTTTGCTCTTTTCTTTCTTTACTCTTACTATTTTGTTCTCGTTTATTCTCTTTTCTGATTCCCTTTGTGCTTTGCGTTATGTTCCCTCCCCTAATATTCTCTAATCTCTGCTATAATCGTACTGTAATAGTGAAATTTAGGGGGATTTTTGTTCTCTTGGAATCGTTTCTTACTTGCTGTTAGCTGTTTTTATTTGCTAGAGTTGCTCGGTCTACTATACTGAAAATAATATGGAGTAAAATATTGGCTATCTTCTTATGAGTTGTGACTTAAGACAGTTAAATAACATTTATTCCTTTTTCTTATAGACTCACTGCTGTTATGACTTAACTAAGACCACTTCAATGAGTCAGCTCAACAAAGTCATCAGTTAAGTATTCGGACTTTAAATTTGAGATGTGTCTTTGGATTCTCATGATCCAAGAACTAATACTTCGTTACCTTTATCCACTACTACAAAACATCAAATAGACAACTGTTTTTTTTGCTGAGTTACAACAGTTGAGTAGTTTGGAGTTGTATATTAGTCTAAGCATAGACATCTGTTTTACAACAGTTGTCTATTCATTAATAGACAACTGTTATCCATAATAACAGTTGTCTATTACTTGCATAGACATCAGTGCTTTGATAAAATTTTATGTCTAATATTTCAGTAGACAACTGTTTTCCAAAACAACAGTTGTCTATTAGGCGTATAGACATCGATTTATATGAATTATATATTATGCATATTTGAACTATATATTAACAAAACATAACTAAACATCAATATGAAATTAAGCAAGTTTCATTTTTATAAAATCCAACATCCAAAAGGTACAAACCATTCTTCAATTACACCAAAAGGTACATAAAACCATATACGAGTATAATCCAACATAATAACACCTTTATATAACGTTATTGAATACACCATATATTACTAATTATTAAGAAAATAGTCCGTTCATAATTCACGATCCTCGTCGATATCTTCCTGAGAATATGGCCTAATATCCTTGAAGTGCTACAAAATAAACAATATATGTGAACTAATTATATTGTTTCAATGAGTGCATAAAACATATGATGAAAAAGAAAGTGTGAAACCCAAGTCTTACCTCATTGACGGTTCTCTTCTCGGAACGAGCGATAATTTCAATCATATATCTCATCATGTAATAACCGCACTCTGTTTTCCGAGCACAAGGAGCAGACTATATTAGACGCTATTGTTAAAAGAGTACCAACTTGGCAAAAAGATCAAACACACAAGCAATGCAAGCCCACATCGAGTCATTAATCATTAGGATAACACTTGCTTCATACATGAAATCTATAACCATTAAGAAGTGACGATTTCTTCCCTTTACCATGTGTTGAACAACACTTTCCACTAACGAACCGTCGAAAATTGAATTGAACATTGGTTAGTCAAATAAAATCAAAAGCTGCAATTTTTACAGCTACTGACTTCTTCAGCTCTAAGAAAAAATATCCACCATAAATTTCCAAGCTGAACTTTGATTACTTTTCAATCGAAAGGCGGAATTTTGCAGCTATTACTTTGCTTCTACAGCTCTAAGGAAAAGTACCCACCGTAAATTTCCAAGTAACTAATCAGAATCTAACAACCGAACTTTGATCACTTTCAATCGACAGCCGAAATTTTGCAGCTACTACTTGCTTCTACATAGTTTAGTTCCAGCTAACAAGAATCAATCAGACTAGGAGAGTGACAACCAGGCCATTTATATAAGACACGAGGTTTAAATAAGTACATACATTAACTTTTAACTACTGCGGCGTTTGGGAACTCCTCCTTGTAACCTCTCTATTGCCGTACACTTTTATAGACCTATCACGGGAAAAAGTAAAGTTAAGTCACTATTAAAGAAGAAACATATGTAAAAATGAACAAATTATCTATAGTAATATATTGAGATGAATTCACATATTAAGTAAAGTTTTAAATCCACTAGGCTCGGACTTTTAAAGTGGGCCAAACCAATATACTTGGTTATGCTCAACAATATCTATCAAAGCAAGCATGTTCCCAATTAACATTAAAATCAACTTCACTTAATCAAGTATATATATACATTTATATAAGAAATAGTTTAAATTTTACTTGTTTCCTGAGTTACATACATTTGAAAATAATTCATTAGGATTACAAGTGACAAGTACAACAACTGAAACTTATACATGGACGACATTAGCAATACCGCACCTTTGGATGTCCAATTGTGATTAAATTTTTCGGCCATCGAACAAATGAGCCAAGTGCCTCACCCACGGTTGAAAATTCATCAGTTAGCACCGGTAAATTTGCATCCTCCTCCCTTTCAAAGACAACCTCAATTGGGACTAAACTCATTTTCTACGAAAGCAAAGTTAAATACTAGCATGTTATTAAATGTTCACATCAGCGCACACTATTAAGCAAAGCTATTACACGCACATAATAAGTCAAAATAAATTGCATTGTAACAGTTACTGATAAAGAATCAAAAAACCGGAGATCAATTTAACGATAAGATGAACAACAGAAGCAACATGATTAAGAAGCCACAATCGTCTTAAATCAAACAGATTAAAGAACTAACAAGGCGTTCTTGAAGAGAAAACATGACAGCAGCAGATGAAATGATATTATGAATGAGTATTACCAAAGTTGAAAACGGAAGGACATTGATCATACAACATAATTTGTGTATAAGAGAGTGTTACCAAAGGTGAAGGTAATTTGAGAGGAGCCATGATAGAGATTCTATAAGAGAGCCATTATAATCCATATATGGTCGATCGTCAGCCATGATGTGATTCTATAATTAACTCTCTTAGGTGGAAATGATAGTAATTTATTGAAAGTGTTACATCAAAATTAATTCATGAATGTTATATAAACATAAATGAAATTAAATATACATACAAACAATTTCTATAATATGCTTCATATTAGTCATCTTGATTGTAACTTAATCCATACAGATTAATGAAATAACATAATAAGCAGCAGAGAAGAGTAATTGGTGACAAGAAAGAGGGAAACCAGTAACCCAAATACAACAATCCAATATTACAATTAATATATACTCCTCCTCCTCTACATACCTGCGCTTGTTTATGCCTCAAAGCAGTAATCCAATAGTCAGTTTAATGCTTTCATCTTTGTCGATATCAGACGGCTCAGACGACTATGGCTGAGGCTAATTGCTCCTAAGGAGTCATTCACACAGAACTAAAGCATGGGATTTCTTTTGACGGGATGAAATGAGAAAGCGGGTTTTCTACGGACTCTAAAGCATCATAGTTTGTCACTCTTAAAATGAGAGAACCCGTGAAACCATATAGAGATCAACAACACAGAATGAGACGTGAGATTCTGAAGCGATAATGAGCATGAAAGATAGTTAGTCAACCCATTTCAGAGGGAATCTGCCATTGACATATTCTACATCATGGAAGCAGCATTACAGCAAAGTCATAGGCAATAGTTTACCAAACAATGATTTAACTCTAAAGAGTTCGCTTGGGATGAGAGTATTAGGGGGATTGATGAAGTGTAAAATGAGAAGACATGAAACCGAATACATGATCTTGCATCGTGGAATCAAATTTAGCTGAGCTGACAGTAAGATACTGTCAGTGTGAAGGCGGAGAGTCGGAAACAACATCCACGATTCCATTCATTCACAAAAAAAAAGCTTCAACTCATCGATCAAAGGTGTGAATTGAAGATGAGCTTCAACTCCTCAACCTACCAATGCCAACCAATTTTCTATACTACCCAAAATACAATCCCTAAAACTCATCGATGAACAACTTTTAAGGCAAAAACATACTGAATTCTGAATGGTAGCTCAACACAAATCAAACCAAAGCATTGTAAATAAATACGGAGTAATTAATTAAAATCGGAAAACAAACAAATTATGCCAACAATTCACCAATTCAACTCTTAACCCACAAGCTCATCGGATCAAGCCAATTGCCTAAGACACCCTCGAGAACTCGATATTTCAACATAATGATAACTCAACCCAAATTAAATCATGACGCAGAACAAGGAAGAACACGGCGAACGGAAGAACGGCGACAGTGGAGACAGAAATAAGAAGAAGGAAGGGAATACCAGCGCGGCGAACGGTGGAGATACGGCGAGCGGCGAGCGAGAATGAACAGCGAACGAAATTAGGGAACAAAATTAATTAGGGTTTGTACTGACTGACTGAAGAAGAAGAACGACAAAATCAGAAGCAGCTTCTACTGACCGAAGAAATCAGAGCAACGACGGTCGGGAAGCTGCTTCATGATTTTGGTTGCTGCAAGTGATAGTGGGTTAATTTTAGGGTTTAGATAGTGGGGTACTTTGTTGCTGATACTATAGATTAGGTTATTAATCCCTCCAACCCGCTATGATATACTTGAGTAATTATACCTGAGTAAGTGATATGGGTCGTCAGGTAGTAACAATCAATTGGCAGTGGTCCTAAAAATTAGAATAGACAACTGAGGTTAATAAAAACAGTTGTGTAATATATAGACAACTGTTTCTATAAAACTCAGTTGTCTATTATCGGATAAAGACATCTGTTTTTCAAACAAAACAGATGTATAAATATTATACATCAATTATTAAGAATATCTGATATCTATTAGGAGTTGTCTATTTGACATTTTGTAGTAGTGATATCATTCTGGTTGAAAAAACACGAGACTCTTGTGACTTTCCAATGTTGCTATAATTAAGTCCATTAGCGTACGACCGTATGTAGTAGCTAGATATTCGGGACTTCACAGACTTATGGTGAAGCCATGAGCCGAGAGGTAGTACCCACGACCTAGCTTGTACATCCACCTCACTTGTAGTTTTCTGTTTTTGACTTTTTGTAGGTTTTGTGCTTGCATGAAGGTCTGAGTTCGTCTCATGCTTGATCAACGTTATGCTGTAATGATGGTGAAGGTAGTATGCCTTTCTGTATGATTTTTGAATTTCTAGTGATTTTTCCACCATATTTGTTTGTTAAATCTTCACTACATTTTCTTTAGCTGAACTGCCATTGGAGTTTCCGGATGGCACAACTCTTGTTACTTGTCGTGTCTGCATATATGATAGCTCAATGGGTAAGAAGGTGGGAGTTGGACTCTTAATGGAGAAGGCTTCTGTTCCTCCAGCACCTGCTGGCAACAGCCTATACATGGAACAGATTCACGTTAAGGTTAGTTTATGACTTTGCCTTATGTGAATATTTTGTTGGCAATTGTGTTCTTTTTGCTGCCACTTGTTACTTTGGCGCATGACATTCTAGCTCAACGAATACTTTCCACCCATATCTTATTGTCAGTTTGAGAAGCAGACTATTACCCTGAGTTTGAACTTAACTTTGCACGAGTTAAATCATCTCCAGCTGATATTTTAATGTTTGTATTATCAGTTGGGAGAAGAATTGTGGTTTTCAACTGGTGGGCAGCATATACCTTTTGGTGCGTCTCCGCAGGTGTGTCTCTCACTTGATCTCTTTTCCTCTTGTTTTCTTATCAGTGAAGAAAGTGCACATTGCCATTTGATTAGCTTTCACAATATCTCATTTGTCCGTGTCGTTTTAATATATAATGTATATCTTTGATTTGGTCTCTATTCTTACTTTTGAAGTTTTTTTATTATCTCACTGAAATCTGTTAATCTATGTAATCCTATTCTTGTGGACTCTACAATGTTTCACAGGATGTCTGGACTGAGTTAGGCAGTCCATGTGGAATACATTAGAAGCAGGTATTATTTACATACTTTATCCGGTCTCTGGAATATATATTTAGGAGTAATTAAGATGGTTTCCGTTCTTGTTTAGAAAGGTGTTACTTAGGAAAAATTGATAGATTCTTGCTCATATTCATATCCTTATTAAATAGATAAAAAATCATATGATCTGCCATTTGTTTCTTTTTTTGGCTTCAATTGAATTTTTTACACGTCTTAGTGCTTTAGGTTGTGTTCGGATAGGGGAGTTCAGAGGAAAAAAGGGAAGAGATGGATTTGGAGGGGATACAATCTCTTTCGTTTGGGTAGCAAATGAAGGTGGAGGGATTTGAAGGAAGTGAAAATGTTACCCTTCATCTCCCTTCCATAAGGCTAATTATTTCTACTCCAAATCCCTCCCTTCCCTTTCCTTCTTTTTTTAGTATCCAAACAAAGGGTTAACTTTCACATTGTTTGTGATCTCCAAATAATTTTAACTTGGTGCTCATTATGCTTTTACAGGTTGACCAAATGGTGATACACTCAGCCTCGGATCCACGTCCACGAAGTACTCTTTGTGGAGATTATTTCTACAATTACTTCACTCGAGGTTTAGATACATTATTTGATGGGCATGTGTGTATTCACAAACGCCGGCCTTGTATTTGCTCTTAAGTTATAATGTAATACAACTTAGCCCACTCTCCTTGGATATATTATCACATTTCAGACGCACAAGATAAAGAAGTTTGTTTTGCATACAAATTATCCTAGGCATCCGGATTTTAACTCATACATAAAGTGCAATTTTGCCATCCACTCTTCTGACTGTAAGTACTGAACTTGCTTTATTTTTTCCAAAGTGTTCTTAATTTTAATATAGCCAATGTTGTGATGCATGTAGTTTAAGTTGAGGGATCCTTTCCAGACGCAAGCGGTGGGAAAAATTGCATCACTCCAAGTAGCAAATGGGAACAGGTGAAGGTAATGTGTATAGTTGATTAACTAATTCGAGGGATCACATCATGCATGTACTCTGGATTGCTTCACATCAAAAAGACAAATGACTGATTTTGGAAGAGCATATTTCTACTTCTTTTTGTTACTTTAAACTATTTAGAAAACACAATATGAGTGTGAGAATCTAGTCACACCAATTATAAGTAATATGGTGTGTCTGAATTTGATTTAAATGTTTCTCTTTTCCTTTTTAACTAGTTTCAATTTTTAGTCTTGAAAAATCAATTTGCTCAGGCTCTCTCTATTGTTGTATGCTACTTCGTATCATTTAGTGTTTCTTGTTGCACATTTTGTTGTTGTTGTTGTTGTTGTTGTTCACGTTGATCTTTTCTTATATCTTTATAAGCTCTAAGTTATGAGCTTTGTCACCTATAGGACATCCTCGGAGATTGTAGAAGGAGATCCTCTTATTTATCCATTAAGTAGCTAGTGTACAAATAAGGAGAAGTTATCGTAGTGTTCTTATGTTACGGTAAGTAACTGGCTACAATCAAATAATTCAAAAAGTGAATATGACCAATTTATGGTACTATAGTCGATGCTTCGGTTTTGCTCATTGTAGAGAGGTTGAGTTGTACTTGATTCTGAAGTATCTAATTGCTGCTTCAAATACATTTTCACACCTCAGCTTTTGACAATATTTTTCTTTAATATTTATGAATTGTTAGGCTCAAATTAAAATATATACAAAGTGCTATATATTTTTTTTTTGATAAATTTATGCATCTGTGAAGTACTCATTATACAATTTTTTCTAATTTAAAGTTATTACGTCCGAGTCAAGCTGGGTCAGGCTTCAACTCAATCAAGTGTAACCTAACCTTAAATTTGGTATTCGTGTTGGATGACCTATGAACAACGTTTAACTCCATATAATTCTGGTCAGAGTTTGACGAGTCTACCTTGTATTTGTGAATTGTTTTTGACAATCATTAGTACTCTACAGTAACTATTCCTGGAGTAAATGTAGAAGAAACCCAACAATCAAACAGAATACCAAAACTGGTACTGTTGAGCCTGTTGTGATAATTTTCAAGCCTGATGAAGTAATTGTTTATGATTTGTGGATGACAGATAGAGAGACCGATTCACAGTTCAAACGTGATGTTGTACTCAAAAGAGAAAGAAGGGACCAGTCGGGTGGGGCATAAAGTGCTGGAGGATGGAAGCAAAGTGCGATACCTCATAAAGACAGGAGAGATTATCGACAGTGCAGAGAAGTGGAAGTAAGTGATGAAGAATAAGAAAGAAACCTAGATTGCAGTTGCACCCTAAAAGGCTCTTCTCTGACCTCCTTCTTTGTATGTAAGGTTGTCTTAAATCTCTATATTTTTTTTAACACACTATGAGATGCTATGTTAGAGCCTGAGATTAGCCTACCTCAAACCTCGGGATTTTGTAATAATCCCAATCATTCTAGTTACACTTGAATTCTTCAGCTCTATGCAATATGCAGTATGCCCACTCCATCTGTTTCCCTTGTCAAAGCTCTCTGTTTTTGGCTTGTTAGTAGACAAACCAACCCATCTGACTAATCGGCTCATATCTAGCCGTACCCAATTGATCAGAGCTCAAAATCAGTGGTCGACATAACTCGATTCATATTTGATATCACCCGATAATGATTTATGATACAACTTACTTTTTCCATATGAGTTATTTGTTTTTTTTAATAGTATTTGTGAGAAAATAATGAATGAGCCGGAGGTGTTATAAAATTAGATGTAGAAATTTACGTGTGAAGATGGTCATTGATTGATAAGTAAAGTGAAAACTTTTATTTTGTTTCAACGTAATTTTAAAAGTAATTAAAATAATCATTTGTAGTAACATTGAAGGCATTGTTTGTAGTAGTAAATAAAATTTGTGAGGTGGGTGTTTGTTTAATTAGTTCATTGCAATCTCGTTGATATTATAAGCTACATATGATCTTTTTACATGAATATATGACTTTATTATCATATTTATGTGTTCATTTGATAATAAGTCGTTCTTGTGTGTTTTTAAGGTTTGGATCTTACAAAATGAGCAACCCTACACCTACGGTGAAGATGAGATGAATGAATTACGGGATAAGTGGGCTACGTACTTTACGAATCGTTGTTGTACTTGAAGTAGACTAGTTAATTGGAGCATTTTGGCATGATTTGTTTGGTTTAATTGAGGTTGGAATAGTATCCATGCCACTTTTTGGACATGTTAATGTATGTATGTAGATTTCGATGGATAATGTAAGAATTTTATTAATTTATTGAAAAACACATGGTTTGTCGTCGAAATTATCAGAAAAGTTGTATATTTTTTAAACAAAATAAAATTGCTTGCGACATTTATTTGGTGTACATGCTTCTAATGGTCCAATTAAATATGTAAAATATGGTGATATTTGTGGTGCCAAATTCCAAATATGCATCAAACTCTGGTTCTATTTGAGGCGACATATACCAAAAAACGCCGCAAAAAATGAGTCATTAGAGGCGTTTTACCCTCAGACGCCGCAAAATGTTCACAATATTTGAGGCATCAGTTTTATAAAACGCCGCAAATAGTCCACTATTTGAGGCTTCTAAAAGACGCCGCACCATAATTTTCAATGTGCGGCCCCCCCATATGAGGCATCATAAAAGATGCCTCTAATGGAAGGTTTTATGGAGCCTCAAATCCGAGTTTTTCTACTAGTGCGGGTTTTATCAATTTGTATGCATGTTTATAATCTGTCTCCCATTAAGACTCGATATCAGTTTGTTCATTAAGACTCAATTTTACTGTTTCTGGGACTCGATATCAGTTTGTTCATTGCATCTTTATTTCCACCTTTTTCATTTGTTTTGACTATTATATGCTAATTGATATTTTTTTCATTATGTTTTTGAATTTCAATTAATATAGTATATGTTTTTCAATTAATAATTCCATATTTTTGATGAAGATGAAAAATTAAAAATGGAGATGAAGACGAAGAGAAAGAATTAAAAATGGAGATAAGACCGGACGAGCTTCGTAACTGAGTTGCTTTTTATAGATATTTGTAACTTCAGTTCACATATTTTGTAACTTTAGTTCACATATTTTGTAACCTTAGTTCACATAATTTATAACTTCAGATCGTATATTGTAACTTCAGTTCACATATTTTGTAACTTCAGTTCACGTATTTTGTAATTTCAGTTCATGTATTTTGTAACTTCAGTTCACGTATTTTGTAACTTCAATTCTAATCAGTTCATATATTTTTGTAACTTCAGTTCACATATTTTGTAACTTCAGTTCACATATTTTGTAACTTCAGATCGTATATTGTAACTCAAATCCATTTTTGTAACTTCAATTCTAATCATTTCATATATTTTTGTAACTTCAGTTTATATATCACGTAACTTCAGTTTATATATTTTGTAACTTCAGATCATATATATTGTAACTCCAATCATGTTCGTATATCATGCAAAAAAAACTTCTACTAGTCAAGATAAAACGAAAATAAAACAAGAAGAGAGGAAATTAGAGTAATTAAAGAAATCTGATTTTTTTTAAAATTAAATTTGTATGGAAATTGATTAATGTGGTGGAAGGAGAGAGAAATGATTTAAGATGGTAGTAATTGCTACATAGGGAGTGTAAATTAGGGTGGAAATTTGTGTATTTAGATTAAATCTCAACCATACATCCTCCCCTAATCGTATGGCCCAAAATAAGACTTATGTACTTATAGGGAGGGGTGTCCTTATGTGAACCCCCCCCTCTCTCTCTCTCTATATATATATATATGTATATATGTATATATATATGTATATATGTGTATATATATGTATATATGTATATATATATATGTGTGTGTGTGTGTGTATATATATATATACACTATATACATATATATACTGATTTGAATGACATCAGTAGTACGAGTACATCACAATAAATTTGATGGAGAAAACTGCAAAAAAAAATCACTCAAACAAAATAAATTAATAACAAAAGTAGTTTTTTTATAAGAAAATATATTTCAATAATTTTAATAAATCGAGTCTTGACAGCTATTTTAAATAATATTTCGTTCACTCAACTCTACTCTTCACTTTTCTTTTTTTGATACTATTCATAGCTAAAGAGAATTTTCAATACTCTCGACAATCTATAAGTGAGAATATAGTGATGTGGGATTATAATTTTTGGTAATGTAAAATGAAAGATATCGATTGTGTAAAACGTGTCTCGGCTAATGTACCGAAACATAAGTGACTAGTGGAGTTGAATGAAAAGAGCAAAATTTGAATCTTGTGTCTTTTCAACCTTTCTAATTCACTTTACGATTTGCAAAAATATACTCCCTCCAAGTTCCTATTATTGATACGTATTCCTTTTTGGGCTGAGTTTGATCTTTTACCCACTTTCCAATTTAGACCATAAATGTACCATAAATGTGTGGTTCACATTTATCCACCCATTTCTCTTTCTTCCTCCTTTTTTAAACCACTCATTTTGTCTTCCTTATTTTTGCCCCAAAAACAAATGAGTCAATCATCGGAGGGAGTAATTTCT
The DNA here is from genome assembly GCA_958450325.1 of Agrostemma githago. Lineage (NCBI taxonomy): Eukaryota > Viridiplantae > Streptophyta > Magnoliopsida > Caryophyllales > Caryophyllaceae > Agrostemma > Agrostemma githago. The sequence continues at coordinate 62,004,061 of OY288241.1, forward strand.
ATCGTTAAAATTGTAAGGGAGATTTCGTACAAGGATTCCCATTTTCTCATACGAATTCTAATTGAGGCATTTCAAAAACCTAACTATATTAATTTTCGAGTTCGACGCAATGATAATATTTTCATTTTTAATTGACGGACTGAACTCTGACGTGCGGGCGTGACAGCAATTTGACACCTTTTAATCAATTTCTCCTTAACCTTTGGTTAATACCCAACTAGTGTTGTGGCCCGTGAAAATTCAAGGGTTGGGGCATTTTTTGTGTTTACGTAAGTCTGTCTACTGTTTTTGGGGAATTTATTTTTGTTTCATGCCGTGTTGTTTTTTTCATTTTCACGATAAATACAAATTAATATCATCTCGACGAATGATCTGCTACGGGTGATAATTTCAATTTTAATATTTTATTAGTGGACTACTAAACTACAAAAGCTTAACGTGTGTGATGATGATTTTTTTTTGTGTAGTAGACAACATTTTCACTTTAGTTGTTGTGAGATTGTAATAGTTCAAATTGATAGAGATCACTGTACACTCGAGTGGTATTATTAAACATTTTGCTTCGAAAATTTGACACATTACGTGAGCTATATTGACTACATTAGTGAGGCACTACATTATATTAAGCTTAACAGTTACTAAATCATTTTAATAAAGCAAAAATTACTCGATATAACTTATTCCATCTCAGGTTACCGAATGGAGTTTATATTGTTCAATAATCTGTATCGACAGAAAGAAGAAAAATAATACACTTGTTGGACTAAAAAAATCATTTCATAAGTTAAGACAACAAATTAGGGATATCATCTCCCTTCTTATCATCTCACTGCTTCTACCAACCCACTTAATCAATCAAAATCACCAGAAATCATCATGAAACCATCATCATCAACGATTTTGTACAATCAAGGGCGATATCAAATATCTGAATTGAAGATGTATGAAGCAACAATCGCCATGTCTGAAGAATTCGTACGCACGAATTTTCAATTTTAGCACTGAAAAGAAGATTAAAGCTTGCATGTTAATAGGAATTGTGGAATAAAATTGATTAGTGCATAGTGTTGGGTCAAATCAACTCTAAATATAAAGGTATTGATATTTCAATTTCAATTGTGCTATTATCCTTTCACAACCCTAATTTCAAATCTATTTGTTTCTTTAATTTGTTTTGCAATAAAATGTATAGATTGAGTGTTAGATTGAAATTGAATATGTGTAATAGTGTAGGATTACTGTATTTGATAGATTACTTCAGTGATTATACAACACAAAATGATTTTGGGGAGAATATTTGGTTATTTGATTCTAATTTTTGGGAAATGAGAAAAAGTAGTTGTTATACCTCTCAAAGTTTGCTTGACCAATGTACGTCACACTGATGTTTATCTCTTGAATCTGATACACAGCACACAAACTCGTTTTTAGGGTGAATTCCTGCTATAAATACTTGTTCAAATGGCCATTAGGATATAACAAAACTTATATGAAATATAAAATAATCAATTGAAAAGTAGAAATGTCTGAGGAGTAGATGTATCCAGCTAGCTGTGTTATGACAAACATGCCATTTCGTAAGGATGGAGATTTGGTTCATGCCAGAAGTTTCTCTGCTCCAAGGGACAAGCTAATAGGGTTGGGATATCCGGTTAAAAAAGTTCATCCATTTGAGAGGAACCCCGGTCCTCGTTTTAAGAAAGTTGTTGTTATTGAGTTTACGTTGGGGGATGACAATTATAAGGCTGCTGATGGTAGGATTTGTCGTGGATCCCGCCGATCAAATAAATAACCAACTAATCCTAGTGGGTAGCTAGGGCAAGTCAGGTCGAATCTACGGGGACGGTAAGAGGCGTCTAGACTGAGGTCACCTAAAAACGAGACTAAGTCCACGAGCTAAACTAAACTAGAGTAGTAAGAAGGGGAGAAGGCTAAGGCTATGACTACGGTAACGGAGAGAACAACTAAGGAAAACGGGCTAGGATTAGGTCGGGTTCAAAGGGGCAACAGAATGGTCAAGGAAGAGTAAAGGTAAAGGGGGTAGTCGGGTAATCTAGGTGTGGTCCGGGCTCTCGCTACTTAGACCAACCTAGAGGTTCCACCTAAAACCCATCTTGGCGACACACATGACAAACGGGGCTACTAGCGTGTTATCGTGGCCTAGGTCGCATCCGGGCTCTCGCTACTTAGACCGACCTAGGGGTCGTCCTCACCGGGCTCTCGCTACTTAGTGAGGGAACCAAACCCACAAGCAAACTATTACCCACAAGAGAAAAGCAAGAAAAACAAGTATTTGCAACTACTAGTCACTCAAGCATTTCAACAAACTTGTAATATGCATCAAACCAAGAGGAAACCCAAATCTTTCACCAACATCTCCAACAAACCCTTAATCATCCAATTAAAACCCTAATCACCCTACTAACCCTAGCAAGAGTCTACACAAACATATCTAAACTAAAACTAACACTAACAAGATGAAACATCACAAACATAAAAACATCCATGAAGAAACTAGTGAAAACAATGAACAATGAACAATATAATGAACAAAGATTAAAACTTGGATGAACAAACAAGATTAAGAGTAAACAAGGATGAGAAAGATTTTACCAACTACTAAGGATGAAAAGGAGAACACTTGCATAGAAGAAAACCCAAACAATTCCACCAAGGTTGTCAAGCTTGATAGATTCTTCAAGAGATCCAATAATACAAGAATAAAACTAGGATTAACGACTAATTACCGACTAATATACTCTAATCTAAACTAATCTAACATAAAATAGTCTAGGGTTTAGTGGGAAGTGAAGAACATAAGCTTACATTACAAGAGGAAGGGTATATATAGGGTTACAATGCAAAGGGAGATGAAACAAGCAATCACGGGTTGTAACTGGGCCATCCCGTCCGGGATGAGTTGGTCCCGGTCGGGATGAGGTGGTCGCGGTCGGGATGGACCCCTTCCTGGTCGGGAAGGCCTCAAAACAGCAGCTTCTCTTTTGTGCACTTCATCCCGGACGGGTTGAGGTCATACCCGTCGGGGATGAGTCTTGTAGGCCTCCAATATGATCCTTTTGGTCCCTCCTTGCTTCACATGGACTTCTCATCGATTCTCGGGACTCGGGATCGGGTCTCGGAGGCTCGGGATTGGGTCCCAAGGTCTCGGGGTCAAATCCAAGGCATCGAGTGATCGCTCCTTCACTTCGTTGGCTCCGAAAAGTGTATGTATTGAGTCGGAATCGCTCCAACTCTTCACGAATGGTCTTGGGAACCTGAAACGAACTAGAGGAAGCATAAGTAGCCCATAAATCGCTCCCAAGGAGCTATTCCACAAGGAAAATGGGAACAAAACACTACGAAATAGGCACTACAAACTACACTTATCAACTCCTCCACACTTAACCCTTACTCGCCCTCGAGTAAGAACATACTAACTACTAAACTAGCCGAGTGGGTATTAGCGCACCCTACGCCCTTTCAAATCACGCGAGTACACTTAGAGGGAAAATTGCACTCCGCAAGGCAAGTGGGGTCTTGCGACAAAACTGTGGATGCAACCGGACACATAACACATAAACAACAAACACACAAACAAACAAACAAAAATCGGTTGCACCCAAAAGAAAACAAATACCGCTTCCCTTAAACAAGCGGTGAAAGAAGCACCGGTTTAGGACTCAAGGCAAGTGACAACGTTCCCAAGCTAGCAATACAAATCAAAACGGACAAAACCCTAATAGTATGACGACAAAGCAATAAAAACGTTGGTAACTTACCTTGGTTCCTCCTAACCTTCTAAGAACGTACCACGGAACGATCGGCGGGATGGAAAAAGGATGAACCACGGTGTTAGTCGACACTGTAGGTAACTGAGACCCCGCCCCCTTTAGCAATGAGCCAAGAGGGTCGTCCCATGTCCAAAACCGCCTAACTAGTCCAAGTAAAAAGGTGGAAATATGCAAAATGAGGGAAGACCGACGATTACCGCTATCATCCTTCCTAGGGACTCGGTCCTTTGGTAGGCTCTTCACGGTAATATTCGGTAAAAGGCTTATTTTTGTGGGGTTAAGATATTTTTGTGAGATGATTTTATTTTTGGCATTTTCTCTTTTCTTTTGCATACTTGCTTTGTGTGTTGCCATGCCATTTCTTTTTCTTCTTTTCTATTTTCTTTTTGGCTTTTTGTGCCTTTTCTTTTTCTTCATTTCTTTCTTTCTTTCACTTTCTTTCATTTTCTTTTCTTTGCCCTTTTTGGCTTGATTTGGCTTTTTGGCATTTCTTGACAATTTAGAAAGAGAGAAATCAACAAGTTGCAAATTATTGTTTGGGTATGTGTAGGAGGTAGGTAAATGGGAGAGTCGGGGAGCTTCCTTCCCTTCAAACCCACAAAAAGGGGAAAACTTGGACTAGTCGAGCAAATTTCAAACATGGTCACCTAGGGGACGGGACTCGGCAACCAAGGCCTTTTCACACCGTGGGTGGTCGAAATGGTCAAAATGCAAATCCCGTAGTAAATCCCTAGTAAGCTAGGTGGACTCAAGGTAAGAAACCAACGAACTCATTGATTTAGGGTCATTCTACTAGACTAAAGTCCAAGACTCGATTTATACCACTAGGAAGGGAAAGTAGACACTCGCACACTAGCCTCTAAGACGGGTTTTTGAAAACCTTTTTACACACACAAGACACAAAACGAAGACACGATGAAAACGAAAGAAAAGGAGATAAAAGGCCACAAAACAAAAACAAACAAAACAAACAAACAACACAAACACCACCCCGAGGTTCCAAACAAGCCACCAAATCAACCACAAGCATTATAAAGCTCCACCCGAGCACACTACATCACAAACCTTCTCCAAACTTCACAAGAAATAAAGAGGGAAAGGGATAGAAGATGTTACCGGATGTCTTGAAAGCTTTCCAAAACTAACGGTGATTCAAGCGACCTATAAGGACAAGGGAGGCAAAACACACACAACGAAACAAATATACGACACAACGACACAAAAGGAAAACACACAAAAGAAAATATTTTTGATTTTTGTGAAAAATTTTCAAATTTGTAGGGTTTTTTTAAAAAAAATTCCGAAAAACTAAGAAAATAAAACTAGCTATGATAGAATATCGCTCCCCCACACTTAAGCCGAGCAATGTCCTCATGCTCGACCGTAGTGCATGGGAGCACAAAAGAAAAGAAAAGAAACTACGAAAATAAAGCTAAAAATAAAAAATAAAGTGGAGAAAATGGTAGAATGTGTCCGGCCGGGGTGTAGTCAAGTCACCTTGGGCCGAGACAAGAAAAGATATGGATGGGGGAAGAAATAAAAAGAAGGAAATAAAAGGAAATGGGAGGGGAGGACTAGGTGTAATCACGTCACCTAGCCCGGATTCCGCCCAAATCCGACTAAATCCTAAAAAAGAGTGAAAACCTTGTAAAATTTGGATTTTGAAGTGACTCTCGATGTAGTCACGTCATCGAGAATCGGGAGCAACCATACTAAGGCCTCGAAGGCCACCAAGACACCACGACTCAAGGGAAAGGGGGCAAACAGGAGAAAACAAGCAATAATAGACGGAAAAGAGAGGATAGTTGCCGTACCCATCGGTTAGCAACTCACTTGCTCCATCGTCTCATCGGTCAATATAAGCACTTTGCTTGTCGTCATCATTGTCATCCTGCTTCGAACTTGAAAGTATCGCATGGTTGAGGTAGTAATGGTGTGAGGGGACGAGATTTGATGTGGGGCTCGGTGCAAAGTGAAGAGGAAATGAAGTGATGGCAAGTAAGGGTCGTATGATAGGAACAAGGAGAAGAAGGGAGGTTGAGAGGGGGTTTGCAATGGTTGGGTGGACTCAAATGACGAAGAAGAGGCACAAGGGGGAGTAGGGGGCCATCCCGGTCGGGATGGGTGGTCCCGATCGGGACGATAAACCCTTTCCGATCGGGAAGCCTCCTTCCCGGTCGGGATGACACTCCAGAAATCTCGAAATATGGCACCCTCATCCCGATCGGGAAGCCTCCTTCCCGGTCGGGATGGCTCATCCTTCCCGGTCGGGAAGCCCTCTTCCAGGTTGGGATGGATCTTCTTGACCTTCCACAAACCCAAAAGCTCATCCTAAGCTTCAAAAACCCGTTCCCTTACTCACAATCCATGCTCTATCGATAACCATTTCTCTCTAGGAGTCATCTTCACTTCACCTATCACAATAAACTCAAACACAACATCAAATTCTCTCCCTCACAACACTCATCAACAATCCAAATAACAAGAATATCACAAAACAAAGAGTCCTAGGAACAAAATCACAATAAACATAATTACAAACACCAAGCTAAAGAGAAGAGAGGTAGGGGAATGTACAACATGACGGTTCTTTAGGAACTCTGTCAAACCGAGGATGGTGGACTCTCATTCTTCAACCATAGCCCTCAAGGGCATGGAGGAGCAAGTCGAACGCACTACCGACATCATAGAGACGACCCAAAAAGTGCTCGAGCCAAGCAATCCTCCACGGCCTCCAAGGTGGAGGCAAGAAGTAGGAATCCCAAGACCCAACGTCATCATTTATGTTGTCTCCGGGGTCTATCCATCCTACGAACTTAACCGACCTCTTCCTCCCTAAGCATCGTCTCCAATCACTAGCAAGCTTCAAATCCTTGACAAGAGGCACAAAAAGCGGTTTTGGCCCCGTTTCCTTGTCGCACACCCCCACACTTTCCTCAAGTTGTGGTTCCCCATCTTCATCGCTTGTCCCCACGTCATCTTGGAGGAGAGGATTGAAACTTCTACCAGCGGTTTCAACCTCTTCCAAACCGTTGCTTGGTTCACTTACAAGGGGCTCTTGATGCTTATCCACATTCTCGGACATGGGCAACTTGGGCTTGTCAATTTCATCCAACAACTTCACAAATTCCACCAACGCATCCAACTCACTATCCTCCTCCAATTCTTCACCAACGATGTCTTCATTAAGAGCCGTACCCTCATTCGTCTCTTTTTGGGTAGACGATTGAGGTTCTTCAAAGCAAAGTTCGCTCCTCATAGGGAATTCACTAACGGCTTCTTCATTGGGTTGTTCCCCTTCCTCAAATGAACATCCCTCATCAAGTTGTGAAGATCGAGTTAAGAACATTAGGGTTTGAGCCGTTAAAGCGTTCAATCTATCTATACGTTCCTTTCCTTCCCTTTGGAGCTCGGCCAAAAGTTCATAAGTCTTTTGCGATTGGATGGCCATTTCTTGTTGGTTGCTCCTTTGCTCTTGAAGAATCGAATGATACAACTCCAAGTTTGACGATTGGTGGTCATTGGGGTCTTGTAGAACTCCTTGAAAATCTTGATGATACCCAAGGGGTGGGGCATCATATTGTTGGTAGCGAGGTTGAGGTGATTGGTAGTATTGTGGGTCATGGGGTTCATATTGTGGTTGGGGTGGAGGGTAATATGATGGATTTTGGGGGTATTGGCTTCCATAAGGTGAATCTTGATTGAACATGGTGGGTTCACATTGATAACTCGAGTAATAGTTACCATGATCGTAGGATTGGTAATCGTTCACTTGTTGGTAGCCGTTTTCATAACCTTGAAATTCATACCCACTAGAGTTTTGATCCCCCCAAGGAGCTTGATAGTAATTAGGAGTCATCATGTCATAGCTTTGGTTCATAGAAGAAGAGGAGTAGCTCATATCGGCTTCCAAGGGTGGGGAGTTTAGATCAAACCCCATGCTCGCTCAAAAATTGTAGCTCATACCCGGTTGAGGACTTCTCAATCTAGCAACCGTCCGTTAAAGCGGCTCTGAGTTGCGAGAAGAAGATGGTCACCACCTCTAAGCACAAACTGTAGACTAAGAGCAAACGTGAGAAGCCTAGTGCTTTTTGGACACTAGACAAGAGAGAAATAAACTTCACACACACAAGAAGCAAGGTAACAAAAAGAAAAAAGAAAAACACAAACACAAAGACAAAGTCAAGTAACTAGGAAAACAAAGTCTAAACTAGCACCGTCCCCGGCAACGGCGCCAAATTGATGGTAGGATTTGTCGTGGATCCCGCCGATCAAATAAATAACCAACTAATCCTAGTGGGTAGCTAGGGCAAGTCGGGTCGAATCCACGGGGACGGTAAGAGGCATCTAGACTAAGGTCACCTAAAAACGAGACTAAGTCCACGAGCTAAACTAAACTAGAGTAGTAAGAAGGGGAGAAGGCTAAGGCTATGACTACGGTAACGGAGAGAACAACTAAGGAAAACGGGCTAGGATTAGGTCGGGTTCAAAGGGGCAACGGAATGGTCAAGGAAGAGTAAAGGTGAAGGGGGTAGTCGGGTAATCTAGGTGTGGTCCGAGCTCTCGCTACTTAGACCAACCTAGAGGTTCCACCTAAAACCCATCTTGGCGACACACATGACAAACGGGGCTACTAGCGTGTTATCGTGGCCTAGGTCACATCTGGGCTCTCGCTACTTAGACCGACCTAGGGGTCGTCCTCACCGGGCTCTCGCTACTTAGTGAGGGAACCAAACCCACAAGCAAACTATTACCCACAAGAGAAAAGCAAGAAAAACAAGTATTTGCAACTACTAGTCACTCAAGCATTTCAACAAACATGAGATATGCATCAAACCAAGAGGAAAACCAAATCTTCCACCAACATCTCCAACAAACCCTTAATCATCCAATTAACACCCTAATCACCCTACTAACCCTAGCAAGAGTCTACACAAACATATCTAAACTAAAACTAACACTAACAAGATGAAACATCACAAACATAAAAACATCCATGAAGAAACTAGTGAAAACAATGAACAATGAACAATATAATGAACAAAGATTAAAATTTGGATGAACAAACAAGATTAAGAGTAAACAAGGATGAGAAAGATTTTACCAACTACTAAGGATGAAAAGGAGAACACTTGCATAGAAGAAAACCCAAACAATTCCACCAAGGTTGTCAAGCTTGATAGATTCTTCAAGAGATCCAATAATACAAGAGTAAAACTAGGATTAACGACTAATTACCGACTAATCTACTCTAATCTAAACTAATCTAACCTAAAATAGTCTAGGGTTTGGTGGGAAGTGAAGAACATAAGCTTACATTACAAGAGGAAGGGTATATATAAGGTTACAATGCAAAGGGAGATGAAACAAGCAATCACGGGCTGTAACTGGGCCATCCCGTCCGGGATGAGTTGGTCCCGGTCGGGATGAGGTGGTCCCGGTCGGGAAGGCCTCAAAACAGCAGCTCCTCTTTTGTGCACTTCATCCCGGACGGGTTGAGGTCATAACCGTCGGGGATGAGTCTTGTAGGCATCCAATATGATCCTTTTGGTCCCTCCTTGCTTCACATGGACTTCTCATCGATTCTCGGGACTCGGAATCGGGTCTCGGAGGCTCGGGATTGGGTCCCAAGGTCTCGGGGTCAAATCCAAGGCATCGAGTGATCGTTCCTTCACTTCGTTGGCTCCGAAAAGTGTATGTATTGAGTCGGAATCGCTCCAACTCTTCACGAATGGTCTCGAAAACCTGAAACGAACTAGTGGAAGCATAAGTAGCCCATAAATTGCTCCCAAGGAGCGATTCCACAAGGAAAATGGGACCAAAACACTACGAAATAGGCACTACAAACTATACTTATCAGCTGCCTATAAATTGCATAAGTTGTCTGAGGAAGAGGGCATGGGTAAGGCTGAATTCGAGAGTGTGACTGATCTAGCAAGTGGTCCTTACTTATGGTTGCAAAGAAGGAGGATAGAAAGTACATGATGTCTGGAACAGACTACCACAGAGTCCCTGATGAACTGAAAGAGAGTGGTTTTCAGGATGCAGAAAAAGAGAAGTACGAACACTATGAAATATTAGTTGTGGCTCTTGATGCCATAATCCAAACTTCTACACCGTATAAGTTGTGGTGGTCATAGAGTACAGGAGAGAACAAAACCGTTGAGTCAGCGTGACAAATGAGACACGATCATTAGACGTAATAATACTATGGCCCCAATAATGAGATATGTCAGTAAAAGGCAATAATATACTTACTCGACATCCTCCAGCTTAATAGTCCTGTACTTATAGCCCTTTCTAGTGTCAATGAGTGGGCCTATTTCATATAGCTTCCCGACAATGTCTATAATAAGCATGCATAAATTGAATTATTATGGAAACTGTTATAAAAATTAACAAAGGCCAATAAAAAAAGAGGAATACAAAAGAGGAAAAGAAGAATTGGATGTACCTATGTACTGACTGTCCGCTACTTTTCCATTGATAATATCTGGAATCTGTAAATATTGTTTGGTATGATCACATCCCTCGACAAATAAGTCACCCTTGAAGAATATTCGAGAAATAATCTACAAGGATGGTTAATACCTTTGTCCTTTCCAGTGTTCGCAGCAACGGAAAGGTTTTGGATATTGTACGACTCACCGAGTACCAACTTATCCTTTTACCTATTAAGAATAGGTTTTCTTATGCTAGCTTGTATGATGTCATTCTGTGTTTTGAATACATTAAAGGCTGATTTTTCTGTAAAAGGTGATTTTTAAGCATATTTTATGGTTTGACTGATTCTTATAAGAAGTATGCATGTTTTGGATATTGGAAAAGTCATTTGTATTTATGTTTTACAGCATATTTTTCAACATATTATGGTTTCACTTATTCTTAAGTATGGATGTTCTTTAGCATATTTTATGGTATACATAATCCTCAAATATAACTATTTCTATTATACTACAAAAAGAAATTATCTTGATTCGTTGTTTGACGCAGGAATTATAATTCTAAGTTTCACTTTCAGTACAACAAATTATTCACATATCTCTTTAATTGTTTCTAATTTTAATTATATCTCTTTACTTCACATATCTCTTTAATATAGCAAAATGTAATGTACTTGATCCTAATAATTCACATATCCGCACTACGAATAATTATGTGATGAAACAATTATACATTACGAATTCTAATGTTTGATATATATTAACAACTATATAACTAAACTGACAAATATATATATGAATTGGGTTACATATTTATAAAAATATCCAATTAGACAATATACTGACAAAATTGTTATGCTAATATTAACAATTATATTAAGTTATATTGCCATCCCTCGTTTACTAAGAGGATAGGGAGTGCTAGAATTATGCTTACGTGGCGGCCTCTCCTTGATTTTTTTCCCGCTCACTTCTAAAATGTCCAAAATGGGCTTTCACTCTATACAAACTCATTATAAAGCTAACAAATATGACCCATAAAGCTCACTGCATTGGGCCCAAAATTTAATTGTAACTGCATTGGACTCAAAATGGAAATATATTTAATCCTCCTATAGAATACTAACATTTGTATTTAATCAACTTAAAAAACATTTAAAGAACATTCTCAGTAAAGAAGGAACTATTATATGGAACCAATGCACTAACAACTGAGAATATAAGCTATTATACGTAAAAAAATTATAATATTTAGTTAATGAGGAACATTCAATTAATTGCACAATTTTTCACTAAAAAATTTATAATATTACGGATATATTCCACTTGCTCTGATATCAAGCCAGATACGGCTTTGACCGAGCTGATAATGAGGGCGAGTCTCATTATATAGGATGAAACACCCTGCACCCACAGACATTGTTTTGAGGCTCTTAGCTTGATCGCAGTTTGAGAGATGTCATGCGTGTATTGAGCCTACGAATGCAGACCTTCTTTTTGGCGGTAAAGTTGTTGTCTTCGGAGATGACTTTCGACAAATACTACCAGTTGTACCTGAAGGGGGTAGGTCTGATATTGTGCATCCAGCTTTATTTTCATCTGATTTATGGTCATCTTGCAAGGTTAGTTCTCTCTTTTTCTTAACAGTAATCGAGATTTCTCGTCTATCGTGCCATTTACTTTTACAGTTTGACTATATTTTTGTCCATGACTATAATTTAATTCTCTTTTGATCCATATATTATATAGGTGCTCACACTCACTCAAAACATGCGTCTTCAAGTTGGTGTCTCTTCTTCTAATGCGTAATAGATACGAGACTTCTCGGATTGGATCCTTAGAGTCGGTGATGTCGTAGAAGGCGGGTACAATGATGGCAAGGTTGATGTGAAATTTCTAAATGAAGTTCTGTGTACGTCCGTCCGCACCGCCCGGCGCCCCGCGCGCGCTCGCGCGGGACCGACCCAGTTTTTCAACATGTGGCGGCGGCCAACCACGCGACCCCCTCCTTGTCAGGGGCCGGCCCGATCTCACGTACGGGGCGATATTTCGGACCTCGATTCGGATGACGATCCGGACTTGTACTAGACGGGTGCGGGCACCCGTGTTTCTGTTTGGGAATCATTCCAGTCGTGGTTGTAAATGTTTAAAGGCCGATTTTATTTGGTGAGGCTACCTTTTTAGTGAACTAAATTCGTTGCCGATTTGTGGAGTCGCCACCGAGTCAATTATGGGGACTCGGAAACCGCTCAAGTCAACTTTGATCCAAGTCAACTTTGCCGGCTCAAAGTTGAGTGGCACGGGACCTAAAGATAGAGACTTGTACCCTTAAGCAGTCCATATGAGTGAGGAGTAGTATGATCATCATGCAATTCAAAGTGGGGAGTAGTATGATACGTAGCCAAAACCTGTCCTATTACTCCTATAAATTAATGACACCAACATAATACTCCATCACCACCACCACTCACGTTTACACTGAAATTTCATCGCTGACACAATGGAATCGAAATGCCCTAAAAGATTCTCATACCTATTACGGAGTACTCATTAACCGACCAACATGTTCCGCAAAAACTGTAACTAGGTATGAACCAAAACAAATACATACAATCACTCCTCCATCACTACTTTCAAAATTGGCTCAAAGCTCCAATCAAATAAAGACTCACACAACATCCCGAAAAAGCCGGTAAGAAAGTACCGAAACTAAGAATTTAGAAAAAAAAATCAAGATTTAAGATATTCAGACATGTATTATACTTGTCCCACAAATTATAAGAAATAAAGTGATTAGTGGATTAATAAAGTACTTACGATTTTGATGAAAACGGGTGTAAAAGCATGTGTTGGAGTAAGTAGAAATCTTAGAAACGATTTCCGATCATGGTGGAGAAATTGAACACGGGAAACAGAGAGAGAGTAGTAGTAGTGCGGCAACGACACAATGAAAGGGTTAATCAGGTTGTTATGAAATTTTGATGGGTCATTGGGGGTGTCGTGGGTTATAAATAGAATTTAGTTTTTTCTTTTTCTTTTTTTTTGTGTTTGACTCAAAGCCCGACCCGGAATCAGGTCGGTTTGCAAATAACATTTCACTTTTAAAATAGTACAAAATCAATTTATTAAGAAGGTCCAGAATACTTTGGTGTTTATAACGACAATAAAAATATTTTTCCAACTTAAAAAACTTATATAAATCAAAGTAGAAAAGTCAAGCTTTATAATTAACTTGAAAAATAACGGGTGTTACAGACTTCCCTCCTTAAAACAAAACTTCGTCCTCGAAATTTAAAGTCATCCTCAAAATAAAGTCTCACATTACTCATAAGTGTCCAAAATGACTCGTTCACTCCATATATCCAAAATCCGTCAAAACAGATACGTAACTTTTAAGATATCTCTAATTTCTAATTCCTCAAAAATCCAAAAGCACCTAATTCCTCAAATTTCATAGTACACAACTTCACAAACACCTAATTCCCCAAATTCCATACTATACAACTTCACAACCATCTAACTCCATAAGCTCACCAAATTCCACAAGATAATACTAGAGTTCAAAATCACCAAAATTCTCATATTCCTCTTGGTTAAGAGTATCACTTGTCAAGTTAAGAGCATGTCAGACAAAACCCTAAAATTATTTCAAAATTTTGAAATTTCACAAGTTTAACTTTTTTTTTTTCCACAAATGCGAAATGTACAAAATCAATCAATTAACACGTGCGTTGAGCACATCCAAAAATCATATATGTGTTGAACACAAAGAAACAATAATATGCGCGTTGAGTACAAACAATCCATAATATGTGCGTTGAGCACAAACAATCAATAATATGTGCGTTGAGCACCAACAAACCACCAATATCCAAAATATGTGCGTTGAGCACAACATCATTGTGCTAATTAAGCATCAACAATAACCAATATATCCATATTTGTAACCGATAAACAATAATACCATGAAACCTCACAAGAATAATGTCAAATTAACACAAAGCAATGTAGTCATTCATATTTCTATCCCCCTTAAAATAAAGCTTCGTCCTCGAAGCGCAAAAATTACGTTAGACATAAGATGAGGGTATTTTTTCTCAACTCCACTTCCTAAGTAGCCTCCTCCACATTGTTATTGTTCCACAAATTTTTACCAATCTTGTTTCGCCTCTATGGGTTTTACGCACTTTATTATCCCAAATTTTGAATATGATTCTATTCATAAGTGTGGACATGACATAGGTCCACCCCGACGCGGCCACGCGCGGGTTTGGGTAGGCGAATGAATCTCCATATGAGATGGGTCGAATTGAAATTTAAATCGAAGTGGAGTCGCCACCGAACTTTGTGGGAGTTCGGGCCCATTCAAACCCACTCTATATCTTAGTGGGCCATGCACAAAGTATGGCCCATTCGGATGTCAGAGTTTATTGGGTTCGTCCCTTTGCATTTGATACCAATACCGACATTATCGGATACCGTGTATTGAATGACTCTCGTGTGTCAATGGATTTGGAAATCCGGAAACCATGGTTTTGAGTAAGGGGTGAGGGTACGTGTTGGGAAGTTCACAAAGAACACCCAACCCCGCCCGCACATTAGCGGCCTCTACTAAGATATCCTTTGATTTTTGAATACGCGCGTTAGTAATTCGAAGAGATGATATGCAAACAGTATTTTGACTAAGCATGTGAAAATTCGAATAAGTTGCTACGTCGATTTAATGCATCTAAATTAACGTCAAAGTTGTATTTAGCATGCGAGGTTCATTTTAGTATAATAAAACGAACAACGAATAATAAGATACAAAGACAAAAACAAACGAGTTAGTAACGGTTTGTAAATTGAATAAACGATGTGAATATAATGCGATGCATGGTTTTGAAAAGATGAATCACGTTATAGACTTGACACGTGATGACCGAAGTCGTTGAAAATATTTTGTCGGGACTCGGATGATGCTGAAAACTCACGGTTTTGATGAAACAGGAGCCACTTGATCGAGTCACTGAGGCACTCGACCGAGTGGTCTCGAAAAAAGGGATTCTGCCCGAATTATGGGGTGCCACTCGATCGAGTGGGCTAGCCACTCGATCAAGTGCCCTTTGTACGAACTATGGTTCGTTTGGTTTTTGATTTCGAAATTGCCTTTTTGAAAAGATCGATAATTTTGCTAAGTCGTGTAAAAATATAGTATGATTTATACTCGACTTAAATTTTCGATATTTGACACTTGATTATGGAATCAATATCGAATATTCGGAATGGTTTTTAGAAAAGATGTTTATAAATCGTTTGAAAATCGAACTAAGACAAAAATAGATTCTCTCCGCGTTGAAATCATCGTATTTCGTTTTTAGGACTATGTAACGATTATCTTAGCATCAACGAGTTTGATTTGATTCTTATAGATATGATATTCGGCTATAGAGTCGATATCATATTTTAAGAATGATTGCTTTTGTATAAAAATTAGATAGTTGCGATAATATCGGTATTAGAAACGATGAAAAAGAAATAATAAAAAAAAGGTAAAATAAAAACGTGATGAAAGAGACGAAAAAAACGAGAGAGAGAGAGAGAGAAAGAGAGAAAGGAGAAGACGGGATTTGAATTTACACCCTCAACCTACATGATTTGTACTCTCGGAACAGGGCTCGTCTAACTGTGGCTTAGGCACGGGAGCGTCGAGATAATGCGGGTGAGTTATGGTGGTTTATAATTGGAAATGGATTTGACGAGTTTTGCTCTCGGGTCTTTCACGAGTTTTGATCTCGGGTTTGCCTAAAATTGCCGAGAATTTCGGGTTGTGAATGGATGTTGTGTATTGATCGGGAATTCTAATTGTCGATGTGTGTTGATGATGATTGTTGATATGAATGAATGTATGTTGATGTTGTAGATGTGTGCAAGGGGGTCTATTTATAGGGAAGGTTCTCGACCTTGGCTAGGAAATATAGATTTGCTTGGGTGAGAAGAAACACCGCTTTGGATAGGAAAAGCACGCAATCTGAGAGGAAACAAGATTCCGTTGTTGGGTGGAAAAGGAATCATTTTCCGGCTAGAAAAGGAGTCACTCGACCGAGTGCGCCTAGTACTCGATCGAGCGCCCGGTTTAATCTCGGTTTTGTGCGGATTTGCGAGCCTACTCGACCGAGTGGGATGATCCACTTGATCGAGTGGGTCTAGCTCGAGTAGAAGGCTCTTTAGATATCGAATTCTATCTCTAACGGAATTGTTTGATCTTTTTTGTAGCTGATTTTTGTAGTTTTTGGCTTCAAGTCGAATTTCCGATGTGACGTAGCAGATATTTACGCCTCGGAAACGTCTTTGACCGGGGTTTGACTCAGTCGCTAAAAGACGGTTTTGCCTCTGGTGTCGGTTTTGACCCAAATTAGTCTTATTTGATTGGAAATGACCCACTAGGCCCGATTTTGAGGTTGGTTTTGTGAGATTTGTACTCCGTAAAAAGCCCAAGCCAAATGCTAATGATTTTGAGCCCATATTCGAGTAAGTTAAAGCATGTTTGCGTCCGATCATCATCGGGTGTTTTTTGGAAACCGCTATAGACACCTAGCAGCCAAATGTGGGTGTCTACAGAGCCCCCACTTTGACTGAGGCTTGGACAAGGCGAAAGTCAGAGTAGCTACCAGGCCAATCGAGGATTAAGACCTGGTAGACTTCCGGTCGGGTCGTTTATAGTCCGTTAGACTTGCGTAAAGGGCTCGCCAGTCATAAGACCGAAATTATACCTGAGTTGATGTTGATAACTCCGTGTGGATTTGGACTTGTTGTGTAAGTCCCGGGTGTACCTATATGTGGATACATCCCATCTTGGAGCTACGCGGGAGCTTTCCTAAGAAGCTCTGAGTGTGTCCGTTTGCAAACACATCCCGTGTTTTCCGCTAGGGAGTCTTAATGAGTTGCGTAAGCTTGCTTCTGAAGTCTTGGGTGTACCTGTATGTTGACACATAGCAATTCGTATGTAACATTTTGGCGAAACACCGACTCACGCTGGGGAAGTAAAAAACTTGATGTTCCATTGGGAAGCTAAGCTGGTACCTGACATGTTAGATATATAGGCCAAAATAGCAAATATAGCAAGATAGCATACAGGAAATGCAGTTAGCATCTATAGACTGACTTGCGCTGGGGAAGATGATTTTTCATTTTGAAATCGAAGCCCTAAAAGCAACTTATGTGCTAGAAGATAGGGTTTCAAAATTGAAAGGGGTAGAAAAGAAATTTGCAGTTTAAATAGACTGAAATTTGACCTTGTCGAAAAGGATTTTCTCAAATGGCTAAGTTTTGCAAATTTTAAAATGAGGATTTGAATAGAGACATACCGACAGACTCGACTCTGGACGTGACAGGACGAGTTGACAGACACGAACTAGACTCTCTAACGGTTGGCCCGTGACTCGGTAGGGGGGTGGGTCACCTAATAAGACTCTTAAGTTGCGCTATTCCGTAGCCTAGGCGAGTGGCAACATGGTGAAATCCTCGGAATGAGACTGTTTTCGTATGACAAGGCTTAGTAGTAGCAATGTCGTAGACTGGTGCTCTTTTGGATTTTTTTGTTTCGGGGTATACTCCAAAGGTAGGGTGCAGCTTCGAGTCCCTGACAAATTCTTGTCTTCGACTGAGCCGAGTACTAGGACACACTATAGAAAGATGGCTATATTTTTTTTGAAAGTGTTTGGATTTTGTGAGTGGATGGCGGTCTTCTGTCTAAAAGAAACCCCCAGGATGACAAAGCTTGCTGCTGAGAACATGACAGTGTCGTGACCGGAATAATGGTGCTTTTTGAATGTGTGTCAATGTGGGTGGTTGTGCCTCTGTTGAAAGGCTGCCAACATATTCACGTGCGGTGAAATCAAACCAAGTCGTAGTTCAGTGGATTGGAAGATATATTATGGTGCCTAGA
The DNA here is from genome assembly GCA_958450325.1 of Agrostemma githago. Taxonomy (NCBI): domain Eukaryota; kingdom Viridiplantae; phylum Streptophyta; class Magnoliopsida; order Caryophyllales; family Caryophyllaceae; genus Agrostemma; species Agrostemma githago. Next base: position 62,022,222 of record OY288241.1, read on the forward strand.
CTAATAGGACTTTGTGTGTAACTAGCCATAACGATTGTGTAGGCTAGGTGCATTCCAAGTGATATCTTGATCAAAGGGCTAGAATGGTTAGGATGTTGATCATGTGACTGTGAGCGTTCTCTGGGGTTGCCCCCAGAGGTGGTGTGAACTATTTGGGCATGTTCTATGCCGACTGCAAGTTGAGTTCCCGTGTTTGGGGTTGGTAACTGGTTTGGAAATTTTCGGAAATGTAGAGCTAAGTCGTAAGTGGCTTTGATTTTTTGACATCTGGAGCTTGATTTTGTGGAGCTAACGCTTCGAGGGTAAAGGTATTGTAATGTGGTAGAAAAGAGGGGAGTCGAGTAAAAATGACTCGGACTTCGTTGGACAGGTTTGATAATAATGCGGAATCTGGTTTCCATGTCCGGCCCTAATGGTTAGGGGTATCTTATGGAGCTTGAATCCTCAAAGATTATGGGCTGTCTCTTAGCCTAGGTCTCGAGAAGGTCTTGAGGGTGGTAATGTGGAAAGGCTAAATGTGGTGTTAGCTAACTAGCTGATTGTCACCCTTCTATTTGATGGAATGGACATCGATATTTTTGAATTGACCGTACCCCGGTCAATGGACTTTCACTTGGGTTGACCGTTGACCACGGTTGTGGGTTTTTGATTTTTTTTTTGGTTGACCTCTTAGCCCCGGTCATGGGATTCTTCATTCGAATTGACCGTTTAACCTCGATCATGGGTGCCTCTTTTTTTGAAGATGGCCTGCTTTTTTATTTTGGCCTTTTGCTTTTTTTTTGTCCAGCTTTTTTTCTTTTTTTTGTTGGTCAGACTAACACCTAAGATAGGGATTGGTCAGTCTTATTGGATGGGTGTTTATTGTGGGAAATGGGCTTGCCTCTCGTCTTGAACCCAAACTAGGAGACTACCTAGGTTTGTATAAAGATTCGATACCGCTCCTGCTAAGGGTAGTTATGTGGCTTTCTATACCAGACATGGAACAGGTAAAGGAAAACACGGGTCTCGATTTCCTGCAGTCATTATAGATGTGCCTATAATAGTCACGTGCATGTGCTCATAGTGTATGATGGTGTTGATCGTGTTCTCGGAAACACATAAGGAAAGTATATACGAGAAATAGAAAAGCTGATTTTATTGAATTTTGAAAAAGAGAACAGAATACAACTGACTCTTACTCTGACTTTGACTTTGGCTTTGGAAGAAATAGCACATCCTAGACTCTGACTCTGACTCGGACGTAAATCAAATCCGGACTCTTGGATGATGTTGTCATTAGTCGTCGGCTTCGAAGGACCCAAGTTGATGTCCAGTATAGCCTTCAGTAGAAGTTTCACCCAGATTTTCATTATGTCGAAGATCATCTTCAATCCTAGTGCCCATTTCAGTAAGCACCGCAAAGTTTGAAATGCCGGCATACCTATGATGGACGCGGTAGGAAGGTAGAAGGTTGTTGATGAACGCCTCCACTAGTGTCTTCTCGTTGGGCTTGTCTACCAATTTCACACTTTCGGCCCTCCACCTTTGAAGGTACTTGGTGAAACCTTCTTTGGGCTCTTGGGCCATAACCTCCAGAGTACGCATCGTAGTACGGATCTCGGTATTATCGGCGTAATTCCGAGCGAACTCTGTTGCCACATCATCCCAAGCCTTGTACTTCTTGGAATCGAGCCTGTAGTACCAGAATTTCGGGTGCTTCTCGAGGGAAGAAGCAAACAAGTGCTTGAACATGGTGGATTTCACCCCCTTGACAGCCATGAACTCCTTGAAAGCTCGAATGTGATGAACCGGGTCTTTATTACCCTCAAACATCGGTATGCCCGTAAGGTTGAGGTTGGCGGGTAGCTCGTCATTCAGAGGCAAATATGAGCGAGCATTTTCCGTATGGATCGAGTTGTTTGTTGAAAAATGGACCTGTTCTTCAAGCTTGCGAACGGGGCTGACCAGTTCAGCTATAGGCCCAGTGGTTTCATTCCCGACCTTAGGAGTCCCTTGCTCCACGGCACTCAAACGGGTGGTAATGGCTATTTGGTCGGACCTGATAGTTGTCAATTGGGTCTCGATCTTAGCTAGCGCGACAGTCAGTTGGTCCAAGGTTTCTTGCATTTTCCGGCGTCTGGTTACCGGTGGCCTGTCTGTAAGAATACCGCGTAATCAGTAAAGTTGCTTCGGAACTCAAATTCATCAAGGCATAGGAAATAGCGCGGGAGGAGAGACGACTCTAGTTTGACTCTGGTTAGACTCTCCTAAGACAAATGTGTAGGGTACGATTCTCGGAGTGACCGTGATTAATCGCTCCATCGGAGAATAGCCCCCAAGTGAGACTAAGAACTCAGATAGGACTCAGATGGTGTGACATCTAAGTGACTCAAAAGTGGGGTACGTGAGACACGTGTGAGACATGACCCTTAGAGCAACCGTGATTGATCGCCCTGCTGAAGGGTAGCCCCCAAGTGGGATCGAAGGTTTTGTTAAGACTCGAGTGTTGGACGAGTGATCCTTGGATGTAAGGACCACAAACCTTTTGTTATAGGGCTATGCATTGTAAAAGGTTGACTCGGAAAAGACACTAGACGGGTGACTTGTGAAAGGTGGGCCTCCCTTAGAATTCGGCATGTGGGCCGAGTCCTGTTCGAAGGAAGGTCCATGTGATGCATTCATCACACTTTAGACTCGAGTGTGTAAACGGGCCTTCCTTTGTAGGAGTATGTCCTACGTAGGTGGGCCATGCCTTAGTCAAATAAGGAGACTGGGATAGGGAGGAAACCCGTGATGTAAAATCGACGGAGTTTCGACGCTATAGACCTTCGACTACTTATGAGAAGACCCGACAATGCAAAATACGGGAAGTCCTAAGGAGAGGAAAGTTTTGAAAAGGAAGTTAGAATTTCGAGAAAACCGGTGGATGGCCCAATTTTTCGAAAATCGGAAAAGTGCCATCGGGCCGCAATTTTGAAGGTTTGAAAATATTTTTGAATTTTGAAATTGGCAGCATACCGACTAGAAACAGGCTATTTTGAGTAAAATCATAAGTCCTAAATTCGGTAGCATTCCGGATTTTTGAAAAGTTGAATATTTGGAATTTTGATATTTGAATATCGAAAATAAACTTCCGAGAATTAGACAATCGAAAACGGGATCCCGAAGATTTGAAAATCGAAAATGGCATCTCGGAGATTTTGAAAATCGAAAATGGCATCTCGAAAATTTGAAAATCGAAATTGAAATTTGAAAATTCGATAATCGAATGGTGGATCGAAAATTCGAATTTTGAAATGGGCGGCATGCCGGCTAGAAAATAGGCTAGTTTTGAGTCAAATCTTAAGCCTACATTTCGGCAGCTTTCCGATTCTTTTTTAAAATTGGATATTTTCAAAAAGATGCATTTTTTGAAATGACGGTTTTTGAAAATGACACGAAAACTAAGTATTACATAGTCACGTAAGCATTATGACGACAGTATGTATGCTTTACATTAAGTCTCGGTCGGTCTAAATGGGGTCTATACCAGTGTACATGGCCTTTCCGATAATCGGGACGGACTTCCTAAGTCGAGTTGAGCTTAGAACATGCCGCGAAACCCATACGAATTAGCCATGGACACCTTTGACATATCCATGTTGGAGTACATCAACAGTATAGTGGGACGTTGGTCGCCAGTACCGGCCCGGGAAAAGATGGGGTTATGCATGAACCGTAAAACTAAAACGCGTATTGTACTAGTCAAACGATTTCTATTTGAGTCTCACCCTGAGGATGCCGATGGTAAGTCACACATCAGTTAATCCCCAGTGGAGTCGCCAAATTGTGGACATGACATAGGTCCACCCCGACGCGGCCACGCGCGGGTTTAGGTAGGCGAATGAATCTCCATATGAGATGGGTCGAATTGAAATTTAAATCGAACTGGAGTCGCCACCGAACTTTGTGGGAGTTCGGGCCCGTTCGAACTCACTCTATATCTTAGTGGGCCATGCACAAAGTATGGCCCATTCGGATGTCAGAGTTTATTGAGTTCGTCCCTTTGCATTTGATACCGATACCGACATTATCGGATACCGTGTATTGAATGACTCTCGTGTGCCAATGGATTTGGATGTCCGGAAACCATGGTTCTGAGTAAGGGGTGAGGGTACGTGTTGGGAAGTTCACAAAGAACACCCAACCCCGCCCGCACATTAGCGGCCTCTACTAAGATATCGTTTGATTTTTGAATACGCGCGTTAGTAATTCGATGAGATGATATGCAAACATTATTTTGACTAAGCATGTGAAAATTCGAATAAGTTGCTACGTCGATTTAATGCATCTAAATTAACGTCAAAGTTGTATTTAGCATGCGAGGTTCATTTTAATATAATAAAACGAACAACGAATAATAAGATACAAAGACAAAAACAAACGAGTTAGTAACGGTTTGTTAATTGAATAAACGAAGTGAATATAATGCGATGCATGGTTTTGAAAAGCTGAATAACGTAATAGACTTGACACGTGATGACCGAAGTCATTGAAAATATTTTATCGGGGCTCGGATGAAGGTGAAAACTCACGGTTTTGATGAAACAGGAGCCACTTGATCGAGTCACTGAGGCACTCGACCGAGTGGTCTCGAAAAAAGGGATTCTGCCCAAATTATGAGGTGCCACTCGATCGATTGGGCCATTGAGTGCCCCTTGTACGAACTATGGTTGGTTTGGTTTTTGATTTCGAAATTGCCTTTTTGAAAAGATCGATAATTTTGCTAAGTCGTGTAAAATTATAGTATGATTTATACTCGACTTAAATTTTCAATATTCGTCATATTCGACACTTGATTATGGAATCAATATCGAATATTCGGAATGGTTTTTAGAAAAGATGTTTATAAATCGTTTGAAAATCGAACTAAGACAAAAATAGATTCTCTCCGCGTCGAAATCGTCGTACTTCATTTTTAGGACTATGTAACGATTATCTTAGCATCAACGAGTTTGATTTGATTCTTTTAGATATGATATTCGACTATAGATTCGATATCATATTTTAAGAATGATTGCTTTTGTATAAAAATTAGATAGTTGCGATAATATCGGTATTATAAACGATGAAAAAGAAATAATAATAAAAACGTAAAAAAACGTGATGAAAGAGACGAAAAAAATGATAGAGACAGAGAGAGAGAGAAAGGAGAAGACGGGATTTGAATTTACACCCTCAACCTACATGCTTTGTACTCTCGGAACGGGGCTCGTCTAACTGTGGCTTAGGCACGGGAGCGTCGAGATAATGCGGGTGAGTTATGGTGATTTATAATTGGGAATGGATTTGACGAGTTTTGCTCTCGGGTCTTTCACGAGTTTTGATCTCGGGTTTGCCTGAAATTGCCTAGAATTTCGGGTTGTGACTGGATGTTGTGTATTGATCGGGAATTGTAATTGTCGATGTGTGTTGATGAATATTGTTGATATGAATGAATGTATGTTGATGTTGTTGATGTGTGCAAGGGGGTCTATTTATAGGGAAGGTTCCCGACCTTGGCTAGGAAAGATATATTTGCTTGGGTGAGAAGAAACATCGCTTTGGATAGGAAAAGCACGCAATCTGAGAGGAAACATGATTCCGTTGTTGGGTAGAAAAGGAATCCTTTTCCGGCTGGAAAAGGAGTCACTCGACCGAGTGCGCCTAGTACTCGATCGAGTGCCCGGTTTAATCTCGGTTTTGTGCGGATTTGCGAGCCTACTCGACCGAGTGGGATGATCCACTTGATCGAGTGGGTCTAGCTCGGGTAGAAGGCTCTTTAGATATCGAATTCTATCTCTAACGGAATTGTTTGATCTTTTTTGTAGCTGATTTTTGTAGTTTTTGGCTTCAAGTCGAATTTCCGATGTGACGTAGCAGATATTTACGCCTCGGAAACGTCTTTGACTGGGGTTTGACTCGGTCGCTAAAAGACGGTTTTGCCCCTGGTGTCGGTTTTGACCCAAATTAGTCTTATTTGATTAGAAATGACCCACTGGGCCTGATTTTGAGGTTGGTTTTGTGAGATTTGTACTCCGTAAAAAGCCCAAGCCAAATGCTAATGATTTTGAGCCCATATTCGAGTAAGTTAAAGCATATTTGCGTCCGATCATCATCGGGTGTTTTTTGGAAACCGCTCTAGACCCCTAGCAGCCAAATGTGGGTGTCTACAATAAGTCATAGTCTCGTCAAGCTCAATGGTCTCCGGATCTATCAAATGTGACGGGGTCACTATTGTATTTCCTTAGTTGGGCAACATGGAACACACTATGCACTAACTATAGATCAGTCACCTTGCCAATACGCTCCAAAATTTCATGTCCAATAAACTTTGGCTCAATTTACTCTCCTTACCAAACCTCAATACTCCTTTAGTAGGAGAAACAAACAAAAGAACTTGTGTCACCACCCTCACATTCCACAGGCCTATGATTTCTATCTACATCTCTTTTAACGGTCTTCAGCCGCTTTTATCCTATCATGTATAATCCTAACATGTTCAACAATTCCAGTTATCATCTCGGACCCTAAAGCCACAAACTCGCTAATGTCATCCCAACACATTGGATTCCTACACTTATGTCCGTAAAATGCCTCAAATATTGTCATCTGAATTGTAGTCTGAAAATATTAGTATATGAGAACTCACTAAGATCCAACTTATCTTCTTAACCCCCTGAAATTGTAAGGCACGAGCTCGCAACATGTCCTCAAGTATATGGTTTGTCATTTCGGTTTGACCATCAATAGCTGAATAAAATATTGCACTCATCTTAAGATTGATTCCCAATGTCGGCTCAAGTTTCTCCCAAAATATTGAAACACATCTATATCGCTATCTAATATAATATCCTTTGAAACTCCATGAAGTCTTACCACATAATGTATATAAGCATCCACAAGTTGTTTCTACTCTCATGTATCTTCCATTGGAATAAAATGTGCACTCTCAGTTAGCCTATTAATTATAACCACAAATCATATTATTACCTTTCTGTGACCTTGACAAACCAACTATAAAATCCATGGAGATTGAACTTCACTTCCACTCGGAACTTCTAAAGGTTCTAATTTCCCTAAGGTGTCCTATGTTCACTCTTTACCTTTTGACATATCTAGTATCGAACCACAAAATCTGCAATTTGTTTCTTAAGTAGACCATCAAAATCCTAATTTCAAATCCGCATGCATTTTATCACCTCCCAAATGAACATAATACATCTTTTTTTAATTCCTTGTGGTTAGGTACGCAAATTCTATCTCAACACTTAATCAACACACTTTGTCATCACGCTTGAACAAAGTAAACTCATTCATAAACTTATCCAACAAAAATTTATCACCAGCTTTCAACTCTTTAATAACACTCAACAATTCGCTCTCAACAGATAACACATTAAACGAAGTTCCTAATTTTTCCATTTTGATCCCAAATATCAGAAACTCTCCCCTCAGCTTATCACGGTGCATCACTAGCAGTATTGTATGGAAAAAAAATTACTCTAGGCATCGACCACCACATTGGCATTTCTCACATGATACCGAATCTCGATCTTATAATCCTTAATCAAATCCAACCACCTCTTCTATCTCACGATTAGCTCCTAATGGGTAAATATATATTTTAAACTTTTGTGATGATAAAAAACCATAAATGATACACCAAACAGATAATGTCTCCAAATTTTCAAGGTAACGACTACGGATGCTAACTCTAAATCATAAGTAGGGTAATTTTCCATAAAGTTCAACTGCCTAAACGCATAAACAATCACTCTCTTATCATGCATAAGAACACAATCTAATCCATTCAAACACATATGTATAAACGTCATAAGTTTCATTTTCATCCGGTAACGCCAATACCGGAGTAGTGGTCAACTTTTTCCCTTTTAAATTCAAAATGATTCCTCACACCCCTCGTCCCAATAGAATTTTGTGGCTATCTTCATCAATATGGTCATTGATCTATCTATTTTGAAAAATATCATTCACTAATCTTCTTATAGTAACTTCTAAACCCAAGAATTTTTTTTTATGAATTTCAGTCAAAGATTTTGGTCTAGGTCACTCCTTAACAGTTTTAACCTTAGCAAGATTTATGGACACTCCATCCTTACCTATAATATGCCTCAAAATTACCCGAACCAACCAAAGATTACTCTAACCAACCAAAAATCACACCTCAAAAATTTAACAAATACTAGTTTTCTCTCAAGATGCCTAAGACAATTCGTAAATGTTCCTCATGCTCTTCTTCATTCTATAAGTAAATCACCATGTCATCAATGAAAATCCAACCAAAATATCTAAGCACATCCTCAAAGTTCGGTTCATCAAATCCATAAACACATCATGTGCACTAGTCAACTCAAAAGACATCGTAGTAAACTCATGATGACCATATCTAGTAAAAATGTAATCTTAGGTATATCCTCAAACACTATCATCAATCGATGGTTCTCAAATCACAATTTTCGAAAAACAGAGGCTTCCTTTAACTGGTCAAATAAGTACTCAATCCTAGATTCGTAGATAAGGGATACATATTGTTAATAGTAACTTGTTTCAATTCCCGATAATCAATACATACTCTTATAGTTTCATCATTATTCTTTTTCACAAATAAAACAGGGCACCCCAAGGCAACACACTAGACCTAAATATATCTTTTCTCCATCAGTTCATCTAATTGTTTCTTAAGTTCTAGCATTTGTAAGGGTGACATATGGTATGGTGATTTGGTGATTTTTAATGACTCAATGATAGATCCATTTGTCAGGTCACAGGGTCGATCCTCTTTATGGACAACTTTTCTAACTTGAGACATTCTCGGTATTTCCCAAGAAAACATACCAACAAACTCACTCACTACTAGAGCTTCAATCAAGTCGGGATGTTCAACACCCAAATCTCGTACATGACACAAACTTAGCTTCGGTCTCCTAGATAAATGATTTTTGACCCTTATAGCAGAAATAAGCTTCACCCTATGATCCTTCACATGACCCATGGAAAAACTCTCATACTTTAGGCCCTTCTAAGGAAACTTTACTATGTCCACAATCAATATTAGCCCGATGAGATTTGGGTCAATCTATCCCAAAAATCACAACAAATTAAGGTAATGAGAATTGTAACAAGTCTACCTCAAAACCATGATCACAAAGACACGTCCTTATACATCCTTTTAGGGTTTACTAAGTCCACAAATGACTGATAAAAAGTCAAAAATCAAAATCCACAATTTCACTAGATTTCCACATTCAATTCATCCACTGAAATAAAAGAGTGAGATGCACCAGGATCAAACAAAACATGGGTTGAAATAAGTTTCAAAGTTACCCAAACCAATGTTTATATTCTCAACTTCCTCTTTATTCATGACATAAACTTTCCAATATATGACATCCCAATAAGTTTAAGCATAAGATGCTTATATCACAAATAATAACGTATATATAGAGCTCACTTCGATCACAATTCAACAAGGTAGGGGTAATAATACTAGAGCATGATAAATATAAAGCATGACAAATATATATATATATATATATAAACATAATATTTATGTGTATGCAATGCACCCAATCCACCCAACACTCTACTTTTATATATAAACGTAAAAGTTTTTTTTTTTAAAACCATGTCAAATATAAAGGTAAAAGTTTTTTTTTGAATAAAAGTAAAAACGTTTTTTTTTGTAAACCATTTCAAATTTTGCAAAACTTTTCGGAAAAACCTATTGCTCTGATACCAACTGTAAAAGCCCTAAATTTTCGAAACCAAAATAAGAGAATAAAACGGAAGATTCAAAGCCGTTACTCCGCACTTAGCTCACAAGTAAGTGCAAGACAAAAGAATAATATAAGATTTAAAAAGAAATATAAATCCGATAAATGATTAAATGAAAACGTTGCAGCGGAAGACTTAAGTTCCACAAAATTCAAAACGGTTTAAAACAACTTCAACCCAAAATTCAACATAAATATAAATAATTCGGAGGTAAATGTTAAATAATAAAATCCTTCCTCGTTCAGCATCCCGAACCAAATGCACCCATGCAGCATATTAAGTGTACCTATCAACTGTACCCAAAACACAAATAGGTACAGGTTCCAGCGGGGGAAACGACCCAAAACAAAAGGACGTCAGCAAAGCTGAGTAAAAGAATAATATGGTGAAAACGTACACAATAATTATAATTTGTAGTAATCTGAAACCAGAGTTAAAAGTCGTCGTCTGGATACCAAACCACAATACTTTAAAATCATCGTAGTCGAAATCAAAACTGACCAAAATATATTTTCACCACCTGTGTGCGAAGGTCCTACCCTTGCACGGTCTAGAGGTATCACCTGTGCTTAGTTTGACTTATATAGTGCGCACCTCTCACATTTGGACAGTCAGTAGGATGATGCTGCCAAAGGAGAAAGTCTAACTACCTAGAAAGTGGGGGTCGGATACCCCACTCAAATATAACTCGGACCAAGAGTTCAGTTTCGGGACGAAGTCCCAGGAACGTCATAAACGCACCTTAAACCAACTAGACCGACAAAGCTCCCAGAATCTGTTATAATCTCCAAAAATTTTACCAAAACAAAACCAATGTGTGACTCGTGTCACAAGTTCAAAATCCAAAATATTACGAGTATCATAAAAATCACCATTGACAAAATAATTTACAAACCGCTTTAAAAATATAATCTAAACCGAACATGCTCTTTACTTAAATGTGAAAAGGGTAAAACGTCCTTACCACTCAAGACGGTCAATCCAAGCTAAGACTTATCCAAAAATTCTTTCTCCTCGAACCCACAAGCTACAATTTATATGCATCGAGTCAATAATTATCTACTTATTAAATAATCGAGCCTAACCCAATAAATCGACTTATTATTATACAAAATAACTTGTCTCAATGTTCGGAAAGGTCAACAAAATATAATTTCTTCGTCACTCCCTTACATCTCGTGCCATATATTGTGTTACGTACTCACTTGTTATGACCAACTCTTCCCAAACCTTTATTGTTATCACAATACACTTATTGATCATGCAATTCAAAGTGGGGAGTAGTATGATACGTAGCCAAAACCTATCCTATTACTCCTATAAATTAATGACACCAACATAATACTCCATCACCACCACCACTCACGTTTACACTGAAATTTTGTCGCTGACACAATGGAATCGAAATGCCTTAAAAGATTCTCGTACCTATTACGGAGTACTCATTAACCGACAAACATGTTCCGCAAAAACTGTAACTAGGTATGAACCAAAACAAATACATACAATCACTCCTCCATCACTACTTTCAAAATTGGCTCAAAGCTCCAATCAAATAAAGACTCACACAACATCTCGACAAAGCCGGTAAGAAAGTACCGAAACTAAGAATTTAGAAACAAAAAAATCAAGATTTAAGATATTCAGACATGTATTATACTTGTCCCACAAATTATAAGAAATAAAGTGATTAGTGGATTAATAAAGTACTTACGATTTTGATGAAAATGGGTGTAAAAGCATGTGTTGGAGTAAGTAGGAATCTTAGAAGCGATTTCCGATCATGGTGGAGAAATTGAACATGGGAAACAGAGGGAGAATAGTAGTAGTGCGGCAGCGGAACAATGAAAGGGTTAATCAGGTTGTTATGAAATTTTGATGGGTCATTGGGGGTGTCGTGGGTTATAAATAGAATTTAGTTTTTTTTCTTTTTTTTTTTTTTTTTTTGTGTTTGACTCAAAGCCCAACCCGAAATCAGGTCGGTTTGCAAATAACGTTTCACTTTTAAAATAGTACAAAATCAATTTATTAAGAAGGTCCAAAATACTTTGGTGTTTATAACGACATTAAAAATATTTTTCCAACTTAAAAACCTGATATAAATAAAAGTAGAAAAGTCAAGCTTTATAATTAACTTGAAATATAACGGGTGTTACAGAAATAATCGACGGCCACTAATATAAAGCAGTGTCCGCCGGTCCCGGATAGGTGTACTTTCCCTATGATGTCTATCCCCAGCAGAGTCGCCAAACTGTGGACGTCCGTCCGCACCGCCCGGCGCCCCGCGCGCGCCAAAACCCTACGCGAGAGGGATTTTGATGATACGATTTTGATACTTTCCAAAACCGAGAGGGAGGAGGATAATATGATACTTGGGGAATAAGGTTCCCGCGGCTTGACCTAGCGTCGCGAACATTTGTGGGCCTCGGGTGTGCATCCAAAGGTTCGCTTGGCGCGGTGCTGACTCGATTTGAGTTTCGGGACCGATTCGGGGTCTCGGTGTCGGAATTGACTCTAATTAGTGTCTATGCGACCGTAACGACACGACTAAGGCTGCCATCATGTTAGTTTTAATTTTTTCGAGTAATTATTTGATCTGTTCCATGGAGATCTACCTAAAACATCGTGAACCCACGTCGCGTTGCTGTCCTATCGTCATTGGGTGTTTGTCGGGCACCTATGTAGCCACCAGGTCCAAATCTGGGTGTCTACAAGTTCTTATCCATAGTGTCAATGATCCTATTTCGGCAATTGTATCCAACACATATCCTGACCTGGTCGATCGGCTGTGAGAAGATGGTTATCTGCAACAACGAGCGATATTGGCACCTACACATGACGCGAATTCGTTGAATCGATTATTGATTATGCATTATCTCTTCTTCATGGTCAATAAGTGGTATATCTATGCAATGAGGTATGTATGGAGAAGATAGTTCCAGGCGAGCCTAATATGCACTCCACTGAATTCTTGAAGAGCATCAAATGCTCCGTGGTTCATAACCATGAGTTACGCTTGGTACTATGGTCATGCTTATTCAGAACATGATCAATTTCGTGGGTTGTATAACGGTACGCGCTTTATTGTGACTGATTTAGCGGAACGAGTCATTCGGTGTAAGATGCTAACGGGTAGCCATGCAGGTGATATAGTTTATATCCCCTGTTTGTCACTTTCACCATCTGACACAAGCAAATTCCCAATTTGGTTCACTCAGCGACAATTCCCAATTTCTATATGTGTGGACATGACATAGGTCCACCCCGACGCGGCCACGCGCGGGTTTGGGAAGGCGAATGAATCTCATGTGAGATGGATCAAATTGAAATTTAAATCAAAGTGGAGTCGCCACCGAACATTGTGGAAGTTCGGGCCCGTTCGAACCCACTCTGTGTCTTAGTGGTCAGTGTACAAAATACGGCCCATTCAGATCTCAGAGTTTATTGGGTTCGTCCATTTGCATTGCGATACCGATATTGACATTATCGGATACCGTGTATTAAATGACTCTAGTATGCCAATGGATTCGGACATCCGAAAACCATGGTTTTGAGTAAGGGGTGAGGGTACGTGTTGGGAAGTTCACAAAGAAAACCCAACCCTGCCCGCACTTAGTGGCCTTTACTAAGATATCGTTTGTTGTTCGTGTACGCGTGTTAGTTTGATGGTTAAATGATATGCAAACAAGGCTTTTTTAGACTAAACATGTAAATTATGTTTAACTACGTCGTTTAATGCATTTTGAACTAAATCAAAGTTGTTTTAGCATGTGAGATTCGTTTTAGTACAATAAAACAAAAGAATGCCAAAATAGAAACAAACAGGTTAGTAACGGTATAACGGTTTGCAAAAAGATTAGAATGACATAAATAATATGATGCAATGTTTTGAAAAGATTAGGACACGTGATAGACTTGACACGTGTTGACCAAAGTCATTAAGAAAAGTTTTATCGAAGCTCGAAATATGTTGAAGGCTCACGGATTTGCCGTGATAGAGATCACTCGATCGAGTCATTGAGGGATTCGATCGAGTGCCTCTTGAAAAACCCTCTTGCTTCGATTTTGAGGTGCTACTCGATCGAGTCTGGTATGACACTCGATCGAGTGGCCCTCGGGAAAGGTGTTCTGCCTTTGCTTTGGGGTGTCACTCGATCGAGTGCCTATAGCACTCGATCGAGTGCCCCCTGTTCGAAGGATGACTCGATTTGCAATTCTCGAAATTGCTTTTAATTTTTTGAAAACCAATAATTTTGTTAAGTCGTGTAAAAATATGGTATAATTTATACCCGACTTAGGATTTTCAAAACTCGTCAATATTTGATATTTGACTATGAAGTCAATATCCGATATTTAGAGCGACCTTTAGAAAAAAGATGATGTTTTAGAAATTGTTTTTGAATCGAAATAGATCCCTCCGCGTTGTAATGTCGTATTAGTCTTTTTAGGACTATGTGACAATTACTTCGGCATCTACGAGAAATGTTTTTGAAAATGTTTTGTTTGATTGATTCCTTTAGATCCGATATTCGACAATAGAGTCGATATAGAATCCTTAGGGATGACTTGTTATTGCTAATTACGATAGTAATAATAATGAAAACGATGATGATAGACGACGATAGATGACGAACGAGAGAAGAACAAAGAAAAAAAATGTGAGGAGGGAAGAGAAGAAGAGAGAGATCGGGATTTGAAACACCCTCAACCTACATGCTAAATTCGGTCTCGATTAGGAACTCGTAGTAACGGCGCTTGCGTAGGAGTAACGAGAATATAGGAGGAGTAAAGGTGTTGTATTTTTGGTATGGTTTGCCTAAGGTTTGCTAGAGATTCGGGTTGATGTCGGGATGCTACGAATGTGTGTCGGGAGTTGTGAGAATTGATTGCTTGATTGTGAATAATTGACGTTGGGAATTCTATGTATGAATTGGTGTCGTAATTGTGTTGCGAGGGTGGGGTAATTATAGGATGAAATACTCCCCTTTGGATAGGAGATACCCGGTTTGGATAGGAAACAGATTGCTTGCCAAGGAAGAAAGCAACCGGTTGGGAGGAAATGGGATTCCGCTTATGGATAGAGGAGACTTGCTTGCATGGGAAGAAATACCCGATTTTGGCTGCAAAGGAGGCCACTCGATCGAGTGGTTCATGGCACTAGATCGAGTGCCTGGTCTAACTTCGAATCTGACTGCTTTTATGAGCCCACTCGACCGAGTGAGTCAATCCACTCGATCGAGTGAAGCTGGACGAGTGATATGGCTCTTCAAAAGATAAAACTTTATCTCTTACGAAATTGTTTAATGTTTTTGTAGCTGATTTTTGTGAAGAATTGGACTTCCAATTGGATTCCCGGACGCTTCGTGAGAGATTTTCTGTCTCGAAAATGCCTTTGACCGGGGTTTGAACCCGGTCGCTAAAAGACGGTTTTGCCTTTGGTCTCAGTTTTGACCCAAATTAGTCCTATTTGACTGGAAACGACCCACTGGGCCTGAATTTGAGGTCCGTTCGGTGAGATTTTTACTCCGCTAAAAGCTCGCGCCAATTACTATTGATTCTGAGTCCAAAATCGAGCGTATTAAGTCATGTTTACGTCTGATCATCATCGGGTGTTATTTGGAAACTGCTATAGACACCAGGCGGTCAAAATGTGGGTGTCTACAGAGCCCCCACTCTGACTGAGGCTTGGACAAGGCGAAAGTCAGAGTAACTACCAGGCCAATCGAGGATTAAGACCTGGCTGACTTCCGATCGGGTCGTTTATAGTCCATTAGTGTAACACCCCTGATTTTTATATATTAAATTTTATTAATATTTTATTTTGTTTACGATTTAACTCGTATTTCTTAAATAACTATAAAACAGATTCATTTATCTCGAAAAGTCATATTTACCTATAATCGTTTGAACACGTAAAATCCTATTTACCTCGAAAAGTCATTTTTATGCTTAAAATGTATATTACTTTCGTTTCATTCGATTTACACATTTTATTTCTATTCGAGTTTCCGTTTCGACGGTTTATATTCCCGAGTTTATCTTTATATTACTTGAATTCTTATTTTAAACTCGAAACCCATTTTAATTACCTCATTCGCAAGAATTTTTATTAATATCGAGAAATTGCTATTTAATCTTTTTCTACGCGATTTCGTACATAATTATTTTTGAAACGTAATTTTAATACTACTTTCTCGTAAACACGTTCTTATACGAGTTCCGTCTAGTTATTATTATTATTATTATTATTATTATTATTATTATTTTTAAGTGATCCATTTACGATTTTAAGCGCGAATAGGGCTCTGATTGTAGCAGACCCGACTGTTTCCCTCATCGGACTGAGATATTTTCGTAGTTCGGTTGAGAAAGTCAAAACCGACTCCACTTTTCTCTCCTAGTCCTATGCAGCTACTGACTTCCTCAACTTCTCTTAAACCTCCAAAAGTATCCCCACTTCTCTATTGTACGTATTCTCCCTCATCTACTCTTCTCTCCAAACAAAAGAAAACAAAAACAATTGAACGTACAACAACGGTAATTTATTCTCAACTTTCTAATTACCGATCATATTTCAATCTTGAGGGTAATTTAATTACTCCTATTCTCCGTCTCGTTTCCTTCTTTTGTTAATTTATAATATGGTTTAATACCATATGTTAATTTATTTTGTAGGTTATCATATCAATTCCGACAAAGATGATTATCATAATTGACCCGGATCTCGTTTAAGGTAACACATGATGGCATGACTCGGTATTGCATGATATATATGTTGTAGTTGTTTGTAGTATCGTTTTAAAATCGCATTTTTATACGAATAAGCATGTTTTAATTATATTGCGATAATATGCTTAAATCGATTTCGTGTTTTTATCGCTTTTAATCTTCACAATTTATTTCACATCGGATCTTCTAAAAGTATTATAAGGCCGAGACTAAAACATACAAATAATACTTTATTTCTGAATTTTCGTGATTTTAATATAAAGTAGCAAAGTGAAAGTTTTTATTATTTTTAACATAATTACTGCATTTTTCAGAATCGATTAGTGTTTTTGAACGATTTATTATTCCTGTTTAAGAACTTTATTTTCGAAAAGTTTGAAAAGAGACTACTATTTATTTTAAGTCTATTATATGTTTGTAAACTTTCGTAAATTAATTCCAAGATTTTTGATCACAATATAATGTTTACGAACCGATGTCGAAATAGTCCGCGAATCTGTCAGTTGTTGTAAAACTAATTTAAAACCTTTGATACACTTTGAATTTAATTTGGGTAATTTACTAACATAAACTTTGAAGAGTTTGGTTAATGTTTCCAATTGGTTTTGTTTTAAAATAAATTATTAAACGTATTTCATTAATGAGATACCGTCGGGTGTCGAATTCTGTCAGTTTGTGAAAATACAATTAAAAACCAATGTTTTATTTGGAATTTGGATTTTCTTCAGAAATAAAATTTGTAACTAAGTTTCTAAAGTTTTCAACCTCACTTGCCTTACGTTGTTTTGATTTTTAATGATTTACTTACGAATTTTATAGTAAGACAGTGTTATTCCGAAAAATCTGTAAATTTGTAATTTAATACTTTTAATTACTTATATTTCAACCTTTTGAGAAATAATTATGATTTTGACTTTCGTTGACTTTTGATCATTAAATATATATTTATAAAATAAGTATAATGTTTATGTCTCGAGGCTTAATATAACTATTTTATGTAATTCAAATGTTAAACGTTTTTAATTATAAGAGTAAATTAAAAATTACTCTCTTTTAAAATACCAATTTTAAAATTTACTCCCTTTTGAAATTTTTGTTAAAAATAACTCCCAAAATCTATCAAAAGTTCAAAAATTACTCCAAAATATATTTTTTTGACGAAAATACCCTTAACTTTTTTACGCCATATTACTTCACTACACCCGCTAGCCAAGGGCATTTTCGTCCTAAAAATGAATTTGGGAGCAATTTTTGAACTTTTGATAGATTTTGAGAGTTATTTTTAACAAAAATTTCAAAAGGGAGTAAATTTTAAAATTGATATTTTAAAAGGGAGTTATTTTTAATTTACTCTAATTATAATAATACCTATTTTGGAAAGTTAATATTTGAAGAAAGTTTCCCAAATTAGAAAGTTTCTTTTTAAGAACGTTTTGATAACCCTATCGAATTACGACAACGACTTTGTTTTGGAGTTATGGAATAAGGACAAGTGTACGGGTAGAGTAATACAGTCTAGGTTATACGTTTTGCCATCAACTATAAAGCTGGTGTGTCTATGTTGAGACACATTGGTCGTTGAACTTAGCACGGTTTATGTTCAGGAGTGTGTATATATTGACCTTAAACTTAGATATCACATCGTGTAAGTCGCCGTCGGGTTGAACTGGATTACGGTTGGTGTCCAGGAGGGGTGTACATTACTTAAGCCAGGACCTCGCTGCGCGCAGTCCTGTTATAGTTTGAGTTGCCTAGTTAGAGACCGAAGTCTAATTTGTTTTGACTGAATTCTCGAACCTAGTTTAGTATGATCCTGGTGAAAGTCTATTCCGTTACACTGATTGATTTCCATAACGCCGTTATTATTATTGATTGACATTGATTGGCAGGTTGACAATCATTTTGAAGTATTTTACCGTATCATTTTAAATGTTTTCCATTTTCAACTATTTTGATATAATAGTAATTATGCTTTAATATTATGTAATATGTCTGGGAGAACTGCCTGAGTTGCTCCCCACTGAATTGTGGCTATTATGTTTATAACATGGCAGGTATTATACGTTCGGTTTGTGTCGGCTGGCGAGCGGCTTTTAGTCTTGCGCCATTGAGATTATTTTCATCCTTTGGAATGCATGTTAAACACTTTTTTTTGAGGATTTTAATTTTTGCCCTTTTTGTATAAAGTGGCAGTTGTACTGACTTACCTTTAATTATTAAGTTAGTTATCAGTGTGTTAATCCCAACTCAACAGTGATTCCACCACTGTTTCGCATTAGATATTATAGAGGATTACAATTAGAGTTGCGTAAAAGGGCTCGCCAGCCATAAGATAGAAATCATACCTGAGTGGATGCTAAAAACTCCATGGAGACTTGCCTAAAAACCCTGGGTGTGCCCGTTTGCGGACATATCTCATCTTGGAGCTGCGTGGGAGCTTGCCTAAGAAGCTGCGGGTGTGTCCGTTTGCAGACACAACCCGTGTTTTCTGCTAGGGACTTTTAATGAGTTGCATAAGCTTGCTTCCGAAGTCTTGGGTGTACCTGTATGCTGACACATAGCAATTCGTATGTAACATTTAGGCGAAACACCGACTCACGTTGGGGAAATAAAAATTTGATTTTTGATTTTTTTTTTTTTTTGAAAAGAATTCGTAAAAATGTTGATTGATTTTTTTTGAAAATGGAATTGCTCAGGATGACTTTATTCTTGTATCAGATTCTGAGAAGGATTTCTAAAGCCTTTTGGGTTGGGCCGGTATGCCTATGTGAATTAGGAGACATGATGAGAATCCCTATTCCTAAAGTAATTAGGAAGGGATTTTCTATTATAAATAGAGGGTTTCTTGCTTTTAATTTTCACATCTCAATTCGAATCTTCTTCTCTTTGCTCAAAATCTATTAGACTTTTAAGAAAAAGTTGTTGCTATGGGTATCGAACATTTGACCGCAATGCTTCAGACATGGTCCCAGTATTTCCGAGATGAAGACAAAGTTCAGCTGACTCAGCTGAGTTTTACTGCCTTATTTCCGCTCCAACGACTTAGGGTAGATTCGCACTTTCTGGATGCTTGCCTATCCTTTTGGGATACTACCCATCATGTTTTCGCATTTCCTCGAGGAGAAATATGTCCCCTTCCCGAAGAAATTGCAGCCATCGGCAGTTGGTGCCCTAATGCTCGTCCTGCTATTCCCCCGTTTTATCCTGACCCAAGGAGGAGATTAAGGGACTTTCTTGGTTTTTCACATGCTGAGACGGACCGTATGGTGAAAGGAGATTCCGTTTCTTTATTTGACCTAGCCGATAAATTTATGAATTCCAGCGGCGTAAGAGTTACTCCCACCCATAGGCGCAGGGCTTTTGCTTTTTGCATGCTACACCGATATGTCTTTGAAGAAAGAATGGATGTTGGCTCGTGTTTGGGTCAGATTAGGTTGATAGGCATAGTTGATCAGATGGAGACGGGTCACAGCCCGGCTTGGCTGACAACTGGGGAGATTATTACAATCCTTGATGCTAGAAGACTTGACCCGGACCGACAATTGACGGGAAGTACCCGTCTTTTGCAGGTATTGTCTCGTGTTTTTTTTCTCTTTTTTTTGAACTTCTGACGTACAGGGGTCACTCGATCGAGTGGACCTGTCACTCGATCGAGTGACCTCGGTAAAACCCGTCTGCCGGTTTTCAGCTAGCCCACTCGATCGAGTCAGTTGTTACACTCGACCGAGTGCCTGCCAGCGACACGTGATTTTGCTTACGAAAATTTTCATTTTTTTTTAGATTTGGTTATCCGAGCGCTTGTCGATCATAGAGCCCCCGGTGAGCATATCCAAATATCTTAGTTGCCAGATTAGCTCAAGGATACGGCGAATAAGCTCGAGTCATCACATAAACTGTACTTACTGGGATGAAGAATTAAAAATTCCATGGTGAGCCCTTGATTAGACGGACCGTTATTTGGTGGTTCCTCTCGAAACTGACGGGGCTAGCTAAGAGAGACAAAGCCCGCTATTTAGTGATCCTGTCTTTGGATTGGACCGTTCATATCTACCCGGACCGCATTCTGAGGCAGTTCGGTTCGTTTCAACAGATCCCTGAGACTGAAGCAATCATTAGCATTTCGCTCCAATTGACGGACGCTATGTGTGACACGTGGCTACAACGCTGGTTTACCCGTGCCATATGGACTATACCCCGTCCTTGCCAAACCGTTTGGGTTTCGGAGTCATATCGAAAATGGACTTCTGAGGAATCTGAGGAGGCCCGTAAAGCTTTGAAGACTAATGAGGCTTTTGACTTGGTCCGTCGAGCCCCTAGTTTTTATTATTTAAGTATTACTATTATTTATTTTAGTGTCGTGCGTTTTTTTTTTGAATTTTTTGCAATTTGTAATTTTCCGAGTTTATCAGAAAAATAAAGGAAGTCTATTAAAAACCGTTCCTGTTTCTTTTTTCCCGATTGCAGTGGTTGTGCCTTTTGAGGGGGTGCCTACGTATCCACAATTAGCGGAATCAAACCAAACGTAGTTCATATTTTTTATAGATTTGCAATCTTGAAATACACCAAGACTATGGTTTGAAATGTTTACAACAGTAGAATAAATAATCCTAACTTTTGACTTGCTTTTGAAAGTTTATTTTAAGAAATGATTTTAATAAACTTTTTGCAAATGACATTGAGAAAGGGCTTAAGGGTAGTAACGCTTTAGCTGGTCCAGGTTGGTTGGGTTGACAAACTCGTTCCTGTCCAGGTCTGTCAGCATCACAGTTCCGCCTGATAGAATCTTTTTTACCAAATACGGCCCGGCCCAATTGGGTTTGAATTTTCCCCTTGGGTCTACTGGCAATAAGGCTCGAACAGACTTGAGAACCAAATCCCCTTCTTTAATGTTTCTGGGCCTCACCCTTTTGTTGAAGGCCCGTTGAATCCTCTTTTGATATATCTGTATGTTATTGAGGGAACGAGATCGTCGTTCGTCTAATAGGACTAGCGAGTCATACCGTGCTCGAACCCAATCAGGTTCAGGTACTCGACTTTCTAGTAGAATCCGGAGAGACGGCACTTCCAACTTGACCGGCTGGACTGCTTCCATTTTGTATGTTAGGTAATACGGTGTTGCGCCGGTTGCTGTACGGATTGACGTCTGGTATCCCCATAGTGCAAAGGGTATTTTTTCGGGCCAGTCCCGGTAATTGTCAGCCATCTTTTTGTGTATAGTGACAATCGTCTTATTAGCCGCTTCTACCGCTACATTTGTTTGGGGTCGGTAGGGAGAATATGTATGGCTTTGAATCTTATACTTAGTTAGCAGGGCCGCTGTCTCGGCTTGAAAGTGGGTCCCGTGGTCACTGATAAATTCGTGCAGGATCCCGTACCGGCTTATTATCTTATTTTGGATAAACTTGGCGACATGCTTGGCGTTGAGAATACAATAAGACTCAGCTTCGACTCATTTGGTGAAATAGTCGATAGCTACCAAAATGAAGAAGTGTCCACCGGTTCCCGAAGGATTTATCTTCCCGATTATGTCGATAACCCATGTCGAAAATGGCCAAGGCGACGTCATGGTATATAACAGGGATGATGGCATATGTTGTACATTAGCGAAGATTTGACAGTTATGGCAATGCTTAACATATAACTGGCAGTCGGTTTCCATGTTATTCCAGTAGTATCCGAGTCTCCTGATTTTTCGGACTAACATCTCGGCATTCGTATGGGGACCACACTCACCATCGTGTACCTCCGTCATGACATTTTCAGCTTTAGTTTTATCGACACATAGAAGAAGAACCCATTGTGCTGTCTTTTTGTACATTTGTCCATCGTCGGTGCGGACAAACTGGGTAGCTAGCCTTCGCAAGGCTTTCTTGGCTCGACTGTCGATCCCGGGAGGATATTCTCCAGTCGTTAGGTATGTTAACACAGCTTGATACCACGGCTCAGGATCAGGTATATCAATGTCTTCAATGTTGTGGACGTACGCTTGCTCAGACCGTCTTTTGACACAAATTGGCATACTAGTCACGTGATCGGGAATATTCAATAAAGATGCCAGTTTTGAGAGTGCATCTGCGAATTGATTTTCTTCTCGACGCAAGTATATATACTCTACCTTTTGGAATTGTTTCTCGAGATCCCTTACCCGTGCCTGATAAGCCACGAGATTGGCGTTCCGAGTTTTCCATTTTTGAAGCATTTGATTAATGACCAGAGATGGATCACCGTGTACTCGGAGGTTTGTGACCCCCAAATCGGCGGCGGCTTGTAGCCCGTGGATACATGCTTCGTACTCAGCGGCATTATTGGTGACATCGAAGTCCAATTTGATGGAAACAGAGGTATGCTCCCCTTTTGGCGAGATTAAAAGAATCCCGACTCCGAATCCTCGGAGATTAGATGCCCCGTCGAAGTACAAGTCCCATGTTTTGGTATTGGTATGGAAAATGTCTTCGTCTGGGAAGGACCAAGTGTCGGTGTGTCCTTCTTCGGTTACGGGACTGTCGGCGAGAAACTCGGCTACCACCCGACCTTTAATGGCTTTTAACGGTACGAACTTTAGTTGAATTCTGCCAACATTAGGGTCCATCTTGACATTCTGCCATTGAGGATAGGCTTTTCGAAGAGGTACTTGATTGGATCCATTTTAGACAGCACCTGCACCTCGTAGCTGAGCATATAATGTCGAAGCTTCTTAGTGGCCCAGACAAGAGCTAAACATGTCTTTTCGAGCATGGTGTACTTGCATTCATACTCAAAGAACTTTTTGCTGATGTAGTAGATAGCTCGTTCCTCGGAGTTGACCGTTTGAGCTAACATAACCCCCACGGCTGTTTCGGTCGTTGTAAGGTATAATGACAGAGGCAAACCGGGTTGAGGTGGCATCAACACTGGTGGAGCAGACAAGATTTCTTTGATTTTATCAAAGGCCGCCTGACATTTGTCGTCCCATAATATTCGTTCCCCTATCTTCAGTTTCTTGAAAATCGGCTCACATACCATGGTTAATTTTGAAATGAACCTGCTGATGTACTGGACCTTCCCGAGAAATCCTCTTATTTCTTTTTCGGTTTTAGGAGGTTGCAGCTCGATAATGGCTTTGATTTTAGCTGGATCCACCTCGATGCCACGTTGGCTAACAATATGACCCAGTAATTTGCCAGATGTTACCCTGAAACTGCACTTTTGAGGGTTTAACCTCATGTTGTACTTGCATAATCGGGTGAAGAATTTTCTTAGGGCGGTGATGTGACCTTCCCTGTTTTTAGACTTGACGATCATATCGTCCACTTAAACTTCAACTTCTTTATACATCATGTCATGTAATAAAGTTGTGGCGGTTCGTTGATATGTGGCACCGGCGTTTATAAGACCGAATGGCATGACGGTATAGCAGTAAGTACCCCAAGGTGTGATGAAGATGGTCTTACTCATATCTTCTTCGGCCATTTTTATCTGATTGTACCCGGCATACCCATCCATAAATGATAGAAGGGCATGATCAGCTGTGTTATCCACCAGTATATCGATGTGTGGTAATGGGAAATCGTCTTTCGGGCTCGCCTTGTTAAGGTCCCGAAAATCTACACAGACACGCACTTTACCGTCCTTTTTAGGAACCGGCACGATGTTTGCAACCCAGTCCAGATATTTGGACACTTGTATGAAGCCAACTTTGAATTGTTTGTTGACTTCCTCGTTGACCTTAAGGCACCATTCGGGCCTCATGCGGCGGAGTTTCTGCTTAACCGGCTTGAATCCATCCTTGATCGGTATATGATGTTCGGCTATTTTCCGGTCTATCCATGGCATGTCCTTCTAAGACCATGCGAAGACGTCTTTGAATTCTTGAAGGAGGTCCGTGAATTGCTGTTTCTCCTCGGGATCTAAGGATAACCCTATCTTAAGTATCTGAGACTTTAAGGTTGTTCCCACATTAATGGACTCGGTTTCTTCGATTACCGGGTTCCGGGATTCCCTTTGCTCTAGCTGCTCGATCAGATGTGGAGGCAGGGGTACCTGTTCGTCGGGTTTCTCAATGTCATTGCACAAAACATTTTTGAAATTGAAAGTATTTTGAAAATGAGACAAGTCGTAAGCAGAACGGCTGTTATTATTGATTGAGAATTTAGAAAATAGCTCGAAAAGAGCTGCCATCTGATCATTGGTCAGTGGCGGGATAAGTAAGGCGCTCGGGACAGACCCCGAAGCATTAGGAATAACTAAAGGGAGAGGGGGAGTTACAGGAGTGACTCTAGCACCATACTCACTAGACTCGATTTCAGAGTCTAACTCAGACTCAGACTCGGGCATTTCTCCTTCTCCAGTGATCAGCTTGTAAGTCCTTCCTTGACTGTCAGTCCATTTGACAGTCTTCCTCGAGGCTCTCTTTCTCGTCTCGGATCCTACGTCCAAGATTAGTTTCGTCGGGTCAAACCTAATGCCGCGAAGAATAAGGTTGACCAGGTCTTCCTTTGGCGCTGGGGCCGCGATTTCTTCTCCAAAAAGTAGTCCTAGCGCGGGCTCAGCATTGCTAGCAAGGGCGAAGATATCATCTGGTATGAAGTTGCAGTCCTGGGCCAAGTGGATCCCAGGGTGCGTGGCATTGGGCCGGTATAGGCCCATTTGGATAGGCCCAAATACTGGAGTAACAAAGGTAACAATGTTAGTCTCTATTTGGCCCACATTTTCTGGGGTTATGGTGTACCCTAGACCGAATTGAGACCTCTCGTCATTTAGGACTTCGATAATTTTTCCTGCGGGAAGATTTGGCCTCGAAGTAGCTCCCGGTAGATACCCTAGATTTTGTAGCATCCTATCGATGCTAGCTGTGAAGTAGGGCCGGAAGATATACTCGTCCTCAATCATTCCTATGAAATCGAATCCCCAGAGATCGGTGCGGCTCGAAGTGTTACAGTTAACTACAGTCATAGGCGTTGCCTCCAAGGTGATGACGCTATCGTGCAAAGGCAACTTGATTTTTTGGTGTAGGGTAGATGATACCGCCTTGACGGCGTGAATCCATGGTCTTCCTAGGAGCAGGTTGAAGGAAGAGGTGACATCAATCACCTGAAATTCCATCTCTTTTTCTACTGGGCCGGTTATGATGGTTAGTTTCACGGCCCCAGCTACCGATCTTGGGCTTCCGTCGAATCCCTGGATGGTCTGAGTTGTTGGAATGTAGTCGGCCTCGGTAATGCCGAGGGCTTTAGCGGTCCTCAAGGGGAGGACGTTGACTGCGGACCCATCGTCAATTAGGGTCATCGGGAGGTACTTTCCACGGCAGATCACCGTGATGTAGAGGGCCATGTTGTGGGTAGGCCCGAATGATGGTAGATCAGCGTTGGAGAAGGTAATCAGTGGGCCTTCTTCCTTAGCTTTTCCTTTAGGTGAGGTAGGACCGTGGCTACCATTTCAGCTGGAGTAGCCGAGGAGTCGATCTTGACTTGATCGAGGGCCTTAGTGAGTGCCTCTCGATGTTCCTGTGAGCTAACTAAGAGTTGTCATATAGAGAGGTCAACTCGAGTCTTCTTTAGTTGCTTCACGAGAGTCTTTTCGGTGGTCGGCTCTTCCGGGATGGCCTCAAACCTAACCGGTTCAGTGACGATAGGAACGTCCCTAAGGTGGTTACTGGCTAAGGCCTTGGACTTAACCTTTTTGGATCTCCTCAGGAGTGATGGGGACAGTTTCCCCTTTGGTGAGGTAGACGTCGTCTTCATTGTCGCACCAAATCCCATTTATTTGCGGGTTGAAGGGAGAAATAAGGTGTGAGCAATCAACTACTTCTCCGGAGAAAATGGCGTGGGTAGCTAAAGGATTGTCCTTATTACTGGGCTTACCTCCGGGTAAGGGCATCTTACCGTTTTCGATGAGATCCTGGATTAAATGCTTAAGCTTCCAACATTTCTCAGTGTCATGCCCATTGCCCCGGTGGTATTGGCAATAGGCCTGGATGTCGTAAGCCTTAGAGCGACGCTCGACTGGGACTTTGGGCGTTGGGCCTATCGGTTGGATCAGGCTTTTGATGACAGCCTTTGTAAGGCATGTGTATAGGTAGTACCTATGTCGGTGAATACTCGTGGTGTGGTATTCCTCTTGGACGGGGTATCAAGTAGATTGACCTCGTCGAAGATGCTGCGAGTAGCAGCTGCGGTTGTGGGCTTGCTTGTGGATGAGCTGGCCCCTTGATAACCTTTGGTAGAGGCCTTAGTAAGGCTCTCTAATCTCAAGTCATCCTCAATCCTCGTCCCCATTTTGGTTAAGGTGGCAAAAGTTGGGTATGATCGCGTACCGGAGATGGACCTGGTAAGAGGGGAGGAGATTCTTCACGAAGGCCTCCACTAAGACTTTTTCGCTGGGCTTATCGACCAGCTTCACACTCTCGGCCCTCCATCGTTGAAGGTATTTTGTAAATCCTTCCTTGGGTTCCTGAGCCATAACCTCCAGGGTGCGCATCGTGGTCTGGATTTCAGTGTTGTCGGCGTAGTTCCAAGCAAATTCCGTTGCCACGTCATCCCAAGTTTTGTATTTCTTGGGATCAAGCCTGTAGTACCAGGCTTTTGGATGCTTTTCAAGAGAGGAAGCAAAAAGGTGTTTGAACATGGTCGATTTTACCCCCTTAGCTTCCATGAACTCCTTAAAAGCCCGAATGTGATGCACCGGGTCTTCAGTACCCTCGAACATTGGGATGCCCGTAAGGTTGAGGTTGGCGGGCAGTTCGTCATTCAAGGGTGAGTAAATGTGAGCATTCTCCGTGTGGATCGAGTTGTTGGTTGATAAATGGACCTGTTCCTGCAGCTTGTGGACTGCCCCGGCCAATTCAGCTAAAGGCCCAGTGGTCTCGATCCCACCTCCAGGAGTTCCTTGTTCTACGGCACCAACACGGGTAATGAGAGCTATTTGGTCTTCCCTCATTTTCGTCATTTGGGTCTCAATCTTAGCCAACGAGGTTGCCAACTGATCTACGGCTTCTTACATCATGGATCTGGTGAAGGCTGGCCTGTCTGTAATAATACCCCGTAATCAGAAACTGATCCAGATCCTAGAATCAAACAGTACATCCCGATCAAAGAAAAGACTTAGACGAGAAAATGACTCGAGACCAACACCTAGACGGGTGACTCGTGGGTGGTGGGCCTTCCTTAGGATTCGGCTAAGTGGGCCTAGTCCTGCTCGAAGGAAAGTCCACGTGAGAATTCCCCAGGCTTTGGACTCGAAAGTGTAAACGGGCCCGTCTTTTGTAGGAGTACGTCCTATGTAGGTGGGCCATGCCTTGACAAGTAAGGCGGACTGGGATACGGAGGAAACCCGTGATGTAGAATCGACGGAGTTTCGATGCTAGAGACTTTGACAACTTACGACAAAACCCGACACTACTATATATGGGAAGTCGTAAGAAGAGGAAAGTTTTTTGAAAAGGGAAATTTGAATTTTTAGAAAAATCCGAGAAAGTCGGATGGACGACCCGATTTTTTTGAAAATCGACAAAGGGCCATCGGGCCGAAATTTTTGAAGTTTAAAAGTGTTCGGACAGCATACCGGCTAAAAATAGGCTATTTTGAGTAAAATCCTAAGTCCTAAATTCTGTAGCGTCCCGGGTTTTGAATAATTTTTATAATATGCAAATTTTGAAATAACGGTTTTTGAAAAAGATGGCATGTAAATCAAGCAGCACGTAGTCATGGAAGCAGTATAATGACACCATGTATGCTCTTAAACTAAGTCTCGGTCGGTCAAAGTAGGGTCTATACCAACAACGACGGCTTTTCTCGCAAATCAGGACGGACCTCCTAAGCCGAATTGGACTTAGGACATGCCGTGAGACCCATGCGAGTTTGGCCATAGAAGTCTTTAGTGCACCCATTTAGGAATGCAACGCGGTATAGTGGGATGTCGGTCACAAGTAACCGGCTCGGGAAAGATTTGGGTTATGCATGTGTAGACACCCACATTTTGACAGCCAGGTGTCTATAGCAGTTTCCAAAAAACACCCGATGATGATCGGACGCTAACGTGTTTCTACGCGCTCGGATGTGGGCTCAAAACCATTAGTTATTCGCTTAAGCACTTACGGAGTAAAAATCTCACAAAACGGATCTCAAATTCAGGCCCAGTGGGTCATTTCCAGTCAAACAAGACTAATTTAGGTCAAAACCGACACCGGAAATAAAACCGACTTTTAGCAATTGGGTCAACCCCGGTCAAAGTAGTTTCCGAGAGACACAAAAAACAGCCACATAAACATCAAAAACTCAGCCCAAATACAAAATCCATCTTGAGGTCCAAAGCATTGGACCCGCGCGACCCAGCTGACCCACTCGATCGAGTTGGCCCTTATTCGAGCCCGGCTGCGGACGTTTGGGCCACTCGACCGAGTCGAGTGGCTACTTGGTCGAGTAATCCTAGACAGGGTACATGGGCAATGCCTATATATACACCCCCATACACACCCTTTTAGACAACTTTTGGATTATCCTTTAACCCTAATTCACCCCTATTCTACACTAATCACATACATCCAAAACCCTAACAATAGCGTTTAGGAATTCGAACCCTAACCACCACAACTTAACCTATATCTCGATACTCCCGTGCAAGCCACAACTACGAGTCCCGTCCGAGAACAAGAACATGTAGGTTGAGGGTGCCAAATCCCTTTCTTCTCTTTTCTCTTTCTTCTTCTCTTCGCGCGTCATCCATATTGCCGTCGTCGTCCCGTTTTTTTTAATTATTTATCGTCTTTATTCGCGTTCTAATATCGTGAATATCACTAGTATTAAAAGAATTAAAATACTTGTGGATTTGTGTCGAGTGCGAAGGATGTCGGAATAAGGAAACCCGAATATACAAGAGTATTGCACTCAGCGTTGCCGGTCGCTTATCCTGACACCCCTAGCATTTGATTATTGAAACAAGTCAACTTAAACAATATTTTTTACTTCATTCGCATCGTTATTCAATCGCATATTTCATCAATTACAAACTACTTTCAAAACAAGCATTTTTTTTAAGGGTCGAAACCCATTGATGCGGATCTGACATCACAAATCCCTAGGGATTCATTACGATGTCGGAGAAGCCGAGGGAATCTAGTCTTTCAATTCAAGTAACGCGTCGATCCGTTAGATTCGATACCAACTCAATAGTTAGATGTCGAGTCTAACGATCTAGTCAAATAAATTAATTAACACGATTTCTCGTTGATGCTAAAATAGACGTCATCTAATTCGACAAGAATTAATACGACGCTATAAACGCGGAGGGAATTTATATCGTTTTGGTTAATTTAAAAAACGACTTATAGCAACTTTTTTTTATCTCGCTCTAATATCCGATGTTGATTCAATAATCGCACGTGGGATACGACGAGTATCATACACACGAATCGAGCACAAATTAATCAATATTTATGCCCGATTCAACAAGCTCATCGAATCATCAAAATCAGAAGCAATTTCGAAACCGAGAACAAATTGCAAAGCGAACCATGGTTCGTAAAGGGGACACTCGATCGAGTGCCTAGCCCACTCGGTCGAGTGGCACCCCAAAAACGAGACAAAATACTATTTTGACCTCCACTCGGTCGAGTCTCACAATGACTCGGTCGAGTGGCAACGTACTCGGCCGAGTTGGTCAATAACTCGATCGAGTAGGGTCAAAAGTACGGGACAGAAGCCTTTTCAGAGGTCCACTCGGTCGAGTCTCTCAATGACTCGGTCGAGTGGCCCTTTATCACAACAATACCGTGAGTCTCACATCCCTTTTCTGGTCTCGATAAAACCTTTTTTATGACTTAGGTCAATACGTGCTTAATCAATCACGTGAATTATCACTTTTCAAAACCATGCATCACCATATCTATATCATTCTTCATCGTCCGCAAACCGGTATTATCGTTATACCGTTACTAACAAGTTTGTTGCTTTTCTTGTTGATTTATTGTTTATTTTATTGCACTAAAATGAACCTTCGCATGCTAAATTTAACTTCGACGTTAGAATTAGTTGCATTAAATCGACATAGAAACCCTTTCAATTTCTCGCATGTCTAGGAAATATATTGTTTGCATAACATTTTCCCGTTCAACTAACGCGCGTATTAGAAAGTCACTCGATATCTTAGTAGAGGCCGCTAATGTGCAGGCGGGTTGGGTGTCCTTTGTGGGCTTCCCAACACGTACCCTCACCCCTTACTCAGAACCTCGGTTTCCGAATGCCCAAAACCGATGGCGCACGAGACTCATTCAATACACGATAACCGGTAGTGACGGTATCGGTATCGCAATGCAAAAGGACGAACCCAATAAACTCTGACATCGGAAATGGGCCGTATTTTGTATATGGCCCACTACGACATAGAGTGGGTTCGAACGGGCCCGAACTCCCACAAAGTTCGGTGGCGACTCCACTTCGATTTAAATTTCCATTCGATCCATTCTCATATGGAGATTCATTCGCCTCCCCAAACCCGCGCGTGGCCGCGTCGGGGTGGACCTATGTCATGTCCACAATTTGGCGACTCCGCTGGGGATTAACTGATGCGTGACTTACCATCGGCATCCTCAGGGTGAGACTCGAATAGAAATCGTTTGACTAGTACAATACGCGTTTTAGTTTTACGGTTCATGCATAACCCCATATTTTCCCGGGCCGGTACTCGCGACCGACGTCTCACTATACCGTGATGTACTCCAATATGGATATGTCAAAGGTGTCCATAGTCGATTCGAGTGGGTTTCGAGGCATGTTCTAAGCTCAACTCGACTTAGAAAGTTCGTCCCGATCAACGTCTAGACTATGTGCACTGGTATAGACCCTTTTTAGACCGACCGAGACCTAGTGTAAAGCATACATGGCGTCGTTATAATTGTAGACACCCGCATTTTGACTGCCAGGTGTCTATGGCAGTTTCCAAAAAACACCCGATGATGATCGGACGCTAACATGCTTCTGTGCGCTCGGATACGGGCTCAAATCCATTAATCGCTGGCTAATGCACTTACGGAGTACAAACCTCACAAAATCAACCTCAAATCCAGGCCCAACGGACCGTTCCGAGTCAAACAAGACTAATTTGGGCCAAAACCGACACCGGAATTAAAACCGACTTGTCGCGATTGGGTCAATCCCGGTCAAAGTCGTTTCCGAGACATACAAAACAAACCCTCGAACATCAAAAGTCCAATTCAAACACAAACCCATCAAAAATCCATGATCACGGTCCAAAATAATAGACCTGCGCAACTCAGCTGGGCCACTCGATCGAGTGACCCACCCACTCGATCGAGTGGGCCCTTATTCAAGCCCGATGGCTGACGCACAAGGCCACTCGACCAAGTCAGATGGCTACTCGGTCAGGTAACCCTAAACCGGTGCCCTAGCTTTTCCTATATAAGCAACCCTTTGCACACACTTCAAGACACCTCTTTTTCACACTTTTACAACCATAATACACCCTAAGCAAACCCTAAGCAAATCTTAAGCAATACACTAGCAAAAACCCTAAACCTAGTTTAGGAATCAACAACCGAGCCACCATAACTTAACCTCCATAAGCCTCTAAGACTCTTGTGTTAAAGCCACGGTTACGAGTCCGTTCCGAGACAAGAACACGAGTATCGACATACTGGTGGATAACACGGCCGATCATGCCCTTCTATCGTTCATGGACGGGTATGACGGGTACAATCAGATTAAAATGGCAGAAGAGGACATGGGTAAGACCACCTTCATTATACCTTGGGGTACTTACTGTTACACCGTCATGCCATTTGGGCTTATCAACGCTGGGGCCACTTATCAACGAACCGCCACTACTTTGCTCCACGACATGATGCATAAGGAAGTGGAGGTCTACGTGGACGACATGATCGTCAAATCCAAGGACCGAAGCGGGCACATTTCAGCCCTAAGAAAGTTCTTCACCCGGCTACGTAAATACAACATGAGACTGAACCCACAAAAATGCAGTTTTGAGGTAACGTCGGGCAAATTACTAGGCCATATCGTTAGCCAACGCGGCATCGAGGTCGACCCAGCTAAAATCAAAGCCATCACCGAGATGCAACCACCCAAGACCGAAAAGGAAATAAGGGGGTTTCTCGGGAAAGTCCAATACATCAGCCGGTTCATTTCGAAACTAACCATGGTATGCGAACCCATCTTCAAAAAGCTAAAAATCGGAGAACGGGTGCTATGGGACGGCAAATGTCAAGCGGCTTTCGACAAAATCAAGGAGATTTTGTCTGCTCCGCCGGTACTAATGCCACCTCAACACGGTCTGCCTCTGTCGTTATACCTAACGACGACGGAGACGGCCATGGGGGCTATGCTGGCCCAGACAGTCGATTCAGAAGAACGGACTATTTACTACATCAGTAAAAAGTTCCTGGAATATGAGTGCAAATATACAATGCTCGAAAAGACGTGCCTAGCATTGGTTTGGGCCACTAAAAAGCTCCGACATTACATGCTCAGTCACGAGGTACATGTGTTATCCAAAATGGATCCTATCAAGTACTTATTCGAGAAGCCCATCCTCAACGGCAGGATGTCAAGATGGACTTTAATGTTATCCGAGTTCGACCTCAAATTTGTACCATTAAAAGCCATCAAAGGCCGAGTAGTTGCCGAGTTCCTCGCTGACAGCCCAATATCCGAAGAAGGCCACACCGATACATGGGCCTTTCCTGATGAAGACATATTCCATACCGATACGGAGGTGTGGGATCTATATTTCGATGGGGCATCCAACTTCCGAGGATTTGGGGTCGGAATCCTGTTAATTTCACCCCGAGGGGAACACACTCCCTTATCCATCAAGTTGGACTTCGACGTGACCAACAACGCAGCCGAATACGAAGCATGCATTCACGGGTTGCAAGCCGCCGCTGATTTAGGGGTAACAAACCTCCGGGTCCACGGTGATTCATCATTGGTCATAAATCAAGCACTCCAAAAATGGAAAACTCGGAACGCCAATCTCGTGGCTTACAAAGCACGGGTAAGGGTTCTAGAGAAACAATTCCAAAAGGTAGAATAATTTATCTGCCCCGGGAAGAGAATTAGTTCGCAGATGCACTTTCCAAATTAGCATCTTTACTGAACATCCCGGATCACCTGACCAGCATGCCAATCTGTGTCGAAAGACGGTCCGAGCCAGCCTACATCCACGCCATTCAGGATATCGAGATAACTGACCCGGAACCATGGTATCAAAATGTCCTAACCTACTTGGCAACGGGAGAATATCCCCTGCGAACTAAAAACCGGGCCAAGAAAGCCCTGCGGAGATTGGCAACCCAATTCGTTCGCACGGACGACGGGCAACTGTACAAAAAGACGGCACGGGGGGCTCTACCTCTATGCATCGATAAAATACAGGCCGAAAAGGTAATGGCCGAAGTACACGACGGTGAAAATGGCCCGCATATGAACGCCCATATGCTAGCCCGAAAAATCATGAGGCTAGGGTACTATTGGAATACCATGGAAACAGACTGTCAGTTGTATGTCAAACATTGCCATAACTGTCAGATCTTCGCCAATGTACAGCATATCCCATCTTCCCTATTATATACCATGACATCACCATGGCCATTTTCGACATGGGGTATAGACATAATTGGAAAGGTGCATCCGTCCGGGACGGGAGGTCATTGCTTCATTTTGGTGGCCATCGACTACTTCACCAAATGGGTCGAAGCCGAGTCATACCATGTCTTGAGCGCCAAGCACGTGGCCAAATTTATCCAAAATAAAATAATATGCCGGTATGGGATCCCTCACGAGTTCATCAGTGATCACGGGATCCACTTTCAAGCCGAAACAGCCGCATTGCTGACAAAATATAAAATTCAAAGGCATACATCTTCGCCTTACCGACCTCAAACAAATGGAGCGGTAGAAGCGGCCAATAAAACAATTGTCACCATACTTAAAAAGATGGCTGAGAATTACCGGGACTGGCCCGACAAAATACCTTTCGTCCTATGGGGATATCGAACCTCAATCCGCACCGCGACCGGGGCAACCCCGTATTACTTGACATACGGAATGGAAGCTGTCCAACTAGTCGAGCTAGAAGTGCCATCCCTCAGGATTTTACTTGAAAGCCAAGTACCTTTTAGACGAACGGCGATCAAGGGTCCTCAACAATATCCAAATATATCAAAAGAGGATCCAACGGGCTTTCAACAAAAGGGTTAGGCCCCGAAACATCAAAGAAGGGGATCTGGTCCTAAAATCGGTTCGTGCCTTACTACCGGTTGACCCAAGGGGTAAATTCAAACCCAACTGGGTTGGGCCATACTTAGTCAAGAAGGTCCTATCAGGAGGAGCGGTGATGCTGACAGACTTGGACGGGAACGAATTTGTCAACCCAACCAACTTGGACCAGCTGAAGCGCTACTACCCATAAACCCCATCTCAATGTCATTTGCAAAAATTTATAAAAATTTGTCTTTTTATAAATTTTCAAAAATTATAGACAAGTCAATAAGCTAGAATTAATTATTCTACTGTCGTACATCTCGAATGAATAATCTTGATGTATTTCGAAAATTGCAAAAATCAATCAAATCAATTTTGAACTACGTTTGGTTTGATTCCGCTATTTGTGGATACGTAGGCAACCCCTCAAAAGGGTACAACCACTGCAATAAACGAAAAGACGGGAACAGTGTTCAATAATATGTCTTTTATTAATATCTCGATAAACTCGAGATCACAAAAAAAAAAGAACGCCAAAACGGCATGCGCACAAAAAAAATCACACCACAAAAATAATAATAATATTCAAATAATAAAATAAGAAGACTAATATCCGGGCATTTTCCCCTTCTCCTTGTCCTTCGGGTCGCATGGAGCCTGAGGTCTTCGGGGTGGTGGCGAGCGTTCCCGAATCACAAGTGGAACCTCTTTAGCACGAGCCCGTTTCTTCGGCGACGGGTCTTCTATCACGGTCTTCGGTCCAATGCGAGCCCGCACATGCTCGGGTAATCTATCCCGTGGGCCAAGTCGGTCCTGCACGGGTAGTCTTGGGCCCAGTCCCCTTCCCAAGTCAGTCTGGGGGCTCACTTTCCCCCAAGCACCTTTAGCACTAGACCCTTCAGCTTGAGTCTTAGTCTTCTTTTTGTGACTTGACATTAGACGAACCATGGTAGCCGGGGTGTCACCATCATCGAAGAATCCCCTATTGTCTTTAGCTTGCTCCCTCCTCAGCAGGTCAAAAGCTTCGTCAACCTTCAGCGCAGCTCGGGCTTTAGCATCAACGGCTTTGGTCCACTTCATGTAAGAATCTGAAACCCAGATTGAGTGGCGAGATTTGACAACGGGCCAAGTATGCCGTGTGTACCATCTTTGCATCCAGGTATCATACATTACATGAGTCAGTTGGGTAGGGTCACTCACAATTGCTTCAACTTCAGGGATTCGCTGGGTCCATCCATACTGCCTTAGTATGCGATCTGGGTAGAGATGAACCGTCTGCCTGAAAGATAGGATCACCTGATAGCGGGCTCTGTCCCTCGGGTCCAAGCCACTCCAAAGGTAGATGGGCCACCACGAAACGACCCATCGAATTAGCGGACCGCCATGGAAAGACAAAACCTCGTCCCAATACTTTTGCGTAATCTGACGAGAGAAATCAATGGCCCGCCTCCTCGTCATCACCTGGTTATGACGATAGTTGCCCGCATCAAGGGGAGGGTCTATCACTGATAGCCTCTCATAAAGCCAAATCTACAAAAGGAAACAAAAGCATGAGCTTCCAAGGCAAAATAGGCGTTCGCCTAAGGCCACTCGGTCGAGTGCTTGGGACACTCGATCGAGAAGTACCCCTGAACGCAAACAGGGGCTCTTTACGAGGGCACTCGATCGAGTGCCAGGGTGACTCGATCGAGTGCCAAGGTGACTCGATCGAGTGGCACCTCCGAAGACAGATCAGGAGGGTTTCATCGAGGGTACTCGACCGAGTGCCTGGGTGACTCGATCAAAGTACCCCCTGCAGTAATAAAAAATTTACAAAAAAAAATCAAAAATCGAAAAATTCAAAAAAGGCCAAGTGACATACTTGCAACAAACGGGTGCTCCCGGTAAGACGAATTGATGAGTCCCTTTTGCGATTGTCCAATCCTTGGATAGTCTCGCCCGTGATCAGCCAAGCCGGGCTGTGTTCAGTCTCCATCAAATCTACTACGGTCAAAAGACGGGTGCTTCCCATGAAAGATAGTAAATCCATGTGACCCTCTAAAGCATATACATGGAGCATGCAAAAAGAGAAAGTCCTACGACCGTAAGCCGGTCTAACCCGAACATCAAGAGGATTCATAAATTTCTCAGCCAAGTCAATCAGAGAAATATTATCACCCTCCATCATACGGGACACCTCATTGTGGGAGAGCCCTAGAAATTCTCTCAGCTTCCTCCTCGGGTCATAGATCGAGTACGGGACGGCGGGACGGAGGATCGGGTTCCATCCTCCTATAGCTGCAATCTCCTCAGGTAAAGGGCAGACTTCGCCCCGAGGGAAAGCAAAGACATGATATATGTCATCCTATTAAGCCAAGCATGCATCCAGAAAATAAAGATCAACCACCATCTGACGGAACGGGTACAGCTGAGTTATCCCCGTCTGATTCAAAGCCACCCTATCCGCGTCCCTAAAGCGACGGGACCACTCCTGCAACATCACACTCAACCTATTGATTCCCATGGCTAAACTTCTTAAGAAGATAAAGAGACTTTCTTTTGCCTAAAGGAAAATAAAAAAACTTTCTTTGAATTGTGATGGGATTTATGAAGAAATCAAGAGCAAGAAGGGGCTATATATAGCATTAGCCTTGCAAACCGTTTAGGAAAATTTCCTAATTCTAATTGGAATCAACCGCAAGCCTAGTCTCGATACTAGCGCGGAAATCTCCATCCCGAACTTTCCTAATCTTTGTTAGGAGTCAAAATATCAAAGTTTCCAAAATTCAAAAATCTCAAATTTTCAAGATTTCAAAAATTCAAATTTTCAAAAATCATTTTCCCCAGCGCGAGCCATATTACTATCTACCTGTTGCATGCATTTTATGTGAATTACACAAGTACGACTCAAACAGGGACGTGCAACTCACGATATCTCCCAGCGGAAGCCAACGGCGGCATTTCACGGGATGGGCCTACATACAGGCGCACCCAGGACTTATGCGACAAGTCCAATTCCCCACGGAGTTATCGGCTCAGGTATGACTTCTAGCTTACGGCTGACGAGCCCTTCACGCAAGTCTAATGGACTATAAACGACCCGGCCGGAAGTCCGCCAGGTTTCAATCCTCGATTGGCCTGGTGGATACTCTGACTTTCTCCCTGTCCAAGCCTCAGTCAGAGTGGGGGCTCTGTAGACACCCGCATTTTGACTGCCAGGTGTCTATGGCAGTTTCCAAAAAACACCCGATGATGATCGGACGCTAACATGCTTCTGTGCGCTCGGATACGGGCTCAAATCCATTAATCGCTGGCTAATGCACTTACGGAGTACAAACCTCACAAAATCAACCTCAAATCCAGGCCCAACGGACCGTTCCGAGTCAAACAAGACTAATTTGGGCCAAAACCGACACCGGAATTAAAACCGACTTGTCGCGATTGGGTCAATCCCGGTCAAAGTCGTTTCCGAGACATACAAAACAAACGCTCGAACATCAAAAGTCCAATTCAAACACAAACCCATCAAAAATCCATGATCACGGTCCAAAATAATAGACCCCCGCAACTCAGCTGGGCCACTCGATCGAGTGACCCACCCACTCGATCGAGTGGGCCCTTGTTCAAGCCCGACGGCTGACGCACAAGGCCACTCGACCGAGTCAGCTGGCTACTCGGTCGAGTAACCCTAAGCCGGTGCCCTAGCTTTTCCTATATAAGCAACCCTTTGCACACACTTCAAGACACCTTTTTCACATCTTTTTTGACACCTCTTTTTCACACTTTTACAACCATAATACACCCTAAGCAAACCCTAAGCAAATCTTAAGCAATACACTAGCAAAAACCCTAAACCTAGTTTAGGAATCAACAACCCGAGCCACCATAACTTAACCTCCATAAGCCTCTAAGACTCTTGTGTTAAAGCCACGGTTACGAGTCTGTTCCGAGACAAGAACATGTAGGTTGAGGGTGTCAAAACCCCGCTTCTCGCGTCATGTCGTCATTATACGGGTCACATTTTTTATTTCGTTCTATCGTTATTATCGCATCATTAATATCGATAGTACTAGTATCAAAACATTAAAATACTTATCAATTTGTGTCGAGTATGAGTGATATCGGAATAAGGAAACACGAATATACAAGTGTACTGCACACAGCGTTGACGGTCGCTTGTTCCGATATCCCGATTACTTGAATATTGAGATAAGTTAACTTCAACAATAATTTACATATCGTTTGTATCATTATTGTTATTCGCATGTCACATCGATTTTTCAAAGAACAAATATCGTATTTCAATAAGGGTCTAAACCCGTTGACGTGGATCCGACATCACCATCCTTAGGGATTTGTTTCGATGTCGGAGAAGCCGAGGGAATCAAGTCCTTTTTTATCCATGTAAAGCGTCGATTTTGTAAATTCGATACCAATTCCATAATTGGATGTCGGATTTAACAATCTAGTCAATTAATTCAATCAATTCGATTTTCTTGTTGATGCTAACGTAGATGTCACGTTATAATTATGACACTACAAACGCGGAGAGAAATTCATGTCGTTTTGGTTGACTTAAAATGACTCAAATCAATTTTCTTTATTTTTTCCGCTCTAGTATTCCATATCGATTCAATAATCGAACATGGGATACGACGAGCATTCTAATTTAGAATCGGGTATAAATTCAAACAATATTTATATTCGGTTCAATCAAATCTATGATTTACGAAAAACCCAAATCGAGCATAAGTCATGCAATATTTATGCTCAATTCGGTAAAACCATCGAGTTATCGAAAATCAAAAGCAATCTCTAAATCAATAACAAAATTGCAAACGAATTATGATTCGTACAGGGGGCACTCGACCGAGTGCCTAGCCCACTCGATCGAGTGGTACCCCAAAATCAGATCAGAATGTCTATTACGACTTCCACTCGATCAAGTCTCACAGTGACTCGGTCGAGTGGCCATGTACTCGACCGAGTTGGCCAATAACTCGGCCGAGTGCGGTCTATAACGCAAAACAGAATCATCTTTTACAGGTCCACTCGATTGAGTCCATCGTCCACTCGATCGAGTGACCTCGTAACGACCAAAACACGAGTCGTACATCCTTCTTTTCAAATTCGATAGTATTTTATGATTTAGGTCAACACGTGTCTAATTAATCGCGTGTATACTATCTTTTCAAACCATGCATCATCATATTTGCATCTTCTCATCTCATTCAATATTTACACAAACCGTTTTTATTCGTTACATCGTTACTAACGCGTTTGCTATTCCTTTTGTCAATTTAATTTTTGTTTATTTTATTTTACTAAAATGAACCCACATGCTAAAATTCCACTTTGACGTAGAATTAATTGCATTAAATTGACTTAGAAACCCTTTTCAATTCCATTCACATGTTTAAGGAAAATAATCTTTGCATATCATTTTCCCGTTTAACTAGCGCGCGTATTGTAAGTCATTCGAATTCTTAGTAGAGGCCGCTAATGTGCGGGCGGGGTTGGGTTTCCTTGGTGGGCTTCCCAACACGTACCCTCACCCCTTACTCAGAACCTCGGTTTCCGGATGCCCGAAACCGTTGGCGCACGAGAGTCATTCAATACACAATATCCGATAATGTCGGTATTGGTATCAAATGCAAAGGGACGAGCCCAATAAACTCTGACATCGGAAATGGGCCGTGTTTTGTATACGGACCACTACGACATAGAGTGGGCTCGAATGGTTCCGAATAACCACAAAATTCGATGGCGACTCCACATAGACCTAAATTTCAATTCGATCCATTCTTATATGGAGATTCATTCGCCTACCCAAACCCGCGCGTGGCCGCGTCGGGGTGGACCTATGTCATGTCCACAATAATGCTTGCCTGACTACATGTTACTTGGTTTCCGTGTCGTTTTCAAAAACCGTCAACTTTTCAAAAAATACATCTTTTTCAAGATATTCAATTTCAAAACCCGGGACGTATACCGAATTTAGGACTTATGATTTTACTCAAAATAGCCTATTTTTAGTCGGTATTCCGCCCATTTCAAAACTCAAAAATATTTTCGAACTTTCAAAAAATTTGTGCCCCGATACACTTTCCGATTTCTTCGAAAAATCGGGCCCCTTTCCCCGAGTTTTCTCGGATTTTCCAAAAGCAATCCATTTTCAAAACCTTCCTCTTCCTAGGACTTCCCGTATTTAGCAGTGTCGGGTCATGTCATAAGTCGTCAAAGTCTTTAGCGTCGAAACTCTGTCGATCTTACATCACGGGTTTCTTCCCTATCCAAGTCCGCCATATTAGAGTAAGGCAAGGCCCACCTACGTAGGACATACTCCTACAAAGGAGGGCCCGTTTACACAATCGAGTCCAAAGTCTGGAGATGTCTCACGTGGACCTTCTTTCGAACAGGACTCGGACCACCCGCTGAATCCTAAAAGAAGGCCCACTTTTCACAAGTCACCCGTCTAGGTGTCTTTTCCGAGTCATTTCCCTTTTCAGTCTTGTTCGGGATGTACTTTCTATTCCGGGATTTGGGCTAGTTTCTGATTACGCGGTGTTCTTACAGACAGGCCACCCTAAACCAGACAATAGAAAATGCAGTCGACTTTTGATCAACTGACCGCCTCACTGGCCAAGATCGAGACTCAACTGACTACCATCCAAACTGACCAAGAAACCTTGGCCACCCGTGTGAGTGTCGTAGAGAAGGTAGCCCCTGTTGAAGTATCGGAGCCCACTGGGCCCATAACCGAACTAATCAGTGTTGTTCGCAGGCTCGAAGAACAAGTTCCCTGTCAACGAACAACTCGATCCACACCAAAAATGCTCGTTCCTATTCGCCCTTGAATGACGAGCTACCTGCTAACCTCAATCTTACGGGAATTCTAATGTTTGAGGGTACTGAAGACCCGGTCCACCACATTCGGGCTTTCAAAGACTTTATGGCGGTCAAATGGGTGAAGTCCACCAAGTTTAAGCACTTATTCCCTTCCTTCCTTGAAAAGCATCCCAAGGCCTGGTACTACAGGCTCGATTCCAAGAAATATAAAACTTGGGACGATGTGGCGACTGAATTTGCTCGGAATTACGCTGATAATACCGAGATCCAGACTACAATGCGTACTCTGGAAGTGATGGCCCAAGAACCCAAAGAAGGGTTCAACAAATATATGCAAAGATGGCGGGCCGAAAGTGTGAAGCTGGTCGATAAGCCCAGCGAAAAAGTGCTAGTGGAGGCCTTTGTCAAGAACCTCCTCCCATCGTACCGGGTCCATCTCCGGTATGCAATCATCCCCAATTTTGCCGCCCTTACTGAAATGGGCACAAGGATCGAGCATGACTTAAGGTTAGAAAGCCTGACTAAGGCATCTACCAAGGGCTATCAAGGGGCTAGTTCATCTGTGAGCAAGCCCACACCTGCAGCTGCAACTCGCAGCTTCTTCGATGAGGTAAATCTGCTTGACACCTCATCCAAAAAGAATACACTAACTCGGGTATTCACGGATATAGGGACTACCTATACCTACGCCTTACAAAGGCTATCTTCAAAAGGCCTTATTCAACCAATAGGCCCGATTCCCGAACTACCAGTGGAGAAGAGGCCCAAGAGCTACAATGTCCAAGCCTATTGCCAGTATCACCGTGGTAATGGGCATGACACGGAAAAATGTTGGAAACTGAAGCATCTGATCCAAGATCTGATCGAGAGAGGGAAGATACCGTTGCCCGAAGACAAACCGAGCAACAAAGAAAACCTGTTCAGTACCCATGCTATATTCACGGGAGAGGTAATCGACTGTTCTCACCTCATTTCCCCTTTTATCCCACAAATCAACGGGATATGGTTCGATGACGAGGACGACGTTTACCTAGCCAAAGGGGAAGCAGTCCCCATCACCAGTGAAGAGGTTCAAAAAGCTAAGTCCAAAGCCTTA
The DNA here is from genome assembly GCA_958450325.1 of Agrostemma githago. NCBI lineage: Eukaryota > Viridiplantae > Streptophyta > Magnoliopsida > Caryophyllales > Caryophyllaceae > Agrostemma > Agrostemma githago. The sequence continues at coordinate 62,064,879 of OY288241.1, forward strand.
GCCACTAACCATCTCGCCACAACCGGGCGCTCTACTCCAACAACCGTCACTGAACCTGCCAGGACGGAATCTACCCTCGAAGAACCGAGCAGTGACACGGCCTTGGTTCAACAATTGAAGAGGGTTCGAGCTGATCTAACCATATGGCAACTACTGGTTAACTCGCAAGGACATCGAGAGGCACTGACTAAGGCTCTCGATGAAATCAAGGTCAATTCACAGGTTACCCCCACTGAAATGGTAGCCACTATCATGACCTATCTCAAGGGCAAATCCAAAGAAGAAGGCCCGCTCATAACCTTCTCTGAGTCCGATCTACCACCGTTCGGGCCCAATCATAATCTGGCCCTATACATCACGGTCATTTGCCGAGGGAAGTACCTCCTGATGACCCTACTCGACGACGGATTTGCCGTGAATGTCCTACCCTTAAGGACCGCTAGAGCCCTCGGCATCACAGATGCCGACTATCTCCCAACGGCGCAAACTATCCAGGCTTTCGACGGAAGCCCAAAACCAGTAGCCGGGGCCGTTAAATTGACAATCATAATGGGCCCAATCGAAAAAGAACTGGAGTTCCAGGTGATTGATGTCACCTCATCCTTCAACTTGCTACTCGGAAGGCCTTAGATCCACGCGGTCAAGGCCGTGTCCTCTACCCTACATAGGAAGGTCAAGATGCCACTTCAAGACGGTGTCATCACACTAGAGGCCACCCCCATCACCGTGGCAAGCTGCAATGCTACTGGTCGGGCCGACCCACGAGGATTTGATTTCGTGGGTATGATCGAGGAGGAATATCTCTTCAGGCCTTACTTCACCACTAGCATCAACACAATGCTACAAAACTTGGGTTACTTACCGGGGACCACCTCGAGGCCATATCTTCCAGCTGGGAAGATTATCGAGGTCCTGAACGATGGCGAATCACAGTTCGGGTTGGGGTATGCCATAACCCCAGAAAACGTGGTCCGGGCCGGTATCCACAAGGCCACCAACATCCTCAAGGGCACTTACTTAGGCCCTTATAGCCCGAAGTTAACTGACTACTTCGTTACTCCAGGTTTCGGAGCTACTCAAGTGGGCCTCTACCAACCCACCATCACATATCCCGAGATCAAAACGGCTCGGGAATGCAATTTTATCCCTGATGATATATTCACCCTTGTCCAAGTCGAGTCCAAAGAAGGTGAAAACAACTCCGAGCTCGTGATGGGGCTCCTATTTGGAGAAGACAAGACCATCCCTGCTCCAAAGGATGATTTGGTCAACCTGATCCTCCGCAGCGATCGGTTTGACCCAACCAAGCTAATCTCCGAAGTCGGTGCAGACACCGGGAAAAGGGCCTAGAGGAAAACCATCAAGTGGACCGACAGCCATGGACGGACCTACAAGTTAACCACCGGCGAGGGAGACATGTCGGATACCGAGTCCGAGTCTGAGTAAGAGTCAGAGTCGGAGTCTGAGTCCAAGTCTAGAGGGTCTGGTGCTAGAGTCGAGTCTGTAACCCCTCTTCCCTTATCCACTGGAGTCTCGGGGCCTGTCCCGAGAGCACTCCCAATCCCGCCACTGACCAACGAGCAGATGGCCGCTCTATTCGAGCTTTTCTCAAAATTTACCATTAATAATAATAACGAAAACCGTTCCGCTTACGACTTGTCTTATTTCCAAAATTCTCTCGATTTCAAAAATTTATATGCAATGACATTGAGAAACCTGACGAACAAGTACCTCTACCTCCACTTCTGATCGAGCAGCTCGAACAAAGGGAGTCCCGATTCCATCAATGTGGGAACCACTTTAGAGCCCCAGATGCTTAAGGTGGGCCTATCCTTAAATCCCGAGGAGAGAAAGCAATTCACAGACCTCCTCCAGGAATTCAAGGACGTCTTCGCATGGTCCTACAAGGACATGCCGGGAATAGATTGGGAAATAGCTGAACACCGAATACCCATCAAAGATGGGTGCAAACCGGTAAAACAGAAACTCCAAAGAATGAGGCCCGAATGGTCTCTCCAGGTAAAAGAAGAAGTCGACAAGCAATTTAAAGCGGGCTTTATACAAGTGTCTGAATATCCAGACTGGGTCGCAAACATCGTGCCGGTACCCAAGAAGGACGGCAAGGTGCGGGTATGTGTAGATTTCTGGGACCTTAATAAGGCCAGTCTAAAAGACGATTTTCCGTTACCACACATTGACATACTGGTGGATAACACGGTCGATCATGCCCTTTTATCATTCATGGACGGGTATGCCGGATACAATCAAATCAAAATGGCTGAAGAGGTTATAAGTAAGACTACCTTCATTACACCTTGGGGTACTTACTGTTACACCGTCATGCCATTTGGGCTTATCAATGCCAGGGCCACTTATCAACGGACCACCACTACTTTATTACATGATATGATGCATAAAGAAGTGGAGGTTTATGTCGACGACATGATCGTCAAATCCAAGGACCGAAGTGGGCACATTGCGGCCCTAAGAAAATTCTTTACCCGACTACGCAAATACAACATGAGGCTAAACCCTCAAAAGTGTAGCTTCGGGGTAACATCAGGCAAATTACCGGGCCATATCGTTAGCCAACGCGGCATCGAGGTCGACCCAGCTAAAATCAAAGCCATCACCGAGATGCAACCACCCAAGATCGAAAAAGAAATAAGGGGGTTTCTCGGAAAAGTCCAATATATCAGCCGATTCATTTCAAAACTAACCATGGTATGTGAGCCCATTTTCAAAAAATTGAAGATCGGAGAACGGGTACTATGGGACGATAAATGTCAAGCAGCTTTCGATAAAATCAAGGAGATCCTGTCTGCACCGCCGGTATTAATGCCACCTCAACCCGGTCTGCCTTTGTCGTTATACCTAACAACGACCGAGACAGCCATGGGGGCTATGCTGGCCCAGACAGTCAATTCAGAAGAACGAGCTATTTACTACATCAGTAAAAAGTTCCTAGAATACGAATGCAAGTATACAATGCTCGATAAAACGTGTCTAGCTCTGGTCTGGGCCACTAAAAAGCTCCGACATTACATGCTCAGTCACGAGGTACATGTATTATCCAAAATGAATTCTATCAAGTACCTATTCGAGAAGCCCATCCTCAATGGCAGGATGTCCAGATGGACTTTAATGTTATCTGAGTTTGACCTCAAGTTTGTACCATTGAAAGCCATCAAGGGCCGGGTAGTGGCAGAATTCCTCGCCGATAGCCCGATATCCGAAGAGGGACACACCGACACTTGGGCCTTTCCTGATGAAGACATATTCCATACCGACACCGAAACATGGGATTTGTATTTTGACGGGGCATCCAACTTCCGAGGATTTGGGGTCGGAATTCTGTTAATCTCACCACAAGGGGATCACACCCCCTTATCCATCAAATTGGACTTCGACGTGACCAATAACGCAGCCGAATATGAAGCATGCATTCACGGGTTGCAAGCCGCCGCTGATTTAGGGGTAACAAACCTCCGGGTCCACGGTGACTCATCGTTGGTCATCAATCAAGCACTCCAAAAATGGAAAACTCGGAACGCCAATCTCGTGGCTTACCAAGCACGAGTAAGGGTTCTAGAGAAACAATTCCAGAAGGTGGAATATATCTACCTACGACGGGAAGAAAATCAATTTGCAGATGCACTTTCCAAATTAGCTTCCCTACTAAACATACCGGAGCATTTAACTAGCATGTCGATCTGTGTCGAAAGGCGGTCCGAGCCGACTTACATCCACGCCATCCAGGATATCGAGATAACTGACCCAGAACCTTGGTATCAAGCCATTCTAACCTACTTGACAACGGGAGAGTATCCTCCAGGAACTGAAAACCAGGCCAAGAAGGCCTTGCGAAGATTGGCAACCCAATTTGTTCGCACGGACGACGGGCAGTTATACAAAAAGACGGCACAGAGGGCTCTCCTCCTGTGTATCGACAAATTACAGGCCGAAAAGGTTATGGCCGAGGTGCACGATGGTGAAAATGGCCCGCATATGAACGCCCATATGCTAGCCCGAAAAATCATGAGGCTCGGGTATTATTGGAACACCATGGAAACAGACTGTCAGCTAAATGTCAAACACTGCCATAACTGTTAGATCTTCACTAATGTAGAACATATGCCATCTTCCCTATTATATACCATGACATCACCATGGCCATTTTCGACATGGGGTATTGACATAATTGGAAAGGTGCACCTTTCCGGGACGGGAGGTCATTGCTTCATTCTGGTGGCCATCGACTACTTCACCAAATGGGTCGAAGCCGAGTCATACCGCGTCTTGAACGCCAAGCACGTGGCCAAATTTATCCAGAACAAGATCATATGCCGATACGGGATCCCACACGAATTTATCAGTGATCATGGGACCCATTTTCAAGCTGAAATCGCTACGTTGCTAGCAAAATATAAAATTCAAAAGCATACATCTTCTCCCTACCGTCCCCAAACAAACATAGCGGTAGAAGCGGCTAATAAGACAATTGTCACCATACTTAAAAAGATGGCTGAGAATTACCATGATTGGCCCGACAAAATACCTTTTGCTCTCTGGGGGTATCGGACGTCAATTCGCACCGCAACCGGAGCAACTCCATATTATCTAACATATGGAATGGAGGCGGTCCAACCGGTCGAGCTAGAAGTGTCATCCCTCAGGATTTTACTTGAAAGCCAAGTACCGGAAGCAGATTGGGTCAAGCCCGATACGATTCGCTAGTCCTTTTAGACGAACGGCGATCCCGGGCCCTCAACAATATCCAAATATATCAAAAGAGGATCCAACGGGCTTTCAACAAAAGAGTTAGGCCCAGAAACATCAAAGAAGGGGATCTGGTCCTAAAATCTGTTCGTGCCTTACTACCGGTTGACTCAAAAGGAAAATTGAAACCCAATTAGGCTGGGCCATATTTAGTCAAGAAGGTCCTATCAGGTGGAGCAGTGATGCTTACAGACCTGGACGGAAACGAGTTCGTCAACCCAACCAACTTGGACCAGTTGAAGCGCTACTACCCTTAAACCTTATCTCAATGTCATTTGCAAAATTTTATAAAAATTCGTCTTTTTATAAATTTTCAAAAATTATAGACAAGTCAATAAGTTAGAATTAACTATTCTACTGTCGCACATCTCGATCTAATAGTCTTGATGTATTTCGAAAATTGCAAAAAATCAATAGTTCGAACTACGTTTGGTTTGATTCCGCTAATTGTGGATACGTAGGCAATCCCTCAAAAGGTTACAACCGCTGCAATAAACGAAAAGACGGGAACAGTATTCACTAATACGTCCTTATTAAAACCCGATAAACTCGGGAAATTCAAATTAAAAAAAAAAAACAAATCACACCATAAAAATAATAATAATACTCAAATAATAAAACAAAGGAGACTAATATTCGTGCATTTTGCCCTTTCCTTTATCCTTTGGGTCACGTGGAGCCCGAGGTCGCCGAGACAGGAGCGAGTGTTCCCGAATCACGAGGGGAACCTCCTTAGCTCGAACCCGTTTCTTCGACAGCGGGTCTTCTGTTATCGTCTTCGACCCAAGTCGAGCCCGCACGTGCTCAGATAATCTATCTCGTGGGCCAAGTCGATCCTGCACTGCCAGTCTTAGGCCCAGTCTCCTCTCCAAGTCAGTCTGGGGGCTCACTTTCCCCCGCGCACCTCTAGCACTAGACCCTTCAGCTTGAGTCTTAGTCTTTTTTCTCTGACCTGACATTAGACGGACCAGGGTAGCCGGAGTGTCTTCTTCATCAAAGAAGCCCCTATTATCTTTAACTTGCTCCCTTTGCAGCAGATCAAAAGTTTCATCGACCTTCAGAGCAGCTCGGGCTTTGGCATCGCCTGCTTTAGTCCACTTCACATAAGAGTCTGAAACCCAGATGGAGTGACGAGATGTGGGAATAGGCTAAGTATGTCGGGTATACCATCTTTGCATCCAGGTATTGCACATCACATCAGTCAGTTGGGTAGGGTCACTCACAACTGCTTCAATCTCCGGGATTCTCTGGGTCCAACCATACTGCCTTAGTATGCGGTCCGGGTAGAGATGAACTGTCTGCCTGAAAGACAATATTACCTGATAGCGAGCTCTGTCCCTTGGGTCTAAGCCTGTCCAAACATAGATGGGCCACCACGGCACTACCCATCAAATCAACGGACCACCATGGAATGATAACATCTCGTCCCAATACTTCTGGGTAATCTGGCGAGAAAAATCAATGGCCCGTCTCCTCGTCATCACCTGGTTATGACGGTAATTGCTCGCGTCAAGAGGAGGATCTATCACTGATAGCCTCTCGTATAGCCAAATCTGAAAAAGAAGGCAAAAATATGAGTTCCCGAGACAAAATAGGCGTCCGCCTAAGAGTACTCGATCGAGTGCCTGAGGGACACTCGATCGAGTGGTACCTCTGAACACGAACAGGGGGCTTTTTACGAGGGCACTCGATCGAGGCACTCGATCGAGTGCCAGGGTGACTCGATCGAGTGCCCACTGCAGCAGAAAAAACCACGGAAAAAATCAATCAAAAATCAAGAAAAAAAAAATCAGGGAAAATCCGACATACTTGCAACAAACGGGTACTCCCGGTCAAGCGGGCTGACGCATCCCTCTTGCGGTTATCTAGGCCTTGGATAATTTCGCCCGTGATAAGCTAAGCCAGACTGTGCTCCGTCTCCATCAGATCAACCACGGTCAAGAGGCGGGCATTACCCATGCAAGACAATAAATCCATGTGACCTTCAAAAGCATAAACATGGAGCATACAGAAAGAAAAAGTCCTACGGCTGTGAACCGGTCTGACCCGGACATCGAGAGGATTCATAAATTTCTCAGCCAAGTCGATCAGAGAAATATTACCATCCTCCATCATGCAGGATACTTCGTTGTGAGAAAGCCCTAAAAATTCTCGAAGCTTCCTCCTCGGATCATAAACTGAATACGGGACGACAGGACGAAGTATCGGGTTTCATCCTCCCACGGCAGCAATCTCCTCAGGTAAGGGACAAACTTCTCCCCGGGGAAAGGCAAAGACATGATATATCTCGTCCCAGTAAGACAAGCAGGCATCAAGGAAATAACGATCCACCTGCATCTGACGAAATGGGTACAGCTGTGTAATACCCTTCTGATTGAGAGCCACCCTATCCGTATCCCTAAAGTGTCGGGACCATTCTTGCAACATCACGGTCAATCGATCAATTCCCATGGTCAAAATTCTTGAAGGGAATAAAGAGACTTTCTTTTTAAGAAGGGATGAATTAAGAAGAGTTGGTGAAGAAAATCAAAGACAAGGGAGGACTATATATAGCATCAACCTTACAACCCTCTTTCCATATCACTTTTCCATGAAAAGTTTCCTAATCCCAACCGGCTTAAACATACAGGCCTCGTCTCGAGATTCCTTAATCTTAACCCGGGAATTAGTCATCCCGAACTTTCCTAAAATTCTTTGAAGTCAAAATTTTCAAAAAATTCCAAATTTCAAAATTTTCAAATTTTCAAAAATTCAAAATATCATTTTCCCCAGCGCGAGTCATATTTTCTACCTACGTGTTGCATGCAAAATTTTATGTGACTTATACAGGTACGACTCAAGCAGGGACATGCAACCCACTGTATCCCCAGCGGAAAGCCCGAGGCGACATTTTCCCCGGAATAACACGGGATGGGCCTATATATAGGCGCACTCAGGACTTATGCGACAAGTCCGATTCCCCACGGAGGTATTATCATCAGCTCAGGTATGATTTCTATCTTATGGCTGGCGGGCCCTTCACGCGAGTCTAATGGACTATAAACGACCTGATCGGAAGTCTGCCAGGTTTCAATCCTCGATTGGCCTGGTAGCTGCTCTGACTTTCGCCTTGTCCAAGCCTCACTCAGAGTGGGGGCTCTGTAGACACCTGCATTTTGACTGCCAGGTGTCTATAGCAGTTTCCAAAAAACACCCAATGATGATCGGCGCTAACGTGTTTCTACGCGCTCGGATGTGGGCTCAAAACCATTAGTTGTTGGCTTAAGCACTTACGGAGCAAAAATCTCACAAAACGGACCTCAAATTCAGGCCCAGTGGGTCATTTCCAGTCAAACAAGACTAATTTGGGTCAAAACCGACACCGGAAATAAAACCGACTTTTAGCAATTGGGTCAACCCCGGTCAAAGTCGTTTCCGAGACACACAAAAAACAGCCACATAAACATCAGAACTCAGCCCAAATACGAAACCCATCCCGAGGTCCAAAGCATTGGACCCGCGCGACCCAACTGACTCACTCGATCGAGTGCTCCGCCCACTCGATCGAGTGGGCCCTCATTCGAGCCCGGCTGCTGACGTTTGAGCCACTCGACCGAGTCGAGGGGCTACTCGGTCGAGTAACTCTAGACGGGTTACATAGGCAATGCCTATATATACACCCCCATACACACCCTTTTAGACAACTTTTGGATCATCCTTTAACCCTAATTCACCCCTATTCTACACTAATCACATACATCCAAAACCCTAACCCTAGCGTTTAGGAATTCGAACCCTAACCACCACAACTTAACCTATATCTCGATACTCCCGTGCAAGCCACAACTACGAGTCTTGTCCGAGAACAAGAACATGTAGGTTGAGGGTGCCAAATCCCTTTCTTCTCTTTTCTCTTTCTTCTTCTCTTCGCGCGTCGTCCATATTGTCGTCGTCTCGTTTTTTTATTATTTATCGTCTCTATTTACGTTCTAATATCGTTAATATCACTAGTATTAAAAGCATTAAAATACTTGTGGATTTGTGTCAAGTCCGAAGGATGTCGGAATAAGGAAACCCGAATATACAAGAGTATTGCACTCAGCGTTGCCGGTCGCTTATCCTGACACCCCTAGCATTTGATTATTGAAACAAGTCTACTTAAACAATATTTTTTATTTCGTTCGCATCATTATTCAATCGCATATTTCATCAATTACAAACTACTTTCAAAACAAGCATTTTTTTAAGGGTCGAAACCCATTGACGCGGATCTGACATCACAAATCCCTAGGGATTCATTACGATGTCGAAGAAGCCGAGGGAATCAAGTCATTCAATTCAAGTAACGCGTCGATCCGTTAGATTCGATACCAACTCAATAGTTAGATATCGAGTCTAACGATCTAGTCAAATAAGTTAATTAACACGATTTCTCGTTGATGCTAAAATAGACGTCATCTAATTCGACAAGAATTAATACGACGCTATAAACGCGGAGGGAATTTATATCGTTTCGGTTAATTTAAAAAACGAATTATAGCAAAAAAAAATTATCTCGCTCTAATATCCGATGTCAATTCAATAATCTCACGTGGGATACGACGAGTATCATACACACGAATCGAGCACAAATTAATCAATATTTATGCCCGATTCAACAAGCTCATCGAATCATCAAAATCAGAAGCAATTTCGAAACCGAGAACAAATTGCAAAGCGAACCATGGTTCGTACAGGGGGCACTTGATCAAGTGCCTAGCCCACTCGGTCGTATGGCACCCCAAAAAACGAGACAGAATACTTTTTCGACCTCCACTCGGTCGAGTCTCGCAATGACTCGGTCGAGTGGCAACGTACTCGGCCGAGTTGGTCAATAACTCGATCGAGTAGGGTCAAAAATACGGGACAGAAGCCGTTTCAGAGGTTCACTCGGTCGAGTCTCTCAATGACTCAGTCGAGTGGCCCTTTATCACGACAATACCGTGAGTCTCACATCCCTTTTCTGGTCTCGATAAAACCTTTTTTATGACTTAGGTCAATACGTGCCTAATCAATCACGTGAATTATCACTTTTCAAAACCATGCATCACCATATCTATATCATTCTTTATCGTCCGCAAACCGTTATTATCGTTATACAGTTACTAACAAGTTTGTTGCTTTTCTTGTTGATTTATTGTTTATTTTATCGCACTAAAATGAACCTTCGCTTGCTAAATTTGACTTCGTGTGAATTAGTTGCATTAAATCGAAATCGTGTGGACATGACATAGGTCCACCCCGACGCGGCCACGCGCGGGTTTGGGGAGGCGAATGAATCTCCATATGAGAATGGATCAAATTGAAATTTAAATCTATGTGGAGTCGCCACCGAACTTTGTGGGAGTTCGGCCCCATTCGAACCCACTATATGTCGTAGTGGGCCGTATACAAAATACGGCCCATTTCCGATGTCAGAGTTTATTGGGCTCGTCCCTTTGCATTACGATACCGATACCGTTACTACCGGTTATCGTGTATAGAATGACTCTCGTGCGCCAACAGTTTCGGACATCTGGAAACCGAGGTTCTGAGTAAAGGGTGAGGGTACGTGTTGGGAAGCCCACAAAGGACACCCAACCCCGCCTGCACATTGGCGGCCTCTACTAAGATACCGAGTGACTTTCTAATGCGCGCGTTAGTTAGACGAGAAAATGTTATGCAAGTAGTATTTTCCCTAAACATGTGATAGAATTGAAAGGGTTTCTACGTCGATTTAATGCCATTAATTCTAACGTCAAAGTTGAATTTTAGCATGTGGGTTCATTTTAGTACAATAAAATAAACACAATAGATCAACAAGAAAAAGCAAACGGTTAGTAACGGTTTGAAAAAAATATAGAATGAAATGGGATAATGTAAATATGCCGATGCATGGTTTGAAAGAATGATGTTTCACGTGATAGATTAGGCACGTGTTGACCTAAGTCACGAAAAACGATTAACGAGACTCGAATGCGATTGTAGGATTCACGGTTTTGTCGTGACAAGGGGCCACTCGACCGAGTCATTGAGGGACTCGACCGAGTGGACCTTTGAAAAGCGTTCTGTCCAGATTTTGGGACCCTACTCGATCGAGTTATTGACCAACTCGACCGAGTACGTTGCCACTTGACCGAGTCACTGTGAGACTCGACCGAGTGGAGGTCGAAAAAACATTCTGTTTCGGTTTTTGTGATGTCACTCGATCGAGTGGCATAGGCACTCGGTCGAGTGGCACCTATACGAACCAGGTTCGTTTGTAATTTTATTATCGATTTCAAAATTGCTTTTGATTTTGATGACTTGATGAACTTGCCGAATCGGGTATAAATATTATGGAATTTATACTTGATTCTAAATTTGAATACTCGTTGTATCCCATATTTGATTATTGAACCGATATGTAATAGTTAGAGCGAGATAAAAAAAATTGTTGTAAGTCGTTTTGGATTAACTATCGCGACATGAATAAATTTCCTCCGCGCTTAATAATGTCGTAATTCTAACGAATTGTATGACAATTATTTTTAGCATCAACAGAAATCGCGCTAGTTAACTTATTTGACTAGATCGATAGATTCGACGTCTGATTACAAAATTAGCATCGAATCTAAGAATTTGACACCATGCTAGAATTGAAAGACTTGATCCCCTCGACTTTTCCGACATCGTAATGAATCCCTAGGGATTATGTGATGCCGGATCCGCGTCAACGGGTTTCGACCCTTGTTAAAAGATGTTCGATTTGAGAAAAAGGTTTTGAAATTAATGCAATATGTGACTAATAATAATAACGCGAACGAGACAAAGATTATTGTTTAAGTTAACTTGTCTCAATAATCAAGTAATTGGGGTGTCGGAATAAGCGACCGGCAACGCTGTGTGCGGTACACTTGTATATTCGGGTTTCCTTATTCCGACATCCCTCATACTCGACACAAATCGACAAGTATTTTAATGTCTTATACTAATTATATTATCGATATTACAGATGCGATAATTAAATAAAAAAACGAAAAGAAGAGGAGGAGAAAGATGACGAGAGGAAGAGAAGAAGGGAAGAATAGGGTTTTGCACCCTCAACCTACATGTTCTTGTCTCGGATAGGACTCGTAGTCGTGGCTTTAACACGGGAGTTTCGAGGTCTATGGAGGTTGAGTTGTGGTGGTTTTGGTTTTGTCTCCTAAAGCTAGGTTTAGGGTTTGCAAGTGTAGTGTGGTTTAGGGTAGAATTAGGGTTGAATTAGGGTTGTAAAAAAGTGTGTTGAAAGGTTGTGCATGGGGGTGTTTATATAAGCATGGCCTAGGACCCCGGTTAGGGTTACTCGACTGAGTAAGTGGCTAACTCGGTCGAGTGGCTCAGTGCGTCAGCCGTCGGACTTGGATAAGGGCCCACTGGATCGAGTGGGCTAGGCACTCGATCGAGTGGGCTGGGCACTCGACCGAGTGGGCTGGGCACTCGACCGAGTGGCCCAGCTGGATCGCATGGGTCCGGTGTTTTGGACCGTGGATTGGATGTTTTATGGGTTTTGTGTTTGAATTGGACTTTTTGATGTTTGAAAAGCTGTTTTGTGTGTGTCTCGGAAACGGATTGGACCGGGGTGGACCCAGTCGTAAAAAGTCGGTTTTATTTTCGGTGTCGGTTTTGGCCCAAATTAGTCTGGTTTGACTCGGAACGGTCCGCTGGGCCTGGATTTGAGGTCAGTTTTGTGAGATTTGTACTCCATAAGTGTTTTAGCCAACAACTAATGGTTTTGAGCCCATATCCGAGCGCGTAGGAACACGTTAGCGTCCGATCATCATCGGGTGTTTTTTGGAAACTACCATAGACACCTGGCAGTCAAAATGCGGGTGTCTACAGAGCCCTCACTCTGACTGAGGCTTGGACAAGGCGAAAGTTAGAGTAGCCACCAGGCCAATCGTGGATTGAAACCTGGCGGGCTTCCGGTCGGGTCGTTTATAGTCCATTAGACTCGCGTGAAGGGCTCGCCAGCCATAAGCTAGAAGTCATACCTGAGCTGATGACGATAACTCCGTGGGGAATTGGACTTGTCGCATAAGTCCTGGGTGCGCCTGTATGTAGGCTCATCCCGTGCTATTCAAGGAAAATGCCACCTAGGGCTTTCCGCTGGGGAGGTAAAGTGGGTTGTATGTTCCTGCTTGAGTCGTACCTGTATAAGTCAGATAAAATCCGCATGCAACACGTAGGTAGAAAAATGACTCGCGCTGGGGAAAATGATTTTTGAAATTTTTGAAAGTTTTGAAAATTTTGAAATTTTGAATTTTGTTTGAAATTTTGACTCCTAAAGAAGTTTAGGAGAGTTCGGGATGAATATTTTGTGCTTGTATCGGGACTAGGCTTGTGGGTTGGTTCTTTTTGTAATTAGGAAACCTTTGTTCAAGGCAAGATATGGAAAGAGTGTTATAGAATCAATTCTATAAATACCCTTCTCTTGTCATTGATTTTCCTCACAATCCCATTACAATTCATCCTTCTCAAAAGAAAGCTCCTTATTCCTCTTAAGGAAATAGCCATGGGAATCGATAGGTTGACTGTGATGCTGCAGGAATGGTCCCGACGCTTCAGGGATGGGGATAGAGTGGCTTTGAATCAGACGGGTATTAGTCAACTGTATACATTCCGTCAGATGCAAGTTGATCGCCACTTTCTGGATGCATGCTTGTCTTACTCGGATGACATATATCATGTCTTTGCTTTCCCTCGGGGCGAAGTCTGCCCTTTACCTGAGGAGATTGTTGCTGTGGGAGGATGGAATCCAATACTTCGTCCCGCCGTCCCGTATTCGATCTATGACCCAAGGAGGAAGCTTCGAGAATTTCTAGGGCTCTCTCACAACGAGGTGTCCCGGATGATGGAGGGTGATAATATTTCTCTGGTCGACTTGGCTAAGAAATTTATGAATCCTCTCGATGTCCGGGTCAGACCGGCTTACAGCCGTAGGGCTTTTTCTTTCTGCATGCTCCATGTTTATGCTTTCAAAGGTCACATGGATTTGCTATCATGCATGGGAAACACCCGTCTTTTGACCGTAGTGGACTTGATGGAGACTGAACACAACCCCGCTTGGCTGATCACGGGTGAAATCATCCAAGGATTGGATAATCGTAAGAGCGATTCGTCGGTCCGTCTCACCGAGAGCACTCGTTTGCTGCAAGTATGTCGGATTTTTATTATTTTCCAACTCCTCGATTTTTGATTAAATTTTTTTCGATTCTTCTGCTGCAGTGGGAACTCGATCGAGTCACCCTGGCACTCGATCGAGTGCCTTCGTAAAAACCTCTCGATCTGCTCTTAGAGGTACCACTCGATCGAGTCACCCTGGCACTCGATCGAGTGCCCTCGTAAAAATCCCCCTGTTTGTGTTCAGGGGTACCACTCGATCGAGTGTCCCAGGCACTCGACCGAGTGCCCTTAGGCGGACGCCTATTTCGCCTCGGGAACTCATGTTTTTGTTTCCTTTTTCAGATTTGGCTATATGAGAGGCTATTAGTGATAGATCCTCCTCTTGATGCGAGCAACTACCGTCATAACCAGGTGATGACGAGGAGGCGGACCATTGACTTTTCTCGTCAGATTACGCAGAAGTATTGGGACGAGGTGTTGTCTTTTCACAGTGGCCCGTTAATTCGATGGGTAGTGCCGTGGTGGCCCATCTATCTTTGGACTGGCTTGGACCCGAGGGACAGAGCCCGCTACCAGGTAATCCTATCTTTCAGGCAGACGGTTCATCTCTACCCGGATCGCATACTAAGGCAGTATGGATGGACCCAACGAATTCCAGAAGTTGAAGCAGTTGTGAGTGACTCAACCCAACTGACTGATGTGATGTGTGATACCTGGATGCAAAGGTGGTACACATGGCATACTTGGCCTATCACCAAATCTCGTCACTCGACTTGGGTTTCAAGCTCTTACATGAAGTGGACTAAAGCAGGTGATGCCAAAGCCCGAGCTGCTCTGAAGGTTGATGAGGCTTTTGACCTGCTGCGAAGGGCGCAAGCTAAAGACAACAGGGGCTTCTTTGATGAAGGTGACACCCCGGCTACTATGGTCCGATTAATGTCAGGCCACAAGAAGAAGACCAAGACTCAAGCTGGAGGGTCCATTGCTAAAGGTGCTTGGGGGAAAGTGAGCCCCCAAACTGACTTGGAGAGGAGACTGGGCCCAAAACTAGCCGTGCAGGACCGACTTGGCCCACAGGATAGGTTACCTGAGCACGTGCGGGCTCGACTTGGACCGGAGACTGTTGCAGAAGACCCATTGTCAAAGAAACGGGTTCGCGCTAAGGAGGTTCCCCTCGTGATTCGGGAACGCTCGTCCCCGCCCCGGCGACCTCGGGCCCCACGCGACCCAAAGGACAAAGGAAAGGGGAAGATGCCGGGATATTAGTCTTCTTTATTATTATTATTTGAGTATTATTTTTTTTTTTGGGTGCGATTTTTTTGTGGGTGTGCCGTTTTTTGGCGTTTTTTTTTTCTGTAATTCCCGAGTTTATCGGTTTTAATAAAAGACATATTAATGAATACCGTTCCCGTCTTTTCGTTTATTGCAGTGGTTGTACCCTTTTGAGGGGTTGCCTACGTAGTTCAAAATTGATTTGATTTTAATGCAATTTTTGAAATACATCAAGACAATTAGTTCGAGATGTACGACAGTAGAATAATTAATTCTAACTTATTGACTTGTCTATAATTTTTGAAAATTTATAAAAAGACAAATTTTTATAAATTTTTTCGAATGACATGAGATGGGGTTTAGGGGTAATAGCGCTTTAACTGGTCCAAGTTGGTTGGGTTGACGAATTCATTTCCGTCCAAGTCTGTCAGCATCACCGCTCCCCCTGATAGGACCTTCTTGACTAAGTATGGCCCAGCCCAATTGGGTTTGAATTTACCCCTTGGGTCAACCGGTAGTAAGGCACGAACCGATTTTAGGACTAAGTCCCCCTCTTTGATGTTCCTGGGCCTAACTCTTTTGTTGAAAGCCCGTTGGATCCTCTTTTGATATATTTGAATATTGTTGAGGGCCCGGGACCGCCGTTCGTCTAAAAGGACTAGCGAATCGTATCGGGCTTGGACCCAATCTGCATCCGGTACTTGGCTTTCAAGTAAAATTCTTAGGGATGTGTGGACATGACATAGGTCCACCCCGACGCGGCGAAGCGCGGGTTTTGGGGAGGCGATAGAATTTCCATATGAGATGGATCGAATAGAATTTTAAATCGAAGTAGGAGTCGCCACCGAATTTTATGGTTATTCGGAACCATTCGAACCCACTCCATGTCGTAGTGGGCCATACTTAAAGCCTGGCCCATTTCCGATGTCAGAGTTTATCGGGTTCGTCCCTTAGCATATCGATATCGATGCCGACTTGAGCGGTTAATCGTATATTGAATGACTCTCGTTGCCAATGGTTTCGGACATCCGGAAACCACGGTTCTGAGTAAGGGGTCAGGGTACGTGTTGGGAAGTTCAGCGAGAACACCCAACCCCGCCCGCACTTAGCGGCCTTTACTAAGATATCGTTCGGTTTTGTGTACACGCGTTAGTTCGACGATGAAATGATATGCAGAGATTATTTTCCTAAGACATGTGAGGAAAATAAACAAATGGGTTGCTAAGTCGTTTAATGCATGTTAATCTAATAACGTCAAAGTTATTTTTAGCATGTGAGTCCGTTTTAGTCTAATAAAACGATAAAAAGAAAATATGAGAATAATTTGCTACAAACACGAGAAAACGGGTTAGTAACGTTTGAAATAATAATATGGGAAAGAAATATAAAATCGAGAAAATAAATCGAAATCTGAAAAATATAGTTTAAAACGTTGTTTTGTATAAAAAACGAAGTTCGAGAAAAATAAATAAATAAACGGAAAAAAAAAAGGTGTGTTTGGGCCGAGAGCCGCGCGACTCGCCCGAGACTCATGCGGGTCGCGTGGCGGCCTGATTTCGACAACGGTTTTTGGAAAATTTTTGATTAAATCGCGTACGAATATCGCATAACTCGTACTCGACTTAATATTCTCGATATTTGTTATATTCGATAGTTTATTATCAAATATTTAGAATAGTTTTGGAAAAGGTGTAAATTTAGAAATCGTCTCGTAAAGTAATAAAAATAAACGAACGAAAAACTAAAAAAAAGTAGAACCGGATCAGACTCGTGCGCGAGTCGCTTGGACCGGGCGCGGCTCGCGTACGGGTCTGATTTTTTTATTATTTTTTTTTGTTCAAAAATTGTTAATTCTATAAATCGCGTACAAATATGAATTAATTTATACTCGGTTTATATTTTCGATATTCGTCGTGTTCGATACTCGATTATGAAATCGATATCGAATAGTCGGAATGACTTTAGAAAAGGTTTTGAAAAAGTTTGTTTTTGAACGAAAAATAGGAAAAAGGAATTTTGAACGAAAAGTTGTAAAAAAAAGGATTTTGAACGAACAAAAAAATAAAATGAAGTCGTCAAAACCTTAATATAATTCTTTTTGATACGATATTCGATTATATAGAATCGATATCATATTTTAAGAATGTTCGAAAACAGTTTTTTTTTAGTAGTATCGATATTAGAAAATAAAATAAAAGAGACCGACGAGACCCATAAAAAAACGAGAGGAAGGAGAGAGGAAAGGGAAGAGACGGGTTTGATTTACACCCTCAACCGACATGCTTTGTATTCTCGGTATAAGGCTCGTCAGACGGTGGCTTAGACACGGGAGCGTCGAGATGATGTGGGTGAGTTAAGGTGTCGGTTTTTGGAGTGTTTTTGTGTGTATGTGAGGCGTGGATTCGGCCGGTTCGGACGGGATTGGTTTCGTCAGATCTTCGGAATTATTTCAGGATTACGTCGGGATTTTGGATGTCGTTTTTTGGCTGCTGAAAATTTGTGACTTTTTCGGTATTTTTTGATGTATTGTTGATGTATGATTCCTGTGAATTGTGTTGGACGGAAGGTCCTATTTATAGGGAGTTTCCGACCATGGCTTAGGAGAGTTTGAATACCGCTTAGGATAGGAAACGTAGGAGTTCGAGGGAAATAAGAATTCCGCTTTCTTGGCCAAGAAGAAAGGGAAACACGGCTGTTTTGTACTGTTTTGGCCGAGTGTTTTGCATTCGGTCAAGTGTTCGAATCAGTTTTTGAATAGGATTCCTGTTTGAGCTAGAATTACCGCTTGAGTAAGAAGCTGAGGAGAGCGAGGATTCCGTTTTATTGTGAGGGAAGAAAGAGAGGAAAACCGGCTGGTTTGAGGGTGTATTGGCCGAGTATTTGGTACTCGGTCAATGTCTGAATCGGTTTCCGGATAGAATTCCTACTTGAGATCGAATTCTACCTTAAACGGAATTGTTTATTATTTTCGTATGGCTGATTTTTGTGGAGTTATGGTCCGAGCTGGACACGTGAACTATCACGGTTGGTCCGCAAGTCTCGGGGAATAATCTTGACCGGGTTTTGACTCGGTCGCTAAAAGACGGTTTTACCCCTGGTGACGGTTTCGACCCAAATTAGTGTTATTTGACTCGAAATGACCCACTGGGCCTGAATTTGAGGTTGGTTTTATGAAATTTGTACTCCTTAAAATGTCTAAACCAAATGTCCATGATTACAAGCCCATATCCGAGTTTATCAAAGCACGTTTACGTCCTATCATCATCGGGTGTTTGGCGGGAACTACTATAGACACCTGACGGTCAAAATGTGGGTGTCTACAGAGCCCCCTCTCTGACTGAGGCTTGGACAAGGCAAAAGTCAGAGTAGCTACCAGGTCAATCAAGGATTAAAACCTGGCAGCCTTCCGATCGGGTCGTTTAGGGTCCATTAGACCTGCGTGAGGGGCTCGCCAGCCATAGAATAGAAATCATACCTGAGTTGATGTTGATAATGTCGCGGGAGCTTGCCTAGGAAGCTGTGGGTATACCTGTTTGCAGATATATCCTGTCTTAGAATTGCGCAGGAGCTTTCCCACTAGGGAACTTAGAATTCTCGGGGAGTCTTGAGTGTACCTGTATGCTGACATAATTTGTATGTAACATTTAGGCGAAACACTGACTCGTGCTGGGGAAAAAGATGACTCTTTCGAAAAAATTTGAAAAAATAAAAAAGGCTGAATTTTTTTGGAAATTTGGAAGTAAGGATGCTTGGGATGACTTTGATTCCTAATCGGATTCTGACACGGATTCCTAGGGTTTTCTTGGTTAGGCCTACATGCCTAGATGAAATAGGGGAAGTGGTAAAAAATCCTATTCTTGTGATGACTAGGAAGAGGAATATTTTCTATTATAAATAGAGGGCTTTGGTTTCTTATTTTTCATATTCCCACCTAAATCCTTTCTTTTATCTCAAAATCCCTTAGACTTTTTAGGATAAAATAAAAGAAACTATTCTTGCGATGGGCATAGACCATTTGACCGCGATGCTTTATGCGTGGGCCCAGGATTTTCGAGATGAAGACAGAGTCCAGTTAACTCAAATGGGAATCGTGGCTTTATTCCCACTTCAGCGACTTAAGGTAGATTCGCACTTTCTTGATGTTTGCTTAGCCTTTTGGGACACTACCTTTCATGTTTTTGCATTTCCTCGAGGAGAAATATGTCCTCTTCCTGAAGAGATAGCAGCTATTGGAGGGTGGTGCCCTAACGCTCGTCCTGCTATTCCCCCATTTTATCCCGATCCAAGGAGGAGGCTGAGGGACTTTCTAGGGTTGTCGCATGCTGAGACGGCCCGTATGGTGAAGGGAAATTCGGTTTCCCTATTTGACTTGGCTGATAAATTTATGAACCCAGTTGGTGAAAGAATAACTTCTACCCATAGGCGTACGGCCTTTGCCTTTTGTATGCTGCATAGATATGCCTTCGAAGGTCGAATGGATGCTGACTCATGCTTAGGTGAGATCAGGCTAATCAGCATAGTTGATCAAATGGAGACAGGTCACAGCCCAGCTTGGCTGATAACTTGGGAGATTATTATGGGTCTTGACGCTAGAAGGCTCGAACCAAATCAGCAATTGACAGGAGGCATTCGTCTTTTGCAGGTATTTTAATCATTTTTCGATAAAATACTTGATTTCCGATTTTTTTTCTTCTTCTTTTTTTTTGCGGTAATCCCGGATTTTCCGGATTTTTCCGGACTTTCCAATTTTCCAGTTTTTTTCGAATTTTTCGATTTTGCCGAAATTTTTGAATTTTTACGAAAATTCTAAAAAAAAATTTTGAATTTTTCCGAATTTTTCGAAAATTCCAATTTTTCGATTTTTTTGATTTTTCGAAAGTTTTTTTGACTTTTCGAAAATTTTGCAGACCTGGTTATTCGAGCGTCTGTCGATCGTGGAGCCCCCGGTGAATACACCCAAATACCGCAGCAATCAGATTGGTTCAAGGTCTCGCCGAATAAGACCAAGTCATCCCGTAACTCAAAAATATTGGGATGAAGAGCTAATATTTCATGGTGGGCCTTTGATTAGATGGAACGTCATTTGGTGGTTCCTCTCGAGGCTGACAGGATTAGCTAGGAGAGACAAAGCCCGTTATCTGGTGATCTTGTCTCTGGACTGGACTGTCCATATATATCCGGACCGTATCCTAAGACAGTTTGGTTCGTTTCAGGAGATCCCTGAGACTGAGGCAATAATTAGCGTTTCGATCCAATTGACGGACGCTATGTGTGACACGTGGCTACAGCGCTGGTTCACCCGTGTCATATGGACTATACCTCGTCCTTGTCAAACCACTTGGGTTTCTGAATCATATCGCAAATGGACTTCTGAGGAATCACAGGAGGCCCGTAAATCTTTGAAGACTGAAGAAGCTCTTGACTTGGCCCGCCGAGAATCGGCCAAAAATAACAGACGGTTCTTCGAGGAGACTCCCATTACCTTTGCTGATCCAGGGTCGGATTCCAAGTCAAAACCTAAGACTCAGACTAATGAGACTGGTGCTAGCGATTTGGAGGGAAGACTCGGACCGAGGCTGGCGGTCCGAGACAGGCTAGGCCCGCGTGATGACGAGGTGACCGGGGAGTCAAGTTTGAAAAAACGAGCCCGGGCTAAGGAGGTTCCCTTGGTGATTAGGGAGCGTTCACCCCCACCTCGACGCCGATGGACCGAAAAGGAGGCTAAGGGCAAAGGAAAAGGAAAAATGCCCTAGTTTTTTATTATTTAAGTATTAGTATTATTTATTGTGTGCCGACTTTTTATTTTTTGTAATTTTATTATTTTAAATAAAAAAAAGGTTTATTAAAGAACCGTTCCTGTTTTTTCGATTGCAGTGGTTGTGCCCTTTTGAGGGGCTGCCTACGTCTCCACAATAAATGGAATCAAACCAAACGTAGTTCAGACTGAATTAAATTGCAATTTCGAAATACATCAAGACTATTGGTTCAAGATGTTTGAAACAGTAGAATGAATAATTCTAGCTTTTGACTTGTCTTTTAAAAGTTTTTTTTTAAAAAAAAGAATGTTTTTTAATAAACTTTGCAAATGACATTGAGAGAGGTGGGTTAAGGGTAGTAGCGCTTCAGCTGGTCCAGGTTAGTTGGGTTGACAAACTCGTTCCCGTCCAGATCTGTTAGCATTACCGCTCCACCTGATAGAATCTTTTTTACCAGATATGGCCCAGCCCAGTTAGGTTTGAATTTTCCCCTTGGGTCTACCGGCAATAAAGCTCGAACAGATTTGAGAACCAGATCTCCTTCTTTGATGTTTCTGGGCCTCACCCTTTTGTTGAAAGCCCGCTGGATTCTCTTTTGATAGATTTGAATATTATTGAGGGCACGAGATCGTCGCTCATCTAAAAGGACTAGCGAGTCATATCGTGCTCGAACCCAATCAGCTTCAGGTACTTGGCTTTCAAGTAGGATTCTGAGTGATGGCACTTCTAACTCAACAGGTTGGACTGCTTCCATGCCGTATGTAAGGTAATAAGGTGTTGCCCCGGTCGCAGTACGAATCGAGGTTCGATATCCCCAAAGTGCAAATGGTATTTTGTCGGGCCAGTCCCGGTAATTATCAGCCATCTTTTTGAGTATGGTGTACTTATACTCGTACTCTAAAAACTTCTTGCTGATGTAGTATATGGCTCGTTCTTCGGAGTTGACCGTTTGAGCTAGCATAGCCCCCATGGCTGTCTCTGTCGTGGTTAGGTATAGTGACAAAGGCAAGTCGTGCTGAGGTGGCATTAGGACCGGTGGTGAGGCCAAAATTTCCTTGATCCTATCGAAGGCTGCTTGACATTTGTCATCCCATAGCAACCATTCTCCTATTTTCAGCTTCTTGAAGATCTGTTCACACACCATGGTTAGCTTTGAGATGAACCTGCTAATGTATTGGACTTTTCCGAAAAACCCTCTTATCTCTTTTTCGGTTTTAGGGGGCTGCATCTCGGTGATGGCCTTGATTTTGGCTGGATCGACTTCTATACCTCGTTGGCTGACGATGTGACCCAGTAATTTGCCAGATGTTACCCCGAAACTGCATTTCTGAGGGTTTAGCCTCATGTTGTATTTGCGTAGTCGGGTGAAGAACTTTCTCAGGGCGGTGATGTGACCATCCCTGTCTTTAGATTTGACGATCATGTCGTCCACATAGACTTCCACTTCCTTATGCATCATGTCATGCAATAAAGTCGTGGCGGTTCGTTGGTAGGTGGCCCCGGCATTGATGAGACCAAATGGCATAACTGTATAGCAATAAGTACCCCAAGGTGTGATGAAGGTGGTCTTATCCATATCTTCTTCTGCCATTTTTATCTGATTATATCCCGCATACCCGTCCATAAATGATAGAAGGGCATGATCTGCTGTGTTGTCCACCAGTATATCGATGTGTGGTAACGGGAAATCGTCTTTCGGGCTTGCTTTGTTAAGATCCCGAAAGTCTACACAGACACGAACCTTACCATCCTTTTTAGGGACTGGTACTATGTTTGCAACCCAATCTGGATACTCGGAGACTCGTATGAACCCAGCCTTGAATTGTTTGTCGACTTCCTCCTTGACTTTGAGGGACCATTCGGGCCTCATGCGTCGGAGTTTTTGTTTAACCGGCTTGAACCCTTCCTTGATTGGTATATGGTGCTCGGCTATTTCGCGATCAATCCCTGGCATGTCCTTGTAGGACCATGCGAAGACGTCTTTGAATTCTTGAAGGAGAACTATGAATTGTTGTTTCTCCTCGGGATCTAAGGATAGCCCTATCTTAAGCATCTGAGGTTCTAAGGTTGTTCCCACGTTGATGGATTCGGTTTCTTCGATTACCGGATTGCGGGATTACCTTTGCTCTAGTTGCTCGATCAGGTGTGGAGGCAAGGATACCTGTTCGTCGGGCTTCTCAATGTCATTGCACATAAAATTTTTGAAATTTTGAAAGTGAGACAAGTCGTAAGCAGAATGGTTGTTATTATTGATCATAAATTGAGAAAAGAGCTCGAAAAGAGCGGCCATCTGATCACTAGTCAGTGGCGGGATAGGTAGGGTGCCCGGGACAGACCCCGAGGCACCAGGAATGGCTAAAGGAAGAGGGGGAGTTACAGGATTGACCCTAGCACCAGACTCACTAGACTCAATCTTAGACTCTGACTCGGACTCTGACTCAGACTCAGACTCAGATTCTGGCATCTCTCCTTCTCTTGTGATCAGCTTGTAAGTTTTTCCTTGACTGTCAGTCCATTTGACAGTCTTCCTCCAAGCTCTGGTTCCGGACCCGACCTCCGAGATTAGTTTAGACGGGTCAAAGGTGCGACTGCGGAGAATGAGGCTGACTAGCTCTTCTTTCGGTGTTGGGACCGCGAGTTATTCTCCAAAAAGTAGCCCTAGTGCGGGCTCAGCATTCTTAGCATCTTCGGATTGGATGAGAGCGAAGATGTCGTCCGGTATATAGTTGCAGTCCTGGGCCAAGTGGGTCCCAGGGCGTGTGGGCCGATATAGGCCGGTCTGAGCAGTCTCGAATACTGGAGTGACGAAGGTAACTTTACCGGTTTCAGTCTGACCCATGTTTTCCGGAGTTAGGGTGTAGCCCAAACCCGCTTGAGTCCTCCCATTGTCCAGAACTTCAAGAATTTTTCCTGCCGGGAGATCGGGCCTCGATGTAACCCCTGGTAGAAAGCCCAGATTCTGTAACATCCGGTCTAGGGGGACGATGAAATAAGGACGGAAGAGATGATCTTCTTCGATGGCTCCTACGAAATCGAACCCCCATAGATCGGTGCGGCTCGAGGTGTTGCAATTAGCCACAGTCATAGGTGTGGCTTCTATAGTGATGACGGTGTCACGCAAAGGCAGCTTGATTTTCCGATGCAAAGTGGAGGACACGGCCCTGGTTGCATGGATCCAAGGTCTTCCTAGAAGAAGATTGAAGGAAGAAGTCACGTCGATCACTTGAAATTCCAGCTCTTTCTCTATCGGGCCTGTTATGATAGTGAGTTTTGTGGCTCCGGCTACTGACTTTGGACTTCCGTCAAAAGCCTGAATGGTTTGAGCTGTTGGAATATAGTCGGCCTCGGTAATGCCGAGGGCTTTGGCGGTCCTTAAGGGGAGGACGTTGACTGCCGACCCGTCGTCAATTAGGGTCATGGGTAAATACTTTCCTCGGCAGATAACCGTGATGTAGAGGGCCATGTTGTGGGCTGGCCCAAATGGTGGTAGGTCAGCGTTGGAGAAGGTAATCAGTGGGCCTTCTTCTATGGATCTCCCTTTTAGGTGAGGTAGGACTGTGGCTACCATTTCAGCCGGAGTAGCTATGGAGTCAATTTTGACTTGATCGAGGGCCTTAGTGAGTGCCTCTCGATGTTCCTGAGAGCTAACTAGGAGTTGCCATATAGAGAGGTCAACTCGAGTTTTGCTTAGCTGTTTTACAAGAGCCTTTTCAGGAGTTGGCTCTTCTGGGGCGGGCTCTACCCTAAGTGGTTCAGCGATGATGAGGGCTTGACTAGTGGCTAAGGCCTTGGACTTAACCTTCTGAATCTCCTCAGGCGTGATGGGGACGGCTTCCCCTTTGGTGAGGTAGACGTCGTCTTCGTCGTCGCACCAGATCCCGTTTATTTGAGGGATAAATGGAGAAATAAGGTGTGAGCAATCCATTACTTCTCCGGAAAAGATGGCGTGAGTGGCCAATGGGTTGTCCTTGTTGTTGGGTTTACCCCCGGGCAGAGGAATTTTCACGCTTTCAATGAGATCTTGGATAAGGTGCTTTAGTTTCCAACACTTCTCGGTATCGTGCCCCTTACCACGATGATAGTGACAGTAGGCCTGGAGGTTGTAGGCCTTAGAGCGACGTTCGACCGGGATATCAGGTGTTGGGCCTATCGGGGTGATCAGGCCTTTCGATGATAACCTCTGAAGGGCATTTTCATAGGTAGTGCCTATGTCGGTGAACACCCGGGGAGTGGGAGTTTTCTGGAATGAGGTATCGAGTGCATTTACCTCGTCGAAAATGCTACGAGTGGCAGCAGTAGTAGTGGGCTTGCTCGTTGATGAACTGGCCCCTTGGTATCCTTTAGTGGAGGCCTTAGTGAGGCTTTCCAACCTTAAATCATCCTCGATTCTTGTTCCCATTTCGGTTAGGACCGCGAAGCTAGGTATGATGGCGTATCGGAGATGGACCCGGTAAGCTGGAAGTAGGTTCTTGACAAAGGCTTCAACTAGCACCTTTTCACTGGGCTTATCGACCATTTTGATGCTTTCAGCCCTCCAGCGTTGAAGGTATTTTGTGAATCCTTCCTTAGGTTCCTGGGCCATTACTTCCAGGGTGCGCATAGTGGTTTGGATTTCCGTATTGTCGGCGTAGTTCCGAGCGAATTCCGTTGCCACGTCATCCCAAGTTTTGTATTTCTTGGGATCGAGCCGGTAGTACCAGGCTCTTGGGTGCTTCTCGAGAGAAGAAGCGAATAGGTGCTTGAACATGTTGGACTTAACCCCTTTAAGGGCCATGAACTCCTTGAAAGCCCGGATATGGTGAACCGGGTCTTCAGTACCCTCGAACATTGGTATACCTGTCAGATTGAGATTGGTGGGTAGCTCATCGGTCAGTGGGATATAGATCCTAGCATTCTCCGTATGGATGGAGCTTTGGGTTGTCAGATGGACCTGTTCTTGCAGTTTGAGGACTGCACTGGCCAATGCGGCTAAAGGCCCGTCATCTTCAATCGAAGCATTGGGGGTTCCCTGTTCTACGGCGCTAACCCGAGTAATGATGGCGATCTGGTCTTCCCGCATTTTCCTCAGTTGGTCTTGGATTTGGGCCAACGAGGCGGTCAATTCATCTATGGCTTTTTGCGTCATGGCTCGAGTGTGGGGTGACCTGTCTGTAAGGGCACCGTGTAATCAGTAACTGACCCAGATCTTCGAATCAAAAGTACATCCCGAGCAAGAAAAAGACTAGACTAGAAAGAAGACCGGAGACTGACTTCTAAATGGATGACGCATGAGTGGTGGGCCTTCCTTAGGATTCGGCAGAGTGGGCCTAGTCCTGTTCGAAGGAAGGTCTACGTGAGAAATCCCCAGACTTTAGACTCGAGTGTGTAAACGGGCTTCCCTTTGTAGGAGTTGGTCCTACGAAGGTGGGCCGCGCCTTGACAAGTAAGGCGGACTGGGATGGGGTGGAAACTCGTGATATAAGATCGACGGAGTTTCGACGCTATAGACTCTTACAACCTATGACAAGACCCGACACTGCTAAATACGGGAATTCCTAAGAAGAAGAGGGTTTTGAAAAGGGAATTTGAATTCGAAAACCGAGCAAAGCCGGGTAGGATGGCCCGAATTTTTTTGAAAACCGAGAAAAAGGTTATCGGGCCGAGATTTCGGGCTTTTTTTTTAAAAGGTTTGGACAGCATACCGGCTAAAAATAGGCTATTTTGAGTCAAAATCATAAGTCCTAAATTTGGCAGCTTTCCGGGTTTTGAAAAAGTAGATGGATTTGAAAAGATGCAAGTTTTTTTTTGAAAATGACAGTTTTTGAAAAGACCGAAAAGGATCAAGTAGCATGTAGTCATAGAATCAGTATAACGACGCCATGTATGCTCCTAGTCTAAGTCTCGGTCGGTCTAATAGGGTCTATACCAACAACGATGGCTTTCTCGTACTGAGGACGGACTCCCTAAGCCGAGTTGGTCTTAGGACATGCCGCAAAACCTAAACGAGTTCCGCCATTGAAGTCTTTAGTGCACCCAAGTGGGAATGCACCGTGGTATAGTGGGACGTCGGTCACAAGTAACCGGCCCGGGATAGAACGGGGTTATGCATGAATCATTTAACTAAAACGTGTACATTACTAATCGAACGATTTCTTTTCGAGTCTCACCCTGAGGATGCCGATGGTAAGTGACACATCAGTTAATCCCCAGCGGAGTCGCCAAATTGTGGACATGACATAGGTCCACCCCGACGCGGCGAAGCGCGGGTTTTGGGGAGGCGATAGAATTTCCATATGAGATGGATCGAATAGAATTTTAAATCGAAGTAGGAGTCGCCACCGAATTTTATGGTTATTCGGAACCATTCGAACCCACTCCATGTCGTAGTGGGCCATACTTAAAGCCTGGCCCATTTCCGATGTCAGAGTTTATCGGGTTCGTCCCTTAGCATATCGATATCGATGCCGACTTGAGCGGTTAATCGTATATTGAATGACTCTCGTTGCCAATGGTTTCGGACATCCGGAAACCACGGTTCTGAGTAAGGGGTGAGGGTACGTGTTGGGAAGTTCAGCGAGAACACCCAACCCCGCCCGCACTTAGCGGCCTTTACTAAGATATCGTTCGGTTTTGTGTACACGCGTTAGTTCGACGATGAAATGATATGCAGAGATTATTTTCCTAAGACATGTGAGGAAAATAAACAAATGGGTTGCTAAGTCGTTTAATGCATGTTAATCTAATAACGTCAAAGTTATTTTTAGCATGTGAGTTCGTTTTAGTCTAATAAAACGATAAAAAGAAAATATGAGAATAATTTGCTACAAACACGAGAAAACGGGTTAGTAACGTTTGAAATAATAATATGGGAAAGAAATATAAAATCGAGAAAATAAATCGAAATCTGAAAAATATAGTTTAAAACGTTGTTTTGTATAAAAAACGAAGTTCGAGAAAAATAAATAAATAAACGGAAAAAAAAAGAAGGTGTGTTTGGGCCGAGAGCCGCGCGACTCGCCCGAGACTCATGCGGGTCGCGTGGCGGCCTGATTTCGACAACGGTTTTTGGAAAATTTTTGATTAAATCGCGTACGAATATCACATAACTCGTACTCGACTTAATATTCTCGATATTTGTTATATTCGATAGTTGATTATCAAATATTTAGAATAGTTTTGGAAAAGGTGTAAATTTAGAAATCGTCTCGTAAAGTAATAAAAATAAACGAACGAAAAACTAAAAAAAGTAGAACCGGATCAGACTCGTGCGCGAGTCGCTTGGACCGGGCGCGGCTCGCGTACGGGTCTGATTTTTTATTATTTTTTTTGTTCGAAAATTGTTAATTCTATAAATCGCGTACAAATATGAATTAATTTATACTCGGTTTATATTTTCGATATTCGTCGTGTTCGATACTCGATTATGAAATCGATATCGAATAGTCGGAATGACTTTAGAAAAGGTTTTGAAAAAGTTTGTTGTTGAACGAAAAATAGGAAAAAGGAATTTTGAACGAAAAGTTGTAAAAAAAAGGATTTTGAACGAACAAAAAAATAAAATGAAGTCGTCGAAACCTTAATATAATTCTTTTTGATACGATATTCGATTATATAGAATCGATATCATATTTTAAGAATGTTTGAAAACAGTTTTTTTTTTAGTAGTATCGATATTAGAAAATAAAATAAAAGAGACCGACGAGACCCATAAAAAAACGAGAGGAAGGAGAGAGGAAAGGGAAGAGACGGGTTTGATTTACACCCTCAACCTACATGCTTTGTATTATCGGTATAAGGCTCGTCAGACGGTGGCTTAGACACGGGAGCGTCGAGATGATGTGGGTGAGTTAAGGTGTCGGTTTTTGGAGTGTTTTTGTGTGTATGTGAGGCGTGGATTCGGCCGGTTCGGACGGGATTGGTTTCGTCAGATCTTCGGAATTATTTCAGGATTACGTCGGGATTTTGGATGTCATTTTTTGGCTGCTGAAAATTTGTGACTTTTTCGGTATTTTTTGATGTATTGTTGATGTATGATTCCTGTGAATTGTGTTGGACGGAAGGTCCTATTTATAGGGAGTTTCCGACCTTGGCTTAGGAGAGTTTGAATACCGCTTAGGATAGGAAATGTAGGAGTTCGAGGGAAATAAGAATTCCGCTTTCTTGGCCAAGAAGAAAGGGAAACACGGCTGTTTTGTACTGTTTTGGCCGAGTGTTTTGCATTCGGTCAAGTGTTCGAATCGGTTTTTGAATAGGATTCCTGTTCGAGCTAGAATTACCGCTTGAGTAAGAAGCTGAGGAGAACGAGGATTCCGTTTTCTTGTGAGGGAAGAAAGAGAGGAAAACCGGCTGGTTTGAGGGTGTATTGGCCGAGTATTTGGTACTCGGTCAATGTCTGAATCGGTTTCCGGATAGAATTCCTACTTGAGATCGAATTCTACCTTAAACGGAATTGTTTATTATTTTCGTATGGCTGATTTTTGTGGAGTTATGGTCCGAGCTGGACACGTGAACTATCACGGTTGGTCCGCAAGTCTCGGGGAATAATCTTGACCGGGTTTTGACTCGGTCGCTAAAAGACGGTTTTACCCCTGGTGACGGTTTCGACCCAAATTAGTGTTATTTGACTCGAAATGACCCACTGGGCCTGAATTTGAGGTTGGTTTTATGAAATTTGTACTCCTTAAAATGTCTAAACCAAATGTCCATGATTACAAGCCCATATCCGAGTTTATCAAAGCACGTTTACGTCCTATCATCATCGGGTGTTTGGCGGGAACTACTATAGACACCTGACGGTCAAAATCTAGGTGTCTACAGGATGGCACTTCTAGCTCAACCGGCTGGACTGCTTCCATTCCATATGTCAAATAATATGGAATTGCTTCGGTCGCGGTGCGAATTGAGGTTCGATATCCCCATAGGGCAAAGGGTATTTTGTCGGGCCAGTCCCGGTAATTCTCATCCATCTTTTTAAGTATGGTGACAATTATTTTGTTAGTTGCTTCTACCGCTCCGTTTGTTTGGGGCCGGTAGGGAGAAGATGTGTGCCTTTGAATCTTGTATTTTGCTAGCAACGTAGCGGTCTCAGCTTGAAAATGGGTTTCGTGATCACTGATAAATTCATGTGGGATCCCGTATCGGCATATGATCTTGTTTTGGATAAATTTGGCCACGTGCTTGGCGTTCAAGACACGGTATGACTCACCTTTGACCCATTTAGTGAAGTAGTCGATGACCACCAAAATGAAACAATGACCTCCCGTCCCGGAAGGGTGCACCTTTCCAATTATATCAATACCCCACGTTGAAAATGGCCATGGTGATGTCATGGTATATAATAGGGAAGATGGCATATGTTGTAGGTTAGCAAAGATCTGACAATTATGGCAGTGCTTGACGTATAATTAACAGTCTGTTTCCATGGTGTTCCAGTAATACCCGAGCCTCATGATTTTGCGGGCTAACATATGGGCGTTCATATGCGGGCCATTTTCACCATCGTGTATGATGGTTCGAATTTGCCGTGGGTCCTACCGATCAATATACAACCAACTAATCCTAACGGTAGCTAGGGTAAGTCGGGTCGTGTCCACGGAGACGGTATTGTAAAGTCTAGACTAGGTCCACCTAAAACAAGGCTAAGTCACAAACAAACACAAAGAAATGATAATTGACAAATTATGAAGGGAGAAGAGGTATGAACAACACTAACAATGAATAAGCTATAACGAAAACTAATGAACAACTAAAGATTAACTAAGCAATTAAACTAGAGAAGATGATCGAGTAAAGAGATAGAGAATTCAAATATGGAAAAGAGTAGGGTTAGGTCGGCTTCATAAGCGTAGTAGGATGATTGGGTAATCAAGGGTGTAGGTGCCACTTAGTTACTAAGGTAGGTTTGTGCTCTCGCGCCAAAGCCAAAGTCCGCACTCTCGTGTCTAAGACTAGACCCGAATATTCATGCAAGATGCTACTCAAAACACAAACATTCAACCACAAATCGAATACACAATGAAAGATGAGAACAAGTATGAGAAGCATTGACCACTACTACCCACACAAGCAATACAACAAACACATAGTGTGCCCAATAAGTGACTAGCAACAAATGAATCACCTTTACCCACAATCAAGCCCTAATCACCCATAATCCACACTTAATCCCCCTACTAACCCCACAAGGAATTTACTCACTCATTATCAAACTAACAATAACAATGCTAAGAGAAATCAACATAAACAACCAAACATTCATTATGAACAAACAAGAACAATAAAGAATATATAAAGATTAAAACTTGAGAGATTAACAAAGATTAAGAGAAAAGAAATTATACCCACTACAATAGGATGAAAAAGATGAGAACTTGAATTAATAAGAAACCCAAATAAAACTCCAAGGTTGTCAAGCTTGGAATAATCTTCAATAATCTCCTTAATACAAGACTAATTACTTGATTAAACTAAGATTAACTAAAGATTAACTAGAGATGATGAGAGGCTAATTAGGGTTTTGAATGCTTAAGAGAGGTCTAAAATAATCTAGGGTAAGGTAAGATGCTTAAGCAATACAAGGGAGGAGTATTTATAGGGTTACAAGAATGAAGGAGGAAGATAAAAGAAGTCACGCGCAGCAGCTGGGCCATCCCGTTCGGGACGAGATGGTCCCGACCGGGACGGTCTGATCCCGACCGGGACGGGTTGGTCCCGACCGGGACGGGTCCAAAACAGAACCATCGCAATTTATTTGCGCACCTCATCCCGGACGGGATGAGGTCCTTCCCGTCGAGGATGGGTCTTGTAGGCCTCCAATATGATCTTTAAGGTTCCTTCTTGCTTCTCATGGGCTTCTCATCGATTCTCGGGGCTCGGGATCGGGTCCCAAGGTCTCGGGATCGAATCCAAGGCATCGAGTGATCGTTCCTTCACTTCGTTGGCTCCAAAAAATGTATGAAACGAGTCGAAATCGTTCCAATTCTTCATGAATGGTCTCGGAAACCTGAAACGAACTAGAGGAAGCATAAGTAGCCCATGAACCGCTCCCAAGGAGCGATTCCGCAAGGAAAATGGGACCAAAACACAACAAACTAGGCACTACAAACTACACTTATCAGTGTACTTCGGCCATAACCTTTTCGGCCTGTGTTTTGTCGGTACACAAGAGAAGAGCCCCTTGTGCCGTCTTTTTGTATAATTGCCCGTCATCCGTGCGAACAAATTGGGTTGCCAATCTCCGCAGGGCTTTTTTGGCCCAGTTTTCGGTTCCCGGGGGATACTCTCCCGTTGCCAAGTAAGTTAAGACTAACTGATACCAAGGATCTGTGTCAGTTATCTCTATATCCTGGATGGCATGGATGTAGGCTGGCTCGGACCGCCTTTCGACACAGATCGGCATGCTGGTAAGATGGTCTGGCATATTTAGCAGGGATGCTAATTTGGAAAGTGCATCTGCGAATTGAATTTCTTCCTGGGGCAGGTAGATATACTCTACCTTCTGGAATTGTTTCTCTAGAACCCTTACTCGTGATTGGTAAGCCACGAGATTGGCGTTCCGAGTTTTCCATTTTTGGAGTGCTTGATTGATGACCAGTGATGAGTCACCGTGGACCCGGAGGTTTTTTACCCCTAAATCGGTGGCGGCTTGCAACCCGTGAATTCATGCTTCGTATTCAGCTGCGTTGTTGGTCACATCAAAGTCCAATTTGATGGATAATGAGGTGTGTTCCCCTCGTGGTGAGATTAACAGAATCCCGACCCCAAATCCTCGAAAATTGGATGCTCCATCGAAATACAAATCCCATGTTTCGGTATCGGTATGGAATATGTCTTCATCAGGAAAGGCCCAAGTATCGGTGTGGCCCTCTTCAGATATTGGGCTATCAGCGAGGAACTCGGCAACTACCCGGACTTTGATGGCTTTTAATGGTATAAACTTGAGGTCAAACTTAGATAACATTAAAGTCCATCTGGACATTCTGCCGTTGAGGATAGGCTTCTCGAACAGGTACTTGATTGGGTCCATTTTGGACAGAACATGTACCTCATGGCTCAACATGTAGTGTCGGAGCTTTTTAGTGGCCCAAACCAGCGCTAGGCACGTTTTCTCGAGCATTGTGTACTTGCATTCGTACTCTAGGAACTTTTTACTAATGTAGTAAATAGCCCGCTCTTCTGAATCGACTATCTGGGCCAGCATAGCCCCCATGGCTGTCTCGGTCGTCGTTAAGTATAACGACAAAGGCAAACCGGGTGGAGGTGGCATTAATATCGGCGGTGCAGATAGAATCTCCTTGATTTTATCGAAAGCCGTTTGACATTTGTCATCCCATAGTACTCGTTCTTCGATCTTCAATTTTTTGAAAATGGGCTCACATATCATGGTTAGTTTTAAAATAAATCGGCTGATGTACTGGACTTTCCCGAGAAACCCCCTTATTTCTTTTTTGGTCTTGGGTGGCTGCATCTCGGTGATGGCTTTGATTTTAGCTGGGTCGACCTCGATGCCGCGTTGGGTAACAATATGGCCCAGTAATTTGCCTGATGTTACCCCGAAACTGCATTTTTGAGGGTTTAGTCTCATGTTGTATTTGCGCAGTCGGGTAAAGAATTTTCTTAGGGCCACAATGTGCCCACTCTGGTCTTTGGACTTAACGATCATATCGTCCACATAGACCTCCACTTTTTTGTGCATCATGTCATGTAATAAAGTAGTGGCGGTCCGTTGATAGGTGGCCCCGGCATTGATGAGCCCAAATGGCATAACAGTCTAACAGTAAGTACCCCAAGGTGTAATGAAGGTGGTCTTACTCATATCCTCCTCTGCCATCTTGATTTGATTGTATCCGGCATACTCGTCCATGAATGATAGAAGGGCATGATCGGCCGTGTTATCCACTAGTATGTCGATGTGGGGTAACGGAAAATCGTCTTTTGGGCTGGCCTTGTTAAGGTGGAGTATCCGCTTTGAATTGCTTGTCGACCTCTTCTTTGACTTTGAGAGACCATTCGGGCTTCATCCTTCGAAGTTTCTGCTTTACCGGTTTACACCCATCTTTGATGGGTATACGGTGTTCCGCTATTTCCCGGTCTATCCCCGGCATGTCCTTGTAGGACCATGCGAAAACGTCCTTGAATTCCTGGAGGAGGTCTGCGAATTGTTTTCTTTCCTCTAAATCTAAGGATAAGTCCAACTTAAGCATCTGGGGCTCTAAAGTGGTTTCGACATTGATGGACTCGGTTTCTTCGATTATCGGATCTCAAGACTCCCTTTGTTCGAGCTGCTCGATCAGATATGGAGGTAGAGGTACCTGTTCGTCGGGCTTCTCAATGTCATTGCATATAAAACTTTTGAAATTGAGAAAATTTTGGAAATAAGACAAGTCGTAAGCAGAACGGTTTTTGCTATTATTATCAATGGTAAATTTTGTGAAAAGCTCGAAAAGAGCGGCCATCTGATCGTTGGTCAGTGGCGGGATGGGGAGAGGTCTTGGGACAGGCCCCGAGACCTCAGTGGATAAGGGAAGAGGGGTTACAGACTCGACTCTAGCATCAGACCCTCTACACTCGGACTCAGACTCCAACTCTGACTCTGTCTTAGACTCGGTATCCGGCATGTCTCCCTCGCCGGTGGTCAGCTTGTAGGTCCGTCCTTGGCTGTCGGTCCACTTGACGGTCTTCCTCCAGGCCCTTTTCCCTGTATCTGCACCAACTTCGGTGATCTGCTTTGTTGGGTCAAACCGATCGCTGCGGAAGATCAGGTTGACCAAATCGTCCTTTGGAGAAGAAACGGCTTTGTCTTCTCCAAACAGGATCCCCAGCACGGGTCCGGAGTTGTTTTCCCCTTCCTTGGACTCAGCTTGAATAAGGGTGAATATATTATCGGGGACACGACCCGACTTACCCTAGCTACCGTTAGGTATAGTTGGACTCTACTTGATCGGTGGGGAACCACGGCAAAATTTCTACCACCATCTTCCTCCAGGCCCTTTTCCCGGTATCAGTACCAACTTCGGAGATTAGCTTTGTTGGGTCAAACCGGTTGCTGCGGAGGATCAGATTGACTAGATCCTCCTATGGAGCTGGGACGACCTTGTCTTCTCCAAATAGGAGCCCCATCACGGGCTCGGAGTTGTCGGCGCCCTCCTTGGATTCTGCTTGAACAAGGGTGAATATATCATCAGGGATGAAATTGCATTCCCGAGCCGTTTTGGTCTCGGGATATGTGATGGTGGGCTGGTAGAGGCCCACTTGAATAGCTCCGAAAACTGGAGTGACGAAGTAGTAAGTTAACTTCGGGCTATAAGGGCCTATGTAAGTACCCTTGAAAATGTCTATGGCCTTGTGAATACCGGCCCGAACCACGTTTTCCGGGGTTATAGCATACCCCAATCCGAATTGTGATTCGCCATCATTTAGGACCTCAATGATCTTCCCAGCCGGAAGATATGGCCTCGAGGTAGCCCCCGGTAAGTAGCATAGATTCTGTAGCATCGTGTCGATGCTAGTTGTGAAGTAGGGCCTAAAGAGATATTCTTCTTCGATCATGCCCACGAAATCAAATCCTCGAGGGTCGACCCAGCCCGTAGCGTTGCAGCTTGCCACGGTAATAGGAGTAGCCTCTAGTGTGATGACACCATCTTGAAGTGGCATCTTGACTTTCCGATGGAGAGTAGAGGAGACGGCCTTGACTGCATGGATCCAAGGCCTTCCTAATAGTAAATTAAAGCATGAGGTGACATCAATCACCTGAAACTCTAACTCTTTTT
The DNA here is from genome assembly GCA_958450325.1 of Agrostemma githago. Lineage (NCBI taxonomy): Eukaryota > Viridiplantae > Streptophyta > Magnoliopsida > Caryophyllales > Caryophyllaceae > Agrostemma > Agrostemma githago. Next base: position 62,100,577 of record OY288241.1, read on the forward strand.
CGATTGGGCCCGTTATGATTTTCAGTTTAACGGCCCTGGCAACTAGCTTTAAGCTTCCGTTGAAATCCTGAATGGTTTGCGCCGTCGGGAGATAGTCGGCATCGGTGATGCCGAGGGCCTTAGCGGTCCTTAGAGGTAGGACATTTACAGCAGACCCATCATCGATAAGGGTCATTGGGAGGTACTTCCCTCGGCAAATGACCGTGATGTAAAGGGCCAGATTATGATTTGGCCCGAATGATGGAAGATCAGACTCGGAGAAGGTGATAAGTGGACCTTCTTCCTTGGACTTGCCCTTGAGATAAGGCATAATAGTGGCTACCATTTCAGTGGGGGTAACCTGTGAGTCGACCTTGATTTCATCGAGAGCCTTAGTCAGTGCTTCTCGATGTGCTTGTGAGCTAACCAGTAGTTGTCATATGGTTAGATCAGCTCGGACCCTCTTCATTTGTTGGACCAAGGCCGTGTCGTTGCTTGGTTCTTCGAGGGTAGGATCCGTCCTGGCAGGTTCAGTGACGGATGTAGAAATAGAACGCCCAGCTGCGGCGAGGTGGTTGGTGGCTAAGGCTTTGGACTTAGCTTTTCGAACCTCTTCAATGGTGATGGGGACAGCTTCCCCTTTGGCTAAGTAAACATCTTCCTCGTCATCGAACCATATCCCATTGATTTGTGGGGTAAAGGGGAAGATGAGGTGAGAACAGTCAATTACCTCACCGGTGAATATTGCGTGGGCGCTGAACGGGTTTTCTTTGTTGCTCGGATTGTCTTCGGGCAACGGGATCTTCCCGCTCTCGATCAGGTCCTGGATTAGATGCTTCAGTTTCCAACACTTTTCAGTATCATGCCCATTACCACGATGATATTGGCAGTAGGCTTGGGCGTTATAACTTTTGGGCCTCTTTTCTACTGGAACTTCAGGAGTAGGGCCTATCGGTTGGACCAGGCCCTTTGAAGATAGCCTTTGTAAGGCACAAGTATAGGTAGTCCCTATATCCGTGAATACCCGATTTGGTGTATTCTTTTTGGATGAGGTGTCAAGCAGATTTACCTCGTCAAAGATGCTGCGAGTTGCAGCTGCAGGTGTGGGCTTGCTCGTGGATGAGCTTGCCCCTTGATAGCCCTTAGTAGAGGCCTTAGTCAGGCCCTCTAACCTTAAGTCGTCCTCGATCCTTGTACCCATTTCAGTTAGGGTAGCAAAATTAGGAATAACAGCATACCGGAGGTGGACCCGGTAGGAGGGGAATAGGTTCTTGACAAATGCTTCTACTAGCACTTTCTCGCTGGACTAATCAACCAGCTTTACGCTCTCGGCCCGCCATCTTTGTAGATATTTGGTGAACCCTTCTTTGGGCTCATGGGCCATTACTTCCATAGTACACATTGTAGTCTGGATCTCGGTATTATCAGCGTAATTCCGAGCAAATTCGGTCGCCACGTCATCCCAGGTCTTGTATTTCTTCGAATCGAGCCTGTAGTACCAGGCCTTAGGGTGCTTCTCCAGGGAGGAAGGGAATAAGTGAGTAAACATGGTGGACTTCACCCCTTTTACTGCCATGAAATCTTTGAAAGCCCGGATGTGGTGGACCGGGTCCTCGGTTCCCTCAAACATAGGAATTCCCGTAAGGTTGAGGTTAGCAGGTAGCTCGTCATTCAAAGGCGAATAGGAACGAGCAATCTTAGTGTGGATCGAGTTGTTTGTTGACAGGCGAACTTGTTCCTCAAGCCTGCGGACAGCGCTGACTAGTTCAGCTATGGGCCCAGTGGGCTCAGATCCAGCATTAGGAGTCCCTTTCTCTACGGCACTCAGGCGGGTGGATAAAGTTGCTTGGTTAGCCTGGATGGCAGTCAGTTGAGTTTCGATCTTGGTCAGAGCATCCTTCAATTCGTCCATCTTGCGTTGGTATCTAGTCTCGGGTGGCCTGTCTGTAAGCACACCGTATGATCAGAAACTAGCCCAAAATCCCGGAATAGAAAGTACATCCCGAACAAGACTAAAAGGGAAATGACTCGAGAAAAGACACCTAAATGGGTGACTTGTGAAAAGTGGACCTTCCTTAGGATTCGGCGGGTGGGCCTAGTCCTGTTCGAAGGAAGGTTCACGTGTGACATCCCCAGACTTTTGACTCGATTGTGTTGACAGGCCCTCCTTTGTAGGGGTTTGTCCTACGTAGGTGGGCCTTGCCTTAGTCTAATAAGGCGGACTGGGATAGGGAAGAAACTTATGATATAAGATCGACAGAGTTTTGACGCTAAAGACCTTGACAACTTACGACACGACCCGACACTGCTAAATACGGGGAGTCCTAAAAAGAGGAAGATTTTGAAAATGAATTGTTTTTGAAGAGAGCCCGAGAAAACTCGGTGGAGGGCCCAATTTTTGAAAGAAAACGAAAAGAGTATTGGGCCACGGGTTTTGAAAGTTCGAAAGTAATTTCAAGTTTTGAATTGGGCAGCATACCGTCTAGAAAATAGGCTATTTTGAGTAAAATCATAAGTCCTAAATTCGGCATGCGACCCGGGTTTTGAAAATTGAATATCCTGAAAAAGATGTATTTTTTGAAAAGTTGACGGTTTTTTGAAAAAGACACGGAAACCAAGTAGCATGTAGTCAGGCAAGCATTATAACGACGCCATGTATGCTTTACACTAAGTCTCGGTCGGTCTAGAGGGTCTATACCAGTGTACATAGTCTAGACTTTGATCGGGACGGACTCTCTAAGTCGAGTTGAGCTTAGAACATGCCGCGAAACCCACTCGAATCGACTATGAACACCTTTTGACATATCCATATTGGAGTACATCAACGGTATAGTGGGACGTCGGTCACCAGTACCGACCCGGGAAAATATGGATTATGCATGAACCGTAAAACTAAAACGCGTATTGTACTAGTCAAACGATTTCTATTCGAGTCTCACCCTGAGGATGCCGATGGTAAGTCACGCATCAGTTAATCCCCAGCGGAGTCGCCAAATTGTGGACATGACATGGGTCCACCCCGACGCGGCCACGCGCGGGTTTGGGGAGGCGAATGAATCTCCATATGAGAATGGATCGAATTGAAATTTAAATCTATGTGGAGTCGCCACCAAACTTTGTGGGAGTTCGGGCCCATTCGAACCCACTCTATGTCGTAGTGGGCCATATACAAAATACGGCCCATTTCCGATGTCAGAGTTTATTGGGCTCGTCCCTTTGCATTACGATACCGATACCGTCACTACCGGTTATCGTGTATAGAATGACTCTCGTGCGCCAACGGTTTCGGGCATCCGGAAACCGAGGTTCTGAGTAAGGGGTAAGGGTACGTGTTGGGAAGCCCACAAAGGACACCCAACCCCGCCCGCACATTGGCGGCCTCTACTAAGATACCGAGTGACTTTCTAATACGCGCGTTAGTTAGACGGAAAAATGTTATGCAAGTAGTATTGTTCCGGTTGACGGAAACAATTAACCCGGCCTAGGATCCGGGTAGTGTAATTGAATTAATGATAAACAACTGATCGTCTGATTCTCTTGGTCTCCCCTTCCCCTCGCTCCTTGAGTCGGACTTTCCCGGCGGAAACGGCCTGCTCCCTGCACAATGAACGCACAGGGCCTCGGAGGTTGTCCGAGGAAACCCTCTCCGATGCCTAAGTCAGTCCGTGAAATGCCTTTACGAACCTAGCTCGTGAGGAACTAGGTGACGTTTTAGGAGTAAGAGTCTAGAGAGAGAAAATCCAACCCCTCTCATGTGGGAAATGGGGAGGTATTTATACCTTCCCACAAGAGAGAGAAGAGAAAGGGGAATGGTTGGATAGAGAAGTGACAAGTGGCGGCCTCTCATCCATCCATTCCCAATTACCTTAGGCAAAATGACGAGAGGGCCCCTGGGGGTCCTGACCCTGCCGGCCAGGGATTTTCCCAGGGCAGACAGTCTCCAGGCAGGGGGCTGCCAAGCTTCGACAGGCTGGGTTGGTCCGTGCTCTCAGCGGCTGACGGCCAACCTTTAGCGTTTCATGCTTTGTTCCAGGTCCTTGCTGGGGGCTAGTCTTTCGACTCCCCGACAGGAATCGTCTCGGGGCCTGCCTAGCAGGCAGTTGATTGACAGGCGGCCCACCCCAATCAATTGGCCCTCGTCAGTAGGAGGGAAGTGAAACTTCTCCTCTGCTGGCGACTCTTGCTTGGAGGGGGGTTGACTTCCATGTCTGTTGCAGCATTTAATGCTTCGCACCTTCCCAATGGAACTTTGAACTGCTCCTGTCAGGAGTGCAAAGAGGCGAGAGCACTTTTGTAATGATTGCCCTTTTCTTCTGGGCTGATTTTGGGGAACCGTGAAGAGTTCCTGATTGGTGGCTCTCCTCCCAGGGTGGTTGGAGCGTTCATTAATACGGTGTTTTCCTTGGTATAAAATCCTTAGCTTCCTTGATCATTTGTGCTTTATCCCACCTTCAATCTTTCCATTTTCTTCATTTTAAACATGACTTGGATCAAGAAAAGTGTTGTTCGCCGCAGAGTCAAACATGTTTCCTTCATCTTCAGAGGGTTTTGGAGGCTCAGATATGCACGGACCGCTTATTTAGCCGTTCGCCGGAGTCGCTGTTCGCGGCTTCGCCTTCGCCGGAGGGGTCGGAAGGCCTCTATTAGGATGGGCAAACGCCCTAGGAGGTCCTCTCCTCCTGCTGCGCCTAGGTTTAGGCGTTGCTCCCAGGGAGGGGGCTGTTATGATAGGGGGTGTCATGAGTGTTTTCCATGGCTGCACCCTGAACAATTCGGCCTCAACTCTGACACCGATTCCTCCCTGGAGTCAGGTCCTTCCTCGCCTGTAAAGAAGACAGGCTGTCGCACCTGCGACGAATCCCGAGCTGTCCCTTTTGGAAGGGACTGGGAAGACAGCAGCCATGACTCTGACGACAGCGAAGGTCTTGGCTGCCTAAGCGACAGGGACGAAGACGGGGCTTCAAATGACCCCTTTCAGGGTTCCCCAAGTTGGGACTGGGGTTCGGCTCTCGGGAGCCCAGGCAGCCCTGGGGATTATTCCCCGGATTTGGGGGATGACTAGGCCTGCGCGGCAGGGCTTTTGATTTCTGTCAGGCTGGAACTTTTTAGGCCTTATGTAATTTTCTTTCATACCCGTCTCACGATGTATCTTTCCCTTGCGGGGCTTTCAATGAAATGAATATTTTGCGTATTTGAATTTTTAATATGAGTTTATTATGTTACTATTTTTTTTTTTTTTTTTTTGAATGAGGTCATTGATTGACCTTTCTCTCTGACGTTTCTGTTTACCGAGGCTCTTCTTGAAAAAGGTGAGCCGTTGGTGTTCAGTATGTGACACGTGGACGGTCTTCGAAGATTTTGTCAGGGATTCCGCCTTTCGAACTTCTTTGGGCTTTTATATAAACCCTTCTCCCCCTTCATTCTCCTCTTTTACTCTTCTTGATACCTTTACTCCCCACAACACTTCTTGAATCTCCTTCATTGACCGAGCGTTTTTTCTTTGAGGAGCAAGGATCACTTCTTGTCGCCGTCTCTGACAACTTCACCGGTGTTTTTTAGGTCAGAACTTTTCGAATCTTTCGCTTCTTTTCTTCCCTTCTATAGCCTAAATGTCGCGAGCCCACCCCCTTTCCTTTGATTCTTTGCTCGGAAGAACTGGCGGCGGCGACGGTGGTCGTCGCGACGTTGCTTCTTCCTCCGGGGTTGGCCCCAGGGAGGAAGATGATCACAGGGGAGAGGGTGCTGAGTCACCCGACCCAGCTCCCTTCGATGTGATTGATTCTGACGACGAAGCCCTGGAGGTGGATCCTGCCAGGGTGGCCGGTCCTCTCATCCGCAGGGAGAGAGGGAGGACCTATTTTCTGGACAAAGAAAAATACGTGATTCCCTTACAGACCTATCCCGAGGCTAAGAATAGGGACCTGATCTTGGAATGTAGCGCGGCTGAGGCCATCGAGCAGTTTTATAATTTTGGGGAGGGATACACAGTGGTGATCCCTGGGGAAAAAGACACAGTATGCTGCCCCCCAGAAGGGTGTGTAGCTGTCTTCCATAAGGCCCTAGAATTCGGCCTGCGATTCCCGTTACATCCTTTCCTGGAGGAAACTTTCAGGAGGATGAACGTCGCCATCGCTCAGTTAACTGCAACGGCCATTAGGGCATTAGTGGCCTATACTTGGACCTGCCTGTTCCATGGCGAGGGGCCTTACATCGACGCCCTTCGCTTTATGGTTGGCCTCCAAATGGTGTCTTCATCTGGGGGGGATGGCTCCCCCGGCTACTGGTCTCTGCTGAGACAGAAAAAATACGCCTTGGTCTGGCCGGCCATGAGCAGTCTCAAAGACTGGAAAAATAATTTCATATATGTCCATAGTGCGTCAGGGTGGAAAATTCCTAGACATTTTAGGAATCATGTCCATACCCGCATGGAGACGCGTGAGGAGTATCATCCTCGTGTTGGGGGGAAGGCTCTGGAAGTCAGGCTGAGCGAAAAGGAGAAGATTTTGATAAAAAAGTTTGAGATCGTGACGGATAAACATGGGAACTTTTGCCCTGTTTTCTGGCTCCCTCACGCGGAGCTCATCACGACTGACGAGTACCTGCTTCCCATGGGCTTGATTCGTGGCCTTGAAGGTAGTTCTAGGGTTTTCTTGTTGTCACGATTTTCTAGGGATTTTATTTCTCCCTGCTTTTTAAATGACCGCCTTTCCTTTCCCGCAGATTCCTACTCTTGGACCTGGACCAAGAAGCAGGTCAGAAGGTTAGGCTTGAGCGAGGAATTGCACGTTCTTTCAAAGCGTCCTTCTCTTCCACCAAATTTTAGAAAAGGAAGCAAGGCCCTCATGAAGCTTGTGAAGGATTTTGCCGCTGGTCGTAGGTTACCTCTCCCCCCCGGCTGCCTTCGTCGAAGCCGGCGACTCCTACTCCCAGCGTTCATGAGCAGGGGGAAGCGGAGGTCACTTCAGGAGCTACTCCCTCCCCTGGTCAAAAGCAGGGTGCTTCTCCGGCTGGCCCTCGGATCTCGCAGGGAACGCAGCCTGGAGATTCCGAAGGGACTGGGGAGAGTGTTCCCTTGGAAACAAGGAGGAAAAGGGGGAGGGAGCCTCCTAGTGCTGATGTGGTGGATTTGGAGGTGGATGTCTCTACCCCTGACGCGAAACGCCCTGCACGTGAGCCCTCTAGCATTCCCTTCCCGGAGGAAAACGTGGAGTTCCACTACACAGCTGGTGATAGTGTGGATGTATCGGGCCTGCTTTTTGACTCCGGGGCTGTTTTGGCCGACCGCCTTACAAAGATGGTAACTTCCACCTCTCATCAAGTGCTTCAATATATTCAACGTACCTCCAAGGTCATGTTGGCATCTGCGGAACTGGCGGCTCTCAGCCGCCTGAGTGATGAGGAGCTAACAGTTACCCCTGGGGCTCCTCCTCCCGACCGCCTGGCCATGATAGAGAGGGACGTCTCCTTGATAAGCTCCTTGAAAGACAAAATGACAAGGCAAGAGGGGGAGCTGGAAGAGGCCAAGAAGCAGGCTGATCGCTGGAGGCTGCAGGGGGAAATGGCTGTGAAGGAGGTTTCTAAGTTGGGGGCCGAACTGCAGGAGAGCCGGCAATCGTTGGACCGTGCTAACATATCTTTGGCCGAGATGGGGCATTTGAAGGGAAGGGTGACTGTCTTGGAGGAGCAGCTGTCACAGGTAAAGTCGGCTTTTGACCAGGCCAAGGAGGAATGGACGAAAGAGAAAGAGACTCTGGCTGCGGAAACTGAGGAAACGGTGGGTGCCAGTTTCGTGAGCGGCGCCAATTCCTCTCTGGAACTGGTTATGGAGGTGATAGGGGAGATGTTCCCATCTTTTGATGAGGACGCTTTCCGGAGCCTTTATTCCGCCAAGGACGAAGCCCGGGTGACCAGGCAGCCTGAAGCTGACGCCAACGCTCGCCAGGATGCTACGTGACGCCCCTTCTCTTTTATGGAAGCTTTTTATTTTCTTGTGCTGAACCAGTGTTCATGGTTTTCCTGTAATATTTTGCTACTCGGTTTTTTCTTCAACTTTGTAAAAACCTTTCCACCCTTCATGGGTTTTGTTTGTGGAATATTTCTCTTTGCTTTCTATGGCATAACTGTTTTAAAATTTAGGGATCTTTTTCTCGTCTGTTTGATCGCGCCTGTTATAGCCTGTCCCTGGCTTTTGTTCAAAGTCCAGGGGGCTTGCCCCCTGCCTGCCTGGAGGTAAGCAAGGTGGCTCCTGTGTTTTTTATACAGGGTTGGGGGCCTGCCCCCAGTCCTTGTTAGCTTGGCCTGTCCCTGGCTTTTCGTTCAAAGTCCAGGGGGCCTGCCCCCTGCTTGCCCAGAGGTGAGCAGGGTGGCTCTTTGTATTTTTTATACAAGGTTGGGGGGCCTGCCCCCAGTCCTTGTTAGCTTGGCCTGTCCCTGGCTTTTCGTTCAAAGTCCAGGGGGCCTGCCCCCTGCTTGCCCAGAGGTGAGCAGGGTGGCTCTTTGTATTTTTTATACAAGGTTGGGGGGCCTGCCCCCAGTCCTTGTTAGCTTGGCCTGTCCCTGGCTTTTCGTTCAAAGTCCAGGGGGCCTGCCCCCTGCCTGCCCAAAGGTAAGCAGGGTGGCTTTTGCGTTTTTTATACAAGGTTGGGGGGCCTGCCCCCAGTCCTTGTTAGTTTTGCCTGTCCCTGGCTTTTGTTCAAAGTCCAGGGGGCCTGCCCCCTGCCTGCCCAGAGGTAAGCAGGGTAGCCTCTGATTTGCGTTGGGGGGTTCATTTTACCCAATTTTGGCAACAGGGGGGCCTCCCCCTATTGCCCCCTGCTCGTTTGTGTGTGAAAGACGCGAGTGTGAACAGGCAACGAGTATAAATCTGTATCTTCTCATTTCTCTTAAAATTCTTTTTGACATTGGGGTGGTCGGAGCCGTCGACAATTCTGATCGTCCTCCGCCTTTTTACTCTAGTAAAAGTGAAAACTGCCTACACTCTTGTTCAGACGTAATATTTCTTTAGTGTATCTGCGTTCCAGTGAGCGCTTAGCTCTTGTCCCTCCAGATTGGCTATCCTGTATGTGCCTGGCCCCAAAACCTGAGTTATTTGGTATGGGCCCTCCCAATTGGCACTCAGCTTTCCATGCTCTCTTGACTTCCCAATCGCATGTGTCTTTCTCAAAACTAACTCGCCCATCTGAAAATTCCTCTGTCCAACTTTGCTGTTGAAAGCTTTCCTCATTCGCTGCTGATAGGCAGCGATGTTGGTACTGGCCTCCTCCCTTAGTTCATTCACCAGGTCTAAGGCTTCAACCATTGCAGCTTCGTTTTCAGCTTGATCGTACTGCAGGGAGCGCATAGTGGGGATTCTTGTCTCGATTGGCAATAAAGCCTCTGCTCCATATACCAGGCCAAATGGGGTCTGGCCTGTAGACTCCTTCCTGGTAGTTCGGATGGACCAGAGTATACTGGGGAGTTCATCAGCCCACCTACCTTTGCAGTCATCCACCATTTTCTTCAGGCCGTTCAGGATTTGTTTGTTGGCTGCTTCCGCCTGTCCATTGGTTTGAGGATGGCAGACAGCTGAGTAGGCGACTGAGATGTTGTGGCTTTCCAGCCAGATCCTTAGTGGGTCATTATCGAACTGCCTGCCGTGGTCAAATACCAGCATCTTTGGTACTCCGAACCGGGTGATGACATTTCGCCAGATCACCTTCCTGACCGCCGGCTCAGTGATATTGGGCACTGCTTCAGCCTCCACCCAGTTGGTGAAGTAGTCTATGGCGACAATTAAGAATTTTCTGCCCCCTGTGGCCACCGTGAAGGGTCCTAGAATGTCCATCCCCCATTGAGCAAAGAGGATGGGAGATAGGATTGGCCTGAGCTCCTGGGCCGGGGCATGGATCGATGGGGCAAAGAGTTGGCATTTTCTGCATTTCTGGGTCAGGCTCTTGGCATCTGCCAGCATGGTAGGCCAATAGTAGCCTGCCCTGAGGGCCTTGTGGGCCAGCGACCTCCCGCCAATGTGATGTCCACAAATCCCTGAGTGGATATCATCCAATACTTCAGCGGCTTGATCCGCCCGTAGGCATTTAAGCAGGGGATAAGTAAAAGATTTTTTGTAGAGTTCTCCATTAATGAATATGAACCAGGCTGCTTTAGCCTGTACCTTCCTCTTTTGTAATGAGTCTGATGGTAAGATACCCTGCCTCTTGTACTGGATGAAAGGGGTCATCCAGCTTTCCAGCTCTTCTTCCACGGCATTAATCGTTTGACAGGGATCAGTAGACTTCTCGTGTAAAACGTCGACCCATACTGATCTCCGGATGTCCTGCAGACTGGAGCTTGCCAGTTTTGACAGGGCATCTGCTCTGTTGTTCTGGGATCGGGGAATTTGTTTGACCTCATATGATTTTAGGCCGGACAACTCTCCCTTCACCATCTCCAGGTACGCGGCCATTGCTTGGTCTCTTGCTTCGTATTCTCCATTAATCTGGTTGGCGATGAGTTGGGAATCTGTCGCCAAGACAATTCGTTCTGCCCCTGCGGCTTTAGCTAACCTGACGCCTGCGAGTACTGCTTCGTACTCTGCTTCATTGTTTGATGCTGGGAAAACGAATCTGAGAGCATGCTCAAAGTCGGTCCCTTCTGGGCTGGTTAGTACGACGCCTGCGCCTGCGCCGTTGGCCGTCGAGGATCCGTCAGTATACACGACCCATTCCTGGGCAGGGGCTTCCTCTTCCCCTGAATGGGAGCACTCAGCCAAAAAGTCTGCCAAAGCTTGGGCTTTGATGGCTGTTCTCGGCTGGTAAGATATACCTAGCCCACTCAGCTCAATTGCCCATTTCAACAATCTCCCTGATTTTTCGAATTTTTCCAACACCTTTTCCAGGGGTTGGTCGGTGAGGACTATGACTGGGTGCGCGTCAAAGTAAGGTCTGAGCTTCCTGGCTGCAATTATGACCGCGTAGGCGGCTTTTTCAACCATCGGATAATTCTTCTCAGCTGCCCCCAGCGCATGACTCACAAAGTATATAGGTTGCTGGGTGCCTGCCTCTTCTCGTAGGATGACTGCGCTGACAGTTATATTGGTTACTGCAATGTAGAGAAAAAGTTTCTCTCCTGCTACTGGTCTCGCCAGGGTAGGGAGCTTCTTAAGATGGTCCTTCAGTTGCTCGAAGGCCTCTTTCTGCTCGTTTTCCCATTTGAACTGTTTGTTTCCTTTCAGTATTTTGAAAAAAGGAGTGGCTCTGTCTGCTGATCGGGCAACGAATCGGGCCAAGGCGGCCATTCGACCCGTCAGGCGCTGGATGTCTCTGATGGTCTTGGGCTCAGGGAGGTCTAGAACTGCCTGAATTTTTTCAGGGTTGGCATCTATACCCCGAGAACTGACCAAGAACCCTAGGAATTTTCCGGAGCGGACTCCAAACGTGCACTTTTTCGGATTTAGTTTCATTTTGTAAGCGCGCAGAGAACTGAAGGTTTCCTGCAAGTCTGTCAGGTGTTCCCTGTCTTCCTTGCTTTTTACGATGGCATCGTCAACGTAAGCCTCGATGTTTCTACCTTTTTGTTTCTCAAACACTTTATCAACCAACCGCTGGTACGTAGCCCCTGCATTTTGGAGCCCGAAGGGCATCATCTTATACATGTAAGTGCCCGAACTAGTGATGAACGCACACTTCACCCTGTCCGGCTGCCACAAGTACACTTGGTGGTAGCCTGAAAAGGCGTCTAAGAAGCTTAGCATGGTATAGCCACTGGTGGCGTCTACCAATTGATCGATCCGAGGGAGCGGGTAGCAGTCTTTCGGGCAGGCCTTGTTCAGGTTTGTAAAGTCGACGCACATTCTCCATGCGCCTGACGACTTCTTGACCATAACAACATTTGCCAGCCATTCTGGGTAGTCGCAGACTTCAATAAAGTCTGCTTTCAAGAGTTTGTCAATTTCTTCCTTGATTGCTGCGTCTTTTTCTGCAGACATGTTTCGTTTCTTCTGTTTTACAGGGCGAGCATCCATGCTTACGTTCAGCTTGTGAACGATGCACGAGGGATCAACGCCGGGCATCTCGTCTGCAGAATAGGCAAATACGTCTTTGTTCTCTCTCAGTAGTTTGACCAGTTCGGCCTGGTAGGATTCCTCTAGGCCTGTTCCCACCAGGACCTGCCTTCCTGGTTCTAAGTCCACCAACATGCTTTCACCCCCTGGTTCCAGGCGGTCAGGCGTCGGGTGCTCGACTGGGACTTCGCCTTCCCTGCAGGGGGAACTGTCAGCTTTTCTTTTTCCTTTTCTGTCCCTCTCGTGTTCTTGTAGGGCCACGGAGTAGCATTGTCTGGCTGACTCCTGGTCCCCACGTATCTTTCCTTCCAGCCCGAAGTCTGTGACATACGCAATGGTGAGAGCCCTGATGGAGATTGCCGCCTCGATTTCATCCAGCGTGGCCCTGCCAATCAGGGCATTATAGGCAGACCTTGCGTCCACAACAACAAAGGTTGCCCTGACATTCCTGGCTGTGGAACCTTCCCCGAAGGTTACAGGCAAGTCGATGACGCCCATGGGCAGCACGCCTGCCCTACTGAATCCATACAGCAATCCGGGAGCAGGCCGCATATGCCTTTTTTCCAGGCCCATTTTTTCGAAAGCGCCCCTGTACAAAAGATTTGTATATGCGCCCGTGTCTACCATGCATCTTCGCACAATATGGTTGCTGATCTCTAGGGACAGCACCAGAGGATCACTGTGCGGATATATCACCCGTCCTGCGTCGTCAGGGGTGATACTTAATGTCACTCCCCTTGGACTCCCTTCTTTCTCAGCGTAGCAGATCTGGTTCCTCAGCTCGCGCATTTGCCTTTTTTGGCCTCTTCGACTGAGCTGGCCCTCAGTGCCCCCTGAAATTACATGGATTACCATCCGGTTCTGCACTGACCCTTCGGGTTTCTCAGACACTTCCTTCTGAGACTTGTTTTTAGCTGCGTAGTTGGCCAACCATCCGTTTCTGATTAATTTCTCAATTTCATCCTTCAGGTGACGGCACTCTTCGGTGGTATGGCCTATACAGTCGTGGAAAGTGCAGAATTTCTTTGGGTCGCCTTTCGGGCTGCGAGGTTTGTTTGGACGGTTCCATTTGGCAGTTTCTTTTTCCAGTTCGAAGATTTTCGCCCTGGATTTGTTCAGAGCGGTGTAACTATCGAATCTGGGTTGGTAGACTGGGCGTTCCCTCTTGGGAGTGTCTCCCTCTTCTTTTTGCTTACCTGGTTCACTTCTGCCCCTTCCACCCTGCGGTCCCCCTTGAGGCTTTGTTTGGCCTGCAGGGGTGTCCGTCAGGCCGTGGAACTCCTCCTGCAGAATAAACCCCTCAGCAATCTTTCTGGCCATGGCCAAGGTTTCTGGCTGGGCCCTGATCATCTGGTTTTTCATTTCCCCTGGAAGTAGAGAGATTGTCAGGGCGTAGGCGGCGGTGGAATCGTCGATCTCCCTAACCTGCTGGTAGGATAGATCGAACCTTCTCATGTATTCTCTCACACTCTCACCCTTTTTCTGTTTCAGGGTCATGAGATCGAAACGGGTAAGGCGTCTTCTCTTATTTCCGGCATACTGTTCAAGGAAAATTTCAGCCAACTCTATGAAGAACCTGATTGACCCCTGGCGGAGGTCTCTGAACCACCCCTGCGCAAGTCCCACCAGGGTGGTAGGGAAGACTTTGCACCAGATGGCATCATCTACGTCATACATGCCCATGTGGCTCTCAAAGGCTGCCAGGTGATCTTCAGGGTCTGTCGTCCCGTCAAATTTGATGGTGGGCATTTTGATTTTTGGAATGGGGTACTCTTGTACCTCAGGGTGCAACGGGGTTTTCGTGGGCCTGCCTACCAGTCGTGACCTGCTTTCCCCAGACTGGTTACCGTGAGATTCCCATTGTTTATGGGTCGGTTTCCTCGTACTGGGGGAGCGGTGCCTCGGTGGCGGTCTGCTAGCTGCCTCATCCTCTGTTCCCGAGGAGGCCTGCCTGGGCCTCTTTCTCTGGGAGTGGCAGAGGTTTTCACCCTGATGGTACCTGGACTCGAGCGGTTGTCCTCGGTTGAGTCTGGATTGCAGGCTTTGGGATAAGCCGGGGGCTGACTGTTCCTTGGCCGCAGGTGTTAGTCTGGAGAAAACTCCGCCTGGCCTCTCTCCTAAGCGTTTTGACACAGGCTCCCTGGGCCTCATGCGCTCCTGTAATCCTTGAGATAAGCCTCCCTGCCCTCCAGACGCCGATTCTGTTGTGTGAATAGAGAACGCCTGCTGGACAGGTGGTTCTGGATTGCCAGTGGTAATGCGCCTCTGCACATGCGTATACATTT